>OX421499.1:24423989-25093989 GCA_949126835.1 Anisus vortex
TCAAATTCAGCTCTGAGTGGAGTAAACAAAATTCAAATTCAGCCCTGAGTGGAGTAAACATAACTCAAATTCAGCCCTGAGTGGAGTAAACATAATTCAAATTCAGCCCTGAGTGGAGTAAACATAACTCAAATTCAGCCCTGAGTGGAGTAAACATAATTCAAATTCAGCCCTGAGTGGAGTAAACATAATTCAAATTCAGCTCTGAGTGGAGTAAACATAATTCAAATTCAGCCCTGAGTGGAGTAAACATAATTCAAATTCAGCTCTGAGTGGAGTAAACATAATTCAAATTCAGCCCTGAGTGGAGTAAACATAATTCAAATTCAGCTCTGAGTGGAGTAAACATAATTCAAATTCAGCCCTGAGTGGAGTAAACATAATTCAAATTCAGCTCTGAGTGGAGTAAACATAATTCAAATTCAGCCCTGAGTGGAGTAAACATAATTCAAATTCAGCCCTGAGTGGAGTAAACATAATTCAAATTCAGCCCTGAGTGGAGTAAACATTACATTCTGTATTTCTCCTTTTTCTTTTTTAGTCTCAAGCAAAATGGACAAATTCAGGGTCGACTACGGATTCCTCTCCAAACTTTCCATTAACCCCCGCTCCATTGAGGCTAGACACAAGGTAAGATTCCACTCATGGTTTTAATCTGAATCCAATGTCAGTCTTCAGATCTTAGTACACTAGTTAATAACAATCTAATAATAATGGTTATTTATATAGCGCTTCTATCCATGCTATTTCAGCATGCTCAGTGCGCTCTAACATTGACCAGTTTTCTTTTCAAACAAGTTTTAAACAGTTCGTAATAGATATGAACTTAAGCTAACGTGTCACTGCTTGTATTGCTCTTAATGAAGTAATAAAAACATGATTTCCTGTTTCTAGGGTGAAATCTTCTGGGACCAAGACAGGAAACCAACTTCTTCCAAACCTGACGAACTCCCCAGCGAAGACGAGGATGACGCACACAAAATGTTCAACCTAAGGATTGGCGAATACCTGGTCGAGAGCTTCGCCGAATCTGCTCACAGCAACAGTTACCTGAAGGCCAGAATTGCCGACGACACTGTAAGAAAGTCCAAATGAATATAGATAGACTTGCTAAAAGAAATAACTTTTTAACGGAAATGTCGGATAGCTTTTTAAAAGAATTGCATTCCGACATGCATTTCTTAGGCAGACGTTAATTCAAATGAAGAAAGACGGAACGTGCCATCACCTTTTGAAATTATTTAGCGTTTGAGCATGTTTTCATAAAGACCAAAGAAATGTTTGGATCTTCATAAAAAATAGAGCTTAAAAAGTGTACAAATAACTAAATATATGAATAAAATGCGTTTTTAAATTGTGTTTCAAAAGTAAGATTTGATAAGGAATAACAAATGTTTATATTAAACGGCTTATAATACCGTCCGTTGTAGAATTGTAAGTTAACTTCAATATATTTTTAATATTCCTCATGTTTTATTTGGTTGTCAAGATATACTGTGAGAGAGAAAAATATCTCTGGGTTTAACATGATAGCTTTAGAAGTTGAACATGTCACCTCATGGTTGTTAATGTACCTCCCACAGGTCTCTACTGACAAACAAAGAAACCTTCTGCGTACAACTTGCTCAACTCCACCATGTGCTGGCTCCCTCATCCCTGAGGTAAAAATAGATCTAGAACTTTTGTTCTATTCTACACTCTAGATTGTCCATCTCATCATATATTTAATTATTTATTTGTTGGTGCTGTTGAACAAGATTGCTATAAAATGCACTCTATTGTAGTGGTTCACAACCTATTGGTGCTCTTTGAAGCGGTTTTGGGATTAGACTACAACATTGATAAAAGCAGAAAACAAGATTAATGAAAGGGCTAACATTATGGAAACTGGTCGCTCATGGAGTGGTAAATGATAATGCTTAAGAAATGACATATGACAGGTGGGACTTTATAATATAAAAGAAAAGCATAATGAAATGGTAAAGTCAATAAAAACAGTTTGAGATCTGCTGCACTAAATTATAAAACAATGCGTTATAAAAGCTAGAATCACCACTAGTACTACATCATTGATATTACACCTTTTCAGTTGAGCTTGCTAAGGTATCCTATCGACATCAATACATTGACATTATCTCTAGAATTAACAATATCATTGTCTAATGTCCACTATAATATCATAGCCTCGAAACTATTCATTTAAATATTTATTTTTTCACCATCTGCTTTGTAAAACATCCTTACATCAACACCGTCTTTTTAACGTAAACACCAGCTTCAATCAATCACCTTTCTCATTCACCAGCTCAGCGCCAACGCCGACACCTGGGTGCAACTTGAGGTATCATCCAACCGTGTGCCAGAAGTACTAATCACAGAAGAGGGTCTCAGATTCCACCTCCACGGTGACGTCATTGTGTCCACCAAGAAAGACTCCCAACAGCAATTTAAACTCAAAGTGGTATGTGGACTTCATTAACTCTACAAGCTGTCCAAAAGCCGGCAATAACAGCCACA
Source organism: Anisus vortex (assembly GCA_949126835.1). Taxonomy (NCBI): domain Eukaryota; kingdom Metazoa; phylum Mollusca; class Gastropoda; family Planorbidae; genus Anisus; species Anisus vortex. The sequence goes on from OX421499.1 coordinate 24,426,507, forward strand.
AACAGTATTAGGTCCATAGATTTATATAAGTTCCTGAACTAGAACATAAGTAATTCTAAAGCTCTACATAATTTCAATGTATTTGCTCTAATCGTCTAAAACTTAAGATAATTTTATGTAACTAGTTGTCCTGTATTGTTGAAACTTCAAACAATGTGTTAAAACGACATAATATAACTATCTATAACGGCCTGTAATGTCCTTTAACAGCCAATAACTTCATATAGTATATTTCGGCGTACAAATTACAAGGACCATTATCACACTGTTCAACACAACCAGCTTGCGACAACTTCGTCAAATACATTTTGATTCTTTATGCAGTATCCCCAAAACAAAATTTACAACTAACTATTTCTTTTGTTTGTATTCTCTAGATTGTTAAGCTGCTCTCCAAGGCTCACGTTTTTGAGAACCGTCTTATTCCTGAGATTTTGACCTACGAGTAAGCTATCTATTCTGCTCTCTTTTATTAGCGAGTGTTGAAACAAGTTTTGTTTACTAATCGCTCAAGTCGAGTGTTGTGCGTTGTATCTTAGTCTCACTTTGAGTTAATGTATTAAATTAATGTTGTTGCTTTGTTGTTGGCTATATTTGTACTTACACTCTAATCTCTTGTTTGTGCATTATGGGAAAGTGTCCATCCAATCAGCATAATATTATGCTCTACTAATACTGTAAAGTTTATTTTTAAGTCGAAATTGAGAAACAGTTTTCTATTGGTCTCATTTTACTAGGGATTGTCAAACAAGAAGGACCTCTATTTTTCGATCCCTCAAGACTCATAACCCAAACATTAATCACTTCACCAGGCTTTGATCCTGGGTTCTTCGACAAGGAAACCATACGTTTGCCTCTATACATCTACATCGTGCAAATGTTTATATTAATTTAATCTAATCTAGTTATAAATGATAACCTCATTACTTAAATAGACCTTACTATTTGTCTTTTCCTATCATTCGACAGGCTGGAAATCAAAGATCTGACTAACATTAGCATCCAGAAGACATCGGTAATCTATTTAATGTTATGACATTGTTTAATGTAGTTTTTATTTTAGAAACCTTAAGTCTGAACTTTCTAAGTTTTTAAGTCGAAATTTACATTTTTATTGAAAAACATACAGCAACAAATTAATTTTCAGCTGTATTTTAAACTTAATAAATAAGAACCAGTTTGCCATAGCGTTCTGCCCTCAGTGGATTAATGTCCCAATAACTAAAAAGTTGCAAACTTATATCTTAATTGATGCCTTGAAATTTAATCGTCAAGTACACAAGTGTCTTTTTTAGTGTCTGGTAGAAAGTTGGTTGCTATTTATCAACAAAAGTAAAGATCATAGGCTAGAATATAATAATTGTTATAATTTGTCAGATATTTTTTTATCATTTGTCATCTAGACTGAAGTTGTTGATATGATTCAGTAGTAACAATGTAGCTATTTTTCATATTCCTTCTAACTGTGATTATTGCTAGAATGCAGTCATTGATAAAAATTTACTTTCCTAGACTCAAATCATTGATATAATTTATACCTTAGCATCCCATATTTAATATAATCTGTAGTTTAGAACAAGGTAGATCCGATATTTGATATAATCTGTAGTTTAGAACAAGGTAGATCCGATATTTGATATAATCTGTAGTTTAGAACAAGGTAGATCCGATATTTGATATAATCTGTAGTTTAGAACAAGGTAGATCCGATATTTGATATAATCTGTAGTTTAGAACAAGGTAGATCCGATATTTGATATAATCTGTTATTTGAACAAGGTAGATCCGATATTTGATATAATCTGTAGTTTAGAACAAGTGTGATATTTTCTCTTCATGTGTTCCAAACCATGTAGGAAGAACAAGTCTACAACTTTATCCACATGGTTGTGAAAGATATTGCTGTTCAGGAAATCCAAAGTAAGTCCTTCTAATCCTCTAACGCGCACCAATTAAAGAGATTATAATTGTCAATCCTCTTTTGTAATTTAACCTGGGACCTATGTTATTACAATATATTATTATTGTTATTATTGTATTTTTTAAAGTCTATCATTAGAAAACATAGTTAAGAAATGTATTGAAATCTAATCCCTGATGTTTTTTTCTTGAAATCATAAAGGAATTGTTGCTCAAGGTCTACCACTGCCATCCATGCCCGAAGTTTCTCTCGAAAACTCTGACTTGAGATTCACAAACGTAAGTTATATATTTATTTTCTTCTATCCAAATTCAGGCGCACAAAAAATCGCCTAGAATAACTTTCTGTCAATGATGGCTGCATTTGAAATTGTTATTAAGCATAATAATCCATTCCCAACATTTTTTATTGGTTCTAAACGTACACAATAAGTCTTTCTATACAAGCTTAGGAAACAAATGCGTTACAATATAAATGTATTAACATATTTTGAACAAGGAATTTATTGGACAAATTGTAAATTACACAAGGTGTGAGTTTCAAGGGTATATAAATTGTATTGGAAAAAGAGAATGTTTGTTATCTCATAGTTCAATAACCCATTTAATAGGAACTTACTAGTTATTTATTTATCTTCACACACACCAATGAATACACAAACCACAAAAACATACTGTCCAGAAGATTATGCGCATCGCACTTGCGCATGTCAGCTGTTAAGTTGTACACCTAAATTAGATACAGGTATTAACTGATGTTAACTTGTTTGGTTTCCGTGAATAGTTCAGGCAACCCATCCCAACCAGAATGCCATTATATATTAACATTGCGTCTTTACGAATGTTCCTATCAAACGGAATAATTAAAGCAGTTGTATTTTGAGGTTTCCTTAGACTTCTTATGTAATTTTTTAGTTTTGGCGAAATGGCATTATAAATGTAGATAGTTTAGTACTTGAGTGAAGACATAACATGAACTATTGAATCGTTTTATTTCCAGGGCTCAGTACTTCTGTCCACCGATGTTAAATACAAGGACTACTAATAAGTGACCAGCTGAAAGGTCAATCCTGGAGATTTGTTTCGAGAAATCAATTCATTTTTATAACAATGTTTCATTCAATTTACAACTGGTGTAAAGACTTTAAAATATTGAGCAAGAACTTAAAGCAATAAAAAAAAATGAAAAATTATTCCAACGAAAAATTGTTTTGTTTGGTTTTTAAGTTTCTTTTCTTTCTTACTTGGACTAAATACCTAAAGTGAAACTCTGTCATCTGTAATTCTTGTTTGTGATATTTTAAAATATTATGTGTAGTTTGTGGGCTCTTTCCTCGGTTCTAACGGGGTCTCCAAAATAATATGAAGAAGAAGAAGAAGAATATATATATATATATATAAATAAATTAAAAAAATATTTTTTTAAGAAAAGGATGTGATTTTAAATAGCTTTATTCGTTTAATGGACAATAAGTGACAATTCGAATATCTTTAAAACCAAGCTTGAGAGTTCATTTAATCGATGACTCTTAGAAAAAATGGAATTAAACACTGCACATATTGGATACAAATTTACAATGTCGAATTAGGTAAATTTAAAAAGAGAAATGTAACATGTCTATGATAACTGCACTTTCCTATGAATACCAAACCACGTTTGTTTGTATGGTCTTTATTGTAGCTACACTAATATCTAGTGTTTGTATGGTCTTTATTGTAGCTACACTAATATCTAGTGTTTGTATGGTCTTTATTGTAGCTACACTAATATCTAGTGTTTGTATGGTCTGTAATGTAGCTAAATTATTATCTTGTGTTTGTTTGTATGGTCTGTAATGTAGCTACACTAATATCTAGTGTTTGTATGGTCTGTATTGTAGCTACACTAATATCTAGTGTTTGTATGGTCTGTATTGTAGCTACACTACTATCTAGTGTTTGTATGGTCTGTATTGTAGCTACACTACTATCTAGTATTTGTATGGTCTGTATTGTAGCTACACTAATATCTTGTGTTTGTATGGTCTGTATTGTAGCTACACTACTATCTAGTGTTTGTATGGTCTGTATTGTAGCTACACTAATATCTAGTGTTTGTATGGTATGTATTGTAGCTACACTAATATCTAGTGTTTGTTTGTATGGTCTGAATTGTAGCTACACTACTATCTAGTGTTTGTATGGTCTGTACTGTAGCTACACTAATATCTTGTGTTTGTATGGTCTGAATTGTAGCTACACTACTATCTAGTGTTTGTATGGTCTGTACTGTAGCTACACTAATATCTAGTGTTTGTTTGTATGGTCTGTATTGTAGCTACACTAATATCTAGTGTTTGTTTGTATGGTCTGTATTGTAGCTACACTAATATCTAGTGTTTGTTTGTATGGTCTGTATTGTAGCTACACTAATATCTTGTGTTTGTTTGTATGGTCTGTATTGTAGCTACACTAATATCTAGTGTTTTTTGTAGGGTCTATATTGTAACTACACTAATATCTTGTGTTTGTTTGTATGGTCTGTATTGTAGCTACACTAATATCTTGTGTTTGTTTGTATGGTCTGTATTGTAGCTACACTACTATCTTGTGTTTTTTTGTAGGGTCTATATTGAAACTACACTAATATCTTGTGTTTGTTTGTATGGTCTGTAATGTAGCTACACTAATATCTAGTGTTTGTATGGTCTGTATTGTAGCTACACTAATATCTAGTGTTTGTATGGTCAGTATTGTAGCTACACTAATATCTAGTGTTTGTTTGTATGGTCTGTATTGTAGCTACACTACTATCTGTGTTTGTTTGTATGGTCTGTATTGTAGCTACACAAATATCTAGTGTTTGTATGGTCTGTATTGTAGCTACACTAATATCTTGTGTTTGTTTGTATGGCCTGTATTGTAGCTACACTACTATCTAGTGTTTGTATGGTCTGTATTGTAGCCACACTAATATCTAGTGTTTGTATGGTCTGTATTGTAGCTACACTACTATCTAGTGTTTGTATGGTCTGTATTGTAGCTACACTAATATCTAGTGTTTGTATGGTCTGTAATGTTGCTACACTAATTGCTTGTGTTTGTTTGTATGGTCTGTATTGTAGCTACACTAATATCTTGTGTTTGTTTGTATGGTCTGTATTGTAGCTACACTAATATCTAGTGTTTGTATGGTCTGTATTGTAGCTACACTAATATCTAGTATTTGTATGGTCTGTATTGTAGCTACACTACTATCTTGTGTTTGTTTGTATGGTCTGTATTGTAGCTACATTACTATCTAGTGTTTGTTTGTATGGTCTGTATTGTAGCTACACTACTATCTTGTGTTTGTTTGTATGGTCTGTATTGTAGCTACACTAATATATAGTGTTTGTTTGTATAGTCTGTATTGTAGCTACACTAATATCTAGTGTTTGTATGGTCTGTATTGTAGCTACACTAATATCTAGTGTTTGTATGGTCTGTATTGTAGCTACACTAATATCTAGTATTTGTATGGTCTGTATTGTAGCTACACTAATATCTTGTGTTTGTTTGTATGGTCTGTATTGTAGCTACACTACTATCTAGTATTTGTTTGTATGGTCTGTATTGTAGCTACACTACTATCTTGTGTTTGTTTGTATGGTCTGTATTGTAGCTACACTAATATCTAGTGTTTGTATGGTCTGTATTGTAGCTACACTAATATCTAGTGTTTGTATGGTCTGTATTGTAGCTACACTAATATCTAGTGTTTGTTTGTATGGTCTGTAATGTAGCTACACTAATATCTAGTGTTTGTATGGTCTGTAATGTAGCTAAATTATTATCTTGTGTTTGTTTGTATGGTCTGTAATGTAGCTACACTAATATCTAGTGTTTGTATGGTCTGTATTGTAGCTACACTAATATCTAGTGTTTGTATGGTCTGTATTGTAGCTACACTAATATCTAGTGTTTGTTTGTATGGTCTGTATTGTAGCTACACTACTATCTAGTGTTTTGTTTGTATGGTCTGTAATGTAGCTACACTAATAGCTAGTGTTTGTATGGTCTGTAATGTAGCTAAACTATTATCTTGTGTTTGTTTGTATGGTCTGTAATGTAGCTACACTAATATCTAGTGTTTGTATGGTCTGTAATGTAGCTACACTAATATCCAGTGTTTGTGTGGTCTGTAATGTAGCTACACTAATATCTAGTGTTTGTTTGTATGGTCTGTATTGTAGCTACACTACTATCTAGTGTTTTGTTTGTATGGTCTGTAATGTAGCTACACTAATATCTAGTGTTTGTATGGTCTGTAATGTAGCTAAACTAATATCTTGTGTTTGTTTGTATGGTCTGTAATGTAGCTACAATAATATCTAGTGTTTGTATGGTCTGTAATGTATCTACACTAATATCTATTGTTTGTATGGTCGGTATTGTAGCTACACTTGTTTGTATGGTCTGTAGGCCTATTGTGGCTACACTAATATCTAGTGTTTGTTTGGTCTGTATTGTAGCTACACTAATATATAGTGTTTGTATGGTTTGTATTGTAGCTACACTAATATCTTGTGTTTGTATGGTCGGTATTGTATCTACACGTGTTTGTATGGTCTGTAGGCCTATTGTAGCTACATTAATATCTAGTGTTTGTATGGTCTGTATTGTAGCTACACTAATATATAGTGTTTGTATGGTTTGTATTGTAGCTACACTAATTTCTAGGACCCAAGATTTATCACTGCCTATGAGATTTCACGCCAAGCTGCTGAATTTAAAACATATCGAAGAATTTAGGGGTTTTGCCGCGGTGCTAAGGAATTAACCGTCCTGCCGTGAAAAATACCAAATCTGAAAAAAAAAATCTTACTAGAACTATAAGACTCAAACCACGGGTGGCGCAGTTTAGGGGTCGGCAACCTAAGATACGCGTACCGGACTTGGCACGCAGAGCGATTTTCAGTGGCACGCCAGGGAGATCTCCCAAAAGGCGATTTTTCAATACATACTATAATATGAAAGTAACATTGGACGTCAAGTGTTAAAATTCAGGATATATTGTATGCAAAGATCTCATCATTGGACTCTCGATCTGTGATTGAATCTACTGATGAAATAGTCGATTTTGAGTTTCTCACCTGTTAACCCTTACAGTCCCGGGCGCGTATATAGCGGAACTGAAGGCAGCATAGATAGAAGTAGGTCGGTACGGGAAGGGTTAATGATTTACAGTTTCTTTTACAAAAAAAGTGATATGGAATAAAGAGATCTTCTGTTACATAAATATTTTTTTACCTTAGACGAGGTAAAGTCTTGTGAAACTGACTGTTGAAGCCTATGTTTCTGAATGACATAGCAACACATTTCAATTAGTTGAACTTTTGTCAAACAGAACTTGAACTCTTAGACCACTGAAATGAAATTGCATTGAAACTGGATATATCTTGATATGAAATCAATTTCAAAACATTTTATTTCTTCCCTTATTTAATGCACAGTAAGATACATAGATTTCTTTTTCCGAAGTACATTAAAGCTCTCCAGTTTTTATATCACATCAAGACTGACTGGCTTGATCCTACTACGTTTTAGATCTGGTCCTTTTTTTTCGTGGTGGTATACGCCTATAAGCTATTATAAAATGCAACAAGTTGAATTTTAAAAATTAAGAAACGGCATCAAAATGTGCCAATTTGCAAAAAAAATCTGGAAGGAAGCCTCTTAAGAAAGTCATCTGCTGTTTGAAACTGCTAGGCATTCCGCTTTTGGTTCAACTTATACTTGCGAACATTGTCACGGTTCTGGACGCAACCATGACTAATTAGCACTAATGTAGATAGATAGTAGTGTAGAACAGGCATGTGAAACGTGCGGCCCTTTGCAAGCACGTGTGCGGCCCTCGCAAAGGATACTGCAATTATCTCATTTATCGCGAAATTTGCAGTTTTAATACTTTAAACTGGGTGTATAATACAGAAATCTAGCACGGTGCCACGTATACGAAAACAATACGGCTATTTTAAGCTAGTAAGGGTTTTCTATCTATGAAAGTTGGCAACATTGACCGGAAGTAGCAGACAGGTTGTTATTGCCATGTTAAAATAATTTTAAAAAATAATAAATTGTGTATGCAATAACAGCATTGCCACGCCAAAACAGTACAACTTAAAAAGACATTATGAAACCAACCATCGATCCTGCGATAAATATGAGGGCTTAAATGCGTGTTTCAAGACTCAAGGAATTGAAGGCTAACTTGATACAGCAACAGACATGTTTTACAAAAATAGATCGTTACTGCAAGCTATGAACTCAGCCGAATGATCGCCATGAGTGGGAAATCTTACAGTTACAGTGAAAGAGATTTCGTAAAGCCTTGTGAAAGTGCCCACAGAAGGCACAGTTCAGTTATTTAAGAATATTTCGTTAACCAGGAACCACAGAATAGGTATATAATTCTATACCTATTCTGTGCCAGGAACACTGTTGCTGGACGGATTGATAAAAATGGAAGATGATTTGAAACAACAGTTGAAAGCTGCATCATCCAAATTTAAACATTTTTCTATTGCTATTGATGAGACCGTTGACATCCCTGGAATATCACAGCTTGCAGTTATTATTAGGGCCTGTGACAGTGAATTTAATATTTATGAAGAACTGATTGAACTAATCCCAATGCATGACACTACAGCGAGCGAAGACATCTTTTAGTTTAGTGATTTCTCATTTTTTGAATACCATTTTGCATTATTCTCGGCAACTTTGATGTTGTCAAAGCAGAGGACATCTTGCAGATGTAGCTATTAGAAATGCAGTCTGATTCTACACTCAAAGCAAAGTATCTAGAAGTCGGAATACCTGGCTTCTATTCATACCTTCCTGTAAAGTTTACAAACTTCAGAAAGTTTTCAACTAGGATTATGGCAATGATCAATTCCACCTATGTGTGTGAACAGTTATTTTCCTCCAGGGCTGTGGAGTCGGAGTCGGAGTCGAGGAGTCGGAGTCGGAGGAAATCGGGGTACCTGGAGTCGGAGTGGGCAAAAAATGCACCGACTCCGACTCCTACTAAATTTAGATTGGAAAAAGACAGGGCTTCATTTATTTTAAACAACCGATCAATAGGCCTACAGACATTAGTGATGAGAAACTAAAGTATCTGTTTCTTCCTCTAAGTCCCCATCCCTCAAGATCCTATCCCTATTGTCATACTATAGCGGGTCGACACACAAAAAAAGTCTTTTGAACTAATTTGAAATGCGTCATTAGACTGAACGCCATATAGACTGCACGGCGCTGGTATTGATGACGCTACACAAGTGCCCAAATTACTAATTACCATTAACATTGTTTGTAATGATTTCAAATGCTAGGACATGGCACGCGCGGTTTTCTCTGAATGCTAAACACTGCCTTAGTAGGCTATCAGCCTAGGTCATAGGTCCTAAATAAAACGCATCTTAAGCTACTAGTGTACAAGCATACCTTTATAAGAGGCCTAGAGAGGCTTTTACATATTTACGATTCTTTCCATAATGTAATTTGCGTTCAATAGGCCTACAAAAAAAATGCCGCCTTTACGACTTATAAATGCGCTAAGCACACAACGCACAATTAGAAGCGGCAATCAGTGGCATATTTAGGCATGTTCCACATGTGCCATTGGAACAGGGGCCCCCACACAAAAGGGGCCCCCACACATCCGAAAAAGAAATGTTTGAGTGACATCCCCATATTTCGTTGAAAATTTAAAATAAAATTCATTTATTCCCATACAATTTAAAGTGCTCCAGTTCAACCAAGCTACGTGCAACATAAAATGTATGATTTTACAGAATGTAATATGAATTAACGGTCCTTTTCTGAGGTAGGCCCTATGTGGAAGGCAGACCACGAGGGGCCCCACATAAATTTAGGAACAGGGCCCCCACATAAATTTAGGAACAGGGCACTCACAATCCTAAATACGGCCCTGGTGGCAATATTTATACTTTTCATAGTGTTGTGTTCTGCTTAGGGATGTTAAACGAAAACCGGAATATCGGATTCCGGTTTTGAAACCGAAGACCGGTTTTGATTTTCAAAACACCGCGTCTGTGCTTTATTATTAACGGCACTATTAAATACATATTCTTTCGATTCTCTTTCAACACATTTTTTACAAGTTATCATAAATATATGCCTCTTCATATGCTTCTTTATTATGGTCAACGATAATCGGTAATTTGATTATTACTATTGAAAAATTGAAAGCTATTATCGGTTTTAATCAATTAGCCCAGATTTTTTTAAATCTAAAGAATTTTATGGTAAAGAGTACAAAATCATATTGTATTCACACAAATCAACCCCTTGAATGCCCTGCAAACACTAATTAATTAAGTTTGAAGTATTTTAAACCCCACCTGTACCCCCCTTTCCGCGCTCTCCCCTGCCACCCCCTTATCTCCCCTTCACCTACCCAACTCAACGGGGCGGCGGCATGTTAGGTAATTCCTTTGTTCCGCTAGCTCCCGAGAAATTGACCAGAGTAATTTTTTCACACATATATAATACCTTCCTGGGGAAGTCGGACCACTGACCACTTGACATAGTGATATTAAGTCTCCTGTAGGGAAGATGAATCATTCTCACTCTCCTTTGTTCCCCTACAACCCAGGTTGTTGGCTGTATTAATTGCACACCCCAGCCTACCCCCCCCCCTTTATCCTTCTATTGAGTCATCCCTTAATACAGAAATGTTTCGAACTAGCCAATCAGAATCATGTCTAAATCTAAATTAAACGAGTTAACCAACCAAATTGATAGCGATCACGTGATTTAGAGTCTCTAGGACGCTAGCGCGAATTTAGTCTTAGTCTTGGTTTGGCTCTTGGCCTATACACTTAAAACATGGGCCTGTATATTTCGACTGGCATATTAGAACCCCCGCATGCTCAGACTATAGATCTTCGACGAGTAATGTATTTTCCCCAGTGTATTTATGTATCTTAACGATAGAATACATGACAATACCATACGCTAGTGCTAGATATTACTGTATCGATTCATGTATATTTTCACATTGGACTACTGAATGACAATAAACATTATAACCATCACCAGAGATTTGCTTGTGTACACTTTAGAACTGACTGTGTGTGTGTGTATTTTACATAATTTTAACGAGCCAGGAGAGAACTAATAAATATTCCAGGTCGATTACAGCGTCGGCACAACATACGCCTACGACAACAAGCCACAAAACCCCAATCACTCACATACCGATCACGACAAACATATTTGATCGCATACAAAGTGGTCACTTACACTTGACCACTCATAAATAGCTAAATATGTAACCGACATTTAACATTTATTAGCGAAGAGCATTCCAGGACAAGGCATTCGTTAATATTGTAGGCACACCCTACATACTAAATATATTCAATAGAATTTTTATGCTTGTTTTATTTAATTAAGCATAAATAGTCTATAATACATTTTTTAAAATGTATAATTGTTTTATTATTTTAATAAATACAATAGGCTTATATACTAGCATTATATTATGTAATTGTTGGAATTTTTAATGTTTTAAAAATTCTCCTTAAATCGGCTTTAACAATTAATGAAGGAACTGTTTATTTAAAACTGTTTAATATAAAAAAAATGTATACCTTTAATTACTAGTTAAAATAAATACCATAATGCTATATTTAAATATAAAAATAATAATTAATAAATAAAATAACTTATATTACTGAACATAACTTGCTGGTATCACTATAGAATCAAATGGGGAAACTTTAATTTAAGGGCGATAATTAATATTTCTGGACGTTTTCTGTTTTTCCTTTGTAAAAAAAGGTGGCTTACAATTAAAGTTTAACAATAATAAAAATGTTTTTAAAAAGTAGTGGAAAATGATCTAAATATAACATAAGTGACAAAAATATATGTACATTTTAAAACATTAAACATTACATTAACTACCCACTTTGTAGAATTACTACGTAATTATTCCACTTAACTGTAGCAAAATCTAATCATCTTTGTTAGAAAATAATTTGTATCATCGACAATCTCGGGATGAGATTAAAATATTAAATAACTTTGGCTACTCTACACAAAGTGTGGGGATTCTAGTCACTGCGATTGCTTCTCAGTTTTCTGTCTATGATCAGTTTCGTACATTCTCAGAAGGCGGTCAAGTTGGCACCTGGAGGGAACGGTTGGGACAATACACCCGGTAGTGGTGTGTTGTCCGAACATTGCGGGACCAGGAGATTGTTCAGTTTTCTTGCATTGGCTCACATTCATGGACTACAGCTGGTCTGCACTCGGCTCTCATGCTTGACGTAAGAGTGCGGGAAGTCAGTACTGGATTAATGAAGTTGCCGATACCACGCGGCCCACAGGAAAATCAAGGATTTCGACAGAGCTCCAAGCGCCTCCTAATGAAAAAAAATGGATTTTAGCAGGTGCTAGAATTATATCTTGACAACTAAATTAATGTTTTAGACATAAACCATTAATGCAAAGAAATTATGCATTCGCTATAAATGCAAAAAGAAAAGAAAGATGATCATCGCAAGCATGCTAATTTTTTAAAATTAAATAATGACTTTCAGGCTATTGGCACGCTGAATGATGTAGAAATCAGAGTTTGGCACATTATTGGCGAAAGGTAGCCGACCCCTGGCGTAGGTCACAATAATCTTCTGTACCCACGGGCCTCAAAGACTGGCGAAGTGTGTAAACCGTCGATATGTTCTCATTAAGAATACACTTGCGGGCGAACGCATGGGGGAAAGCTTCCGCTGCGGGTCCGAGACCCATTGCACTGCCGAAAGGCCACGGGGTGTCGGTGGGGAGGAAGCAATGGACGCAGCAACCCCGTCTCAGAACAACCCGGTGCCTGGATGTCTGTACCTATAGTATAGGATTTGTGCTACCTGGTGACATTGCAGGTAAACGGGCGATCCACCACGATAAAGATCTTTATGGGAACCGCAGTAGATAATCCGAGCTGCGGAATCCTCACTGTTACACGGCACGCCACGCCTTCGGTGTGTCGCGGGGTGGCCTGAGCCCGGACAGAGCTTAGGAGTGCCCCCCCCCCTGCTAAGCTCAAACCTATCGTTACGCCCTACACAAAAGAGACCTTCGGGTTTGTCCGTTTTTTTATGAGACCTTTTAACTAAGTATAGAAGGAGCGATAAAAGCATATTAATTTGTGTATAGCGCTGCCAACCAACATAATGTAAGTTCAGAGTGCATTCAAACAACTAAGAACACGGATATAATTCTCTAGACTGAAAAATATAGGGCTAATTAAAAACCTTAAAACTTTGCAAACATAGGACAAAGCAAATAATAAATGTAGCATTAAACAGTAATTGTCTACAAAATGTTTGAAGGTAAATGTGTGCTTTGACAGAGGCCCTATGTTCCACAAAGAACCCAAAAGACAGATGACGACGATTAAGATAATGTCTACTCAAGTTATATTTAAAAGTGACTATATAGCCTGTTCGCCTGACTTGGATGGGAATTAGATTCCATACTTTAACAAGCTAAATGTTGGATATTACAATCAAATATCCAACATCGCGTGTGTTTCTTCTGTAGCGAAATAAAAGTGTTCCCATTGTTACAACTTTAGGTAAACTTCTCTGCTCACAGACACCACTGCGGTATTCTCTGTTACAATAAAAACCATTTAGCCTACAGTGCGGTTTTATTCAACAATAAGTAAATACTTGTTTAAGAACATTATTCGATAGTTTGTTGAAACCAATATCTATATTTCAGCTTCGTTTGTCCAAAGCCAATCTGTGGATTAAAAGGTGCGGACGTGAATGCTTTGATATACCTAATTTATTATGAACAAGCTAAATTCCCTGGCGTTGCCGGTGGTGTTGCTAAGACAGTTCCATGACAATACATTTATCTGCACTGATTCGATACGCCTTCAAGGACAGCAGAGATGGAATCTGGTTACACGCCAGATCTGATAGAGGACTTTTTCAACACTGCACGTCTCCGAGCCAAAACCAAAACGACAGAGGTCCTAATTAGCGAGCTGATTTTTGCTGATGATGCGGCCCTGATATCACATACAGAGACTGGCCAGCAACAGCTTTTGTCAAGCTTCGCTAACGCCTGCAAAGAATTCGGCCAGCTTAAAGACGACAAATATCATTGTCCAAGACACATGTTGCCATCAGGGCCGGATTTAGACTTGATATGGCCCTAAGCTATTTGAGATATGGGGCCTTTATAAGCGTATATGTCAGTGCCAAATATGATTTTCGGATATCTAGAGGGTTAAACGGAAATACAATTTAAGAAGTATAGACCTATAGATAGTGAAATAATAAATCAAAGTCTATATTAAGATGGACCGCTTGCTTTTATATTTCTGCTATTTGATAACTTGGAACATTTTGTTTCGTAATTTCCCATCGCACTAATTCTTCTAGACTTCCGATTTAGTAATTCGCTATGATTTTCTCAATGGAAAATTAAGATTAAAATCGAAAGTTGTATACATCGGAAACCTTTAATGCAATCGTAGGAGCGTAGAAGTAATTCATGACAGCCTTATTGCTTGCGTACGGAAAATAGAACACATAAGCTCTAAAAATGTAATAGTCTTTGAATAAATCTTTAACTTAAAATAATTTTTATTCAAACTTAAAAATGCAAACTCTGGTAAAAGGAAACAAAAGTTCTTTTAAAAGGAACAATTTACGAAAGGCTTATTATCTAATCTCTTGAAACATGCTATAAGGATTCAGGAATTATATTAAAGTAAAATATTTCCTTTCTTGCCTGTGCCAGAGCAAAGTCACTGATGACATCATCAAATAATAAACTGCGTAGTTTGTCACTTTCTATGTACATGAGACAAGTAATTTAGTACCGTAGCAGGACCAAGGCCAAGATTTTTATTATTTAAATTTCTCAATAATGTATTAAAAAAATAATACATGTCTTTAGCTGACAAGATTTAATTCTAGAACCTTCTCAAATTTCGGGGCCACGGTGTCCGAGCGGCAGCGCGTTTGGCTGGTGTACCGAAGGTCCTGGGTTTGAATCATGGTGCAGGCTAGGGATTTTTCCCGGTATTGGAGGGTGTACCTGAGTCTACCCAGCTATTATGGGTACCTTACCTTAGTGGGGTAAATTGAATGCGCCTGCGCATAGTGCTGGCCACAGAATCACCTAGTATGTCAGGGTCCCAGAAACTGGTGTAGTATTCTTCACCGGCCCTATGGATCAATTTGGCTCAACGAGCACTTTACTTTAGCTAAAATTGATTAAAATTTTATTTCAGCCTGAAATGTCCTTGAGTCCTTTGAAAGATTTAGACTAGTATGATTTAAAAACTATTTTCGATATTATGGTCATGAGGATTTGATACTTTGTAACTGTGCATTCTGGGTAATAAATGTACGGTTTAAAAATGTAGGCTTCATTCACATTTTTAGTCATATAATTTTTTTATTTTTTTGTTTGTTTTATAGTTTATTCATTTATTGTTATAAAGTGTAAGCCATTAATTTAAAAAAATAAAAAATAAGAAGAAACATATTAGACATATTATTATTAGATACATTATTAACGCAAAGAAAACGAGTTAATTATCTCCCTTGAATTTTATTAAATTTTCCAATCTTGATTTTATAGTGATACCAAACAAATCATGTTTGATAATATAAACAATATTACGTATTAAATTGTATTTAATATTTTAATAAAAATCCAGCATTATGGCATTAATTTTAAGATGTAATAGAAGGTAAAATGTATAAAATTAAGTTGAGTTGAACTTTTGTAGAAAAAAACAAACATTTCCTGCACAAAATGTTTCAGTCAAGTCCTTTAATGATTTTTTTTTTAAGTTTTATAATTAAAACAATTACATTTTATAATGCTAGTATATGGGTCTCTTATATTTATTAAGATAACAAAATAAGTAATTTTCTTTTAGAATAAATTATACTTATGCTTAATTAAAGAAGATTAGTATAAATTATCCTTTGATTGTAGGTCTAATTATTAGTCTATATCAATGAGAGCATTGTTTTTTAATGCTCTTCGCTGATTCCTCAATGTCAGATACACAGTGCTTTTTTTGTGACGGTACGCACCGGTACAGCGTACCGGTACCTTTTTCAATGTGGGGAAAATTATTACTTTTCTTGTATTTTAACGTTTATTATTAATTTATTATATTATTAAATTGTTAAAATTGAATTATTTTAAAATTTCGCGCAATAAGAATTAAAATATAAAATGCGAAACTACTTTAAAAGTTAGGCAATCCATCACTGAGTACCGGCACCTATTTGTTTTACAAAAAAAGCACTGCAGATACATATTTAGTCACTTCTAAGGTGTAAGTGACCTTTTTGTCTGCTTAAAACAGCTTTCATGTGTGATAAAATCTGGTCACAATTGTAAGTTGAATCTTAAAGCTGCCTAGCAACTGAGAATAGCAGACGACTTTCCTACACAGCTTCCTTCCTGATTTTTTCCCGCAAATTTACTCATTTCGATGTTCATTTTTTTTAATGTTTAAAATTTATTTGCTGCTTTTTAAAATCGCTAATGACACTAAAACAAGATTCAGATCTAAGACGGTTGTAGTAAGAACAAGCCAGTCAGGTTGGTGTGATTTGAAAACAGGTTTTCATGAAGATGCCTTTCTTCTGAAAACTTTGAGCGCTTCAATATACTTCCAAAAAAGCCCATCTATCTGTCTTGATATATGCCTTTAATTAAAGGAGTAGTTAAATGTTTGGAAATTGATTTGTCCAGTTTCAATGTAAATCTATTCCAGTGATCTAAAAGTTCAAGTGCTGTTTGATTCTGTCCCTGTAAATGTAAGTTCAGCTCACTGAAATGTGTCGCTATGTCAGTCAGAAATTTCGGCTTCAAAAGTCAGTTCTCTTGAAAATATGTTTTCTTTTTCATCAAGAACGCCTAAGTTAATTCTTTCCAGAGAAGAAACGAATCTATGAAAGACGTAACCTCGTCTAAGCCAAAGAACAATGTGTGCAGCGCAGAAGTCATAGATTATGCTGACATACGTTGATTTGACCTACATCAACAAGTCTCATTCTTGGAGCCCTCTCGCGTGCCATTGAAAATCGCACTGTGTTCCAGGTCTGCCACGCCTCCCTTAAGTTGCCGACCTCTGCCCTAGAATGCCGAGGCCACAGAAACTGGTGAACGCTGCTTCACCGGCCCTATGGTCAAATATCGATTTTTCTAATGTAATGGTGAATCCCTAAACCTTGGATTAAATAAACAGAGGAATCTCAGCCTGAGATCAATATATATTATTTTAAAGCAGGTGCTAGATTTCTAGATGCTAAAAATGACATATTGCAAATCGAATAAAAATAGCTGGTGGACATTTACCATAAATAAATAAAATAGGTAACATTTTTATTGCCTATAACTATAACACGAAAAAATGAAATATAAAGATAATAATCACAAACTTTCATTTATTTTACGTTTGACGTATTTTTCATCTGCATCCATTATTTCTTTCATTTGTAGTGTTTTACTACAAAAGGGCCATTTGATGTAAAATACAAAATGCATACAAAGTTTATTGCTATCGTTTTAAGGCTGTTTGGTTTATTTTTATTGATTCAACCCTCCTCCCTGATATTGAGAACACCTTGACATGTCATAAAGACAAAAACACTTTCCTCGTCCCTTATGCCAGAACAAATGCATATAAGTACTTTTTCTTCCCGAGTGGCATTCGGGCATGGAATGGGTTGCCTGAACAAACCAGGTAAACCAGTAACTTAACATCATTTAAAACAATAATAAAATGCAAGACTAGACTCGGACCACGGATGAGCGTAGGACGCAATAATCTTCTTTATAGAATGAGCGTCTGTGAGGTATAAGATAAGATGTCAGATATACATATTTATATCCCTTTGCAAGCCATATCTTTCAATGCACTTTACACAAATACTTGAATTAGATCACATTCTGTTGTAGTATCTTTTAATAGTATTGAATCGAGTAAATCTTGTCACAATAAATTCTGCAGCATCTGACACATCTGGTCTATCGTCCTTAAAGTATTTAGTACTTTAAAAGAAATTATTAGCTATTTCTTCACATTATCTTTTCAATCTGTTGACGTGTTGGCAAATGTATTAGGTGAGAAGCGTATACCATCACAAAGTTTCATTTTAAGAAGGCATAACATTATTATTAGCTAGGCAAATGAAAATTCATATTTATAGTTGCGCTAATTTCAAAGAATTTTTCCCCTAATCCTAACATGACGCTTTTTTACTTTTCATTTACATCCGCTAGTAAGCGGCTAGTTAAATAATTTTGCATCAGCCAAATATGGAGAAATGCAAAACTTCGTTGATAAGTTAATTAAATGAAATGCCATTCTCCGGACCTATAAGAATATCCCGTATGGTTATGGCTTCTCTGGAGTTTCATTAGCATACAGTTTATTGACAATTTCATTGTACAATCGAAGTATGTCTCGCTCCACGCGGACCGCATGTTTGAGATCCTTTATATAAAAGGGTTTTAAAAGTAAAGAACACTTACCCACTACATAAAGAAAAACAATGTAAAAATGTCGATTTTCATAAAGTGTTTGGTACGTAGGGCGAATAAAGCAGCGTTCGTGGCTTTTAAGTAGATTGTGTGGTCAGCCCAATGCCCAGCCGTCTTTTCTTTAAAAAACAACAAATGCCATGTACCCATCAAGGCTGGGCAGAATCAGGGACAACCATACCCGATATACAAGCCTGATGCTCTTCTGAATTTGAAAACGGACCTCCTTCGAAATGACAATGCAAGCGAGCTGCCAATAGACCAGCGAGTTTAAAAGAAACATTCTTTATGTCTTTAGGATGGAAAGGGGGAATCTGATCGAAACTTAATTGTTGGTCATCCAGCTGACCATTGGGCTTCACGGTGCACTTTCTTGTCCAGGGGCAACAGTTTTAATGATTCTAAAAAAAACAAATATTAAACATAATTAACATTTTTCAAGCTCCAAATACTACATCTGTGTTTAAGAGGGGGGGGGGGGGGAGGTGTAAACGTTACAATAAAGTTCTTGAAAACATACCTAAAGTAAATAATTGGATTATGTTGATTACGAAATGAAATATATATTGAACTGTTAGATATATGTTGCGTAAGTAAAGTACCCGGTCGTACCGAATTGATCCATAGGTCCGGTGAAGCAGCGTTCGCCAGTTTCTGTGGCCACGGCATGCTAGGTGATTGTGTGACCAGCACTATGCACATCCGACTTTACTTTACCCCAACTAAAGTCAGGTTCCCATCAGAGCTGGGTAGGCTTGCTGCCGCATGGCCACCTAAGATAAGATAGGAAGATGCTTTATTAATCCAAACCAATGGAAATTTGACTTGATTACAGACGTTCGGGATTTCAGCATATTTTAAAGAATATAAAAGAACTATTAGTACTCAGGAACACGAAATATACTTATAAAAATAGACATATACCATTTATCATACAAGAAAAAGTATCATTAGGAGTCAACTATTGTATTTCTGACTAACTGGCGACTCTCTTGAAAAATTCTTATCGTGGTACAAAGGACTTCCTAAATCTCTCCGTTCTTGCCCTTATTGAAATAAGCTGACCACTTCGACTAGACCTGGTTACATTGTTAGCTACATTGTTAGCTAGATAGATACATACTTAGATATACAATTACATGGATACACAGATACAGAGATACAAAGATATATAGATACAATAAATATACCGTGTTGCAATGATTCATTGTTACATGGATAGATGGATACACATATACAAATATACATAGATATTCTTAATGGATAGATAGAGAACCATATTGATACATCGATAAATAGATACATTGATACATAGATACAAATATACATAGATAACTAAATATATTAATATATAGACAGGCACATAGACCTAGAGACATGAAGAAATATAGACAGATAGACAGATAGACGGATAGACAGATAGACAGATAGACAGATAGACAGATAGACAGATAGACAGATAGACAGATAGACAGATAGACAGATAGACAGGTAGACAGATAGACAGATAGACAGATAGACAGATAGACAGATAGACAGATAGACAGATAGACAGATAGACAGATAGACAGATAGACAGATAGACAGATAGACAGATAGACAGATAGACAGATAGACAGATAGACAGATAGACAGATAGACAGATAGACAGATAGACAGATAGACAAATAGACAGAAAGGCAGATAGACAGATAGAAAGATAGACAGATAGACAGATAGACAGATAGACAGATAGACAGATAGACAGATAGACAGATAGACAGATAGACAGATAGACAGATAGACAGATAGACAGATAGACAGATAGATAGATAGACAGATAGACAGATAGACAGACAGACAGACAGACAGACAGATAGACAGATAGACAGATAGACAGATAGACAGATAGACAGATAGACAGATAGACAGACAGACAGATAGACAGATAGACAGATAGACAGATAGAGACAGATAGACAGATAGAAAGATAGACAGATAGACAGATAGATATATAGACAGATAGACAGACAGACAGATAGACAGATAGACAGATAGAAAAATGGACAGATCGACAGATTGATAGATAGACAGATATAACGATAGACAGATAGACAGATAGACAGATAGACAGAAAGACTGATAGACAGATAGACAGATAGACAGATAGACAGATAGAAAAGATAAATAGATTTTTTAAAGATAAATAGTAGCATAGATACATAGGGACATATATAGCCTACATAGATGACCCATTATTTTCCAACTTGAAGACAATGTGTCTTCGTGTATAGTGTATAAAGTAAACTGCTTACTAAGTGTTTCTATTGATCTCACACATCAAGCCCTAAATTAGTTTTCTAGTTTATTCATTTTGTTAACGCTGCAGTCTGCATCTTGCGATGACCACAGTTTAGGAGAGCTAATTAAGAAAACGGGTCAATGCCCATTCAGCAGAACACTATATAAACCCCTTGGGATCTCACAAATGAGCAACCAGCCACTTCATCACGTAGGGAACCCGAGCTCAAGTAAGTAAACTCACCAATCTATTGTATTTCTATCATAGATGTTTAACTATTTTCCTAACACCTTGACTGGATCAAGTAAAATTATTTCAGTTAAGCATTGACTATCATTAATGAGAAGATTTTTGTAAAAGAGTGGAGATAAGGAATCTACATTGACCTGAGATCTATAACTCAGTTTATAAATATTGCTTGTATGTTATAAAATGTATAAGTCGTAATGGACACTTTTGATTCCAGAACATTCGCCATCAAATTACCCTTAAATTGTGGACTTTTTCCTTGGGTCTAAATGTGTCTCCACGGTACAATGAATAAGAAGATATCATTCTCACTCTTGTGAATATAAAATGTGTATAGTGAATTGACTAAAATCTAATTTTGAATTGAGTCTAATGGATGCACAGTTTTACATAGTCATACGAATTTTAGCCTAGCTTGTATGTACTATGGGCTTGTTTGTTGAGAATGATTATCTAAAATATTTGAGTATAGACTCTGAATAGTGAGTGTTACGAGAATCAGATAGATATGAATATTACTTAATGAGTTTGTTATGTGAGGTCTTAGCTGAGAGCAACTGAGATACCATACCTCAGTTAATCACATGGACATCTGTGTGACACTTCCAAACAAAATTAAGTATCCAACCTTAAAGCGTTCACGGTAAAAAAGAACAGTTGTTTAATACAAAGCTACAGTTACTTTGAAGAAATCTAAATAAAAAGAAGTTCTAGTATCAACAAGTCAATACGCTATAACTGGCTATCCAAACATGTACTCCTATCTACCATTCGCTATAACTTCTCATCGTAAAACTCAAAACTGCAACTGCTTACTAATGACTGTCTTTCCCTTAAGAATAATTACACCGAATGTATCTCCTCTTGCGTATCACAAGCTAGACACCTTGAAATTTAACATTCACTCGGCATCATTCAACGTAATCAGCATACAGATTATATAACACAGAAATCATTCTACTACGTAGTATATTTTTTGTTCTTATCTTTGCAGCCATGAAGACCATTGCTTTGTTCATTGTGCTTATTGCCCAGATCTTTGCCCAGCAGGACAAGCCGAAAAGCGGCGCTTCGCTTAGACTTAGTGAAGCTGGTTTAGAATATGGTAATACTCGAGTCCACTACATTCAATATATTTTATACTAATATTTTATATTGTAATATACTGATATATTTTATAGCTTACATAATTTATGATGCACATAAAAAAAACTTCAAATGTGGATCTATATATCATCGAGGCTAGCGAAAGAGAATTAATTTATTGTGATGAGCCTTTTTACAATATAAGACAATGAGACCAAAATGTTATCTTTTAACAGCTTATAAGTTTATAAAAAAAAAAAACATATAGATCGATGTTGCCTTTAAATTTTAATAAAAACAGAACTTAAATAAATGCAACTAATAAATACTAAGAGTAATTAAAAAAGAATAGTTTTAAAGATATCCTAACTATAAAGTTACATGGGTTTGTTTATTCAGATAAAAACCATGACTTAAATATTAAAAACTACTACAACGAAAGCTGCTGAGATTTCGTTAAGTCAGGATACAGACTCGGTCATTTTAGGATTAACATTTGCATTCGAATACTCATTTAAAAGTATATATAGAAAAACTGAATAATTGTATCTACTTATAGGCTCAAGGATCGGCCCAGATGTTTTGAAACGTCTGCTCGACCAGATCAAAGACCAGACTCTGCAAGATAAGGACAAAGGCTACAAACTCTCCAAGTAAGTCAACTGAAATTTGTACTAAATGCCAAGCTAAACTGTAAAAACAAATGTATGATTACTACAGTGGGGTGAGACCTGGTGGTCTAGCGGCTGCTCGTTGGTGCACCAATATGGAAGTCTCTGGTACAAGAATTAATCCCTTGTGTATGTCGAGTGTCTCGCTCTGTCAAGCCACTGCTGCCGAATACCTGGTTAAAGAAAAACCTGATTAGAATCGTTCCGGTTTCGCAAACCCCTTATGTTAATGAATGCTCTTTATTCCTCTATCACAGGGGTCGGCAACCTTTTCATAATGGTGTGCCAAAGTAGGATTTCTAATTCATTCATCGTGCCAAATGCCTAAAAGGCATCATGCTTTAACAGTAACTTTCTTGTTGAATTGCCTTTATGGGATTCTTCTGCGTGCCATTGGAGATTGCTCTGCGTGCCAAGTCTGGCACGCGTGCTTTAGGGTGCCGACTCCTGCTCTATCATACTCGCCCCCCCCCCCTCCAAAAAAAAAAAAGATTTTTTGTACTGAAATCTTGGCATTAAAAGTAAAAACAAAAGGTTGGCCTATTTCGAGTCCATTAAACACTAATGCTTGTTGTTTTTAAATCAATAATCTTTAAGTTTAATATTATTTCTTTGTTTTCACTACGTAGTTTTTTGTAAAAATGTTTTTCTTCTTTTGTTGTTTAGTGTTTCATTGAACGATTCTGACATGGAAAACTTCAAGATCACTCTGGATCCAAAGAGCAACGCTGTCAGGGCTAGAGTTGAAAACCTGAGCACAAGAGTTTCCCTCAACTACAACATTGACTCAAAAGTCCCTTAGTAAGTCGCTATTGTAGGATCCTGTACTAATCACAACACTAAGAATGCTAGAAAATTATACAGACAAACAAAAAGACACGCCTAAAGAGTTTATCATTTGCTAAAGTGAAACTTACTAAAGTTGATAGACCTTGATGCACAAATGGATGATTGGAAATGGCAATTGAACAAAAAATTATTATATGAGTTTGAAATAAAGTGTCTTGTACATCGTGAGGCTTTTAGAAGAAAAGAAAAACAATAGAAGAGGAAGCAGTGGTATATAAACCTTTAGTTCAATATATATGTTGTATAAGCAGGCGCCCTTGTAGGTCTAAACATGAACTCCAGCGCCATCGAAAAGGTCACACTCAACAAAGTGAAAAAGGCATGATGAGTTATTTATAGTACAGACGTCCAATCCAGTGTGTTTAGCTATCAGTTGATCATAATATTCAATCACGTTGCTTTCTACGCATGGTGTGCAGGTCTTTATGTTAGACATGCCCTAACATTCATATAATATAATAATATCATTAGTTATTATCAATATCAATATAGCCAAATTATCAAGTAATTCAGGAAAGAAGCTATAAAACTCCGAATTATAACTTAAGAATATAATTCAATAAAGACTGAGAAAACATACAGATGAAAACACTTTTCTATTTCCATTAGCAATGACAGATTACATTCATATCTAATTTCCCCCCAAATGGTAAATGGGCCCAAGGAAAAACCCAAAAACCAACAATTTAACATTCTTTAATAATAATCAGCATGGAAGAATCAAACCATATATGAGTGTATGAGGCAATAATACACTATACAAAAAGAGTGTGTAGTAACATATTAATATAGATAAAACAGAACATTGAGACCGTTTTACTAATATTTTTTCCAGCATGATGAGCTTTAAAGGTCGTGCTAACATTTTGCTCCAGGAAGCTGACCTTTCCCTTACAGTTTCTCTTGGTAAGTATATTGATGTTTACATCTGCACCTTTATAGGAAAACCCCAGCTTAGATGGACAAGTAAAGCTGTGCGCATGCCAGAAGGACGACTACCCAAAGAAGCTCTTCTATGGTGAACTAGTCGCAGGAAAGCTCTTGCGCGGAGGGCAAAAGAAAATATATAAAGGCACCCTGAAGACCTCCCTAAAACACTTTGGAATCGATCCTAACAGCTTGGAAAGCGTGGCCGAGGACCGATCCTCTTGGCACTTGATGACCTCCACTGGAGCAGCAGCCTTTTCAAAAGGCGAATTGCGACACCTCAGAAGATCCAGCAAAGTCAGCTCCGCTACCACTGGTCAGCAAGACACGCATCCGTAGTCCAAATACGACCAACACTTTCGAGCGAGTATAGGCCTCATCAGCCATATCCGGCCCCTTAATCGAGTATGACTGTGTCAGATAATGGTCTTTCTCGAAACCGATGGGCAAGCATCACATTTTGGGCTATCAATAATCTGATTATTTACTTAGTTGTCACTGTATTAAACACAGTAAACACAGGCGATACTATCGGTATCTATATGTGTCTAAATACCTTAACAAGAGATAGAATTCTTTAGTCCTTGAAAAGTTGTTTCCCTTTCTACATTCCCGACACAAAAGAATAATAAATAATTTAAAAAAATACAACACAGACACAGGACATTATTTCATAAAACAAGGACGGGCTGTGCCAGCCATATAATCTATTTACTTGATAATCGTCTAAATATTGACTCTGAAAAATTATAATATATCATTGTTTTAGAAAGTTTAAAAGGAACTAAATAATTATTTTCTACATCAATGCGCCATTCTTACAGTGTAAATAAAATGTTTTGCAGTGTAAAGCTATGACGTAAGAATAGATAGATTAAAATTGTATTAAAATGTGACTGAATTTGTCTGATTGAAGGTGTCGACTCTGAACAGCGCCCTAAGCCCAAAACCGAACAGTGTGATGTTCAGATCAGAGGTTTAGATTTGGACTTTGACAGCTACATCCACCATTTCATCTACAGACTTATGAAAGCCCTCTGGCCAGAAACTCTCCGCTCCTGGACCGTTAAAATGGTCACTATGATTTATTTTCATTTACAATTTTTACTTAGTGCTGAAGATGGAGTCATTTACTTAGTGCTGAAGATGGAGTCATTTACTTAGTGCTGAAGATGGAGTCATTTACTTGAAAACATAGTTGGAACTTTTGAGAAAATGTGTCAAATTAAAAATAATGAAAGAATGTTTTTCAGAAGTTGGGGGTAAAGGAGAAAAAACTGAATGGCTATATCAATGTGGTTCTCAAACAGAATTGGTAGACCTTGATACAATTTGAAGTGTCACTAAAGATTAAGAAACCATTGTAATCTCTGCACAATGTAGCTATATGTAAACGTATTTATTTCGATGTTCAGATTTATAGAAATATAAACCATTGTTAGTAGTCCGAATGAAAAGTTCTATTTTAATCAGCTGTATACACTTGTTACTCACTCTTGTTATGTTCTAATAAATTGTCTTGTATATTTCAGATCTGCGATCAAGTCACTGACTACATTGACAACAAGGTCAACGAGAATGTCAAACTGCTTCAACGTAAGGACATTGTTCAATAAAACGTGATCACAATTATTGTTAAACAGAAATACGTTTTACATGTCAAATTACAGGGTATGAATACCAACTAATGGGTTTCAAATTATAGTAATGTCAGAGTTTTGCTCTAGGCTATTGCAACTTTACGTTCCTTAACGGTTTAGTCCTAGGGCTTTGCGATGTTTCTGTGTGTTCATTAAGAGTTTGGACCTGGGCTTTTTGCAACTCTTCGTGTTCCTTTAGGGAGTGACTCTGTGCTTATGCTACTCTGTGTGTTCCTTGAGGCTTTGTCCCTATGGTTTTGTAACTCTGTGTGTTCCTTGAGGCTTTGTCCCTATGGTTTTGTAACTCTGTGTGTTCCTTGAGGCTTTGTCCCTATGGTTTTGTAACTCTGTGTGTTTCTTAAGAGTTTAGTTGTATATTATAATGTGCAAGAAATTCAGTTTTGAATAGGTTAAACATTGCATTTTGTCTCATTGTCAAGTGTCAAGCCAAATGGACAAATTCAGGGTCGACTACGGAATCCTCTCCAAGCTTTCCATCAACCCCCGCTCCATTGAAGCTAGACACAAGGTAAGATTCCACTCATGGTTTTAATCTAAATCCAATGTCAATCTTCGGGTTTTACTGCATGACTTTGGTTCAAAATAAACTACTATTGATCAGTTTTAAATTCAAACAAAGTTTCAAACCTTTTGTGGTAGATACTAGCTAACCTTTTGCTGATTGTAATTCAATTTCTCTTCATAAACTAATCAAAACTGATTCGCTGTTTCTAGGGTGAAATCTTCTGGGAACAAGACAGGAAACCAACTTCCTCCAAACCCGACGAACTCCCCAGCGAAAATGAGGACGACACAGAGAAAATGTTCAACCTGTGGATCGGAGAATACCTGGTCGAGAGCTTCGCCGAATCTGCTCACAGCAACAGTTACCTGAAGGCCAGAATTGCCGACGATACAGTAAGACTAATTAAAACATAACCTTAGAAGTTTGTGTAACACTAGAGGTAATTGAGTGCTTTCTAAAAGAGTTGCAATTCAACGTGTAGTTTCACAGAAAATATTTAGTATTGAGATTGCAACAAAATTCGGAAATGGTTACTTTATTATAGGCTACAAATATAAATTTTTCGATGGTTCTAAATACATTATTTATTTATTTTTAAGTTTTAAGTTGGTTAAATATAACTAAGAAATTGAATATTTCTGACCTTTCGTAACAAAGTGTACAAATGTTCAAATTACATAGTTATATTACACAGTGTATAATGTTGTCATGTATAGAATTGTACGTTATGTTGTATAATGTTGTCATGTATAGAATTGTACGTTATGTTGTATAATAATGTCATGTATAGAATTGTACGTTGTGTTGTATAATGTTTTGTCCGATTGTGCATCCAGTATAGTCTATATTTAGTTGGAGAAAGAAATACTTGCAACGCTGATAAAGCAGGTTGTAACCAATACGTAGAGATGTTTGTAATTTGAGCACGTTATCTCCCTTTGTATGTACATGATTTTGTTTATCTCCCCTTAGGTCTCAACTGACAAACAAAGAGACCTTCTGCGTACAACTTGCTCAACTCCACCATGTGCTGGCTCCCTCATCCCTGAGGTAAAAATAGATCTAGAACTTTTGTTCTATTCTATTTAAGTCTAATCTTGCTTTGAATAGTCATCCTTATAACGATGTGTCTTTTTGTTGTCGCAAAGAATGTACAGAGCACTAACGGAACGCTATTGACCTTTATCAAAGTGGCTCACAACCTTTTTGCAACGCGTTGGGCCGATTGTGGGTTTACGCTACAATAACATTAGTATTGGTGGAAAAGCCTATTAGAAAGATTTAAATAGGAAAACGTTTAAGGCTGGAGTTTATGGAATTTGCGAGCTCATAAAAAAAGAAGCATAATCAAGAGGTTGGGTACACACAATAGTTTAAGGACTGCCGTTAAGTAGGATAAAGCAACAAGCTATATATGCTTAATTTATGAATAAATATTTTCAAAATTAGAAGTCTTGAACGCAGGTAGTTCATTGTAGTAGGGGCCGGGTTTTAAACTATGTTAATGGAGCACACTATCAGGGTGTGGTAATGGACAGTGGAAGGCCGGGTAAAATACTTTAATGGGCCTGATCCGAATAATAATTTGTTACCTAAAAATGTAAATTAAAGTGTAGCATCACACTAAGGTTACCATCTTAACATCAACACATCAACATCATCATCCCTATATCATCATAATCTTGTCCATAATCGTACAATGTTCTTCTAGCAGTATCATATTGACATCATTATCACAGTATTAGATAAGATATTACTTTATCATCATTACCTCTCTCTCAAATATGTTCACCTCAACACTATCTCTGTAATGTAAACACCATACACCAAATGCATTACCCAATCACCTTTCCCATCACCAGCTCAACGCCAACGCCGACACATCAGTTCAACTTGAGGTATCATCCAACCGTGTGCCAGAAGTACTAATCACAGAAGAGGGTCTCAGATTCCACCTCCACGGTGACGTCATTGTGTCCACCAAGAAAGACTCCCAACAGCAATTTAAACTCAAAGTGGTATGTGGACTACAATAACTGCCCTAAGAAAAAAAAATAACAGCCTGTCTATAGCTTTATATAGTCTCCTGCAGCTGCCAACTTTGTCTAAAGTGTTTTTTTTTCTTGCAACTGCCACGAACTGTCAAGGACCTCAGTTTAATTCTAATAACGATGTATAACTAACTATCTATGACTGCCTGTAATTAAACGATGTTGTTTTTTTTACTTGTGTAGGTGAAAACGCCTATTCTCAAACGGTTTAACATAACTGACAACTGACTGGAACACTTTCTTAAAAAGACTTTGATTCTCTAAGATCTCAAACGGAAACACAATTTGCATTGAACAATTTCTTCTGTTTCTTTTCTCTAGATTGTCAAGCTGCTCTCCAAGGCTCACGTTTTTGAGAACCGTCTTATTCCTGAGATTTTGACCTACGAGTAAGTTATCTATTCTGCTCTCATCTAATAGCAAGTGTTGAAACAAGTGTTGTTAACTAATCGCTCGTTTGAATTTCAAGTGTTTTGTATGTTTATTTCAGTCTTACATTGAGGATTAATATTTTGTTGATGTGGTTGTTTACTCTTTTTTTTTTCTGTACATCACTCTAATACGGCGTAGGGGCTGTAAAGTTGAAGACAGAGGTTAAAGATAGCGCCATATGCTCTAATAAAACATTAAAACTTCAGAGATGATTTTAAGTTAAGCAGAAGTACCATTTTACATACAAAGACTATTTTTTTTGTGGGAGAGGGGTGGGAAGTTGGTAATCTCTACTGCTAGCGAATCATATTTCACCAATTTATATAGGTCTAATCGTACAAGGGATTGTGTGGTGAAGAC
Organism: Anisus vortex; assembly: GCA_949126835.1. NCBI lineage: Eukaryota > Metazoa > Mollusca > Gastropoda > Planorbidae > Anisus > Anisus vortex. The sequence goes on from OX421499.1 coordinate 24,456,083, forward strand.
AAAAATGCTCAGCCAGGTTTACTTTTTAAAAATCCCAGCTGATTAATCCTTGGTGCATCCCAGAGACCCGTGCACACAGGAATACACCCGGTCATCGTGAATCTACATTTAGGACATTCGACATGGAAACCATACTATTGCCTTTATGTTGTATAATGTTGTCATGTTTAGAATTGTACGTTATGTTGTATAATATATTCGTGTTCTTGTTTTAAATTTAATAAAAAAATCTAGATTTGTTTGACCAGTTGGTCCTATAACATCATTAAGAAAACATGTAATATTATGTTGTGCTCTTTCTATCCTATAGGTTGGAGATCAAAGAGCTGACCAACATTAAAACACAGAAAGCTACGGTAAATTGTGTTATGTTTGTTGTTTTAAATGTTGATATACATTTTTCGTGTTTATATATATATATATATATATATATTTAATTGATCCTAATTCTGTATTTATCTTGGTATACGTTTTATGTCTAAAATAATACTTACAAAAATACAAAGATTTAGTCTCATCGGTATCATACTCAAAGTAGACTCATCTAGTTGAGAGACAAGATAGCGTTTAGAATATATTTTCTGCATATGTGCATTGATGTTGCCACAGTGTACATGTGTTCATTTGATGTAGTTATCGAGCATACAACATTCAACAGATTTCATTAAGATTTGGCGCAATGTTATTCATCAGCATTGCTTGCTACTTAGTGGAAAAAAAAAATAAAGATCTCAGTGTATAAAATAACAATCATTGGTGTAATTTATGAGCTGGCATCTCTGAGATTTAGAATGAAGATATCGTGTAGTTATTTTTATTAATATTGATTTCATGTCTTTAATGTGTTCCAAACCAAATAGGAAGAACACGTCTACAACTTTATCCACATGGTTGTGAAAGATATTGCTGTTCAGGAAATTCAAAGTAAGATCTTTTGAACTCAGTTAAGAACCACTTAAAAGGTATCTTTGTAAAACATTTTTGTCACTCTTTGGTGACATCAAAACGTAAAATGTATGTTAAAATATCATTCATGCGTGTCAATGTATGAATTAATTACCAAACAAAACACATGATAAAAGAAAAAGTTTAAGTGTCTTTAATCTAATCGCTGATGTTCTTTCTCATGAAAACTAAAAGGGATTATTAGCCAAGGTCTACCACTGCCATCCATGCCTGAAGTTTCTCTGCAAAATTCTGACCTCCGATTCACAAATGTAAGTTTATATTTTGTGTATCCTCTTTCTATTCCATCTATCCTATGTTTGTAATAAATCTCTAGCCGAAAGAGTGATATCCTTAGTCTTGTTTGTTTGTAGCTAAAAAAAAATTATATGCTCTTTGTGCTGACATTATGTTTGTTGGCAGCGCTATACAAATAGAATGTTTATTTTAATTAATATAATTCTAAGTAAATGTTGGCTTTGGTTTAATTTGTTATTAGTTTGAGTTGTCCATTTTTGTTTTTTTGGTTATATTGCTCTAAACGTTCAAGATAAGTCTATTTATTTAGTAAGTCTATAAAAATAAATAAGTTGCAATAAAATTACTTTTGTTGAACCAACTAGATATTTAATAAAATGTAAACTTAACAGATTGTGAGTCTTACAGGCATATAAAGTGTATTGGAAATTGAGAAGCTAAGAAAGATTAAGTTGTCTTTTGATTTTCACACGCATTCGAATGTTATTGCTTATTTCACTTATCCATTATTTAAGTCTAATCTTGCCTTTGATAATAATTCTAATTCACACTGTTGGCGGTATTTCCTGATTAGTTCAGATAACCCATTCTAAGCCTGAATGCCACTATGGGATAGCAGATTGCTTATTTGACCGTGTGTTTGCAATTAGAATAACCAAATTTTTTGTATCTTTAAGTATTTCGTTGCTTTAAACGATTGTTGTAAAATGAATTCTATTTCTTGAGTTTAAAAAATAACACGAACTTTTGCATTTTTTTCCATAGGGCTCCGTGCTTCTGTCCACCGATGTTAAATACAAGGAATACTAATAAGTGGCAATATGAAAGGACAAACTTGGAGATTTGTTCCTAGAAATACATAATGTTTCATTCAATTTACAACTGTGTAAAGAGAAAATGTAAAACATTAACGAAAAGGAAATAAAAAATTAAAATAATAAAAAAATGCATTTGTTTTTCATTTCATGTTTTATAAAGGCTTGTGTCTGTTGACATAGAAAGAATGAAAAAAAAAGAAAGAGGGAGAGAGAGATAAAAGGATGAGATGACCATCTTATGAGTTTACAGACGTTCCTTCTAGATAATAATAATAATGGTCATTTCTTATAGCGCTTCTATCCATGTTATTAAATTTAGCATGCTCAGAGCGCTCTCGGTGTAAATTACAGTGGCAGATGTATTAGTATGATTATTAAGTCCTAGGCCCAAAAGCCCTGCAGGGTGGCAGGGATTGGTCGGCGGAAGATCTAGAACCCGGGCCGGTTTGTTGACAGTCTGGTGTACTAACCACGTGACCAGCCGAATAGAAAGATATTTTCGGATAAATAAACGATTTTATCATTTTAATCTTTCATGAAACAGTTTGTAATGTTATTCCATTTCCACCTTTGCGCTGGAGTTTCAATTAACTTAGAAAACAGTTGTTAGGTTACAGTGCATACATAGTTTAAAACACCCTTTTATTAATCCCTCGACAGAGTTTATATTTTAAAATACTTTAATTGTCGGGACACGATTGTTTATTTTTCTTCGTTGACTAAAATCTAATTAGGCTATAAACGCATCACTCTTGAAACCAGCGTAAACCAGTTAGAGCTAACGCGGAGGGATATTCAATTTCGCGGGCTTCTTGGGTACTATAAAAGATAGAGACGCGGACTATTTCCTTCTCTTTCCGCTAGGCACTACTGACAGTACGCCTTGCTTACCAATTAACGCCATGTGCATTTGTTTCACTAACATCGTTTGATTTGCAAGTTATAATAAAGTTTCTTCATTTATTAAATTAAACAGTCAAGGAGTTGGTTTTTGAATTCATATTATTATTGAGAACAATTGAATAGTATCAGGACAAGGTTAACCAAACTTGGAAAAATTGCTGCAGACTGTTTATCACTCTCAGAACGAAGTGAGTTCCCGCTGGCCTTAAAAATCAAACCCTAGTCAACCGCCAAAAGAATTGTTGTGAAAGCTACAATTTAACACAGTAAATATACATGAATACAAATGAAAATAAAGAATGCAAATTAAAAAAAATGGGTTATAACTCTTCAAAATCTAGTATTTAAGTTTGATAGTTAAAATCTAAGTGTTCGTGACACTGATCTATACAAAGAATGGATCTAGCCTCCCTGATAAATGTGTACAGATTGATGCAAGAGGTAGCGACAATTTTCAATGTCATTATCATCAAACCAGTGACCGTTAAGTTTGTTTTGGAGGTGCGATTTGACCCACAGCAGTTTATCTTTTGTGTATCTTTTAGTCATTAGTTTTTTCTGTGGACTTGTAGACTCATTTCCAAGCCGGCGGTAGATTTATATTTATATTTTTTTTTGTTGTTGTCTTCAACAGTCATTGAAGTTAGAATGTCAAGCTTATGAGGCGAGCTCACTATCGATTTTGCTAAACCCCACCCCTCAATTTTTACTTTAGCATCATCTAAATGCATGCACTTCTTAATACAAAAACTAACACGCTCTATCTTGTCTTGTGTAGACTTATCGCGCAATACTAATAAGAGCTTTGATTGGTTAACCTTAGTAGCGGTTTATATATTATAGTCTGTGACTATCTAAATTAGTGTCACAAATCTTATATACTGATTGGTCAATATTTTATTTTCACTGAATCAAACCATGACCGTTAAGATCGTTGGGAGAGCGAATGGTCACATCAGAAGTCATTTGTGTCCATTGTTGCCTATCTTGTGCGGCTGTCAATAGTTCAGTCATTTGTAGCTCTGTCCAATCTCTTATATTATCGAACCAACATTTCCGCTGACGGCCTCTCCGACGTCCACCTTCTACATTGCCTTGGAGGATGGTTTTTGGCAGGTTATTATGCCACAATGACCAAATGATGTCAGCTTTATGTTCATTAGAATCCATGAATCACATGGTCTAAGTTTTTCAGATCAATGTAATTGCATATAATTTACTGTGATGGAATGTTTTGCACCGAGAGCAACACCTTCCCAACAGTTCTCTTGCCTGGCAGTCGTACTTAGGGTGTCGTTTACAGTAATGTCCCGCCGTTATTATTTCTCCCTTATTATTTTTTCTCGGCTGCTATGTTATACCCACATGTCTGTCCCATGGGATTGTTTAAATTAACCCTGGGTGATCTTTTCGGAATAGTGCCAAAAGTTGACATTCAGTTTGGAAGTGCTGCAGTCTTGTCTGAATCCAGTTTTCCAATCAGGTTTGCTGAAGACTTCAGTCAGTTCAGCAATAACTTGACCTTGCACAGTTGCAGTAGCGTAACTGGGGAGGGGGGAGAGCGGTAGAGCTATTTGAGTTTTAGACTGTTGGCACGCAGACTAAATTAGAGATCTGACTTTGGCACAGTATTATCTAAAGGTTCGCAGAACTCTGCAGCAATCCAGTATGGGTCGTATCTATGGTCCTGTCGCTAGAGCCGGCGCTCCCATCAGAGAAAGTAAGGGCGATGGCATAAGGGGGTGCCAGAAACAGGCTAGACATATTTTGCTTAGGTTCTTAGTAATTAACGCCAAACAACTTTCCATATCAAACATGATATCAAACATGATAGTTTTATTTGGTTTACTTTCAACTCTTGGTTTAACTTACACTTGTGAATAGATTTTTCCTCACGTAAAAGGTGTTTTAAGCCCACAAAAACAAAATTCGCCTATCAATTATGTTCCTGATATTGATAAATTGGCAGAGAGCGTCCAAGGACACTGTTCACGTTATTAATCAATATTAACTAATTATATTAAAGTTAATTTTATGTTGAAGTTCTATTAATAAAGCATAAAAAATATATATTCAAGTTCAAAATCAAATTTGTTTAATTATTTTAATAAATAGTAGCTGTATATGTACGAGTGTAACCATGGTATTATCTAGCAGTTTTGTGTTAACTTCTGCAACATAAAAATAAATTTAAAAAACATTTAAAAAAAGCAACATAAAAACACTCGGGCAGAAGCCTGGCTGAGAAGACACTGAGTAGATTTAAAATTACTTTCTCGCGGATTGGGTCGCGATAACTTTTCATTCTGCAGTCGTTATGACACATTAAATATTTGCATAAATCCAAAAAGGCAAACGAAAGAAAGAAACTAATTTTAAAGCTAATGTTCAACGATTATAAGGCAGAATTCTAAATTTTAATTACCATAATTCGAAGTAATCAGCTTTGGATTCTGACCCAAACGTTCATACATTACTAACATCAGTAATTAAAACATATAAATCCACAAGTCTCTCTCTGAGTTCCACATTTGGCATTCATGACATCGCCCTCTCCTGGTTCATGAACTATCTTCAGAATCGCTCCCAGACCGTTATGATTGAGTCCATAGTCTCCCAGCCTGTTCACGTCTGCTATGGTGTGCCGCAGGGGTCTGTCCTTGGTCCACTTCTTTTCACCCTTTACACTCAACCCCTATCCTTTGTCATCGAACGCCACAACCTCAAATATCATTCTTTCGCCGATGACACCCAGCTGTATAACAGCGCCTGAGAACTTCGACAGGCTCCTTGCTTCCATCTCCATCTGTTTCCTGGACATCCAGAGCTGGATGACGGAAAACAAGTTGAAGCTTAACAGTGAGAAGACTGAAGATCTTATCGTCGGTACGAGACAGAGGGTCGTGCCCCTCACTGCGTCAGATCTTCAGCTGGCTGATGCAACAGTGCCTTTCTCCCCGACTATCAAAAGCCTTGGCGTCTATCTGGACTCCACGCTGTCCATGCAGACCCACATCTCCTTCCTCACCAAAATCTGCTTCTTCCATCTGCGTCGTATTGCCGCCATCCGTCGTTATCTCACCAAGGAAGCTTGTGTTAAGCTCATCATCTCTCTCCTATTTTCCTGCTTGGACTATTGTAATTCGCTTTTGGCTGGTCTCTCGGCCTCCTCCCTTCAAGGACTCCAACGTATTTAGAACTGCGCAGCCCGACTAGTTCTCAAGAAGAAGAAGTCAAATAATATCAATCCTCTGCTCCGATCTCTGCACTGGCTACCCATCAACAACCGGATCTCATATAAGCTGGCTTCCCTCTGTTATAGGTGCCTGAATAACTGCGCCCCGGATTATCTTCGCTCTTGTATGGAGCTCTACACCCAGTCCCGCCCACTTCGTTCGGCTTCTGATGCGCTTACTCTGCGGATCCCTCGTGTGAGGCTAGTGTCCGCTGGCGAACGTTCATTTTCCTACGCAGGACCGTCCGCTTGGAATCACCTCCCACTACAGCTTCGCCAGAGCCCTAGCTATGACACCTTCAGGAGCCGGCTGAAGACTCACCTATTTCGTCAGCAGAATTAGCGTATTACTACATATTTCGTTGTCTGTCTGTATTCTGTAACTGTCGTCTGCGCATAGAACTGTCACCAACGGGATATGCGCTATATAAGCACCGTTATTATTATTATTATTTATTATTTCTTTTAATTTTGATCAACTATTCTCTTTTACTTATATTGTTCTGTTGTATCACTTATTTTGATTAAGTGTACTGTTACGAATCTCGGTCATAAATGAATGACGTAGTAAGGCATTGACCTCTTAACAAGTGCGTATCAGAGTCCAAAGCGACCAAGGTTTGACCTTTATGCCCTGAGGGCAGTTTAAAATAAAATAATTCGTTCAAATCCCGTGGAAATTGGGGGATAATTCTGGATCGTAGTAATTATAGAGAAAGAGGTTAAAATGCGTATTAAGACCCTGTAGAATCTTCGATGATCGTTTTCTTTGTAAAGTCCCGACCTCCTTAAAGTTAGTTCAGTTTAAACGTTTGTAGAGTGAAGTCGCTATATTCATACATGTACATATAATGCCATTTTATTGATACTTATGTTGCCACCAGTTGATGAAGTTTATTGATCGTTTATATTGAGTCTACAATTTAAATAAAATTGTTTATTCAACAACTGGAGTTGTTTGATCTATCGTTGTTGAGAAAGGTGTTGAAGATAATTATCACGAATATAACTACATTACTGCATAGACCTGTCAGTCAAGGAACCCCTAGCTTGGGCTACAGATTAGCAGAATCTAGAGACTTCTAATAAAGATACAACTATATTCATTGAATCCGATTTAACGAGTTGTAATAATAGTCATCATATAGAGGGCCATAACAGTTTGGGGTCTGCGTCCGATATAGTTGTATAGTGAAGCATATATTCAAGTTGTGTTGTGTTGTGTGTTGGAGCAGTGACCTACTGAGCAAGCCTAAGAACGCTGAAATTATTCTTCCGATTGGAAAAACGTAAGTTGGAAATTTACCACTTTATAAATCTCTTAACTAAAGAATGGAATTTATTGAAAATCCAGAAGAAGAAGTTCTGAAAACTTTATCAATAAAGAAGTTAAAAGAGATCGCTGAGATCTTAAAGATAGAAGTTACTGAGACTACACCATCGAGGACTGTGTTGACACAGCAGATAAAAGATGTGTTGATTGCGAGTGGAAAGTTGAAAGTAGAATCAAGCGCGGAGGGATATCAAGTTGAAGGTCAGATGTCTGAACAGTTGCGATTTCAGCTAGAAATGAAACGGTTTGAGATGGAACAAAAACGTTTGGAAATAGAAGAAAAACGTCTTGAGATGGAAGATAAGAAAAGTCAAAGAGAAACAGAAAGTCAGGAAAGAATAGAGCTAGCGAAGATAGGAGCTACTAAAATAGAATCTCATAATGATGTAGAGATGGCCAGATGGAAAAAGCTAGTCCCTACCTACATTGATAAAGAAAGTGAAATAGCTAATTTCTTCCAGACCTTTGAAATTTCTTGCAGAGATTTTAAGTTCCCAGAAGATAAATGGGGAATATTAGTCAGAACAGCTTTTACTCAGGGAAGGGCAAGAGATTGTGTTCTATTGTTAAAAGAGGAGAATTTAAATGATTATGAAATCATTAAAGACACTGTACTTAAAGCCTATAACCAAATACCGGAAAGTTATCGGAAAAGGTATCCGCCCCAACCAACCGGAAACAAATTAGGGCTTTTCTCGGAATGGCCGGGTATTATAGAAAGTTTTGTCCCAATTTTTCAGTGATAGCAAGTCCATTGACAGATCTTTTGAAAAAGAATGTAAATTTTAAATGGACCCCTGAGTGTGATGAAGCAATTGAACAGATCAAATTGATTCTATCACATGCACCTGTATTAACTTCACCTTCATTTGAAGATCCCTTTTTTATGATGGTGGATGCTTCAAATGTTGGGATGGGTTCTGTTCTTTATCAAAAGGACAAGAATGAAATTGACCATCCTATTTGTTATTATTCCCAAAAGTTTAATAAACATCAAGTCAATTATAGTACGATTGAAAAAGAACTTTTAGGAATTATAAAATCCCTTAAACAGTTTGATTTTTACATCAGTGGATCACCACATCCTGTGGTTATCTATTGTGATCACAATCCCTTAGTTTTTTTATCCAAAATCACTGTAAACCAGCGAATATTGAGATGGTCCCTCTTTTTACAGGCATATCGCATTGAGATACGCCATCTGAATGGGAAAAAAAACGTAATTGCTGACTATCTCTCCCGATTGTAAAACTAATCTATATTTTTTCTGTATTAGTTAAAATAGATTGAATGAATTGTATTGACAAGCAAAAGACTGGGTAGACCTGAACACTGTGGAAGTCACAGGAGAACCTATGCTATGAATAAAACCTTTATGGAAAATGGAAAAGAGCAATGTACCCCACTGAAAAGATTGGAAATGAAATGTTTTACCACAACAGTCAAACCAGCAGTTTGTTTTGTACATAAATTGTTACATTGATTTCGCTATGAAAAAAAAATTAATAGTAGCCTATGCTTAACTCTTTTCTACTTCAATAATATTGTATTTAATGTAATCTAAAGAAAATAAGTACTTACTGTGTAGTACTAAGATTGTATGAAGATAATATAACTTGTTTTAATTGATAGTTAATTAAGTAAATTAACCAAATTTATTTAAGTAAATCCATGATTGTCTGAATGTTTCAATTTAACCTGCTACGATGTGAACTCTTTTAAAAAAGAAAATAATGACGTCGAAAGGTCATGGTAAAATGAAAGATTGAAATATTTTTAATGATTTTTGCTATAAACTATTTTAATTCGTGAACAGACTATGTTTAATGTTCTCAAAATAATATAAATGAATTTGATTTTGAGATGATAGATGTTAAAGAATGCTCATTTAATACGATAACTATTTAATCGCGTAGCAATTTTATTTGACCTCGGCTGTGATGAGGTAGAAATTTGCATAGCCATGTAAACATTTAGGGAATGAGAGAGTGATCGCAAGGAATAGGGAGAGAAAGAAAAAAAGAATACTGACCTAGAAATCTGTTGTCTCGCCACAGACAGTTGTCTAATGTGTTGTCCAAGCCTACAGGCTGAAAAACAAATACTGTCGAGAAAATGATCGTGTTGTTGTGTAATTAGGTCAAGCCTAGTAGTATTTTTTTCATCAAGAGCGTTGTTTTTTTTTCTCCTTATGAAAAAATAAGTCGTGTCTGCATATTATTTTTTCTTTTGTTGTTTGATTACAAATGTAAAAGATATTAGTTTATAAATTAAATGGACGAGAGAATTTTTATTACAGTGGAATGTTCAATGTAATAGAAGTTATTAACTTGTATTATATTATATCTATTAAGAATGATTATGTATTTTTCTTGTATACAAGATTTAGATAAACAATTTAATTGTCCATTGTTTTGAATTAAAAATTGAATGATTGAATGACTATAGTTAAGCCATTTGATAAGATGAATTTATATTGCATATATTATTATGTTATTGTTATCAGTTCGATTGAATTATTGGGATCGCCAATTGAACTGTATTGTTTTTCCCGGAATATTTTCTTTTATAATTATTCCTTAAAATTAACATTTTTCGTATGGTTAAAATGTAAAGGAAATAATTATAAAGCTTTAGAAGGGGGGGGGATGTTACGAATCTCGGTCATAAATGAATGACGTAGTAAGGCATTGACCTCTTAACAAGTGCGTATCAGAGTCCAAAGCGACCAAGGTTTGACCTTTATGCCCTGAGGGCAGTTTAAAATAAAATAATTCGTTCAAATCCCGTGGAAATTGGGGGATAATTCTGGATCGTAGTAATTATAGAGAAAGAGGTTAAAATGCGTATTAAGACCCTGTAGAATCTTCGATGATCGTTTTCTTTGTAAAGTCCCGACCTCCTTAAAGTTAGTTCAGTTTAAACGTTTGTAGAGTGAAGTCGCTATATTCATACATGTACATATAATGCCATTTTATTGATACTTATGTTGCCACCAGTTGATGAAGTTTATTGATCGTTTATATTGAGTCTACAATTTAAATAAAATTGTTTATTCAACAACTGGAGTTGTTTGATCTATCGTTGTTGAGAAAGGTGTTGAAGATAATTATCACGAATATAACTACATTACTGCATAGACCTGTCAGTCAAGGAACCCCTAGCTTGGGCTACAGATTAGCAGAATCTAGAGACTTCTAATAAAGATACAACTATATTCATTGAATCCGATTTAACGAGTCGTAATCATAATCATCACCTAAAGAGGTCCATAACAGTACGTACAAGAATAGATCAAATGTGAATGGTCTATTTTAATTCTTCTATAAATTTCAGTGTAAGTAAACAAGCCTACAAGAAACTATAAATAGTAATACAAAAAGCTTGTGACTAGACTTAAACTTTATAACGTGACGGGGTGGAGACAGCAGTTAATTTATACGTAGGCCTACACTTTGGTTAGGGGATTGTGGAGTGTGGGTGGAGGGGGCTAAAAATTTGAACGGCGTCCAACAGGAATATATGAATTCGTAATAATATATGAATATATCTTCTCTTCCAAAGGCAATCGTTAAACATATAAATCTATATTATTTATAATTTAAACCCGGACAGATGAGGCCGTTAGTTAGGGATAGTAATCATCTAGGAGAGAAAACTCCGAAAAAAAAATTGCCATGCAGATGGTCTTGGCTGATCAAAGGCTAAAGAAGCGCATCCAGAAAAAAACAGCAGGCTGATGCAGGAGGCAGTGGGCCTTAATGGCGCAAAACATTCTGCCCAGTGATTCTAAATAAATTGAGTACGAAGAAGAAGAAGAATTTAGTTGATGGTCGCTTACCGAAGATGCATATTCTTTTATAATTTTCAATAATGCTAGGTAGCATTTTAGCTTTATTTTCTTATTACATTTGTAATAAAAGTTAACTTTTATGAAGTCTGTTAGTGTTTGACTTGCTTCACCAACAAAATATGGATTCCATGATAATTTATTTATACGTAGGCTATGCACACATTTATAAATAGCCTACATAACATTTTAATAATTTAAAAAATCCAGGCAGAAGTATTTTACATTTTTAGTATTGATTTTTTTTTATTTTCACTAATTAAACAGGCCTAGTTAGTTTGTTTTTTGTTCTTTGATAATCTTAATGGTTGGTCACTCTTTTTGGGAGGAAGAACACACTCCTACTAGTTTCCCATGTTTGTTGTTCATTTAGCTCTTATATTGACACATCATAGTAGATATATGGGCCTACATTGATAGATGTATAGATATGCCTTTGGACCAAACTGATCATAGGGCTGGTGAAGCAGCGTTCACCATTTTCTGTGGCTACGGCATACTAGGGGATGTGTGGCCAGCACAATGCCCATCCGCCTTTACCTTACCCCAAATAATGTCGGGTACCCATCAGAGCTGGGTAGACTCAGGGACACCCTCAAGTCCTGAGGGAAAAAAATCCCGGCTCAACAAGGATTCGAACCCAGGACCTTCGGATCGCCAGTCCAACGCGCTGCCTATTCATGGCCCATTATATTTTTGAATTTGTTTTATTTAATTTCGGGTTGTATGTTGTGTGCAATAAAATGCTTACCTAGCCTCTATTCACCTCACACAAAAGGTAAAAGGTCAAGTAGATTTCATTGATTATTTCTGTGTAAACACTCAATAAGTATCTTGCGACATGCATAAATAAAGAGCCAATTAGGAAACTTTCTAAGTTCATTAACTCAACGTTGACAAAAGATTTTAAAAGCTTACCAAAAACACACAATAAAAAATAGTTACTTCATCAATGGAGACCAGAGCAGAATCCAGAGGTAAAATAAGCTTAGCCTTTTACTCGCCTCTTGTTGCTTTCTACCTTTGTAACTTCTTGTTGCTTTCTACCTTTGTAACTTCTTGTTGCTTTCTACCTTTGTAACTTCTTGTTGCTTTCTACCTTTGTAACTTCTTGTTGCTTTCTACCTTTGTAACTTCTTGTTGCTTTCTACCTTTGTAACTTCTTGTTGCTTTCTACCTTTGTAACTTCTTGTTGCTTTCTACCTTTGTAACTTCTTGTTGCTTTCTACCTTTGTAACTTCTTGTTGCTTTCTACCTTTGTAACTTCTTGTTGCTTTCTACCTTTGTAACTTCTTGTTGCTTTCTACCTTTGTAACTTCTTGTTGCTTTCTACCTTTGTAACTTCTTGTTGCTTTCTACCTTTGTAACTTCTTGTTGCTTTCTACCTTTTGTAACTTCTTGTTGCTTTCTACCTTTGTAACTTCTTGTTGCTTTCTACCTTTGTAACGTCTTGTTGCTTTCTACCTTTGTAACTTCTTGTTGCTGTCTACCTTTTGTAACTTCTTGTTGCTGTCTACCTTTTGTAACTTCTTGTTGCTTTCTACCTTTGTAACTTCTTGTTGCTGTCTACCTTTTGTAACTTCTTGTTGCTTTCTACCTTTGTAACTTCTTGTTGCTTTCTACCTTTGTAACTTCTTGTTGCTTTCTACCTTTGTAACTTCTTGTTGCTTTCTACCTTTTGTAACTTCTTGTTGCTTTCTACCTTTGTAACTTCTTGTTGCTTTCTACCTTTGTAGCTTCTTGTTGCTTTCTACCTTTGTAACTTCTTGTTGCTTTCTACCTTTGTAACTTCTTGTTCCTTTCTACCTTTGTAACTTCTGATTGCTATCTACCTTTGTAACTTCTTGTTGCTTTCTACCTTTGTAACTTCTTGTTGCTTTCTACCTTTGTAACTTCTTGTTGCTTTCTACCTTTGTAACTTCTTGTTGCTTTCTACCTTTGTAACTTCTTGTTGCTTTCTACCTTTGTAACTTCTTGTTGCTGTCTACCTTTTGTAACTTCTTGTTGCTGTCTACCTTTTGTAACTTCTTGTTGCTTTCTACCTTTGTAACTTCTTGTTGCTGTCTACCTTTTGTAACTTCTTGTTGCTTTCTACCTTTGTAACTTCTTGTTGCTTTCTACCTTTGTAACTTCTTGTTGCTTTCTACCTTTGTAACTTCTTGTTGCTTTCTACCTTTTGTAACTTCTTGTTGCTTTCTACCTTTGTAACTTCTTGTTGCTTTCTACCTTTGTAGCTTCTTGTTGCTTTCTACCTTTGTAACTTCTTGTTGCTTTCTACCTTTGTAACTTCTTGTTCCTTTCTACCTTTGTAACTTCTGGTTGCTATCTACCTTTGTAACTTCTTGTTGCTTTCTACCTTTGTAACTTCTTGTTGCTTTCTACCTTTGTGTTTTCTTGTTGCTTTCTACCTTTGTAACTTCTTGTTGCTTTCTACCTTTGTAACTTCTTGTTGCTTTCTACCTTTGTAACTTCTTGTTTCTTTCTACCTTTGTAACTTCTTGTTGCTTTCTACCTTTATAACTTCTTGTTGCTTTCTACCTTTGTAACTTCTTGTTGCTTTCTACCTTTGTAACTTCTTGTTGCTTGCTACCTTTGTAACTTCTTGTTTGCTTTCTACATTTGTAACTTCTTGTTACTTTCTACCCTTGTAACTTCTTGTTGCTATCTACCGTTGTAACTTCTTGTTGCTTTCTACCTTTGTAACTTCTTGTTGCTTTCTACCTTTGTAACTTCTTGTTCCTTTCTACCTTTATAACTTCTTGTTGCTTTCTACCTTTGTAACTTCTTGTTGCTTTCTACCTTTGTAACTTCTTGTTCCTTTCTACCTTTGTAACTTCTTGTTGCTATCTACCTTTGTAACTTCTTGTTGCTTTCTACCTTTGTAACTTCTTGTTGCTTTCTACCTTTGTAACTTCTTGTTGCTTTCTACCTTTGTAACTTCTTGTTGCTTTCTACCTTTGTAACTTCTTGTTGCATTCTACCTTTGTAAATTCTTGTTTCTTTCTACCTTTGTAACTTCTTGTTGCTTTCTACCTTTATAACTTCTTGTTGCTTTCTACCTTTGTAACTTCTTGTTGCTTTCTACCTTTGTAACTTCTTGTTGCTTGCTACCTTTGTAACTTCTTGTTGCTTTCTACCTTTGTAACTTCTTGTTGCTTTCTACCTTTGTAACTTCTTGTTGCTATCTACCGTTGTAACTTCTTGTTGCTTTCTACCTTTGTAACTTGTTGTTGCTTTCTACCTTTGTAACTTCTTGTTGCTTTCTACCTTTGTAACTTCTTGTTGCTTTCTACCTTTATAACTTCTTGTTGCTTTCTACCTTTGTAACTTCTTGTTGCTATCTACCGTTGTAACTTCTTGTTGCTTTCTACCTTTGTAACTGTGGTAAACTCACTAGAAGCGCCAACCGCTCAGTCTGGTTCCATGGCACTTATTCACAATGGCTCCAACCTATAAACTACAATTAATCCTGGCTCATTGCGGTGCTCACCAATGAATGAAGAATGTGTGACTGTATTTGTATCTTGTATCTTTATTTTTGTATATGAATGTACTTACTCTTTTCTATAACTGTTGTACATGCATCAATATATATATATTCCTTATATTATTATACAAACTTAGTTATCTGCCCTTGTATATATTTAAGATGCTTACACCCCCCCTTGTATGTACAGTCTAACACCCCCCTCACCCTTGCCAAGCCCTCCGTTTGATCCCCCTCTCGGCTACTGACCACTGGTCAAGATAAGCAAATTGCGTCTACATGCGAAATCTATTACAGTCGGCCCAGGTGGCCAGGGAAAATCCTCTCCCCCAAACTCATCCCCCGTAAACTGACACATACGCAACAGCCCTCGTCGGGGCTGTAGGGTATCAAAGAGCTTTTGTATCCCCCCCCGACCGCCCTCTTCTCCCCTCTCCCCATTGCCCCTACCCCCACAGAGGGTACGTCTCGGTTTAGGATAGAAATGAAAAACGGGTATTGGGGCCTTAAACACGGAACGCACCAGTCCTGTCTTCGGTCGATCCAAATATATACTATTTACACTGTAAATTTGTGTTGTGGATTAAATTCTGCCATCTATCGCTTTTGCCTAAATAAACAGTATTTGAAATTCATCCCGGCATCGAATCAATCATTGTTCTTGTGTCTGCTCATAGATTAGCACTCGTGTCATATAGTAGTAGAAATTACTCTATTCAATAGGCTTACAGCACCCGCCAGCCAAGCGGGATAACGGACTAAAATATAAATAATTCTAAGGCCCAAACTTCACTGTGACATCGCAATAATCAGCCTCTACACGATCCAAATAACCACGTAGAAAGCCCGCCACGCTAGAGTAACTTCTTGTTGCTTTCTACCTTTGTAACTTCTTGTTGCTTTCTACCTTTGTAACTTCTTGTTGCTTTCTACACTTGTAACT
This sequence comes from Anisus vortex, assembly GCA_949126835.1. Taxonomy (NCBI): domain Eukaryota; kingdom Metazoa; phylum Mollusca; class Gastropoda; family Planorbidae; genus Anisus; species Anisus vortex. The sequence continues at coordinate 24,471,855 of OX421499.1, forward strand.
TCTTGTTGCTTTCTACCTTTGTAACTTCTTGTTTGGGGTTTCGGATTGGTGTGTGTGGGGGGGGGGGTTACCTAAAGAACTTTAACGGAAATATTTAAATGTGTATAGACGGAAAAGAAACAAAAAAATACAATTAGTTTGTCTGCTAATGGTGTATTTTGTCAATATATGCAACGTTGTTTTATAAGCAAATTTTGTTAAAATACAAGCGCCTACTTCTTATTACTGAACGAAGATCGGTCCACCTGTTACTTACTTATTAATCTTAATAGTTTTTACATGGTGTAGTTCAACATTCTTCTATAAGGTATGTCATTAAAAATGTATTTTTTTTTTCAACAGCCATGAAAACCATTGCCCTTGTCATTGTGCTTGTTGTCCAGATTAATGCCCGCCTTCCATTGGATTGGTATAACATAAAGCAGAGAAGTATTCAAGAGGAGGCTGGCGTAAAGCTTCGACTTGGTCAACGTGGATTAGAGTATGGTGGGTAACACAAAGACTCCATTACATTCATATATTCTTGTCTTAATTTTATTATTTTAAAGTATTTCTTTTAATAAAATTATATTTATTATTAAATGGATATATTTGATATTTATTCGTTTTTTCTAATCATGTTTTAAAGAAATATAAAAGTAAAGTACCCGTCGGGCCGAATTGATCCATAGGTTTTTTTGATTAAGCAATTAGTTTGGGATTATAAATAGGTGATTCTTCAAATCTGACATTCACAATCAATCGTTTTCTTTTGGCGCCGTCTTTTTGGAAATGAAATAAAATTTAATTCTCAACATATTTTCGTAACCTACAACCAGTAACATAGCACAAATGGCAGACATGTTTTGTTTATAATGTGATCGAATCGACCGGAATTTTTTTTTTCTTGTGAACTTTTATGCATGCATACACGTTAAGACTTGTCAATTAGTCAATGATATTTTTATTTTTTATAAAAAATGAGTTGGGACAAGTTCACCAATGAACACATTTTGGCCATTGTTATGGCCTCTTTATTATGACTATTATTACGACTCGTTAAATCGGATTCAATGAATATAGTTGTATCTTTATTAGAAGTCTCTAGATTCTGCTAATCTGTAGCCCAAGCTAGGGGTTCCTTGACTGACAGGTCTATGCAGCAATGTAGTTATATTCGTGATAATTATCTTCAACACCTTTCTCAACAATGATAGATCAAACAACTCCAGTTGTTGAATAAACAATTTTATTTAAATTGTAGACTCAATATAAAACATCAATAAATGCATCAACGGATGGCAACATAAGTATTTCAAAATAAATGGCATATTATATACAAATCCATATAGCGACTTCACTCTACAAACTTTCGAACTGAACTAACTTTAAGGAGGTCGGGACTTTACAACGAAAACTATCATCGAAGATTCTACAGGGTCTTAATACGCATTTTAACCTCTTTCTCTATAATTACTACGATCCAGAATTATCCTCCAATTTCCACGGGATTTGAACGAATTATTTTATTTAAACTGCCCTCAGGGCATAAAGGTCAAACCTTGGTCGCCTTGGACTCTGATACGCACTTGTTAAGAGGTCAATGCCTTACTACGTCATTCCTCTATGACCGATATTCGTAACACCATACAAAAGTTTATTCAAAGAAAAAAAGAAAGTGCCAAACATTCTAATCCAAGAAATAAGTAACGCATTTTAAAGTCACAAACCCCCCCAAAAAAAAATTTAAAATGTATTACTCAAATATCTGTAAGGGTCAACTTGTTCCAACCTGACCATTACAAATATTGTAGCCATACAAACGTTTATTAAAGGGGGGGGGAATTCCCAACAATTCTAAACAAAACTGTGTCTGCTTTCAGGATCAAGTATTGGCCCAGATATTTTGAAACGTCTGCTTGATGAGATCCAAGACCAAACTCTGCAAGATAAGGACAAAGGCTACAAACTCACAAAGTAATTCAACATAATTTTTATCTAAGGTTAAGTCTAGTACACAGTTGTTTCTTGTCTGAAAGCATTTAGAGTCTACGGTGTTTCTTGATTTTAAAAAATTCCCCGTTTTGAATGAGGAGAACTTACGGTTGAAGCCGATATTTCTGAATGAAAAAGCGATTTATTTCAGTGTTTTGTATTTGCATTTACAAGGAAAGAGCAAAACAGTACTTGAACTGCAAGTCCAGGGTAATGAGTTTGCATTGAATATATTATGTATATATATATATATGCTTTTTTTGTAAATAAATAGGTGCCGGTACTCAGTGATGGATTGCCTAAGTTTAAAAGCAGTTTCGTATTTTATATTTTAATTCTTATTGCGCGCAATTTTAAAATAATTCAATTTTAACAAATTAATAATATAATAAATTAATAATAAACGTTAAAATACAAGAAAAGTTATAATTTTTTCCCCACATTGAAATAGGTGCCGGTACGCCGTACCGGTGCGTACCGTCACAAAAAAAGCACTGTATATATATATTATATATATTATATAAGAGCAGGTTGACTTTCAGTCTGTTGGCACGCTGAATGATTTAGAGATCATAGTTAGGTTCAGTATTAAAATTAATTTGATAAAAACAAGTTTGGCTAGAAAAAGTATCATGTGATAATGCTTGGAATGGATCCAGATAAAAAAAACTTTTTTTAGGATTAAATAAAATGCATAGTTCGGACACACCTTGAAAAAGCTAGTAAATTAGTCAAGGTTCTAAATCAGGGGTGGGGAAAAATACGGCCCGCAGGCCCGCAGGCCAAATGGGCTAGGCTACAGATATTATGCGGCCCTCGGAGGCATTTAGAAAAAAAAACTACTTTTGTTTTGTGGAATTTTACAGAATTTCATGTCTCGTTATCGTTGTTTTAGCATTTTTGATACAATTTCCTTCTAAACTGGGTTAGTTTGGAACAAGATGGCAAGTGTTACACGTGACGGAGCTCGTGCTTATTAACAAATTAGTAAAAAAAAAAATTCATATTGTAAAATATACTGTATACGTGTATAAGAAAAAATGCAATACTCGGATACTTATACTAGTTAACAACAAATACAAATTATTTTTTTATTAATTGCTGCAAACAAAATGGATTCTAATTTTTATGCACACACCCCTTTCCAAATAGCATTACGTTTGTCAATGTGGCCCTACGCAGTAAATTTTTGCCCAACCCTGTTCTAAATTATTTTTTTTTAAATATTTCCTAACATTCATATTTTCTTTTCTTCTTGTTTAGCGTTTCTTTCAGCGAGTCTGACATGGAAAGTTTTAAGATAACTCTGGATCCAAAAAACTACCTTGTAAGGGCCAGTGTTGAAAGCCTGAGCTCAAGAATTTCACTCAACTATGCCATTGACTCAAGCTCACCATAGTAAGTCAGTAATTAAAATTGAAGATTTTTACAGTTTTGGATGAAATAGTTATTTATAACATTTTAAACAAAAACTGTTCAAAAAGGTAATCTTGTTTTGATCATAAAACAGTAAAAAAAACAACAACAAAAAAACTACTAATCACATTGACGACTTGAACATAACATAATACAACTTAACTTAATATATTAATATATTCAAAAACATAATAACAATTAATCAATTGAACATGCTTATAATATTGAAAGTTCTAACTGATTTAATTTATATCCAAAAAAAATACATAGACTTTTGATAAAAGTAGGCTTCTAAATTTCATCACATTAGAACACCAGCTTAAATATTTAAAGATTTAACATATATAAGGCAATTTCCTAGCTATACTTCATTATTTTACAGGATCTCAGTGTACTATACACAGAAACAGTATGAGTATGGCGTCATTGAATCTTCCATTTTTTTGGTGTGATCGTGAACTTCCGGTTCTATTTTTAAATGTTTAATTATTGTAGGCATTTCCGTAAACAAAAAAGCATGCTTTTGCTGGTTATTGACAGTTGATTTCAACCTCGACGGCTAGTTCTAGTCTTTTAGAATTATACAAAGGATACAATATTAGTTATGAGGAAATCGTTTTTAACATTAAAAGTGAGTAGGCGATAATTAATACTCAAGTGTTAGTCGCATGTAGCTTGTTTATAAAATAAATGAGTCAAGAGTTGCGTTTTCTTGGTTATTGAAAAACAAAATTCGTATTCATAAAAACGAATATCGAAAATTCTTTTGCATTAAACAATACGTTTGATATTATTAAAAGGTGATCATTCCCTTCTGACTTTCACAATACATCGTTTTATTTTGGAAACATCTTTTGGAAATGAAAGAAACTTTAATCCCCAACAAATGTTCGTACAACCAGTAACCTAGCACACAGACGTGTTTCGAATAAAATGATCGAATTCGACCGGAAATATTTTTTCTTGTGAACTTTTATGCATGCTTACACGTTAAGACTTGTCAATATACATAAAACCCATCATTGACACCATGTTTACAAATGATATTTTACGCAGTATGATGAGTTTCGAAGGACATGCAAACATTCTACTCAAAGCCGCTGATCTTAATATTGCAGTTTCTTTTGGTAAGTAAAAAAAAAGGTTTAAATGTTGACTTATTCATTATCTGGCTACTTACTACTTTACACGTTTATATTTCAATCTATTCCACCTTACCATGACCAACATTTTCTGTATAGATAGAAATTTGTCTTCACTTCCTTACATCTTCGGCTCGTGCTTGCATTTTAATATATATAAAAAAAAACAGTAAAAATACCTCATTTTTCTCTTTTATTGGAGTGGAAGAGAATGTTGACGGTGATAAAAAAAATAATGATGGATACGAGGAACTAGTCAAGGGAAAGTTCAACTGCCGGAAACTCTTGTTAACTGTTGTGAAACCGGTTGGTCCTGCGGTTACTTCACCGGACTGAATGAAACGGCCCGGGTTCTAGCCCTGCCGCCCACCAGCCCCTGCCGTTTTCCAGGAGTTTTTGGGCCGAGAGGACGTAATAATTTTCTAGAGCGCACTAGGCATACTAAAATATAATGGATAGAAGCGGAATATAATTCTTATTATATTATTATTATCATTAACTGATAATACATTTTCGCTGTTTTTCCTATACAGACATTCCTATCTGACATGGCTCTTATTGGCTGCCCTTAAAAAATGAATTATCTCTTTTCTTTTTAATACTTTCTAAACATACGATCAAAGCATGTTCATTTTACAGTCGTTAATATTCTCCAAATAAAAAAAAATATTTATAGATCTTGTTTGCTACTTTTTAGTTTGTCATCGCCACCCAAAAATAAACTCCGTAATCTAGAAGGGTGTCCATTAATTACGTCAACAAAATAGGGGGGAGGGGGGTCTGAAAAAGTTTGACAATTGTTGACATGGGGAGGGGGGGGGGGGAGGTCAAGAAAAGTTGACGTCAACAATGTTACTTTTTATGAAATAAAGAATGATAAAAATGTATTACAAAATTCTACATTTGTCCTGTGCCACTTACATGGCAAATATGTAAAAACATGGTTTTACGTTAAAACAAATTAAATATATCAATCATGGAAACTACATATGACATGTCCTTTTTGTTGTGTTCAACTTGTTAGTTTGTAGATCTATGTCTGGGTGGGAACTAATGCAATTGTTAGTAATGCAAAGTGAGCGACCAATAAATTGTAGCGAGACATGGTGGCTGGAATAACAAAAGAACACAAACACACCAACAAACTGTCTGTAGCGTACGTTCAGAAACTCTTTTTTTTTTTGCCGTTCAGTACATCTAATTTAGGAGCCAAAGACTGGTGTTCGTTGTGTAAGCCATGTACTATCATGTAGGCCCCAGCGATAGCTGGGATTGGCAATATAACTAAAAACAACAATGGGCCCTCTTATGAAGCATTGAATGAAGTTTATTGTATGAATCCAACATGGTTATTTTAAAATATTTCCTTCAGAAAAATAATTCGTGACCCACCACATAAAGGCCGAAATACTTATATACCTTTACTTTTAACATCCATAATGCTGATAAATAGACTAATATATTGTTGTTGTCAACGTTGTAATAGGTGAAACATTTGAATTAGATCGATTAGGCTACATAGATCTATTTAGTTTTTTTTTTTCGTTTTTATTTTTAATTTTCTGGAAAAATTGTATGAGATAAAATGTATTAATATCAGTGGCGTCGCCAGGATTGCAAGGTGTGGGTGGCAAATATTGCAAGGAAGTAGAGGAATGAGACAGGGATAGTGTTGTCAGTCACATGGGTGTCAAAAGGAGGACATTGAGAGACAAAAAAGGAGGACAAAGGAGGACGTTTTGTTTCAATTGAATAGTTTCGCAATAAACCTGTAATCAGTACAATTTTATTACAAGAGCTGCCAATAAGTGCGTAATGGTAAATTGAACAAATAAATTAAATTAAATTGTTAAATAACATAAAATCACTGTAGGCTGAAAGGCAACTTGCTTAATTTCGGGCAACTTTGAAAAATAAACATTACATCTCATACAGGAGTCTTTAAAAAAACGGATCATTTTTTTTCTTGTACAAATGATCATACACTTGTTTATGATTTATATTCTTAAGAGGTTAATACGAGTCCTATGTTTAATACTGTAGGCTTACAAAACATAAAATACTAAAAAAGCCGGACATTTTAAAGATTTTTAGCTTTGCCAGCCGGACGGAGGACAATAGTCTAAAAAAGGAGGCGTTGTCCTCCCTTTGTTGGACGTCTGGGAACAATAGAGAGGGTAGGCAACTATAGGCTACCGTGTATATAATGTGAGTGTGAAAGAAGGAATAGTGAACATTTTGATATGGTTAAAATAGAAGACTAATTAAAAAATTAACATTGTACCAAAAGCTCATGGGAAACGTAATATTAGAAAAGATTAGGCTTAAATATTTATATGAAAAGAACAATAGTAAACAAAAAGATAATAAATATTGTTAAAATCCTCGGATTGGAAAAACAATGTGGAAGGGGTGAGTGGGGAGGGGTAGGAACCATGTTTCACCTTCTTGTGGCTACACATCTGAGAGTTATAGTCAATTTAAAATCTTTTAAAATGTATTACAATATACTATAGTATAGACCTTTCCGTTTCAAATCTATTATATACATAAAAGACAGCGTCTAAAATATTGTTACTTGTTATATGGGGAAAGGAATCAATTGTTGACGTAATTGTATAGGGGGATCTCTGACAGTTGTTGACAAAGGGGGGGGGGGGGTAAAATCGCCTAAAGATTGCTGACGTAATTAATGGAAGTCCCATAACTATTCCTACGTCGATGTGCTAACATTACAGATTTTTTTTTAAATTAATAAAGAAGAAAAGTGTTTAGAAAAGAAATATTAGCAAATCCAACTTCATCATCTTCAAATAGGTTCCGATTCTGCAAGCCCGAAACTGGGCAGTATGTTGTTTACTCATTGTTCTACCCATACAGACCCATAATATGATATTTTAGCTATATGGTGTTCGATTATGTAGTCTCGAATTGTACACAAATAATATTATATTTATATATGTATATATAAAATATATTTTTTTCTTATACTTTTAGATGTCGACTCTGACCAGCTTCCAATGCCTCAAACCGAGCAGTGTGATGTTCAGATCAGAGAATATGATTTGCACTTTGACAGCTACATCCACCATTTCATTTACAAACTGATGAAAAAAATCTGGCCAGAAACTGTCCGCACCTGGACCGTTAAAATGGTATCTAGTTCTTGATTGTATACACATTCATTTATTTCTTTGATTTTTAATGTTGGTGGTTTCATTGCTTTTAAAACAGCCAATTGAAATTTTGCAAACGTTCTACAAAAGTATACTGTATTTTTAAGTGAAAGAAAGGGATACATTTACATATATACCGGTATATATAAGATAGTGAACAGACAGCAGTAAAATTATAAAATTTTATATATATCTGAAAAAAAAGGGATCACACTTATTAGGACTTATAAAACGGAATAATGAATGAATACTTTTTAACCAATTGATTTGGGGTGTAATAATTTTATTTCTTATTTATTCATAACTATGTTATAAGCTGGAGCACCATTTTTTTTAAATATTCACAGTGATGTCCCGTTAAAACTGCTTTCATATTACATGTAGACTATGACTCAGGGGTTGGTAACCTACGGCACGCGTGCCAGATGTGGCACGCAGAGCAATTTTACATGGTACGCGGGACTAAAGCAGGATGACTTTAGGCTGTTTGATAAAACTTACTTTGGCACACTATTATCAAAAGGTTGCCGACCCCTGGACCATGTGTTTTTCGGGACCGGTTTTCCGGTACTGCGAAATATTATTTACTTTGTTTTTATTGTGTGTTATTTTTACTTTCTTTCTTTAGTTTTCTTTGTTGTTTTTTTCATGCTGTTCCACTATTATTATTTTTTCTTTTATTACTAATAAAAAGGCTGCAAATGTTTAAAGGAAGGAAGAAAGAGTAATAAAATAATACGAGGTTTGGGTATAATGTTTAAAATTATCTTCGTCGGAACAAATTAATGCATAAGGCCTATCAATTAATATGTTTACCCCATCCTATCCCCAAACCTGTATGATCAACTTTTTTTGGCTAAAATCATTAGACCTCCTTTTATTTACTATTGATAGCTTTTATTTAAATATCATTTTTACTTACGTTAAAAATAAATTAATAAATGAATAGAATAACATAGGCGAAAGACAATCGAATGCCGAGTTAAATTAATGGAAATGTAAGTCAATCAGCCATGGATATGTTTTAAGTAGGCAACTAATATTGGGTTCAAACCAAATTTGTAATTTATTTAACCGTCAATTTGACGGGCATAACAACTAGTATTTTAATAATTATCTTGTGTATTTCAGATCTGCGATCAAGTCACTGACTACATTGACAAGCGAATCAACGAAAATGTCAAACTGCTTCAACGTAAGATTTTTAAATATTCAATGGCAATTCGTCTGATTTCTTCATTTAACGGAAGTGAATTTTAGATTGTTAATGACGTCACTCAATGAAGGCCTATTTGGTGGGGTCGAATTCTAGCTGTGCCAAGAATCAGACCCCGGTCTTTATTAGCTCTGAATGTTCCATCTCACCTTTAGGTTGAAAATCAAGAGAGGGATGGGGCAAAGTGTGTTGCTTTTGAGAGGTGGAGGGATGGACTGATGAGGCGCCTGTGGTACAATGACAGATGCTGCACCTGTAAGACAGTACAACAGGATACGCTGTGCTTAAGCTATGCCCTTCTTTTTGCGACCCGGGAAAATTTGATTTCCCGACACGGTATAATGTCGCAAACTCTATCCTCAAATCTTAATAATTTTGGCGTTGGTCTATTAATTTAATCTTCTCAACCAAAGGCAGTTGCATATTTTATTGTATTTATTTGTATTTTTTCATTCAATATATAGTCTAGATGTAGAATATCAATAACGGGTAAAATGTAAGAGAGTGATAGAGAACGTGAGAGAAAGAATGAAAGAGCGTATTAGTGAAAGTAAGAAAAAGGATGCATAAGAGAGAGAGTGAAAGAGAGAGAGAGAGAGAGAGAGGGCTGATGTCCCAACGATACAAACCTTTGTTAATATTTTGAAAAACCGATATCGCATCTACGGGTGAGTGTCGAATTTTGTATTGCTAAAAAGCTTTAGGCCTATTTTGTATATAATTTAAAATTAATTCAGCCGTGAAGGCGTTAAACATTGTAGAGACCGACCGATTTTCGGTTTCGGCTTCGGTTTCGGCGCCTAAATTGTCAAAAACCCTTTTTCGGCGTGGTTACGTTTTCGGACGAAGCCAAAAAGTTATTTTCGGTTTGTTTACGATTTCGGCCGAAACTGATATTGACTTTCGGTCATCAGCCGAATATCTATTTTAACTTTTAAAATTCAAAATGCTACGTTAGTGTTGCATCTATTACACTGCTTATTGATACTTTCATTTACTTAAAACTGTTGTGAATTAATCTGTGTGAAGTAGGGATGTTAAACGAAAACCGGATTTTGGGAGGAAATCATTCATAATGTTGTCCCACGATTTATTTATCTTTTTATCTGAAGAAATATTTTTAAACCCTGTTTGATAAGCACAAAAACAATTCCCCTCCCCCCTGTCAACAACTGTCAAACTTTCAGAGACCCCCCTAAATAATCATGTCCACAATTTTTACCCCCCCCCCACTTCAAAATAAGTAACACAATTTTTGACGGAAAGGTCTATACCAGGGATCGGTAACCTAAGGCACGCCTGCCACACTTGGCACGCAGAGCGATTTTCAGTGGCACGCGAGAGACCTGCAAGAATATTGTTTAATGCAAGTGAAAACAACGTATGTCAGCATAATTAGTGGGTACTTCATGGCGAACTACATAGGAATCACACTGGACGTCGACTGTTTTAGTTCAGGAATGTTTGTATGCCTAGCTTTCATCATTGGACTTGCGATCTGTAATTGAATCTATTAAGATTGTCGATTTTATAGTTTATCAAGCCTCTTCTATGAGAAAGTGATACGAGTATAAGTAAAGTCTTGGATAGATTCGTTTCCTGTCTGGAAGCAATTAAGGTGTATCTAAATGAAACAGAAATGTCCGGTATTGAATGAGGAGAACTGACTTTTGAAGGCAATGTTTCTAAATGACATGTTTCAGTGAGCTAAACTTCCAAGTCTGGGTCGAACAGCACTCGAAGTGTTGGGCCATTGGAATGTATTTGCATTAAAACTGGACATATTTTCCGTGAAATCAATTTCAAAACATTTAGCACTTTTCCTAATAAAGGCAAATTAAGAAAGACGAGCATTTACCAAAGTACACTAGTTATATTAAAACAATTAACTAGTTTGGCATCACTAGCATCAAATTTGGAGAATTGAATTGAAGGGAGATAATTAACCCGTTTTCAATACATTAATATTTCTAATATTTCTTTTTTGTTTCCTTTCAAAAAAAAAATGGCTTACATTTTATAACTCTAAAATGATCAAATTAAACAAGATAGTTGAAAATTATATAAATATTTTATGACTAAAGAATGTATATGTACATTTTTAAACATTACAATACTTACCCAGTTTGCATGATTAATACGTATCTCTTCCGCTTAACTATAGTAATGACAATATGATTACACTAGTAATGTGACTTTGGGTTTAAATAATATGTTAGAGCAAATCTCAGTTATGCTGAGATCAAACAATAAAGAATGGATATATATTACTAAAATAATATCTTGACTTCTAAATTCAAATGTTGATAACTATTAATGTGTAAGTTGAGTAATGAAACGTGTATTAGCTATAAATGGATTTTTCAAAAAAAGATGATAATATCAAACAGGTTAATTTGATATTAAATATAAAACACTTGAATGATTTTTTCTATTATGCTACTTTTCTTTTGCCCTTGGTCTTGCTACGGCACTAAATAAATTGCCTTTTAAAAATAATGTAGTTGATCAGTTTGACATTCACGCTGATGGCATGCTGAATGATTCAAAAATCCTAGTTTGCCACTCTATAAGCAAAAGGTTGCCGACCCCTGGTCTATACCATAGTGAATTGTAATACATTTTAAAACTTGTTTCAAAGATTTCAAATTGACTCTCATAGGCGTAGCCACGAAAGGGGTGAAACAATGTGAAACATAGTTCCTACCCTTCCCCACTCGCCCCTCCCACATTTTCTTCTTCTTCCTCTTCATCATACTGTGGAGACCCCGTTAGAACCGAGGAAAGAGTCCACAATTTAAATACACATAAAATAAAAAGCATCACAAATAACAATTATAAACAGATGACAGAGTGTCACTTTAGGTTTTTAGACCAGCCCTTCAGTGACGATTTAAAAGCCTGAACTGTAGGGGAAGTGATGGAGGTCTGGTCCAGGGTGTTCCACAGCCTAATGGCTGACGGAAAAAAAGAATATTTGTAGACGTCGGTGCTTGCATGTGGGACATGCAGCTTGAGCTGATGGCCTCGGGTAGAGCGGGACACCTGTTGGATTCGGCCTGGCTGAGTGGACATTTCCACGTGGCGGTTCACGATCTTGTAAATAGTGGTGACTTTGTTTATCGCTCTGCGGTGATGTAGGGGCTCCAGTTGGAGTTGGGCCACCAAAGCTGAGTCGCTAGTTTTAAGGCCGTAGTCCTGTAAGATACGACGTGCCGCTCGACGTTGGGTCATCTCCAGCTTAGATATCTAGTGTTGTTGATGAGGATCCCATACAGTCGATACGTACTCCAGGATGGGACGAGCTAAACTTTTATAACAATGGGTCTGGATCCTGGTGGAGCATCCCTTGAGGTTCCTTTGGACGAAGGCGCAAGCTCTATTTGCTTTGGCAGCAATAGATTGGACATGTGTGCCCCAGTGGAGTTTTTCTGTGATGTTCACTCCAAGGTACTTGGCATCTGAAACCCAATCCAATCCGAGGATTTTAACAATATTTCTCTTCTTTTTGTTTACTATTGTTCTTTTTATAAGAATATTTCATATTTTCTAATTTTACGTTTCATTAATGAGCTTTTGGTACAGTGTTAGTTGTTAAATATTTTAGGGGGAAATTGTGCACCAATTGTAAATTAGCCTTCTATTTTAACCATATGTTTACTATTCCTTCTTCCATACACACATTATACAAAAGGTATAGTTGCCTTCCCTGTCTAGGGTCGCCAGACGTCGGGCAAAAGTAGGACATGTCCTCCTTTTTAAAATATTGTCCTCCGTCCGACAGCAAAGCTTAACACCTTTTAAATGTCCGGCGTTTGTAGTATTTTATGTTTTGTTAGCGTACAGAATTAAACATATTATTAACCTTTTAAGAAAATAACCCATAAACAAGTGATCATTTGTACAAGAAAAGTCTGATCCGTTTTGATAAAGACTCCAGCTGTATGAGCTGTAAAGTTTATTTTTCAAAGTTGCCCAAAAGCAAGCTCTGCCTTTCAGCCTACAGTGAATTTATATGTTATTTAACAAAACTGTTTCTTGTTCAGTTTGCCAATACACACTTATTGGCAGCTCATGTAATAAAATTGTACTGTTTATGGGTTTATTTCGAAACTATTAAATTGAAAAACAATGTCTTCCATTGTCCTTCAATTTATCTCTCAATGTTCTCCTTTTGACACCCATGTGTCTGGCAACCCTATCCATGTCTCCAGCCTCTCCTACCTTGCACTATTTGCCACCCACACCTTGCAATCCTGGCGACGCCACCGATACACAAATTATACATTTATTTACTATTTTTTTAGAAAATTAGAAATTAAAACTAAAAAATTACTAAATCGACATAATTTTAATGTTGTTTTTTTTCTTTTATAACGTAGACGGCAACAACATATTAGTCTAGGCCTATTTATCAGAATTAGGGATGTTCAAACTATTTAATATTACACTAAAATGTGCAGTCTTTTAAAATCTGCAGTCTTTAAAAATCTTTTGTTTGGCTATTTCTATTTTTCGGTTACGGTTTCGGTTTCGGCCGAATGTGTAGTAAAATTATCGGTCTCAGCTTCGGTTTCGGCCGAAAGTCAATTTATAATTTTCTTTATAGTTTCGTTTTCGGCCGAAACCAAAAATTTGGTTTCTTTCGGTCTCTAAAACATTGTATTTCGTATGTATCTTTGTCAAGTTTCAAGTAAAATGGACAAGTTCGGGCTAGACTACGGGTTCGTCTCCAACCTTGCCATTCTCAATCATTCCATTGAAGCTAGACACAAGGTAAGAACTCGCATTGGTTTTCGTTGCGATCCCATGGCAGTGTTCTGCGATGAAATAACGTACTAGAGAGAAAAAAATAATAAAAGTCCGATTATCTTTTAAAACTTCCAAAGCATAATTACAGAGACAGTGCGTATGGTAAATTGTAGTTCTAGAGTTCTTAAGGCTGTAGTCTAAAATCGAGTGTTAACACCGTGGACTGCACAGTAACAATTAAAATAAATAACGCTAAGCTAATCAAAACCCCTTAACTCTTTTCATTGTGTAATTATTTTAATTAATGTTCCTTTACAAGATTTTAAAAAAATTTACCATGTGCCTCTTGCAACTCCCAATTTTAAAAGAAAATAACGAGAACAATAGCTGTTATGGTATATTGAGGGTTAAGCTAAGATCACTAATTGTAAATTCAAGTGATTTGCTGTTTCTAGGGTGAAATCTTCTGGGACAGTGACAGGAAGCCATCCTCCGCCAAATCTGACGACCTGCCCGGCGAAAACATGGACGATACAGATAAAATGTTCAACCTGTGGATTGGGGAATATCTGGTCAAGACTTTCGCTGAATCCGCTCACAGCAACAGTTTCCTGAAGGCCAGAATTGCCGACGATACTGTAAGAAAATCAACATTTATTTACACTAATAATGTTATCCTCGTTGTTTTACTGAAACACTCAAAATGCTTTCCAAAAGAGTTGCAATCCAGCTTGCAATTCTAGACTGGCCTATTTCACTAAGAAATAAAGGTAATACTGAATGTGCCACCATATTTTGAAGTGGTTCTGGAATTTGTCGTGTTTTCATATTGTGATGAGGAACATTATAGCTAACATACTTATTCTTATTATTTAAATGTTCCTTTTAACGTTCCGAAATCAACGTGTCAATTATTACATTGAAACGCATCATGATTGTGTTTTTCAATCATTGTTGTTCTTGTCGTTTAAGTTTGGTGACACGTTTAGTAAACTGAAAGAAAGTCCCAATGCTGTGAGATAGATGAACGAATTGTTATGCCGCCCACCCACTCCGTACCAAAAAATACTATAACACTATAATGTGTATTTAAGTAACTTACTATAGCAAATAAGGACATGGCTATTATTTCGCATCCATGAAGACCACGCTTCTCAAAGACAGTTTTATCAAATGGCAAAAGTGGTCTTTACCGAATTGTCACTTTCTAATTCTGTGTCTTTGTTAGCGGTTTTATGTTGAACATTGAATCCTATAAATGTTTCAATTTGATAGTGTTTTGCTTCTACTTGGTCTCAACAACTTTATTGTACATGATTCAATTCTACATCTCATGTCTACTTGAACTTCGATCGTTCAACGTGTAGCAGTATAAAATGGTCGTTTACATTTTGTTTCATGTTGGAGTTATACAAGTTAAAGATATACCAAGTTAAACCGGATAGTCATAACTATCGTCCACTGAGAATTAATATAAAAAAACTACTTGATATAACGAGCTAACGTATCATATAAACTAGTCTATCTAATACATAACAATACAAAGACAATACGGCATTGTAATTAATATATTTTTTAATGTTGTTACAAAGTAGATTTTGTAATGCATAAGATACATATTTATATGAAACTCTAGGCCCTATATATACTATTGAAGATTGAACTAAAATACAGAAAATGTGCGATTCTGCAGTGTAAAGATTAGCTTTGAAAAAAATGAAATACAAAATCATTCTCAAGTTTTATCAGTATATCATGTAAAATTTTTCTACTTGAGTCTGTGTATGTGTGTCTCCCACAGGTCTCTACTGACAAACAAAGAGACCTTCTGCGTACAACTTGCTCAACTCCACCATGTGCTGGCTCCTTCATCCCTGAGGTAACTATAGACCTAGAACGTTTGTTCTATTCTAAAAAAAATGTTGTATAGATAAACCTTTTCTTAATACTTATGTTTATGCTGTTGCAAAAAAAAAACTATTCACTGTACACAAACGAAATAGAATGCACTATATTACAGTGCTTCACAACATTTTAGTACGTTTTAATGCAGGATTTTAGCTTAAATGAGATTGTTAAAAAAGCAAAACGACATTTATAAGGGGTTTAAATATAAACGGACTCGGTGGCTTAAGATATTAATGTAATAAATAATAAAAGAAAAGCGGTTATTTAATTTAATGTTTCTATTCAAGAGGTATTGGGAATAAATAAGTACTTGGCATTAGTTGGGACAAGGTAAAGGCTGCAAAGTCACCACAGTTTCAAACATATATCTGATCAATCACCAGCTCAACGCCAACGACGACACCTGGGTGCAACTTGACGTTTCATCCTACCGAGTACCGGAAGTACAAATAACAGACGAGGGTCTCAGATTCCACCTCCACGGTGACGTCATTGTGTCCACCAAGAAAGATTCCCAACAGCAATTTAAACTCAAAGTGGTAATGTGAATTATGTGGTGTTCTTTTTTAGTTAAATGGTGGATAGCCTCTGTCAGGGCAACAACAAATATAGTTTAGTAACTCTGGTGGAATGTAAATGTAGCAAGTGCGACTGCAATAACATCCTGAATTATATTACAATAAAATAAAATTACCCAAATTACGTGTAACATGTCTTTATATTTCTACTGCACAGGTTCTTAAACTGCTCTCTAAGGCTCACGTAGATCGAAACCGTCTTATACCCGACATTGTGACCTACGAGTAAGTTTTCTATACTGTTAAAGCTATCTTTTTATAAGTTTTCTATACTGTTAAAGCTATCTTTTTATAAGTTTTCTATACTGTTAAAGCTATCTTTTTATAAGTTTTCTATACTGTTAAAGCTGTCTTTTTATGTTTTCTATACTGTTAAAGCTATCTTTTTATGTTTTCTATACTGTTAAAGCTATCTTTTTATAAGTTTTCTATACTGTTAAAGCTATCTCTTTATAAGTTTTCTATACTGTTAAAGCAATTTTTTTATAAGTTTTCTATACTGTTAAAGCAATCTTTTTATACGTTCCTATACTGTTAAAGCTATCTTTTTATGTTTTCTATACTGTTAAAGCTATCTTTTTATAAATTTTCTATACTGTTAAAACTATCTTTTTATAAGTTTTCTATACTGTTAAAGCTATCTCTTTATAAGTTTTCTATACTGTTAAAGCTATCTGTTTATAAGTTTTCTATACTGTTAAAGCTATTTTTTTATGTTTTCTATATTGTTAAAGCTCTCTTTTTATAAGTTCCTATACTGTTAAAGCTATCTTTTGAGTAAGTTTTCTATAGGCTTACTGTTAAAGATATCCTCTTTTCAGTTGAACTGGCAAACGCTTTTAGATCATGTTAAGTACTTAGCCCTGTTTTCCCACTTTCCCCTTATAGCTGACCTCTACTTTCATTGGTTGAGGCCAGTGATTGGCCTTGTGTGTGTGTGTGTCACGAGTGGACACTTGCTTACTTTTTAAGTCGTCGTGCTGATCGGTTGTTCTGCTGTTTTATGTACATGTTTGTTTTTGAATTAAAGAGTTTTCATTGAAACGCAATGAGTCGACTTCGTCTATGAAATAAAGTTACAGCTAGAATCCATTAGAATCAAACTAATCATCATACCCATAGATCCAATGTGTTACAATCATCAATTGATGGAGTTGTTATACACACTCGATTAGACGACAGACTGTTCAACTTAGTGCGCTTCAAATCTAGAACAGTTAGTTTTCACAGACTCTTTTAGAAATTCTGGCAGGTCTATTCTATTGCGTCTATTTATAGAAGGAGCGTCTGTAATGTATAAGATAATATATAAGATAAGATTACTGGACTAATTATTGTCGATAGACAAATATTGGAGATAGTTGAGCCCAGGTAGGTGAAATCCTTTACAACCTAAAGGGTATTTCTGCCAATGTTTATGTTATGGACCGATCAGATATTCTTACCCATAATCTCAGTTTGCCAAACGGATGACGAACCTTTGCAGACCTGTTTGTGTGTGTGGCATAACAGTGTGAGAAGCATCGTCAGCAAACAATATCTCTCTGATTAAGACCATTCTAATGATTCTCAAGACCAGGCAGAAACTATTACACAGTTTACCAGACATCGTCCCTAGCATGTTCCTCTCGATAATCTCCTCATAATATATATATTTTTTTACTTTTAATATAGTTCTCTCAATTTGCTGTTACATTATAAACTCATTACCTACATCGATCATAATGTTTGCCTGTTTTTTTCTTATTGACAGGCTGGAAATCAAGGAACTGACTAGCATTAATAACCAGAAAGTAACGGTAAACATATTGATGAGGAAATTTTGTTTACTTCTTAATATTGTTTGGAGTTGTTTCTTTGTTTGGTTAATGTAACTGTCGAGCTCAACGCCAGACTTTCGTTTCTTTATCGTCTAACACAAAGCTAACACAAAGCTGATGTCTATTCTTCAACGGATTTGAGAACCTGATGAAATTAAAGCTAGAGCTCATTAAGCTAGATTTTTTTTTTTAAATCATTGACATATAGTTCATGAGTTAGACCAGGGGTCGGTAACCTATCAATAAATTGTGTTAAAGAAGGATTAGACCAGGGGTCGGTAACCTATCAATAAATTGTGTTAAAGAAGGATTTCTAATCCAAAAGCCTAAAATGTATCCTGCTCTAGCACTTAATTCTTTTTGAGCAAATAACTTTGTGACGAATGGAAACGAATCGGTCGTCACATAGGCCGAATTTTATAACTGCCAATGATTATAACAAATGTATTAGCATCACAACCATGTATGGATTAGGAATATATGTACATTATTTTGATTAAGCGTAGGAGAGAGAGAAGGTTTAGAAATATAAATGTTGTTTGTAAATGTTAGTATATTACCTTGTTCCCATATAGCGGGGTTTCCCGGCCAAGTAAAATGATACTATACCGCCCTCCCCCCCCCACCCTCCCGTGTCACCTTTTCCACCCGCGACGTGGTTATCCCCCCTTACCTGTTAAGATAGGAATCATCTCCCTCCAACTCTGAATGGCGTACGAATTTAACGACCAGTGTCCAGATTGCAATTAAGGGTCATATAGTCTCGTGAATATCGCGCCCTCTCGCCCCCCCCCCCTTTTTCCACCTTCCTGGGTGACCATATATTTCCTACCTTATCTTGTCACTGTTTCAGGAAATATAATTCCAGTTGATATCATTTTTTCTGATCGCCAACGGTGGACATTGACATTTTTATGCATAGCTCTGGCCTTCTGCAAATGGCCCATAATTGGGCGACTTTCTAAGGCCAGGGAGATCCTTCTGTTGATCTCAAAATTTAGTACCAGATGTCAAACCATTGGTATAGTTTACACTCCCCCTCTTCATGTCCGCTATATAAGTTGAAACTGTTCGCTGTAAATTTAGTCCTAGCGCCAGTCTCATAAGAAGACACACTTTCATTTTAGTTAGAAGTCAGATCTAACTATTGTAAATATTGTTCTACTCAGATTGTTTGATCCACCATTTTATATGCCAGTTAGTCACGAAGTTTTGCATTTTGTTGATGAATTGCCTGCATCTGCTAATAGTTTACCTTCATCATTGTATTATTATTGCTAGCCATTTTCCGCTACTATTGAATAAAGTCATACAGTTTTCTCTCATAAGACAACAGCGTTGGTTACTGTTTGGTTAGAACGTGACATTGTTGGTTAGACTTAGACGTTTACGAAGCCACGTCTAAGGAAAGGTGTAAATATAAATTTGCAAACGTACAGTAGAGGCTGCCATCCGACTTCAAAAGATACCTCCAGACCAACGAAGCCAAGGGTGTGAGTTGAAACCTCCACCACACGTGTAACCGAGTCGAATCCACAACTACCGGGTTACATAATTGAGGTCTCGTCCGGTGATTCGAATCTGGGCACCATTTGAAGCGGTCCAGCTTGATTGTATTTTTGCTGGGGGCTCTTATTCACCTCTAACAGAAAAGCCACTGTCCTGACAACCCGGTGACAACCTGTATCAACCCCTACACAAACACTGCCTGTCTCCTGAAGAAAGTCAACTAGACCTACCCTGCACATTTCATTGAACATTGCTTGTTACCTGAAGAGTGTCAACTGCCAACCAGACAACCCTGTAGACAACCCTTTGCCACACGTTTATCCACCTGACACCGTAGATCAGCTTCAACGCCGCCGTGAGACAACACAGCTAATAGTTACCGAAGTCCACAAGACAGAATTAAAAACATTCTAACATTCTAGTGACATTAGTGAATAGTGTATAAGTGTGTGTGTGTGTTAGTGATATGGATTTCTGTAATTCAAATTAGGAAGGCTGAAGGGTAAGTGATCCTTTTACTTTTGTTATATCATTGGCAATTTAGCATAATTTAGAAGTTAGAATATCATGGCCGATATTGTAAGCATTAAACGTGTTGCTAGAGAAGAAGCTGAGGCCGCTAACCTCACTGGTAATGAGATGTTAGAATATATTAAGCAACAGGTCGCTGAGTTTAGGGAGGCAGAAAAGTTAAAAATTGAGTCCGAAAATGAAAAGTTAAAAATTGAATCAGAAAAAGAAAAGTTAAAAATTGAATCAGAAAAAGAAAAGTTAAAAATTGAATCAGAAAAAGAAAAGTTAAAAATTGAATCAGAAAAAGAATTGCAAATTAGGTTGGCCCAAATTGAGGCTGAGAAAGTAATACAGTTAAGACAGGCAGAATTAGCGGCCCCCGGTATGTGCACTCCGAATTCCCCTTCCTCTCAAACTTCAACAGAGCACTCAAATGACTCATTCACCCCCAAATACTACTCTTTCACACCTGACATTTTTGACCCGTCATTAGAGACCATTGACGTCTACCTTAATAGGTATGAACACTTAGCTGTAAACCATAATGTCCACAAAGAACTATGGGTTAGACATTTAGTTCAGTCTCTAAGAGGCCAAGCTTATGAGGTTTACAACAAACTTCCTTCTAATGACAAAGACAGTTATGAAACATTGAAAAATGCGCTACTGATAAAGTACGAATTGACGGCTAGATCATACAATAGGAAATTTAGAGAATCACAAATAAAAGAAGGAGAGACGTATGTTCAGTTTGCAGACAGGCTAAATTCATATTTAATCAAATGGGTAGAACTCGCATCGCATGAAAAAACATTTCAAGGACTAGCCGAGCTAGTCCTAACAGAACAATTGAGACATAATATGTCTTATAAAATGAAAGTGTTCCTGGACGAACGTAAGGTGGGTACCTTTAACAAATTGGTAGAGTTAGCGGATCGCTACGCCACAGCTCACCAAGAGGAAAATCTGACAACCCACCCCCCACGCCCCCGCCTTGATAAACCCCAGGCAGGGCGCCCCAACGGGCCTATAGATAAGAAAAACTCACATCGCTATCCGCCCCAGCACGAAAATCAGCAAACGCTACGCCCCTACCATCAAACAAATGGAGGGAGCAATCGCCTAGAGCACTCAAACCCTTTTCCGAGTGATAGGAGAGACCGCCCCACACAGGCCCGCGTGTCCTCCGTTGTAGTCCGAACCGACTCTGAGGAGCCGGAAAATCCAATGACACCCATTTATAATTTGGGAACCTTAGCTACTTGCACTAATGAGTTAGAAACTCAGGTGACTTTGATTGATGAATCGAAAACCTCGCCTACCCCTGGGAGCCACAATGGCCCCAAAGAAACAGACACGGTTGAACTGAATGGGGAACCAGCAACTTGTCACTTTGATAGTGGTTGTCAATACGACTCCATTGTTTCCGCTTCGCGGATACGACCCGGCGACCTTACGGGTCAGTTTGTAAGCCTTCGAGGGCCATCCCTCTCTGCACCCGTCCAGAATCTTCCCATTGCGCGTATTCACATAAATTCTCCTTTTGTGCGTGGCACAATAAATGCAGCGGTCATGAAAGACCTAGTTTATGATGTTATTTTGGGATGCAAGTACGTTTTTCTAGCTATCCCACAGACCCCTATGATCCTGACCCCAGTTATCACCCAAGTCCGCCCCGAGACCGTGGACTCCACAGTAGAGCCTCCGCCCTCTCACCAAGATTTTATTAAAGCTCAGCAGGAAGACCTTTCCCTAAATTCAGTTAGAGAAAAAAACCAAACAAGCTTGCGCGATTCTAGAACAGCTTATGTTTTCTTTAAAGCAAACCTTCTCTATAGACAGCCTTGCGCTGATCAAGATGAAAAGCCCCAGGTAATAGACATAGCCCATGACTTTCATATAGGAGCCCACCAAGAACAGACGTCGACTGTTCAAAAAGTGAAACATGACTATTACTGGCCCGGTATGTCGGGTGACAGCAAAAGATTTGTATCTTCGGGTCACCAGGGCCAAGTCATGACAAAAAAACGCCTCACTCCACCTGTACCGTTAGGTGAGATCCCGGTGGGGGATATTCCCATTAAACGGGTGTCAGTAGACCTGATAGGTCCCCTCCCCCGGTCGCGGTATAAGGACGCTTATATCCTGAGTGTAGTGTGCCAATCGACTAAATGGCCAGACAGATTACCGTCCCTTCTCATTCATGGCTTCAGGCAAAATCTTAACCGCCGACTAATGCGACAGTCTCTGTCTTTGACCCCGTACATACCAGGACCCGAAAACTGCCTATCAGACGTCCGCAACCGCCACTCTATTGCAAACAAAACGGGAGAGGACTAAGAAGCCCTCCTGGTTTATTGTATATATCTTCTGTCATTATCATAAATCTGTAAGTATCTCAATTTATCTCTTAGTTTTTTTTTGTTATAGACTTGTAACTTTTGGGGTGTATAATCGTGCGATTGTTCTCGTAATAGCGCTTATTAACAGTTCTTATCATAGATAAGAACTTTTGTTGGTGGGGATATTGTGACGAATGGAAACGAATCGGTCGTCACATAGGCCGAATTTTATAACTGCCAATGATTATAACAAATGTATTAGCATCACAACCATGTATGGATTAGGAATATATGTACATTATTTTGATTAAGCGTAGGAGAGAGAGAAGGTTTAGAAATATAAATGTTGTTTGTAAATGTTAGTATATTACCTTGTTCCCATATAGCGGGGTTTCCCGGCCAAGTAAAATGATACTATACCGCCCTCCCCCCCCCCACCCTCCCGTGTCACCTTTTCCACCCGCGACGTGGTTATCCCCCCTTACCTGTTAAGATAGGAATCATCTCCCTCCAACTCTGAATGGCGTACGAATTTAACGACCAGTGTCCAGATTGCAATTAAGGGTCATATAGTCTCGTGAATATCGCGCCCTCTCGCCCCCCCCCCTTTTCCACCTTCCTGGGTGACCATATATTTCCTACCTTATCTTGTCACTGTTTCAGGAAATATAATTCCAGTTGATATCATTTTTTCTGATCGCCAACGGTGGACATTGACATTTTTATGCATAGCTCTGGCCTTCTGCAAATGGCCCATAATTGGGCGACTTTCTAAGGCCAGGGAGATCCTTCTGTTGATCTCAAAATTTAGTACCAGATGTCAAACCATTGGTATAGTTTACACTCCCCCTCTTCATGTCCGCTATATAAGTTGAAACTGTTCGCTGTAAATTTAGTCCTAGCGCCAGTCTCATAAGAAGACACACTTTCATTTTAGTTAGAAGTCAGATCTAACTATTGTAAATATTGTTCTACTCAGATTGTTTGATCCACCATTTTATATGCCAGTTAGTCACGAAGTTTTGCATTTTGTTGATGAATTGCCTGCATCTGCTAATAGTTTACCTTCATCATTGTATTATTATTGCTAGCCATTTTCCGCTACTATTGAATAAAGTCATACAGTTTTCTCTCATAAGACAACAGCGTTGGTTACTGTTTGGTTAGAACGTGACATTGTTGGTTAGACTTAGACGTTTACGAAGCCACGTCTAAGGAAAGGTGTCAAATATAAATTTGCAAACGTACAGTAGAGGCTGCCATCCGACTTCAAAAGATACCTCCAGACCAACGAAGCCAAGGGTGTGAGTTGAAACCTCCACCACACGTGTAACCGAGTCGAATCCACAACTACCGGGTTACAAACTTGAATAGCTTTTATCGGGTTTGACCATATGCCATCGAAAAATCTTTCTGCGTGAGCTTGACTATAACTCTCGTTGGAGTTTGTCATCTATACCAGGGGTCAGCAAACGTTTGATAATAGTGTGCCAAAGTGATATTTCTTATTCATTCAGCGTGTCAACTGCCCAAAAGTTATGTTGCTTTAGCAATTAATTACTTGTAGAATTGCCTTTTTGGGAGTGATCCGCTTGCCATTGAAAATCGCTCAGCAAAGTCTGGCCCGCGCGTGCCGTGGGTTGCCGATCCCTGCTCTACACTATAATCATTGATATATTGCATCTAATTATTGTTAGAATCTGTGATATGCAAAATAATTCGTAGTTTGTTGTGACTTTGTTGATATATGTTTTTACTGTGTTTAGGAAGAACAAGTCTACAACTTTATCCACATGGTCGTGAAAGATATTGCTGTTCAGGAAATCCAAAGTAAGTCTAATTAACCATCCTCACAAAGGTTACATTGCATACCTCCCCAAAGCCCCTTTTACTCTCATGTAGGCCTATATTATAACCTAGAAACTAGATATATGGGGCATCCGTCCGTGCTCGATAGATGACGGCGTAGTTTGCTTTTTTTTTTTTGGGGGGGGGGAGGGGGGAGGGTCTCTGCTATTTGCCTTTCTCCTTGCTCTCATCTCTGTGCTCTTATTTGTCAGGGAGGCATCCGCCCTATCACACAGCTTCCGGTCCTCGGCTAGTTCCACCAACGAGTTAGAGTTCATGTTTTGTCAGTTAATGCGCGTTAATGTGTCCCCTCGTATTTAAGTGAACCGCAGGCAAAACCGGCCTCTTTTCCTTGACCTCACCCCCCCTCCCATCTGCCAGCTCTTTGTAAAGCAAGGCTCTGGGGATACTTCAGAGCCCATTCTGTGGGACACGGCCTATCACCTCACTCTTACTGAGGTGTGAGTTTATATTCACTGTTTTTAGCACCTCAACGAGTTTAACTAGGAACTCTATAATAAAAATATATCGAGATGAAAGAGCTCTGTAGACTGGCTAATAGAAGAATAACAATAACAATTTTGTTAAAATTATTTTAAGTTACATTCTTTTTATTATTATTATCACCATCTTTATAGTTTTGACACACACAACAAAACTAACATTGAAACATGTCTTTAATCTAATCGCTGATGTTCTCTCTTGAAATCTAAAAGGGATTGTTACTGAAGGTCTACCGTTGCCATCCATGCCGAAAGTTTCTTTGCATGATACTGAAGTTAGATTTACAAATGTAAGTTGCATCTTTTGTTTGATTGGTTATTCGTTTCCTTCCAATGGCAACATGGATTCAATACATTAATGATAGAAGCTACGTGGATTTGATTGGGACATAAACGGGGATACTATTTTTTCTTATTTTACATCCTATGAATGGGGAAGACCGCTAAAGAAAATTTCATCAGATCTTAGTTAAAGTAGACTAGCATTTTTATATGGGTTTTAATGAATGTAAAAGTTTACAAGACTTGCTCAAGTAGCCCATTCCTTGCCCAATTGACAGTTTATTTTTATATGTTTTATTTTATTTTTTATTTTATTTTTTTATTTTTTTTTAGATTTAGTTCTATCATTACTATTTTATTATGGATATTGTAATTTGTTTCAATACTGACGCGAATGATAGAGTGGATTGCTTGAAGTATTATCACTAATCTTCTGTTCTGAAGTCGAAAGTTTCTCAATTTTTATAAATTGTTTTACCCTTGTTATGAGGGAATATTCACTTTTAGTGATTTATGTTTTGATTGTCAAATGATATAGCTAACTAACTATATGATGATATAGCTAACTAAAAACAGATACTCTATTACTTGAGTAAAGCAATAATATGAATTCATGTGTTGTTGGTTTTTCTAGGGCTCCGTGCTTCTGTCCACCGATGTTATATACGACCATGGATCTACTAACTAAAGACAAGCCGAACGGTGAAAAGCTTTATGATTTGTTCCTAGAAACAATTTCAATTCGCAAAGATGTTTCGTTGAACATGCATCCAGTATATATGAGAAAAAACGTAAAACAAATAAAAAAAGACATTTATATGAAACCAATTTGTTGCTGACTTTTATTTCAATCATTCTATAAGGTGTTTTTGGGCTGCATCCATAGAGAATTTTTTTAAAAAGAGAGCAAGAATGAAATGGAGACAGAGAGAGAGAGAGATTTGTGATTTCCTTATAACTAAGATATTGGATTGCCTTTTTGTTACGTTGGACAGTTTGTGGAATCTTTCCAGTCTCCATATTCCTTACCACACAAAGGCTTCAATTAGCATTATGCAAGTTCTTAGACAGTGATGGTAAAAAAAAACTAATAGGATCACATAACAATAAATTCAGTAATGTAAATTTATTACAACATTTTTTTAACAATTCCATATGTTTGTTGAATATATTGGTGAATTTTAATTCAGTGCTTAGCTTAAAAAGCATGTGTTTATTTATTACACGTATCGACTGATATCTAAGAGAAATGGGATTTTGTTTATGGTCTAACTGTTCGTTGGCGTATATCGCTTTTGCAAAGAACAAAAAATTATAGGGAAAATGTAATTCTACGTTTTTTTCATTGCGTCTGTAATCGGTGTCATGGTTATAATGTATTTTACTCTGTTGCACTGTTTAGGTTCCACTGGTAACCAACTCACCAAATTTCTACCAGTTTACTTATAAAGTATTATTGTCGCTTCTTAAAGATGTGAACATTGTCTGTAAATACTAACCACTTAGTGATCTATGTTTAAAGTAGTCTGCTGGTCTCTGCACTAGAATATGAGCGAACCAATACAATACACGTGCACGGTGGCGCTTTTGGCTGGCGTACCAAAGGTCCTGGGTTCGAATCCTGGTGCAGGCTAGGATTTTTTCTCCGGGTCTGAATGGTGTCACTGAGAATACCCAACTCTGGTGGGTACCTGAAAATAGTTGGGGTAAAGTAAAGGCGGCTGGGCATTGTGCTGGCCACACATCCCCTAGTATGTCGTGGCCACAGAAACTGGTGAACGCTGCTTCACCAGCCCTATGATCAGTTTGGTCCAAAGGGTACTTTACTTACTTACTTAATACAATACAACATTGGCCTCAAAATACTCCTGGAAAGCAGACGAGATTCCAGTTGCTGCATCTTGAATAGTCTGACAACAGTAGCGTCAAGAAGTTTAAATATTATATATTTAAGAATGCGAACAAAAAAAGACATATTATAGGAGTAAAATGTGGTTTTGTGTACGTTTCAAGAACGTATTATATGACCAGCAAAAACCATATGGATTTGTTTAAAACTACAAGTTCAGTATTTAATTAACAAAGTAAAAGTCCCAGCTTTTGGCTTACTTCCACAGCCATAGACACGATTGCCAACCAAGAAGATGACTTACTATAAATCTAGACTATAACATTCTTTTTACAATATACAATAGAAAAGTTTTTGAGTTGTATATAGTTTTGAATATTTATTATGGAATTCTATATCAAGGTTTTTGTATGCATCAAACCTTGAAAACTTACTCCATTTACACTAGAGGATGATAATCATAGATATAATGTTACTAACAAAACACTTGCTGCTAAATAACTCCTGTTTCCACCAGTGGCGTACCGAGGGAGGTGCGGGGTGGTGCGGACCGCACCGGGTGACACCCTCTCAGGGGTTGACACCCGAATGAAAAAAAAACAATATTTTAAAAAATGATAATTTTACACTGCTGGTCTAGTCCGAAAACTGAACGAAAGGCAGATCATAATAAAATAAATGAAAATGACTAGCAGCACGATGTGCCATCACCAGTATGGTGCTTATTTGAATGAATCAAAATCTGCCATATGGTAGCCATAACGAAGATGAATCCTCGTTGAACATAGGAAACTTTCTTGAAGTTGTAGAGATGGTTTCCAAATATGAACCAGTGCTGCAAGAGCACCTAATGAGACTAAAGATACGTACATGTACAGTGTACAGGGAAAGCATCTGTATCTTATCTTTCACCAAAAATTCAAAATGAATTTATAAATGTACTGGCCAACCATGCAAAGAAAAATCTTGTTATGGATATAAAGGCCGCAAGGTATTTTGGAATTTTGTTTGACAGCACACCTGATATATCACACACTGACCAAATGTCTAAAGTGATCAGATATGTGAAAATCCACAGTGGGAAAGTTGAAGTGAGAGAAGTGTTTCTTGGATTTTTTCCTCTAAGGGGGAAAAAAGCTGACGACCTCAGTTCTGACATTCTTTAAATTCTAAAAAGTGACGGACTTGATATAATGATGTGCAGAGCTTAATGTTACGACAATGCTGCCACAATGTCTGGAATCCATGGAGGTGTTCAAGCCATTTTGAAAAGAAAGAACAAGAAAGCTATTTTTAATGGATGTGTGGGCCATTGCCTTAACTTGTGTGGTCAACACTCTTTTGCCGAAAATGCTTCATGTATAACATTGTTTGGTACTCTTGATAGAATGTTTTCCTTCTTTGCTGCTTCCACTCATCGATTGGATGTTTTAATTTAACACACTGGAGTGTCGTTGAAAAGGTTATCTACAACACGTTGGAGCGCTCATCATGCTGCTGTTAAACCAGTGAAAGATAAATTTGATGAATGTATTACGGCAATTGAAGCTTTATGTGATCCTCGTGAAAATTTGGACACAAGAGGTACAGCACAAGGACTTTTAAATGAGGTCTGTAATTTCACGTTTATCTGCTACTTTAACCTTTGTGCTGATATACTTGAAGAAGTTAATCTTACACAGCAGTACTTGCAGACTAAAGACTTAACTCTTGATAAAGTGGTGCCCAAGTTAGACGCCTTAAGATTGTTTTAGCACGAAAAGCGGAGTCAATTAGTGGAGCATACTATTGAACAAGCAATTATAAAATCAGACCAACATGGGATTTCGGTAGAGAGAAGATTAAGATTAAAGAAAAGAATGGCAGGGGGAAAATTAAGATATGCTGGAATTTCTATGCGAGAAGAAAGCATTAGGGATATGCTAGAGTGTATTGATCGCTTTCATTCTGAACTTCAGATGAGATCAACAGCGTTTAAGGAAGTTGCAGATTATGTTTGAGGCTGTTCACCCCAAGATTCTACTGTCAGTAAGTAAAGAAGAGTTATTGGTGTCCGTTCCTAAATTAATCTCTTTCTACGATGAGCTATCCGAAGATGAGCTCTTAAAAGAAATACCACGGCTTAGGGCTTAGACGACACCTGAAAGCAGCTGATTTTGACTCAAAAAAGCCATTGACTGGTCAGTATTAGATATTTTGAAATTCATAGCTAAATAGGACTTCATAGAATTTCTTCCAACACTCTCGCTAGACCTTCAATTATTTGTAACGGTACGTGTGTCTGTGGCTTCATGTGAACGGAGCTTTCAAAACTAAAGCTTATAAAAAGCTATTTAGGCTATGCTCCATCAATGAACAATCAAGACTTTCTGATCTGGCTATGTTATCGATTGAAAGGGATACTATGAATGATATAGATTTTGATGAAATGATTGACAAGTTTGCAGTTTTGAAGAGCTGAAAGGAAAAATTTAAATAAAGTTCTTTTAATGTAAAAAAATAACTAACCGTACGATTGTTTCAGTTGTTTATTGCTTTTACTTTCTAATATTAAAAGAATATTTTTTTTAGTTTTTGTCATATTTGAACTGTAGGCTTGTTTTAAGGAGACACAAACTATGGTGAAAGTCGTGAACGGGGGGGGGGGGGGGGTTGACACCCAAAGTTTACCGCACCGGGTGACACCAGCCTTCGGTACAGTGGCGTAGCTAGGGTCATCTGCGCCCGGGGATATGACACAAAGTCTGCGCCCCTTCTCGGACCGACAGAAAAATGTTAAAATTTTACGGTTTATATGGTTTATTGTCGAAGCATCTGGTATTTTAATGAAATAGATTAGGCCTACAGACTAATAAGTCTCTATACGATTGTAAACAATTTTTTTGAAAAAAATATATATTCTACTAATTATACATGACTGGAATAGACATAGTCTACAACAAATTGATCCTCCTTGATTTGACTGTTGCAAACTCGTCAATCACGTTGTCAAAATTAATATTCTCAAGTGTTTCTTTTTTGATGCTAAGGAGTGCAAGATTACTCAGACCAGAGGTCGCCAACCTTTTGCTAATTGTGTGCCAAACTAGGATTTCTAAACCGTTCAGCGTGCCAACAGCCAAAAGTCAACCTGCTTTGTTATACTTTTAAATTATTATTTTTTTCATAAGACACTTTAACTAAGTAGCAATACCAAGGCCAAAAGCAAAGGAAATTTATGGAAAAAAAAGCGTTTTCTATTTATTAACAGTAATTAACGCGTTTACGATTAGCAACCTTTTTATTTGCATTTATTCCACACAAAAAAATTACCAAACTTTCACATTTTTGCTAATGATTTTACAAACATTATCATTTGGTTTTCCAGATAAGGATCTAGCAACTGAAAATTTTCATAATAGTTTATTCTCAGTTTAACTGAGATTGTCTTTAATGTGCTTAATGCTCGAGAAAAGAAATTGTAATCAATAGTCAATAGTAGGAATCATAGGTAGTAAGTAATCATACAAACTGGGTAGTTAATGTAATGTTTAAAAAATGTGCATGAAATGTTTTAGTCATATAGATCTAATATTTTATATAATTTTCAACTACATTTTACAGTTTGGTCATTATAAAGTTATAAGTTGTAGACCATTTAGTCTATTATAAAAGAAAAATTAGAAACACAATATTAGAAATAATAACATAAATAAAACGGGCTAATTATCTCCCTTTAATTCAAATAAAGTTTATAATTTTGATTCAATATTGATGCCAAACAAGTTTAATCCTTCTGTCAACCTCGATTCCCCAAGTTGTGCATCTTGTTTTTCCATTGTCTACCGCAACCTGGCTCAAATTATCACGAATGTTGACAAGTTCTTGCTCCAGCGATTCAAGATCAGATGCTTGCTGCTTCCTTGTCATTCATAGTAGGATCCTGCAACCGTTTCTGGACACGATCAATTTTCCCAAGTATGATGTTCCAGAAATGTAACAAAACTAGGAAGTTAAAGTTTAATATACCAGCCAGAAAAGTTTCTGCATCACTTCTCGGGAGTCAAAGTTGCATCTTCTGATATTTTTTCCAACAGCCCTACTAGTTCATCTAGTCCTTCATAAAAACTAATAGCTTTAACAGCTTCTGATCGTGTACTCCAGTGTGTTTCAGACTCCCTCTTCACTGTGATTGGCACAACTCTTTAATTCTCTCCAACGAGTTGTTGAACGAGAGAAAAATAAATATATACTTTCAACTGTTCAAAAAAAATATGTGATAGCAACTGGATCCTGTTTAGCTGAGTGTACTCCTGCTAAGTATATTCGACTCGAAATTATCCAACCTGTATAATTGTTAAAACCAGATTAAAACACGTTCAGTATATGAAGGATAATATTTGAACCCGAATTGATCTTTGTTTAAAAAAAAACGCCATCAGCAATCCTACATTGTGGATGTGTCATTTGTTGTATGAGTAGAATGGCGCCCCTTATTGCTTAATGGGGGCGCCAAAATCATGCTTGCCAACTGGTTTGTAATGAAGATATTTGTGGAGCTCCAAAATTCAATCTTGCAAACGTATTTGGGATACATTAGTTTACATCAAAATAAAATTAAATTATTAGTTTTAATACTAATTTTGGCGCCCCCTAACGTGGCGTCCGGGGACATATGTCCCCCCCCCCTTGCCCCTCCCTAGCTACGCCACTGCCTCGGTACGCCACTGGTTTCTACTGTTAGTCCTGAAATCAACATTAGACGTCGGAGCAAATCTTAAACATTTTTGTTTTCTAACAGGAAATAGACACATCTATTATTTACAATTAATATTAAATAGAGAGAGAGAGAGAGAGGGGGGGAGAGAAAGAGAGAGGGAGAGAGAGAGAAATCTAGATTAACATATTATGCCAGGGTTGAGTGATTAATGCTCTAATCTCAAAAGAAGGAAGTAAAGAGCACAGACAATAGATCATGGTAGATAAATAATCAACGTTTGTTTTATGTGCCGCTTAGATGTCATGTTCCCTTAAAACAGTAAATCGGGACATTGCAATGTCGCCCAAAATACAATGATTCTTTTTTTTTTAATATAGAACCTACTGTCCACCGCAAAGATGTTTTCTTTTCTAACTCTTCTGTGCAATGACAGGCATTAAATATGTTTTGTTCCTCTCTGTAAAAATGTATGTGCGACATGATTTGGGGAAGGGGGCAGATTAGAGTGCGTCAAAACTATGAATTACTGGAGTAGCCCTTTGTATATAAAAGGCGTCTGTAGAATATAAGTTAAGAAAATTTAAAATTTCTTTATTTCGTGTATGTTTTGTAAAAAGAAGCTAAATTTCTTTTATACAATCATGCAAAATTATATGAAAAAAAAAACGCTAGTGCCTGCTAAATAATTAACCACCTAACTAGACATAGCCTAACTAGACATAGCCTAACTAGACATAGCCTAACTAGACATAGCCTAACTAGACATAGCCTAACTAGACATAGCCTAACTAGACATAGCCTAACTAGACATAGCCTAACTAGACATAGCCTAACTAGACATAGCCTAACTAGACATAGCCTAACTAGAGTCTATACCTGAGCACATTTCTAGATGTAAAAGAACTAACAGAAAAATAAGATAATCTAATTAGAGTCTACTGACTAGTTTTCTCTTTTCAAATGATCTAGGATAAAGAGTTTAAAAATAATGTGTTCAATGAACGACTAGACAGAGCTTTTTACCTTTATCAGAGAGATAAGAACAGTTTTGAAAAACACAGAACGATTTTGAATTACTAAAATCAGCCAAAAATTTAAATAAACAAAAAGATCATGTTAAAGCTTTGGAGAATAAGTAAAGGCTCTAACAAAACAATAACATTATTTGATATGTATTGAGTAGATAGACTCAAAGAATCAATTACTCCTAAGCACTTATAAGATATAATAAAAGTATAGTGCCAAATATGTAGGTACCATAGTTTTTAAAGTCAATATGAGACCCAAACAGCGTTTACTAACAAGAGAACCTGCTTGCAGTCATTAATGTATCAAGACACAGCTTAGTGGCATAAGTATATTTTTTTTGTATGGAACTAAACAGATAATTTGTATTGCATAGAACATCTCTAAAGAGTGCTTTCTTCCTTTAGCTGCACAAGCCCTGTCTAGTTTAAAGCTTATAATGACATAGTACTGTCCTTTTAATGATTAGTGATTTTCTGACTTATAAGTCGTGGAAAGTTTGGTGAACATTCATAATTTAATTGTACATAAAAATTATATAATAATAAAATCTCTTCGTAGAAGTGGGCCTCAAAAAAATTGTGAACTCCCAAAACACTTTTTTAAAGTAAAAATTGTTGCGTGTTTTTAAAGAATGAGAGCTTTTAATAGCTTTTAAGTGTAGCTTTTAATAACTTAAAAGTAAAATTGTTAAATACGCAACACACAAGGAACACGTGGACGCAGTGATTGATGACAAAACACGAAACACACAAGGTACAGGTAGAAACAGTAATTGATGACAAAACATGAAACACACAATGCACACGTAGAAACAGTAATTGATGACAAAACATGAAACACACAAGGAACA
Organism: Anisus vortex; assembly: GCA_949126835.1. Classification (NCBI taxonomy): domain Eukaryota; kingdom Metazoa; phylum Mollusca; class Gastropoda; family Planorbidae; genus Anisus; species Anisus vortex. The sequence goes on from OX421499.1 coordinate 24,505,261, forward strand.
GGTAGAAACAGTAATTGATGACAAAACATAAAACACACAAGGAACATGTAGAAACAGTAATTGATGACAAAACATGAAACACACAAGGAACATGTAGAAACAGTAATTGATGACAAAACATGAAACACACAAGGAACAGGTAGAAACAGTAATTGATGACAAAACATGAAACACACAAGGAACATGTAGAAACAGTAATTGATGACAAAACATGAAACACACAAGAAACAGGTAGAAACAGTAATTGATGACAAACACGAAACACACAAGGAACATGTAGAAACAGTGATTGTTGACAAACACAAAACACACAAGGAACATGTAGAAACAGTAATTGATGACAAAACATGAAACACACAATGCACAAGTAGAAACAGTGATTGTTGACAAACACGAAACACACAAGGAACATGTAGAAACTGATTGTTGACAAACACGAAACACACAAGGAACATGTAGAAACAGTAATTGATGACAAAACATGAAACACACAAGGAACATGTAGAAACAGTGATTGATGACAAAACATGAAACACACAATGCACAAGTAGAAACAGTGATTGTTGACAAACATGAAACACACAAGGAACATGTAGAAACAGTAATTGATGACAAAACATGAAACACACAAGGAACATGTAGAAACAGTGATTGATGACAAAACATGAAACACACAATGCACAAGTAGAAACAGTTATTGTTGACAAACACGAAACACACAAGGAACATGTAGAAACAGTAATTGATGACAAAACATGAAACACACAAGGAACATGTAGAAACAGTGATTGATGACAAAACATGAAACACACAATGCACAAGTAGAAACAGTGATTGTTGACAAACACGAAACACACAAGGAACATGTAGAAACAGTAATTGATGACAAAACATGAAACACACAAGGAACATGTAGAAACAGTGATTGATGACAAAACATGAAACACACAATGCACAAGTAGAAACAGTGATTGTTGACAAACACGAAACACACAAGGAACATGTAGAAACAGTAATTGATGACAAAACATGAAACACACAAGGAACATGTAGAAACAGTGATTGATGACAAAACATGAAACACACAATGCACAAGTAGAAACAGTGATTGTTGACAAACACGAAACACACAAGGAACATGTAGAAACAGTAATTGATGACAAAACATGAAACACACAATGCACACGTAGAAACAGTAATTGATGACAAAACATGAAACACACAAGGAACAGGTAGAAACAGTAATTGATGACAAAACATGAAACACACAAGGAACATGTAGAAACAGTAATTGATGACAAAACATGAAACACACAAGGAACAGGTAGAAACAGTAATTGATGACAAAACATGAAACACACAAGGAACATGTAGAAACAGTAATTGATGACAAAACATGAAACACACAAGGAACATGTAGAAACAGTAATTGATGACAAAACATGAAACACACAAGGAACAGGTAGAAACAGTAATTGATGACAAAACATGAAACACACAAGGAACAGGTAGAAACAGTTATTGATGACAAAACATGAAACACACAAGGAACAGGTAGAAACAGTAATTGATGAGAAAACCTGAAACACACAAGGAACAGGTAGAAACAGTAATTGATGACAAAACATGAAACACACAAGGAACATGTAGAAACAGTAATTGATGACAAAACATGAAACACACAATGCACACGTAGAAACAGTAATTGATGACAAAACATGAAACACACAAGGTACAGGTAGAAACAGTAATTGATGACAAAACATGAAACACACAATGCACACGTAGAAACAGTAATTGATGACAAAACATGAAACACACAAGGAACAGGTAGAAACAGTAATTGATGACAAAACATAAAACACACAAGGAACATGTAGAAACAGTAATTGATGACAAAACATGAAACACACAAGGAACATGTAGAAACAGTAATTGATGACAAAACATGAAACACACAAGGAACAGGTAGAAACAGTAATTGATGACAAAACATGAAACACACAAGGAACAGGTAGAAACAGAAATTGATGACAAAACATGAAACACACAAGGAACAGGTAGAAACAGTAATTGATGATAAAACATGAAACACACAAGGAACGGGTAGAAACAGTAATTGATGACAAAACATGAAACACACAAGGAACAGGTAGAAACAGTAATTGATGACAAAACATGAAACACACAAGGAACAGGTAGAAACAGTAATTGATGACAAAACATGAAACACACAAGGAACAGGTAGAAACAGTAATTGATGACAAAACATGAAACACACAATGCACACGTAGAAACAGTAATTGATGACAAAACATGAAACACACAAGGAACAGGTTAGAAACAGTAATTGATGACAAAACATGAAACACACAATGCACACGTAGAAACAGTAATTGATGACAAAACATGAAACACACAAGGAACAGGTAGAAACAGTAATTGATGACAAAACATGAAACACACAAGGAACATGTAGAAACAGTAATTGATGACAAAACATGAAACACACAAGGAACATGTAGAAACAGTAATTGATGACAAAACATGAAACACACAAGGAACAGGTAGAAACAGAAATTGATGACAAAACATGAAACACACAAGGAACAGGTAGAAACAGTAATTGATGACAAAACATGAAACACACAAGGAACAGGTAGAAACAGTAACAATGACCTTCTCAAGGATAAAATATTTTAATTTAAAGTTTAATATCAAACTTCTAGACATAAGAACACAAATCACAAAAAAAAAGAGAAACGTAGAAACTGTATAACATACAATAACGTAAATAGCTATTGTCCTTCTCTAAACATTTATGCAAGCCTCTTTTTCTAAAACCCTTTACTATTGAGTATAAAACTGCAGCAAGCTACTTTTGCCGTCCGTAAATTAAAGAGTTAATTAGTAACACGTCAATGGTCATCGAACAGTTAAACGATAAAAAGGCCAAAAGTTGATGACGAAAGTTTAATCAAGTCCTTTTCGGCCCCTTGAAAGGATCGCTCAACCGGCAGGTAAAAATATAGCTAAAGACATGTTACAATATTAACCTAGGATTTGTTCAATACTTTTTTTTTAATTATTGGGTGCATTGTACGCAAAGTCTATAATATCAGTCTTGTTTTGTTAAATTAAGTCTCCAAGTTTCACACTTGTGATATCTATACGAATAAGTTGATGAATCGTAAACGTCGGCTTCATTCTGTTTGCAAAAGAATATGGTGTATCAGCAAGAAGTTTGGTTACACCTTCCCATATTGCTTAATAGTCCAAACCCTTGAATCGCCTGCTTTATTGCATCTTTGTACTCGAATGAGTACAAATAAAAAATTAAGCTTACTTTGAAATTTGAATCTCTACCGAAATGCAAAGTTACAATCTACAACAAATGTGTGTATTTTTAAAATCGTAACTTTGCAATTTTAAGAAAGATATGAAAACACCCTTTATTTATCTCTATGCAAAGACACATTCTTTAAAATACTTTTTTTTTTCACATGCGGTATTCGGACATGGAATGGGTTGTCTCAACTGCTAAATGAAAATAAAAATCTAACATCATTTAAAACCTTGATAATGTGTAAGATTAATCTCCCAACTGCAATAATTATAGCAGTATTTAGTTATCTTATATATGTTCTTTTTTATAGCAGTATTTAGTTATCTTATATATGTTCTATTTTAACACTTTGTTCATTTTATATCTTCGCAGCCATGAAGGTCATAATCCTATTAGTCGTAATCATCGCCCAGGTCTTCGCCCTGGACAAGCCAGGGGTCAAGGTTCGAATGACTAAACATGGCCTAGAGTATGGTAAGATTTTTTTTTTTGTATCATCCGAACTAATTCATTCTGTCATTCTACATAACAGGCAGTGGCGTAGCCCAGGGATGAGCCAGGGTCATCAGGGACATATATCTCTTGACAGTTCATGTAGATTGAGATCTATGATTGTAAGGATTTAATTGGTTGTCAGAATTAATTTGATAATGTTTTTACACACCATAATTTGAGAACCTAAAGAAAACTAAAAACAAAATGTTTTATTAAAACGTTCTAAAATGAGAATACATAGAGCATAGGTGTCAACCTCAAAACCCACAATCCACATCCGGCTAGGCGTACATTATATTCAGTATGAGAGAGAACTTATATTATTGCTTTAAAATGTTTAGTCCTCCTCTAATCAATAAATGTGTATCCACTTCGACCGCAAATGTCAGTACTATTTGAGTGTTGGCCCCATATGAGATTGAGATTGACTACCCCAGACATAGAACATCTGCATAACACATGTTTAAATGATCAGCCGATACGGCGTCATAACTCAATCTGTTTGTCTCTATTGCTTTCCGGTAAATGCAATAGCATCGTCCATCAAAATCTAAAAATTGTTTCTCTTTTGTTTATTTCATTGACAGGGTCAATAATAGGTCCAGACGTTGTCAGGAGCATTATTGCAGGTTCGAAACTGGAGAACCTGCAAGGCGTGGATGATAAATCCAAATACACATTTAAGAAGTAAGTTATCGACGTAAATGGGTTCTAATGCACCCGGTTAACAACGTGCTTTGCTGACAGAAATTAATCATTTAAAAGGTGTGTGGTTCATATCATCGAAATTCTGAGACGTATAAATTAAAGTTTAAGATCGTTATAAATATTGTCTAATGGCAAGTGTTTTTTATTTTAATTATTTCATGTTATGTTAATGTCTTCATTTAAAATTCCAGTGTGTACTTTGGTGAAACTGACTTGCAGCAGTTCACTATCAACATGGATAAAGACGTACAAGGCTTCGAGGGTCGATTGGCCAACATCAGCACAAGCATCAAAATTGATTATGAATCTTGGATCGATATGATTATGTAAGTCTCATTAATATGACTGTGCTGCCAATAATGAGAACTCTTGTCAAACATCGCTCCTTCAACTAATGATTGCCTCCCCATAGTTATGCTGTAAAAACAAGATTTTAGACTATAGACTTAATATTAATGACTAATTCTAATAAAAGAAACATGTTTCACCAAGATTGTGAGTATTAAAGAGATTGGTAAGGTAGAACATATTTTGTTAGTTAAGACCGTTGCTTAAATTGGATCTTAAAATCAATCAAACAATTGAAAAACACCTTTGATTGGGTGACAACGAAAGACCATTGTTTAAACATTTTTTTCTTTACTCGGCAGTACCCAGATGCAACATACCGGAAGTGTTGACGTCAACCTTCGAGAAGTATCAGTTGACTATAAATTAGCAATGGGTAAGATTGCTGCACACAAAAAAACATGCATAATCATCTCTTATTATCCACTTTTGAATGAGAAGCCTCTTGTTATTACGTCTAGTCTATCCAATTTTTCAATCTGGACAAAATATCCATGACTCTTTGTGCCCTTTTGTAAATGTTTAACTCTTGATGTTAACTCTATATATTTATATTACCACCAATATTTGTACTCTGTTAGATATGGATAGCAATCGTATCCCAAAGTTTAAATTACTGGAGTGCAAAGCTTCAATCGAGAAACACAACTTCCGCTTCTCTTCCACCGTTGTCCACTGGTTATATCAACTGATGGTGAAAATTGTACCGGACAAAGTCCGCACTTGGAGTGAAGACATGGTCATTATACCTTCATCATTTCAATGTTGTTGTTTATTAGAATTATTTAATGATAAGAAAATATAGCAGGTTTACCAATGAAATGAAGTTAAATGAAATGTCCGTGAGTCTACCCAGCTCTGATGGGTACCTGACACTATTTGGATTAAAGTAAAGGCGGCTGTGAATTGTGCTGGCCCCCACAATTACCTAGCATGCCGTGGCCGCAGAAACTGGTGAACGTTGCTTCACCGGCCCTATGATCAATTTGGTTCGAAGGGTACTTTACTTACTTACTTTCTTACTCGAAAACCCAGGTTTCAAACTATTTTATCATTGGTTTATCTTTCATTAATATTAAGTGTCTAGTCTATAATAAAGTTTGTACCGTAGCATAACAAGAGATGGGCCACATTAGGTCAAGGGGAACCACTTGCTTATTGTTTTTTTCATAAAGAAAGAGGCCTAAAATTAAATATATAACAGAACATAATTAAAGCACACAAGCTAAATTGACGGGAAAGCTATAATTGTTTTTAAAAATAATTATAAATTATTTACTGAACAAATTTAGGCAAGTAATTTAAAATAAATATTGTAATCGAATTAAAAATAGGCATGCCTTTTTATTTTTTAAAATAGGACAATCCCTGGCTGAGAGTCGAAAACACCCGCATGTGTAAAATATAATTATAAGATTTTACTTACTGAAAACATTTTTATGAAGCTTAAGTCCATAAATTCTTTACAATCTTGAAAAGAAAAGTAATATTAATGCAAATGTAAAAAAGTAGCCTACCTATAGGCCTATTGCTATTACAGAAAATGAGAACAAAAAAGTGTTCAGTGGGGAATAGAACCCAGGTCATCTGCCAGGCAGTTCGGGACGCTAACTACTCAGCTAGGGAAGACACATAGAGCAAGCTAGATTGCAAATGTAAAATAATATGAAGCAATAAGGTCACGTGTCTTCCAATTAACTAATGGGAATCGGAATTCACACAGACAAAACTTTTTTTTTCATGAGATGTAATCTTACGTTTGGAATAGTCAAAGAAATGAATAATTTTTTTTCAGCTCTGTAAACAATTGACTGACTTTATTGATAATAAAGCCGCCGACAAATTTAAAGAAATCAAATGTAAGTTGGTGTTTGTTATTTGTTTTTGTTGCTTGTAAAAAAAATCGATTTGCTTATTTGAAGTCTTTGATTTTCCTTAATATATTTTCGCTACACAAAGGTGATATTACTTAAATTTAAATCTGACTTCTATGTGCCAACATACAGACTAAAAAAAAAAGCCGCTCGATGTTTATTAAAAAGCATGAATCAAAATAGCTAAGAACAACAGCTGTGTCTTTAAAAAGCGCAAATGTAATGAGATCATAACAAGGCTAATTACATCTGAATCTTTAACCAGTGTAAATATCATAAGACTGTACAAGTATCATTATATGAAACCAGATAATCAGCTTAATCTTAAAACCAAAGGTGACTGTTTCTTTGTTTCTCAGTGTCCGCTGAAATGGGTAAGTTCCTAGTAGACTACGGTTTCCTCTCCAAGGTTGAAGTTCTAACCGATTCCGCTGAAGCCAGTCACAGGGTACGTTCCATATCATATGGTCTACTGATTTACTACATTACTTATTGCATTACATCTCTAATTCCATTACTTCACTTATTGCAATACATCATTTATTGCTTTACATCATTTATTGCTTCACATCATTTATTGCATTACATCATTTATTGCTTTACATCATTTATTGCTTCACATCATTTATTACTTCACATCATTTATTGCTTCACATCATTTATTGCATTACATCATTTATTGCTTTACATCATTTATTGCTTCACATCATTTATTGCTTCACATCATTTATTGCTTTACATCATTTATTGCTTCACATCATTTATTGCTTCACATCATTTATTGCTTCACATCATTTATTGCTTCACATCATTTATTGCTTCACATCATTTATTGCATTACATCATTTTTTGCATAACATCATTTATTACAGTACATCATTTATTGCTTTACATCATTTATTGCATTACTTCACTTATTGCAATACATCAATTATTGCAATGCATCATTTATTGCATTACATCATTTATTGCATTACATCATTTATTGCATTACATCATTTATTGCATTACATCATTTATTGCATTACATATTTTCTATGCACGCACCACATGTAGCCTACACACACAGACCACACATATACACGCACACACTATAAATATATTGTTATGTTTGACGTCGATTGCAGGGGTTTGGCAACCTAAGGCACGCGAGCCACTTCTGGCAGGCAGAGCGATTTTCAGTGGCACGTTAGGGTTGATTCCCCCTCCCCCCCCCCCCCAGAAGGAGATTTTTCAATGCAAACTATAACATGAAAATTAGTCAATTAGTCGAGTGTTAAAGTTCGGGAAAGTTTGTGTGCAAAGATCACATTATTGGACTAGCTATCTGTGATTGAATCTATTTTAAAAATAATCTATTTTATAGCTTCTCACCGTTTATTGACTTACAGGCAATTCAAGCATTCTACAAGAAAGTGATAAGGAACATAGAGATCATTACCTTAGACCAGGTTTAGTCTTGTATAATTGACTTTTGAAGCAGATGTTTTTGAATGACAAAGCAACATATTTCAATTAGTTGAACTTTTGTCGTCAAACAGAACTTGAACTCTTAGACCACTAAAATGAATTTGCATTGAAACTGGCACTGCGGCCCATTGAGGGCTCTGGCCTACCTCACCATCTCCTTCCATTCGGACATATCCAATTGTCTTCTTTTTCCAGGCCTTGACCCCTATCTCGACATCGTCCAACCATACCAGTCTGGGTCTGTCTTTAGGTCGTTTTCCTCTGGGGTTTTGAGTATATATTACTTTTGCTCGTCTGCTGTTTGACATTCGTTCCAGGTGACCTGTCCAGCGTAGTCTGCCCTTCTTTATCTCATCCACAATAGTAGGGTCTTCAAATAACTCATGGATCTTCCTGTTGGTGCGCATTCTTCATCTATTTTCATCCTTTGCTTGCCCAAATTGTTTTTCTGAGGACTTGTCTTTTCCAGATATTTAATATATATAATATATATTTTATGCTTTTTGTAAGTGTCCAGGTCTCACTGGCTTTATTATCGTTTTGTAGATGTGTTTTTTTTTTCTTGAGATGTTTTTATTTTTAAGAATGCTGTAGATACCGTAGTATGTTTTGTTGCCTGCTGCTATTCTTTCTTTTATTTCTGCTAAAATTTCATTGCTTTCAGTGAATGTAGATCATAAATACTTGAAGTTATTTACTTTTTCGAAATTATGTTTTATAATTTTGATGACGTTTTCTGTTTGTTCTTCTTCTCTTGGCGTGTACGTGTATTTTGTTTTTTTATGGTGCTAATTTCTAACCCTACTTTTAGTGATGCATCTTCTAATACTATGAATGATTGCTTTTTACCTAGTAGTGCAAATTCATCTGCATAGGCAAGGTACTAGATGGGTTGATTGTATATGGTGCCTGTTGTTTGAGGGCGTTCGTTCTCTCTAAGGAAATATCTTGTTATTGTTTCCCTTGTGTAAATATGGATATTTCTTATTACCCTCACTATGGCGATGTTAAAGAGTCTCATTGTCTAAGTCCGCGTCTAATTTTAAATTCTCTTGAATATTCACCCTGGATCTTGATTTTACTTTTAGAGTTGTTTAGCGTCATGTGTTGTTAGTTTGTTGGGTATACCAAATTCCTGTAGTGTTTCATAACATATCTTTTAATGCTGTCGTAGGCCATTTTGTAGTCCACATAAAGTTGGTGTATTGGGATATTATATTCATGGCATTTCTCTAAGAGGCACCTAAGAGTGAAAATGTGGTCAGTGGTTGATTTATTTCTTCTAAATCCACATTGATAGTCCCCTAATATATTTTCAGTGTATTGTTCTAGTCATTTTGCTGTTAGTTTTGTTAGTATCTTATAGGTTACATTTAAAAGGGATATTCCTCTATAGTTGGCACATTGTAGTTTGAATCTTTTTTATGTGAAGCCGGCTGGTCCAGCGGCTAGAACACCGGACTGTCAACCAAAAACGATCGGACAGGTCGCGGGTTCGAGCCCTGCCAACGGCGGATCCCTGTCGCCCTGCAGGAGGTTTGGGACTAGTAGACGTAATAATCTACTAGAGCGCACTATCTAGAAGCGCTATATAAAAACAATTATTATTATTATTATTGGTGTTATGATTTCTGTTTCCATCCTGTGGGCTTAGTGAGATTATGTACCTGAGTATGTAATTTACTTCCTTCATATATAATAATTTCTGCTGTGATTAGGTCTTCACAAGGGGCTCTGTGATATTTCATTGTCTTCATAGCCCGTATAGTTTCTATTTAGGTTGGTGATTCCATTAAGGGATCTGGAGCACCTTGTGGTAGTTCACAGTCTTCATTTTGTTCACTATCTGCATTCTTGCCGTGAAATCAATTTCAAAAATGTTTAACTACTTCTTTTATATAAGGCAAAACAAGATAGATGTTTTTGTTTTGCAGAGGCACTCATGTTTTCATATCACATCAAGACTGACTGGCTTAATCTTGTTTTTTTTTTGTTTTTTTTTGGTGGCGGTATATTAGCTATTATAAAATACAACAAGCAGAATTTTGAACATAAAAAATAGACATCAAAATGTGCCCATTTGCGAACAAAATCTGGAATAAAAATGCCTGTCAAAGTCATCTGCGTTTCTCAACAGCAAGGCATTCAATCTAGTTTCCGCTTTTGGTTAAACTTACAGTTGTGAACATATTTTGTGACACATGAAAGCTGTTTTAAGCATAGGCAAAGAGGCCATTTACACTTGACTACTCAGAAGTAACTAAATATGTACCCGACATTGAACAATTAGCGAAGAGCATTCAAGGACAAGGCGCTCGTTAATTGATAGGCCTAACCCACATGCTAAATACATTTAAAAGAGTTTGAATGATTGTCTTCTTTAATTAAGCATAGATCTAAATAGTATATAATAAATTCAAATAATTTGTATTTAAATTAGTTAAATTAATTTTAAATATAAGTGGCATTTTAGTGGGCCTGTGTAATTGTTGGAATTGTTAATGTTTTAAAAAAATCCCCTAAAGTCGACTTCAACAATTAATGCAGGAAATGTTTATTTACAACTGTTTAAAGTAAATTAATTTTATTTCTTTAACTACTAGTTGAAATAAATACCATATTGCTAGATTTATATAAGGAAATAATAATTAATAAGTTATATTATAATACATAACTTATTTGGTACCCAAAGTATCACTATAAGAATCCAATTTAAACTTGGAAACTTTAATTAAAGGGAGATAATTAACCCTTTTTTTATTTGCGTTAATATTTCTAAATGTTTTCCATTTTTTCCTTTCTTAAAAAAAGTGGCTTACAGTTATCTAGTTTTAAAATAGTAAAACTATTTAAAAAATTGTTAAAAATTATATAAATAGTATAAGTATGAAGAAACTATATGTACTTTTTTAAACATTAAACAGTATATTAACTACCCACGTTCTATGATTACTACGTATAAGGTCCGTTAAAGTGTATTTAATATCTAACCATTTAGTTCGAATACATAATCGAAAATCTCAGAATGAGATAATAATAATGAAACGACTCTAGGCCTCTCTTCCCATTGTGTGGGGAGTCGAGTCACTGTGATAGCTTCTCGACCTTCTGGATAGGATCAGAGTGTCGTATATTCTAATCTCATAATGCGGTCAAGTTGGCAGCTGGAGGGAACTGCATTAGAAGTCCAAAACTTGCGTTATAAGTTAGTTTTAACAAAACAATCTTTAATAAATATACTAACACGTAAAAGCGATGAGAAACAACTGCTTCATAACGAAGCTGTCAACACGCTCTTTTCTCTATCACACACAAAAACAACAAGTCCTGCATGTCCCAACTTCCGAACAATGGGGTGTACATTAGGTCAACGGACAATAATGACCCAGTGACCTCAGTCCACTGGGTGCAGGATCCAACTATTGAGTAAACAACATGTAGACTATAACTTTTATCTTAGTGAATGATTTTTTTTTGTTGGCTTTACATCTAATCTCTCCACATATAGATTTAATACATTTGTTCAAAACATGATTTCGCTTTGAGCTTAGCTGGAAACATTTTTGACTATTTCCTACAATGGAAAAATTTAAACTGGTATTTCATAATGTGCGAATAGATCTACTTCGAACAGATATGCACCATTTTTGTTTACAATAGAATTATACAACTAATGCTATAAAAACAAATTCAAATTTGTGTTTAATGAAGTTAAAAGTTTAAGTTATATTTAAGAATACTGAGTTAAACCAACTGCTCACGAGTCGAAGAAACATCACAGCATAAAACTTAAAGCTTCAATCACAAAAAAAACACAAAAACACATTAAAGATTGCAAACTAAACGATGGATTGTTTTAAAAAAAGACAGGATCCTCTGAACACCACGTGGCCTTAAGTCACGGCTTTACGGGATGACAAGAGGTTGAATACCTTGTACTGTTACAACTCTACATAACGTATGTATATCACGTGGCACACGAAGTTAAAAGATAACTAAAATCACAAATACATTTTACTGTGAGCATTTCGGATGGCAGCCAATAATATATGACTACATCGCGCTCCAATAACTTCACATCGAGGCTTTCACATACACGTACACCAGATCCTCTTGATGTCACACCCACAATTTGCGAACGTCTGCCGAGCAAACAACATTCTAACACTCAGAATTTCTATACATTCTATATTTTTATTGTTCTAATTTTTCGCTGACAGGGTGAAATCTTCTGGGCGGAAGACAAAGACAAAACCTTCAGCTTTACTCCCAAGGATCTACCAAGTGAGCAGGAGGACAACAAAGAGAAAATGTTTAACGTTTGGCTTGGAGAACACATAGTCAAGACCTTTGCTGAGTCAGCTCAAGAACACGATTTCTTGAGGACCAAATTCGCCGAAAACACTGTAAGTAAACGCTTTACATCGCAATCACAATGGTAAGAGAGACATATTCTACAAAAATAGATTTGATTCAAATATTTTGTATATATTATTATATTTTGTAATAGCTTGTATTGAAATTACACTTGAATAGCAGAGTCCATAATAATTAATTACATTGAAGTTTACCATATTATTATTGTTTCACGACTATATATTTTTTTTTCCTTTTAAAATAAATAATTAGGGGCCTAGATCTAGTGATTTTAAAAGCTAAACATAAAAAAAAAACTACGGTAACAATGCTATAGACAATAGTGTAGAATAGAAAAAGCATTCAGTAAGAACTCTTTCGATCATATATAGAGACTTATTTAGTATTAGTTATAGTGAGTGAATGCGTTGCAGTTTATTTCAATTTTCGTCATTGCTTATAGACTATTTTAAAAATACTCCATTTCTCCCAAGGTAATTGCGTCCACGCTTGACCTTAGTTTTCTTCTGGCCTTTTGATGTTGATGGATATTTATAAAGCGCTTCTCTACATGTTATTATATTTAACCTGTTCAGTAATAAGGGGGATATTTCGGAACTGGTGTTAAGTTGTTGGTTTTCCTGACCCACTTTCCTGACTTGCTAACTTCCACTCTGGAAGAAGGAGAAACGTACAACTTAATCCTTGCATATGGCATGAGAAAACTGTTTGTATCTCTTTATCGTACTTCCTACGGTTCTACTTTTGGTGATTCTAGTGTGTAGACATGGACATGGAACTTACAACCTTTTGTTTTAGTTTGTACGTCAAGGAATTCTATAAACATAGCATTGTGTGAAGCCGGCTGGTCCTACGGTTAGTTCACCGGGATGTCAACCAAAAACAAACTGACACGTCGCGGGTTCTATCCCTGCCACCGACCGAAGTTTTGGAACCAGAGGAAGTAATAATCTTCTAGAGCACACTGAGCATGCTAAAATAGCATGGATAGAAGCGCTACATAAAAAGAACATTGTTATTATTATTATTATTCTATTTTCATGAAAATTGTTATTGTTTGCTATTTTAACTGTATGTTTGTTTTTCATCCTCAGTTATCTAATGACAAACACAGGAGCCTTTTGCGCACATCTTGTCCAAGTCTTACTTGCGCTGGTAGCCTTCTCCCTAAGGTAAGTGTGTACACCTATTTTAATATCGATTTTGGGGCTAACTATTCGTAGGTCGATCGGAAGTGCATTTAATTAAGTATTACTGCCAATGTAAAACCAACTACCTGATCGAAAGCAACAAGTTATCTAACTTTGAACTTACATTTATGAAATCATAAGTAACGAGTAATCTCCCCTTGACCTTTCATTGATTATATAAAAATCATAAGTAACGAGTAATCTCCCCTTGACCTTTCATTGATTATATAAAAAGCAACAGGTATTCTAGCCTTGACCTTTCATTCATTAGATCAAAAGCAGCGATTACGATTGGGTAGAGATTGAGGTGCGCTCCAACCGCGTACCGGACGTAGAGATTACAGAGGAAGGACTCCGATTCCACGTGCACAATGACGTCATTGTTTCTGCCAGGAAAGGTCAACTCGTCAAAGAACAATTCAGAAATAAAGTGGTATGTGAATGATTGTAAACAAAACATGAACTTAAAAAACTTTTTAAGCTGTCGGTTTTATTTTCTTCTTATTAGTTCTGTTTTTTAATATTGTTTTCTTGTTGTTGTTTATTTTATAGACTCTGAAACTTCTAGCCACAGCTATTATTGTAAAAGACCGTATCGTCCCAGATATTTTGAGCTATGAGTAAGTGGGTTTTGTTAACATTCTGACTGTATTTTGAGCGATCACATGGAATAAGTGGTGTCACATTTTTCTATAACTATTCACTAAGTTTTACTTAGTTTTTGCAGTGAGCATTTAATGTAACTATCTCAAAAAAAGCGATAAACATTTATTTTAGTCTCTATGACTATGATAAAACGTAAAACTTATGATGTGCCTGTCAGTTCAACTTTACTCCATTCCTTACAGTAGTAATTACAAACCCTTTTTCCTTCGCTCATACCCCTTTACTATGCATTTTCATTTTTCAATAGCCCCACCCTCCTGAACCCATTCGTCCGCGAATTTTTAAAAATTGTCACTAAGGTAATTTGTTGTTTTATTTTTCCCGCTGGTATATTTGCGTGGCTTAACTTCGGCGAGCGTACCGAAGGTTTGGGTTTGAATCCTGGCAAGGGGATGAATCGGTTATTGAGTCCCTGAATGTGTCTATGTAGTTATCATGGACATTAGAGGTGGCGGGGGGGGGGGGGGGCAAAGTAAAGGCGGCTGGCATCGTGAGCTGGCCACACAATCCCCTAGAATGTCGTGGCCACGGAAACAGGCACTATATATGAAATTGGTATGACAAGGATATTTACTTTTACTTAACTCTGCAACAAGATTCTAGAGCCCGCTGTACTTGTGACTTGCGGCATTAAACTTAGAATGCATTAAGCCCGCTGTACTTGTGACTTGCGGCATTAAACTTAGAATGCATTAAGCCCGCTGTACTTGTGACTTGCGGCATTAAACTTAGAATGCATTAACTTCAACTCACACACAACTATTTTATATACGTATGCATTTATTACTCAACAGCATTGAAACTTCAGGACTAACAGGAGGAGAAATTATGCCAGAGGTACATTTCTGCTTTAACTTTTGCTTGTTGTTGAAAGGCCTACGTTAGTTGGGGTAGCCAAGGTTTATGTCATAAGATTATATCATCGTGAACAATCGTATATTACATTTCAGAGTGGCTCATTCTATATTAATCTTGATTACTGTGTTCTTGGCTTATCCCGTGGTTTACATTATAGTCTTTCATTTTTAACTGAGTTTAAAATGTTGATAATTTGTTGTTTTTACTGGCTCATGTCGGGCAACCCATTCAATGTTCGAAACGAAAACTTGAATGTTTTTCTCTTTATGAGGTCCAGAAAACTTTATTACATTAGTGTGTGTCTTTAAGACACAATACATTTATCTTCTTTTATAAACGCATATAATGAAACATAACAATTATTGTATTATCTATATGTTTTTATGACACACTATGATTATCGTGTTTTCTAAAGGACACATTAAAATGGTCCTGTGTTAAAATACCACGTAAATTTACTTTAATCAATGTTGTTATTTTTTTTTTTTTTTCTTCCAAAATGCTAGGAATCCGATGCCTTCAAATTCTCTCACGTGATCGTGCGTGAGATTGCTGTACCGGAAGTTAGACGTAAGTTATTATTCGCTTTCAAAATGCAATTGACCTACTTTAGGAAGTACATGCTTCAATGTAAACTGTTTCCAATTTTTGTTGACAGAAATAGTCCTAAGTACAGAGTTTTGCTGGCACGCGTTAGATCAATATTTTAGGAGTTGTTTTTGTATAGAATAAAGTACATATATTATATATGCACTGCAATAAGTCCAGCGAAACTTCGCTGAATCCTACTCATGACATCCTGACAAAACATGTTAATGTAAAAATGGCTGAAGGATTTCGTGCTGGCCATATAATCTCAAATCTCAAACTGAAACTAAATAAGAAAAGTAGATGTCGTCTCATGTGGACGATCCCTGTTATATGGACCTAAACATTGGAAATTTAATATGTATTAGATTACTTTTAACTATTTTTTAAGTGAATTTAATATTGTTAAAATACTTATTATGAAATGTGTCTACAGTGTTTATCTAGTTAAACATAATAAATATACAAAAGTTTACTACAAGTCCTTTAGAAAATTCTTAGAATGTCTGTTTTATACTGTTGTGTTATTCTTTTTTTTTTTAACCAAACAGGAACTGTTCAAGACGGCATGCCTTTGATTTCAATGCCATATCTTGCGCTTCAAAATCCTGAAATCCGTTTTAGAAATGTAAGTTTCTTGTTATTGTTTTTGTCTTTAATTAAATAGCATTTTTTTTTAATACAAAAATTAGACAAATGTTGTATAAAGTTTACACTTTTAAACAAATTAAAAATCACTGTCTTACTAAACAAGCTATAGAATTTCAGACTTAGCTGATGTTTCAACATTTAACCCTTACAGTCCCGGTCGCGTATATAGCGGAACTGAAGGCAGCATAGATAGAAGGAGGTCGGTACGGGAAGGGTTAAATGAAATTGTGTAATATAGAATTGTTACACATTTGTTTCCATTCATTTTTCGCATTCGTTAAAAGCTCCTCCATCTTTCAGTCACATGACCATTCAGTAGGAAATTATATTTTTTTTTTTAATATAGCGCATGTAGGATATGTATAAAGGCCAATACCATTCAGTAACTTCGCTATGGTCAATGCCTTCTCCTTCATCCATGTGTAACTGTCCGCATCTATTTCTTCGTGTATATAATGTATAGTAACCTTTCTCTTTTAATTTTATTAATTGTGTCTATATATATATATATATATATTTCCTCAATTCTCGCTATATATATATATATATATTTCCTCAATTCTCGCTATATATATATATATATATTCCCTCAATTCTCGCTATATATATATATATATATATATATATATATATATATATATAATATATTCCCTCATTTTACTTTCTCAATCTTTCTCTCACTCTCTCTTTTTCGCCTTTTCTTTTTCCCTTTTTCTCTTTATTTCTCTTTATCTATGTCACTCTCTTTCTTTCTCACTCCTCTCCCTCTTTCTATGTGTATTTCTACTCTCTCCAATCACGACCACCTGTTTTTCTATGTTACCCTCGCTAATCCCTCCCTGTATCTCGCCACTTTTACGTTTTTGTTTTTTCCTACCTATTCACACCTTGTCATAATAGACTCCCGTCTACGCACGTATGCACACCCCACAGCCACCGCCATGGATTGCCCTTTAGTCAAGCGTCTATTTGACCACGTGGGGTTGAGGTGGTGGAGGATTAATTAAAACACTGTCTGTTACACGTACGCTACTATCGAAACGATTTTGGTTAGCGGGGAAAAAAACCTCTGTTATGTGTGTACCTGCATCCATAAAGTACCTGACTCTGGGATTTAGGCCCCGTTTATTGGGGTACAATAGTACTGCTTTTTGCTTTGCGCAGCGGCCCCATTCAGTTATCAATCTTATACTCGTGAAAATAGCACATTTCTCTGAGCAGCACATTGACCACAATAATACCAACACATTGTGACAAAAAAAAAATGAAATTTGACTTTCAGTCGCACACTGGGACAACAAAATGTCCCATTGTGACAACATTAAGTCAGACATTTAAAATTTATTTTTAAACCTGTGTTTGTTCTATATTCTATACAGTAACTAAATTAACGTGCAGTTGGTGTGTTGTTGTTTTATGTTTCACCCTGTCTAGCTTTATTTCCAATATATCTTCTATTGTTTTCAAACATAAAACCTTTTATTACATAATCAGGCTACGTATAAACGAATCATTTTATTTCTATTCCAGGGCTCCATGCATTTGGCCACTGACGTCAAATACAAGCAGTACTAAGAAGACCAACCAACAATGTTTTTTGTTTTTTTCTTGCTTGTTCCAAGAATCAATTTCATTTTATTTGTTTTGAATATAAGAACTAATACAACTATTGCAACATTGTTGTAATATACACAAAAGAAAGTTAAAAGATTTTCTAAAAAAAGGCTGTAATGAAATACATACAACAATTTACTATTTAAACAAATGGAGTTTGTGTTTTTGTATTCGTTACTACACCGTTATTGTCCTTAAAGTTATAATAGTCTTTAGATATTGGTAAGGCATGCAATGGGTTGACTGAACGAATAAGAAAAACCAACTTAACATCATTGGAAACCCTAATAAAAAAATTCTAGACTTATTTCAAGACAGCTAAGAGTAGAACGCAATATTCTTCTATATAGAAGAAGCGACAGTAAAAATTAACATAAGATACGCTTGAGGCTTGAGGCAATTGAGCATGACTGACAACTGTTAAATGATCATTGGAATTAAACCCCTTCAAGCCTCTTGGAAGAGAAACCCGAATTTTCATCCCAGATATAAAGCTTTAAGACGTGGCTTTACACGAGATGTCCAAAATATCGGCTAGGCATTTTACTGTCTCCACCAGGTGTCGGCAACCTATGGAACGCGTGCCAAACTTGGCACGCAGAGCAATCTCCAATGGCACTCAGAGGACTCCCGAAATGGCAATTCAAATATCTTCTAAAAGAAAGTGAATGCTAAAGACTTTTAGGCTTTTAGCACACTGAATGAATTAGAAATCCTACTTTGGCACACCATTTGCCAAAGGCTTGCCGTATGCCGAGCTGCTTCCGTAGAGCGGATAAGGGGTAGTTCCTCGAACATTGACGAGGGGCGCGTCACGTTTACTTGCACATTCCCCCTGGTACTGTGATACCCAAACAAACATAGGAAATTACAAGTACAGTAACCGTCATGGTAGTTTTGAAAACTAATGATTTTAGGGATGGATTGCTTTGCCCCCCCCCCTCCCGCCAAATCTCGTTCCACACTTCAGCCCTATATAAGCACTTCCAAACTAGAGTATGCTTATTACTCATGTTAAAGTGTTGAATGACTTCGATTTAATAAGTTCAACGCGTAAAGCCCCAAATAAAATGTATAGAGCGTTTGCAATGGGCGTAACTTAGGTTTTTAGTGACGTATTTGTGTAAATAGAAGACACTTGATGCAAAAAAATGGTGAAGTACTTCTTTATCATGCCAAATTCACATCTGAATATTGGCTATCCTACGCACAAATCATTAGATAAATCGTCGTAGATCATCTAACTAGTACAAGAGAAAGACTGACATGGTATTTTTTCAACGAATTTCATAATTTTAAGCTCAGTTCATCATCTTAACCCTTCCCGTACCAACCTACTTCTATCTATGCTGCCTTCAGTTCCGCTATATACGCGCCCAGGACTGTAAGGGTTAATATCTGGCCGGTAAGAGTTGCATTTGAATGGATTTATTGAAGTGAATTATTGGAGTCATTCATTATTTTCATTGTAGGCCTAATTGTTCAATAGTAATGTAAAATTTTTAATGTAAGAATCTTCTTGTGATAGGTCTATTACTCTAATATAGAATTAATAAAATCCATTTTAATATTTTAATCATGATTTTAAACACAAAATATCAATAAAATAAGCTCGAGCCTATATGAAACTATATTAATACAGCGGCCATTGTACACCATTACACAAAATAAACAAAAAACACGTGATTTTTGTCACGTGATTGCAAACGCCCTATAGACACTAGTGATGGTATGTTAAATGCTAAGACTTTTGTGTTCGTAATAGTATGACTAAGATAAAATTATATAATTTCAATCTCGTGCTAAATTCAAACACAAGAATAATGAAAACAGCTACTAAAATACAAAGTGATTTCTTTACATTCTTGAAAAAAAAAAAGAAAGATATTACTTCCATCAAGTTTTGGCAAAGGGTTAAATTGTCTTTCAATTATACTTTTTACTCTGACGCGTTTGTCCACGAAACAAATCGTGGCTCTGACATGCGCAGACGCTTGGGGGCAGGACAAATGTAAAGCCTTCTTTCCACTAAGTATTTTAATAAAAGAAATTGTGGTTTTTTAATTTTTTTATAGCTATTTTTTTTTTAATTTTAGACAATTAAAACACACGGAAACTTTACACTAAGTATCTGGGGGCGAACTGCTAAAAAATTAACGATTAGAACTAGTTTTTGTATAGAAAAGCATTTATTATACTATCGGTATATCGGCTATTGCCTTTGCGTTGTTCCGTAGGCCTAGTTATTGCTCGTCTTGGTTTAATAAAAAAACAAATGTACTTTTAGATAGTCTATTCGTTTGATAGAGATAGAGACAAGAGGCATCTTCACGAATATAAAGCGTGCAGGTCACCAGCTTTCAAATGTTACCAAGTTATGAACTAAAAGCTATATCCTTAGGCTACATTACTTTTTTTCTTCTTCTCGAATTATAATCTATAGATATAGGCATTTGTAGTTTTAGAAAGTCGAGCTAAGAAATAAATACATATGCAATTTTTCTTTCTATATATCCTTTGCCTTAAAATTATGGATATAAGATCTTATAGGCTATGGGAGTATATGAGGCTATATGCCAAAGGCAGGTATAAGCCTTTTTTTTTCTTATATTAAAATTATAATATATCTCTAGGCTAGTACTCTGGTCACTCTATAGTCATTCTAGGTTAAGAAAAGGTAAAATTGCAAAGATTTATATTGCAACAAATAAGAACTTAATGCAAGATAAGTGTTGAGACTTCTACACGAACAACCCTTTATAACTATCAAAACTTTTATTTGTACGGCATGTTTACAGCGATTATCGCTCGATGTAAACTGGGTAACCATAGTCGATAAGCCTAGAAAGCCAATACATAAATATTTACAAATCGCTACCTGGCTTTTTAGTATAAAGTCTTTATGAATTAATATTTTTTTAAATGAAAAACAAATATAATTACGTCTAAAAACCACTAGGCCCGCAGTTAAATACTAAAGGTAAATAAGGCAATGTTTCCATGTCTTGCCCCCGATTTACTGTGCATGCGTTGGGTTAAACCCCATTGTTGGAATAATTAAAAAGCTTATAAGGTTTATAGTCTTTGGTTCACAGCATTTTTTCTTCTTCCTGTCAGCTACTGCACAGCTAGAGATCACGAGTTTGAAGACCTTAGCACTGAGCACAATCACTAATGGTTCTTCTTCTTTTTCATATTACTGTGGAGACCCCGTTAGGCCCGATGGAAAAGTCCACAATTAAACGACATGCACAATTTTATAACAATCAAACAAGAATTACAAGCAGATGACGGAGTTTCATTTGAGGTATTTATTCCAACCGTTCGGTGAAAATTTGAAAGCTGGTACAGAGGACACAGTGATGGTGGCATGGAAGACCAATGCAAAAGTTAAATGTCACAGCTGGGGTTGTGAAAGAAGATGCCCCCGGCATATATGTGTGTATATATTATATATGGCATAAATTGCAAGTAATATTTTTAAGCCCTTTAAAAAAAACTGTCGAGACTTTATAGTCCAACCAGTCAGCTATAACAGTAAACTTTGTAGTGTTTTACAAGTGACAGCAACTATTGATTGGCTTAATTACTAGTTTACCAATACAGACACGTCAATACCTAGTCTAATTGCACGTACACCAAGCTCGACTGACGCAACTCTATGGTAATTAACTTCTGAGTGTATCTATTTAATTAGGCTTTATATAGTTATAGTTTATAGTCTATAGTTTATAGTTATAGTTTATAGTCTACATTACTTTCACTCTAGCTATTACTTCTATTTCTTTCACATTGACTTTTTCTTTCACTGCCACATTTTTTTTTCTTTTAATTTCACTCTGTCCTTCACATTTCCCTAAAAAATAAATATTGTTTATATAGGTCATTGATACATTTTTGTATAATATCGAATAGTATGTTACAGACGTTCCTTCTAGATAGGGGGGTGATTCCGTCCTACGCTTACCCGATGCTTGAATTTAGTTTTTTTGAATGGGGTTTTGAATAATATTAATTTGTTGTTTTGTTTACGTGTTGAGCTCTTTCCCACCCACCTCCGACAGAGAGAGAGAGAGACAGACAGACAGAGATGGACAGAGAGACAAAGATTTATGCAAATCAATACATCTGTAGTAAACGTTCACATTTTTTTTAATCTATAATACTTGTGTGTTCAAATCACAAGAGATATTATGAAAGAAACATTTTTCTACATCTGTTGCCGATAATTACTTTGCTTGGTTGGCTAACGAGGTTTTACAACTCCATGGCTTCGGTAGCGAAATTGCGTGTCAAAAAGGATTTTACTAGCCGTGTGTTTATTTTGCAAGTTTTTTTCTTAGTTCAAACTGAGCAACAGACTTTATTCACACCTCTCACAATATATAAATCTATTCAGTTTAAAAAAGAGTAGGACTACACAAAAATTTGAAATAAACTTTAGACAATACTTTTTTGGTGAAAGGATATATCATTTGTAATTAGGTACTGCTGCAATAGTTTGTCTTTTTGTTTCTTATCGAGTTCAGTATGAAGGTTTTGTTGGTTTTGTTAGTTTGTTAACAAATGAATTACTCCAGTTTCCGAATAAACTCACACACACGCTGATTACAATGACCCGTGAAATTAGTTTTAGGAATTAAACTATGCAAATTAAATATCCTAAAACGCGAAGATGAAATGTAATCAAAACGCAGGGTCAAACCAAATATTTTATTTTAGTTTAGCCTTGCAGTTTGATAAGAGCTTTAAAGTGCTGTTAAGTTGTTAGTATTTAGAAAACAGGCAACTCATTCTACGGTAGATGACAATCTGGAAGAAAGAGAATTTATTGCAAATAGGTACATGCATATCGTTAAAATGCAGTGATTCGATTTCTCTTTTAATCATTTTATTTCACAACTAAATCAAATGTTACATTTAAAATCAAATTAAAGGCTTACAGTTTGGAAATATGTTAACCCATGCATGTTATGTTTCGAAAAAGTTCATTTTATAACTATTGATTCTAAACTGTATAAGCTTACTTTGATAATTCAAGACTAAAAACTGAAGTCTAGCGTATGAATAGTTCTCTTAGTTTGGTCATTTTGATCAACGCCATTGATTTGATTTTACACAGGGTCCGTATCAGGTCTTTTTGTTTTCTTTCTCCAGCAGGATGCACTGGGTTGGCCTGTTTCTACTAGTGGCTGTATGCGCCAGTTCAATTCAGGCTATAAATCCAGGAATTCGAATGAGGCTTACACAGAACGGGATAGTTTATGGTAAAAAAGTTTATTTATTCCCTACATTCACACAGCCTAATTCAGGAGTCGGCAAAATACGGCACGCGTGCCAGGCTTGGCACGCAGAGCAATTTTTAAAGGCACGATGTACACTTCCAAAAAAAATCAATTCAAGTCTCTGCTGATAAAAATTGACTGCTAGAGGAGTGACCTTTAGGCAATTGGTACGCTAAATGAATCAGAAATCCGGGGCTAACCACTTTCAATATCAATTGCACACGAGTATATTGTTTGACCAGTACAACCCCGATTGATGTTGATGTTTACAACCATTAGTGCAGGGTGGGTAGGGGAGACTCTGTGTAGGCGGATGGAAATCTTGGATTCACTGGAAGTGAACCGATGTCCTCGGCATCACAATCCAAACGTGGTCTCTAGACCACTGAGTTCCTTCGTGATCTACATAACCTGACATACGTTCTTAAAATGACTATGATTTAAATGAAAAAACGTTGTTGTCAAAGTTATTGTATACTTATTGGTATCCCGTTGGTCCGAATCGATCCATATGGCCAGTGAAGCAGCGCTCACCACTTTCTGTGGCCACGGCATACTAGGGGATTGTGTGGCCAGTACAATGCCCAGATGCCTTTACTTTAACCCAACCAAAGTCAGGTACCCATCAGAGCTGGATAGACTCAGGGACATTCTCCAGATCCGGGAACAAATCCTAGCCTTCACCAGGATTTGAACCCACGACGCTATCGCGCCCCATCTTATTGGTATAGTGAATAGTATCGAGACCTCATCAGCTACGAGACGTGAACTAGTGAAAATACGGGATTATCAATCAATAGAGTGAATTTCTTGCTTTGTTTACTATTACTAGCTTAAACCGAAAATAAAATAATTTGAAAATTAACATAATATTCACAAGTATTTATTGACAACCCTAATATTGTTACATGTGAGATTATTGCTTGAGCTAAATAGATTATTTAGATGTTTAAAGGCTAAGCTATAAACACAATAATGACTTAAAATTATCTAAATGGATCACAATTTTTTTTGTTTCCTTTATGTTTTACTTAGTAAACAAAGTTGTACAAGTTGCTCTAGAAGATTTGCTACAAAATTTACAAATTTCTGATATATCTGGAAGCCAAAAGAATTTAGCATATTCTCTGAAGAAGTGAGCAGTTTGTATTGTATTATTTCTTCTCCACTTAGATTTTGCAAGACATTTTTAAACGATTATAGGTCCGAATGCTTTAGACTACATTATATATATAGTTTGATAGATAGATAGATAGATAGATGGATAGATAGATAGATAGATAGATAGATAGATAGATAGATAGATAGATAGATAGATAGATAGATAGATAGATAGATAGATAGATCAATATATTATATATATATATCTTTATTTTGAGAAATTTAGTTCTATTTTATGTCTGTTTAATTTCAAACCCTGCAGCATACACAGCCTTAAGAAACCAAAGGTTGTTAGCTCCATAGCTTTGAATCCATCCGAAGCTGCACTGGATATCAGGGTGAATGACTTTGAGATTGAACTCTATACGGATTACGACGTATCCTACAAAGTTTTCTTGTAAGTTCCCAATATGTTTTGTGTTACTCAATTATCTTTTCTTGTATGTTACCAATGAGTCTTCTTACACAGAGAAATATACAACTTTACGTTTATCTGTGGTTTGCAAATCTGGATACTCCAGGCAGCCCATTTTATGCCCAGATGCCTCTATGGGGGAAAAAAGCATTTTGTATGAAATTGTTCTTGCTTAGAGAATGAGATATTTATCTCTGACTGGGTGTTTTATTAGATTACTTTATATTAGTAAGTTAGAAATTAATGTTGTATTATCTCCGATAAGAATCTGATCCAGTTTAGAAAGAAATTAATAAAACTTTACTATGAATAAAATAAAAGTTGGAGCCTTACGAAGAGGGAGAAATACCGACCTTTAAATTGAAATGTAATAATAATAATAATAATATTTGTATAGCTCTACCAACAAACATAATGTATGCTGGGAGCGCATTTAACATACAACTAAGAACACGGACATTACTCTAGGCTAGGAGACAAAGCTAACTGATGATATAAAAAAAAATCAAATAAATGTAGCATTAACTGACCCAACCTATAAGTAAGACAGTATGTGTCTATAGCAGGAGAACTGTCACAGAATCACGCCTTGGCTTGCGCATGACCAGGCTGGCGGCACTGTTTTGAATGCGCCGTAATTTGGTGACCTTATCGTCAGGTATCCTGATTAGCAGAGCATTGCAGTAGTCGAGGCGTGAGAGTATAAAGGCAGCCGCAAGTTTCTTTGCTGAGTCAAATGACAAAAAAGGTCGTATCTGACCAAGTAGACGTAGCTGTAAATAAAGGCCTCTGCATAGGTTTCTAATGTGGGCATCGAAAGACAACTGTGAATCGATAACGACACCGAGGTTTTTTACATTTTCTGCAAAAGGGATATGGCAGTTCAAGACCATCAATGATTCCAAACCCTCAACTTTGGCGATTTTACTTTGAGTTCCAATTAAAATTACTGTATCCCAGTCTTGTCTTCATTCATCTTAAGTCTGTTTTCCGTCATCCAGGAGCAGACACTAGCAATAGCAAGACCGAGGTTGGCGGCTGTACAAGAGACTTCAGCGGGAATAGCAGAATCATGTAACTGCGAATCATCCGCGTAGAGATGATATGAAATATTGAAAGGCCTGATAACATCGCCTAGCGGATAGGTGTACAGTGTAAACAAAACCGGGCCCATAACTGATCCCTGTGGTACTTCATATTGCAAAAACGAGCATGTTGAGATTGACCCATCAATGACGACACTTTGCGTACGTTCTGTCAGGTACGATCTAAACCAGCTGCAAACACATCCCGAGCAACCAAATGTAGAAGACAATCTATCGAGAAGACTCTCATGGTCAAGCGTATCAAATGCAGCCGACAAATCAAGCATTGCCAGAATCGACACTTGATCAGAGTCAGACGCGCAAAGTAGGTCATTGATTACCCTGACAAGTGCCGTCTCAGTGCTATGGCACTTCTTGTAAGCTGACTAGGACTGTTCCAAGAGGCCATGATGCCTTAAGTGAGTCAACAACTGTGCCAACACGATACGCTCGAGGACCTTTGATATGAACGGTAGGTTGGAAACTGGCCGGTAATTCTTTAGGCACTCAACATCCAGATTGGATTTTTTTTAAAGAGGCTTGACAAGGGCATGCTAGAAAGGCTGTGGTACTGTGCGGTGGTTAACGAAGTGTTTATTATCTCTGTGATAATAGGAGCAAGTTCATCATGGCAGACGAGTAGTATTGAGCAGGGAATTTGGGTCAAGATCACATGACGTTTTAGGCATCTTCATTATTAGGTTTTTAATATAGGCCTAAGACAACAAGTAAACTCAGAGAGAGAAGAACCCTGAAAAATATGATCGTTGTATAGCTGTGAACTTAAGTACGACATGTCGTGTCGAATCCGTTCGATCCTCTCAATAAAGAATTTATTAAAAGAGTCCGGAAGTTCAGCAGGAGAAATGAAAGATGGTAGAACTGGTCTGCCTGTACCACCCAACATCTCAGCAGTTACTCTAAACGATTCCCTGGAAGAATCAGCTCCTTTGATTTTTACACAAAGATAATAATAATATAATAATGGTAATTTATATAGCGCTTCTATCCATGCTATTTTAGCATGCTCAGTGCGCTCTAGAAGACTATTAATCTGTGAGAGGTTTCACTGCTGCCGGTTAAGCGCTCGTGATAACAACTCAATATTAACGTCATCTAGTCCCAAAACTCCTGTAGGGCGACAGGGATCTGCCGGTGTCGGGGATAGAACCCGCGACGTGTCAAGTGGTTTTTGGTTGACAGTCTGGTGAGTTAACCACACGGTCAGCCGGCTTCACAATGAGTCTTAGCATCTCTCACCATTCGGTTCACCTTACATGCAAGTACCAAATCATTAGCTGCACCAACTAAACCTTCATAGGTCTCAACATATAAGGAATCAGTTGTCTAGAAGGATAGGCGGCCACAGAAATACCGACTGCTTGGCCATTCCATAGACAGCAAGAATAAGCAATCGCATTAAAATTAAACCTAGCAGCACTATAAGCGCTCGTATAGAAATTCAGAAAGAGCTACTTTAAAAAAAATGTCTTATTGTTTTATGTATTCAACAGTGTACCGGTCAGTGCCGCAGGTGGACTTAGTGCCAAAGTTAGTAGCTCCAGTTTGACTCTCACAGTAGGATTGGGTAATTTCAATATTATAGATCTCTGCAACATTGTTTGAGTTTACCCGACAACGTTTCTGTTATGTATTAGCTCAGCACAAATAATATATTTCTAAAGTCCAAATCCCTACCAGAACGTGGTGTGATGGTGAATAGAGCTTTAGAGCTACGGCGACGGAGGTGATCCTCTAACTCTAGAGAACCACACTCGAGCAGAGACACCTATGATGGCAACGCATAGACTCTTTGCAAACAAAGGTTGGAAAGTGCAGCCCCTGTAAAAAAAAAAAAAAAAAAAAAGAAAAAAAAAAGAAAAAAAATTTCTAGAGTGGAATCAGAAAGGAAGCCCCTTTGGAACTGAGAAAATCCTTAGATCAACTTGTGTTTTTCACTGCCGAATTTAGCACCATCGTCTGCAGAAAAGATGGTTTCCTTTTTTTCGTTTTTAAACATTTGTTTCTCTTCTTCAATAGATTAAATTGATTTTAAAGTCCCAATTTTAACTCTTGCTGGGTAACTGTTATTTTTAAAGATTCATATTTATTATTATTTATGTTATAGTATTTAGTTTGAATTGTATGATCTTTATTTAGACATTGACTCTGATTCACGGCCTAGAGTCTTCATGAAATCGTGCAATGCTGTGGTAGGAACCTTTAATCTCGATTTTAAAGATTCCCAATTTTTGAATTTTGTGAAACCTTTGTTCCAGAGCACCCTTAAACAAAAAATGATTGATTTGGTGAGTCTTGCAATGTTTGTTTTCACATTTTTATAGTGCTTAAGTAACAGAGTTATTTCAAAGTGAGAAATGAAATCTCTTTGTTTGCATATATAATATGGGGTAAGTTTGTAAGATCTTTTATTTACTCTTGAGATACTCGAGCTGTAATAAACAAAGTGGCACAACAAGGCAGTACTGCCTTTAAGTAAGTTGCGACTGTCATAACAAAAACACGACCTACTTACGTATGTATAGGATTTGGTTTTCTTTTGATAACTTCCTCTCTATTGTAACATTTTCTACACATAAGATGACGTATTATATAGAACAAGTGAAACAATGTTAAAGGTCTGCTAACATTGTGTCCACATTTCTTAAAACAAAGCTACGAATGTCTTTCAGCTTCAGTTATCCACCAACACCATTATTTTTAATGGTTTTGAGTTGTTTTTTTTTTTTTTTTGTTCCTTTTTTTTTGGTAAAAAAAAATCATTGACTACGCGTTCTGAGAAAGCTTTTGAGAAAAGCCAAACAATGAAGAGAATAGTTAGAGAGATTGTTGTACAGCCAAACAATGGCTGCTGCAATGAATCGTCGCCTTTGGATGACCCATTATAAAGAAAAAAATTAAAAGCAAATCTATCGTATTTGATAAGCCAGTGCTAAGTGTATTATTTTCAAAAGACATTTGCTTTTATACTGAATTAATTGTCTTTCTTACGCTCTATTTACAAAACGTGTTTTGTTTTTTTTAATACAGAGAAAAGCAATAGTATAATTTTACTCAACTGTTTTGATTGTTACCTGTTTTATTAATATACCTTCTATTGGTAGCCTATACAGTAACAGCCATTTTCTCTATGTTTCAGGTATGTCCTTACATAGAAAGAAAAATCAGCGGAGTGTTAGCAGAAAAGATTAAGAAACTACCCTGTACGTAGTTTTTATAATTCCTTGCATTTAATGTTAGGACTGAAAGAATGGATCTACAAACGTGTATTTATTTTTATGTAATGTCAATGTATATTTCTAAATCTAATAATACATAAACTAATACAAAAAATGTGTCGTTCTATTTATTTCTCATCACTTTAGTGACAGTTCAGATTGCCAACCGCTTTGTGTTAGACTTCAGCTTTCTGAAACCTTTGGCGGTGACTTCAGAATATCTGCAGAGCTCCAACAAAGTAAGCTGCAGTATAATTATTTTACATATCCTATTATTATACTTTTGACGTCCACAATGAAGGCATGACACGATGGCTGGGACACACTTTTCGTTTTCTCACTGTACGAAGTTGTTTGTCGAATTACCCTTTTTTTATATTTCATTCAATTTTTTAGGAACAAAAATGTTGGACTTCTTTTTTGAAGCAATCTAATTACTGCCTCTGTTTCTCTATCAAATAGGTATCTATACCAAGAGCGATCTTCTTCCAAACGTATCTTCTGAAACTTGTTTTTTTCAAATGATCCATATATTGCTTGCTGTGCTTCGGCCCTATTTTGTGTCATGTTTTTTTAGCCTATTTTACTATTACAGTATTAGTTACAATTGATTGATTCCGAGTCGTTTAAAATTATTGCATGCTTGATTTATTTTGATGTATTTTTTTTCCATTTATAATTCTCGGACACATTTCTAAGCTTATTCTATCCATAATATAGGCTAAGGATCTATATAGACTATAATTAGGAAAAATAATGTATGTTTTGATGTCTACTTTATTTCTATAATTGTAGGGTGAATTTTTTTGGAAAGAAGATCTGAACACGGAATGTCCATTTTCACCTGAGCCAATTCCAGATAACGTTGACAATTCGAACATGTTTTACCTGTGGGTCTCGGAGTATACTCCCCGTACACTGGCATATGTAGCACACAAAAACAACTACCTACGGTACATTATTACAAAGAACAGTGTAAGGATATTGTCTTTCTTTTTATATTGGAACATATTTTAGTGAAATATCCATTAGATAAAAATATTAAATTAAAAACATTTCTTCAAGACGAACGTCCATATGACTTTAGAGTATCAGCACGAATCAGTCTTTTTTTTCTTTGCAACTCCATGCAAGGGGGTCATATGGCCAGTACAGAGCCGTTAAATTTGGTTAACGACAACCTGGTACCCATTGAGTGATGAGCAGACTCTGGAACATACAACAGTTTCGGTAGAAAGTCATGGCTTTTCTACCTGCATCCAAACCACACCAGATGCGATGCCTATAACAAACTTTCCCGTCAAAATCTACAAATTATCTTTATCCTAAGGACAAGCCCTAACATGCTGAAGCAATAAGCTTACATGTTCGGAAAACTAAAAATCGGAAACATTGAAATGTGTTTCTTGCCCACAAATCCAGAAAATGCTTCAGATCTGCTCCTTGTAGATCTGCTCCAAGCAACCTTCCAAAAATGACAAGCTTCACGGAGAACCGGAGCACCTCACAGCAGTTCATTATTAGTGTGCATTAACTCCGATCAAAATTCTTCATGAACGAAGAAGACCCCAAGAACTTCATGGTGGCACCCCAACGCAATATATGGTCGATCTAACAAATGGCCGATTATGACGTTGTTGTTTTTGTGTTCTTTTTATGCTTTTGCATATATAATCACGAGTCATTTTTTTCGTCTTATTTATGGGATTTAAAAGAAATAACCATTAATAATATCGATTATAATTTTCTTAAAATATGACATTCTTTTGATACTTGTTTTAAATGTAAGCCATAATAAATTGATATTTGATTGTATTTTACAATGTTCTTGTTTACTAGCTGTCTGATTCCAGCAAACATTATCTCGATACTACATGTGATGATATGAATTGTATTGGATCTTTGATACCCCAGGTAATCCCATTTACTCAAGACAATATTATATATATATAGAGAGAGAATCTATTTCATAGATAGATTGATAGATAATGAGAGAGAGAATCTATTTCATAGATCCATATATATTTACATAAATAGATATATACAAAAAAATAGATATATAGATATGTCTAGATAGTTTGGTAGATATATAGATACACAGAAAGATAGATGCATATATAGTTTGATACATAAATTATAATAAATAGATAGATAGATAGATAGATAGATAGATAGATAGATAGATGAATGGATGCGTGGATCGATGGATAGATAGATAGATAAATATATAGATAGAAGGATAGATAGATAGATAGAAAGATAGATAGATAGAAAGATAGATAGATAGATAAATAGATAGATAGATAGATAGATAGATAGATAGATAGATAAATAGATAGATAGATAGATAGATAGATAGATAGGAAGATAGATAGATAGATAGATAGATAGATAGATAGATAGATAGATAGATAGATAGATAGAAAGATAGATAGATAGATAGATAAATAGATAGATAGATAGATAGATAGATAGATAGATAGATAGATAGGAAGATAGATAGATAGATAGATAGATAGATAGATAGATAGATAGATAGATAGATAGATAGATAGGAAGATAGATAGATAGATAGATAGATAGATAGATAGATAAATAGATAGATAGATAGATAGATAGGAAGATAGATAGATAGATAGATAGATAGATAGATAGATAGATAGATAGATAGATAGATAGATAGATAAATAGATAGATAGATAGATAGATAGATAGATAGATAAATAGATAGATAGATAGATAGATAGATAGATAGATAGATAGATAGATAGATAGATAGATAGATAGATAGATAGATAGATAGATAGATAGATAGATAGATAGATAAATAGATAGATACTATATTTGCTTTAAAAAACCTGGCGAGCCTTCCGTCTCTTACGTCCAGGACATGATAGTAAAGAGAGAGAGAGAGAAAGTTATTATCAATATATTTTCAATAGGAGCAGCCATTTTGTCCTAAACGAAGGCATGAGTCTTCTCCAATTATCCCTTATAGACAGTGTTTGTCAATATAGTTAGTGAAACAGAATTCATCAGCGTCCGTTGCCACGGTATACTAATACTAGACTTATCGTGTGTTCAACACAATGCTCGGGCGCCTTTACTTTTCCCTTTAACAAATGTCAGGTACCAATCAAAACTGGGTTGACCAAATGACACGTTTCGGTCCCATGCTGAAACCTGGCGTTTAACCTGGAATTGAACCCACGAGACATGCGGGATGTTATTAAATTATATTATGCCAATCGCAAGACGTAATACAAAGTTAAGACATCCTACATTAGTTTCGTATTTAGCCGCTTGTTCATGGAAATGAAACGCCGGTAACATTTTTTACACGTATCTTGTGTATAATCTCTCGAGTTGCTGAATTCACAGATTGGAGAAAAGTTTCAGAGCTCACAGGTTGAAATTCTAGTCAAGTCTACAAAAGTTCCAGACATTAAGCTAAGGGAGACGCTCTCCATGACTCTCTATGGTAGCCTGGAGTTATCTGCTCGTGCCGCTGGTGGTGGGAATTCAGAGACATTTATCAGTGGTGAAGTGGTAAGAGGAAGAACAAAAAACATAAAGGGTCGTTCATTAACTACGTCAGCAAAATAGAAAATTGAAGTTGGGAAGGGGCTAGAATAAACGTTTGACAGTAATGCATGTAGATCTATAATATGTTACACTTATTTAAAAAATAACAACATATTAAAAAGCAATAATTATACTATTAGTGTGTTACACATTTTCGGCTTTGTTAAATTGTAACCAAAAAATAATAATTTAAACATGTTTTCTACAATTACCCTTTTCTTAACTTTAACATTTTTCAAAATTATTGAGATTTGGTGGGTGTGCTTTACTTGTATTTTGGGAGTATTTAAATGGTTAACGGTTTTTGACAAGAGGTTTCGAGCGTGGAAGAACTCGCTTATCATTGTTGGCACAATTAATGGACAACCCATAATTATATGTTAGTAGACTTTAAAAAAAAAAAATATGTGTGTTTATATGTGGGCCTATAATAATTTTTTCTTTCATTTAAATTATCATCCCAATTTTCAGACGGTTTCACTATCTGGCAAGGTGAACGTCAACAATGACACGATAAGAGCAAATATTGATGATTTCAGGTCGGCCATTCTTATCTCATATTATAACGCTCATTTTTTATATGGGTTTTGTTTTATAAATATTTCTTATAGTTGAAAGAAAGATATTTACGCTATCAATAGAAAGCCAAACATTGTAATTTGAACATAGTTTTTTCGGTCTTCTCATAAGTTCAGACAACCCATTACATGCCCCGATGCCACTCCGAAAAAAAGAAATCATAAATTATTTTAATATTTTTTTCTCTAAAAACCAAAAAGTCTAGTACCCGTCGTACCAAATCGATTTATAGGTCCAGGAATGCAGCGTTTACTAGTTTCTGTGGCCACGGAATACTAGGGTAGACTCAGGAAGAAATCCTAGCCTTCACCAGGATTCGAACCCAGGACCAGTCGAACGCAACCGTGCCCCCATTTTTTTTTTATAAAAAAAAAAAGAATTTTCAACTTTGAAAGATTTGATTGTTTAAATTGTTATAATTACTTTTGAACTAGACTAGACTATAAATAATTAGATACAAACAAAAAATTGCACTATTTCTCATCCTCCATACCTTACACCAACCCCCACCCCACCATTGGTACTCGCTACCTACCTTGTACTTTCAATTAATTTTTGACAATACTGACTACACTACGCCTATGATTAAGCTTATTTCTACTACTACTGTGATTCCTAAATCTATTTACCCGATAAACTTTAACGTGTTGTTGTTGTGTATTTTTCTAAAACAACAAAATGTGTTATAAGAATCAACGGCATTACAATAATAATATATTTAATTTCAGAGTTAAGGTTGATAACCTGACCTCGTCCATTGATCAAGTAACAGTAAGTGTCTAATTTGTTATTATCCTTTATTTATCATTTATGAATTATGATACACACATATAGCGCCTAAATAGATAGTTATAGATATATATATAGATAGATAAAAAGATTGTTATATCAAATCTTAGGTTAAAGACGCTCCTGATATATGGAAGACTATTGCGTCCTACACTCATCCGTGATTTGAGTCGAGTCTTGCATTCTGATAAGGGTTTTAAATGCTAAGCTGTTGATTTTCCTGATTTGCTTAGGCAACCCATTTCTAGTCTGAATGCCGTTCGAAAAGAAAGCGAAATTATATGCGTTAGTTCTTGCTTTTGCAATAAGATAAATGTTTTCCTATATAATAGAAATAGAAATGTTAATACTTGTGTCCATTGCAGCAAGACTGGGTCAACCAGATTGTAGATGCAGGTTTAAAGACAATTGTTTTACCTGAAATCAAAGGTTAGTAGGCTTACCCATATTAATGACAAGCAAACGTTGTGAAGTTGTGTTAGTAGTTCTCTTATTGTCATAACAGGCGCTTGGGTGAATTCTACAATAATAGAACCTACTCTTATAGGTGCCCATAGAAATTTTTTTTCGAGTGGGGGAGGGGGGATTGAAACTTTTTTTCACGTTGTGCGGGAGGAAGTGCGGTAGCGACCCAATTTTGTAACACTGTCATTAAAAAAAAATATTTTCACAATGGTTTGATTTAATCAAATATGGGCAACTACCCGTTCTCTTTCCCCACAGCTATTTTTTCACAATACCACGTGAACGCCACAAAGTACTAGTGTAGATATTTTCTTATAAATATGTAAGAAATAAATCTGTCAAGCCAATGATCTTAATTGTCACTTTTGAAAATTAGGTAAATTACCTTCCTTTACAACCACAACACTATTTGGCACGGGCACACGCACATACAAACAAAGATGAACTTTGCTTATTGAATAACTTATTGGTTACGTTTTGTTTTTTGTTTTTTGTAATACAAGAGTTTTCCCGAATGTACAAAATGAATTAACCAATGACAACGTTGCATCTATTTTTAGCCTTAGCGGATGCTGGGATCAAAATTCCAGTGATTAGTGACGTCACCTTTAAGAATCCTGGAGTGAGTTTTGTGGACGTGAGTAATATAAGTATTGGAAACACCTTACAAGTGGATAATTTACTCATTTATACAAGGATCGGTGTATTAGCTACACTGACAGTAGGCATGTGTGTGTGTGTAGTGTATGTAGAATATATATAGGCACATTACTTGTTAATTTAATGTCAGTAATTATTTTTTAAGTGTCTTATATTTATAACTATTCATACCTCTGACTCACCCCATTAGAGTCGTTAAGTTGGTGAATGTTTGACTTGTCGAGTGAAGCATAATAAAATAATTAAGTTTTTAGCCAAGACGGATCGACATACGAACTGGTTGACGTAGAGACATATACAGACAGGCAAACAGATAACCAGATAGAGAGATAGAAAGATGAATGGATAGAGATAAGAGCAATGGGTAGAGTAGAGCGAGATGGACGGATATAGATAGATAAGATAAATATAGATTGGTAGATAGGCCGACAGAACGAGAGATAAATAGATCGATGGAAAAATGGATAGATAAATAGACAATTAGATAGATAGAGAGATAGACTATGGATCGATAGATATGAATGGGTGATGAATTGATAAGGATAATTGAATCGAATAGAACTCAGTATGCTGTGCTGATCGAATGTTTCATATAATTTGATGCTAAGTCTTCTCATTTCACAAACTCAAGTCTCAATAATTTCATTTCAGGGAGCCCTTTTATTATCCACGGATATCCTGTATCAAAATATTCAGTAATGTTAGCGCTTAACTTTACTTCCGATTCACTCGACGGAACAATAAAACATTATTTGGTACTTATTTGACCATACAACAAATGTGACTGTTTTGAAATAAAGTGACAATAAACTACCAGTATCCCTGTTGTTGTTTTGTCTGTAAGCTAACTTAGCTTTAGATCAATTTATTCAGTCCTTATTTAATTTAGTCTTTTTATGGGGCTGAAATCCTGGTAAAGTCTAGCATTGGTTCCTGGGTTTGGAGGGTGTCCCTGATTCCAACCAGCTCTGATGAGTACCTGACATTGTTGGGGGCAAAGTAGAAGCGGCTGGGCATTATTGTGCTGGATAAACCATCCCCTAGTATGCAATGGGCCACAGGAACTGGGCTTAAATTAACCGGCCCTATTGATCAATTTGATCTGATGTGATTACTTTACTTTTAGTGTCTTTAGCATATCCAATCTGTTACTAAATGGAGCATATGGGTACAACCGTCCTCTGTGCATGGAAGAGAGGGGGGTGAGGGTGGGGGACACTAGCATTCTCTTATCCCTCTTGAGTAAATTTCCAGCAGTCCTGTTGTGACAATCTGTTGTCCTAGTTACAGGCCTGCAGTGACAATGTACTTTCCTTCTGTCACAATGTACAGTAGGCCTAGTCCACGAGTCTACCTAGCTCAAATGGGTACCTGTCATTAGTTGGGGGGTAAAGTAAAGACCGCTGGGCATTGTGCTGGCCACACATCGCCTAGTATGACGTGGCCACAGAAACTGGTGAACGCTGCTTCACCAGCCCTATGATCAGTTTGGTCCGAAGGGTACTTCACTAGTCTTACTGTGATGTACAATCTACCCTACTGCCCCCAGTTATGCGGCTTTTGAGTGGGTGTGTCCAGAAGACACTAATCCCATTTTAAAATAAAAAAAAAAGCCTGACAGTTAATACTGACAATTGAGAAAAAAAAAAATAATAATAATCTCAACACTCTTTTCTCAAAATAGATAAATCTATGACGTTTATTTGACATTTGTTATTTACAATTATGTGATATGAAACATTAGCTCCATTCCCAGCATGCTTCAAGGCAAAAAGAACCACAAAAAAAAAGAGTTGTTTTAAATTTAAGAAAAAAAGAAAAAGAAATATCTTGAAGAATGAGTTTTTTTTTTAAAGTTTGGAAACCGATAAGATGAACCTTTATACAATGAAATCTAGATGACCTTTCTCCATAAACAATTTTACAGGTGCATTTATGACATGATGAAATGTAAACCAACAAAAAGAGAGAGAGAGAGAAAGAAAATATGATTTTAAAGTTCATTTAGTCTGAAGTTAAATTATTAAAAAAACATAGAATGGCGAACATGGGCACAAATACTTATCTAGTTAATGAGGAATTTATATACAGACATGACAGACATATTACACATGTTGTAGTTGTTAATTTTTACATAGTATTAAAACATAATATATAAAAAAATTAGTCCCACAGAAATACATAAAATTTAAAATATTTTCCATTGAGCAAAAAAAAAAACAGCTAATGTAGCAGCGCAATTTTCATAAAACTTGTGTAACTGATCATTCTAACTAAATAAAATGCAAACTATTCTACTAATATCAACTTTTGAGAAACATAAATAAAGAAAAGCATATAAATATTAATCCCACGTTTGCATCAGGATTCCCTGCTTAGCATGATAATTATTAATGATTTGTACAGGGCAAGTATAATTATAGCAAGAACACTCTCATCATAATTGAATGCTTTTATTTATACAAGTTTACATTAAGTCATGGCAATATTTGGCCAATGAACAACCACCTGTCTCAGAACATGCTCCATTTAGGGACATTCTGATACATACATGTATCCTTTGCTGTTTACCTCCCTCACCCACCCCCCCACCCCTCCCGGACTGTAAGAAATGTTGGGTCATTTGGTCAATATGCATCATCTTTAAAATGAAAATCTAAACTGAAGCTAGCTGCCTGTTTGAATAGTGATAATCCATTAATTTAAATGGCATGTAGAGTTAGATGAACAAAAGGGGACAGCACTTTGTAAAAGGACTGTATCAGAATTCTTCCCCCCCCCCCCCCCCCCCAGACCTTATGTGGACTTAGTTATTCACAGTATCACTCAACTACTATTTAAAGAACAAATTGTCTCATTGGAAACCTAACATTTCTTTATCTACTTGTCAACTGTACAAATTCAATTTGATGTTTGTAAGGAATTGAAGGGAGAAAATGAATCATTTTGTTTTTAATTAAACGGATAACTAGTTCATACATAGTTTTGTGTACAATTATTTTACAAGACTTAAGTTATATAGATCTAATTTAAAAAAAAAATAATTCTTGTATTTTTTTTAAAATACACATATTTGTATAGCCTATTTAAAAAAATCAAAAAGTTTAATATAACAAACTAAATGGAAATAAAATCTCATACAAAGGCGTTGAAGAATAATTTGATTTCTGAAGGACAAAAAGGATCATAGAGAATACACTAAATCCTTGCACATACACACATTAGTCAGCAGGTGTACTTCAACACACAGTAGTCATATGGTATAACCTAACTTATAATACTCAATGAATAAAAAAGCTATCATCTGTAATGAATATGGGTTCTGGGGGTCTTATGGCCAGAGCATTGCCAAAAGTCTTTTGTTCCCAGAATCCAGGTAAAAATGACACACTGCCCAAGAAAAGAAAATGTCTAGCTCTTTAACATCTCCATGGAGTGAAACAGGTACTTTACTGTACCTTATCTCTTGACCAATGAGTTCTACATGCTATTTGCATACACATACAATATACTAAAAAACACAAATTGAGGCTCTTGTCAGCAGGTTATTTTAGAATGGGGGGAGGGGGGTGGGTTAAAAAGGTAAAAACTCATTTATAAAAAGAAACACTCTAAATTTACTTCAACTGGAGCACTGACCCCCATCATGATTCTCCACAACTTCAAAAACTAAATGTTTCTGAATGGCTAATGAAACAAAGAATGTCAGAATCACTTAATGGGGCGGGGCTATTAATTGGTCAGACCCTTTGTCAATTAAGGTAAAAAAAATAATTACCCCTGGTGGGCTATGCTGCACGTTAATACAATTTGAGATCAATATAGATTAGTAGCTGGAGGAGATTTTTTTTAATGTCAATTGGATGTCTGCATTTAGTAGGTCCTTGTGTTACATCCAACTTACAGGTCTATTTCAGTAAAGAGACAAAATAAACAGAACTGTGCTTAACTAATCAAGTCAAGACTAAAAAATGCCTGTTTATTTTAACCCAAATGAATGTTTTTGATTGTTTGATAAATAAAGAGGCCACCATGTTGAATCAAGAGGTATATAATATATGTTTTGAACATTGAAGACATCTTGTGTTGTTGTTTTTTCACCGATAACATACAATCATTTACAAAATTCATAAAAAATGTGTGTTATGAAAAAAATATTGTTTGCAAACAATAATCCCAAAACTTTAATAAAATTGTGTATTAATATCATTGTGATGATTTTTGGGCACCAGGAACAGACAGGGAATAAAAAACTGTGCTGCACGTTTAAAAAAAACATGCAACTCAAACCATTTGATGGTGCTTCAGTCGCGTGGAAAATGTATATTTATCAAGCATGGATAAGACAAGTGTGTGGGAAATTTATATACAAAGGCCGATGGTTAAGATTTTGTACAAGCACGTTATTATAGACCTGATGTATTTACATATATATATACAAGTTGCCCTGATTTTGCATTTCTAAGAAAGGGTCTAGAAGTCAACAGAGTTCAAAGATATGGTGAACAAACATGAAAAGCCACTGTGTGTTGTGGTGACAATGGAGAGCTAGTGGTGTGTGGTGACAATTGAGAGCTAGTGGTGTGTGGTGTCTACTGAGAGCTAGTGGTGTGTGGTGTCTACTGAGAGCTAGTGGTGTGTGGTGTCTACTGAGAGCTAGTGGTGTGTGGTGTCTACTGAGAGCTAGTGGTGTGTGGTGTCTACTGAGAGCTAGTGGTGTGTGGTGTCTACTGAGGGCTAGTGGTGTATAGGTAAAGTCAGTTATAAAGAGGTGTGCAAATGTTTTTATGCCAGAGCTGTGCTGCCCTGTAGTTGAATTGAAGGGAAAGTAATGAAAAGATGGGGGGGGGGAATAGCAATCAAAGAGAGTTGTAAAAAAAGGTGTGTGGCGGAAGGGGGGGAGGGTCATAAGCTGAGTAGGGCAGATAGAAGGTTGGTGTCTTAGTGTAGTTAATTGTATACAAGAAGTAGCCACCTGCTAATTATTGTTTATTTTTTAGAATATACATATATGAGAAGACTATTAGTTTACTTGTTAGATCCCTAATGCCTACATGAATATCCACACAGATGAAACAAGCTATTTAGATAAGAGATTTAAGGGAGACATCATGGCATATCATGAAATGTCAACAAGAAATCCTGGCATAGCATGAAAGGTCAATAAGACATCCTGGCATATCATGAAAGGTCAATAAGACATAGCAAAGAATAATGAGACATTTGTGACACATCATGACAGAGATGAATGAGACATCCTGGCATATCAAGAAAGGTCAATAAATCATCCTGGCATATAATGAAAGGTCAGTAATACACCCTGGCATATGGTGAAAGGTCGAGAAAACATCCTGGCATATCATGAAAGGACAAACAAGGCATTTGACACAACATTTCAAAAGGTGAACGAGACATTCTGGCATATTGCAACAAAAACAAAGGCAATGAGACTGTCTGGCATGTAGTTCACCAGAATTAGTTCACTGAATAGAGACATTGGCATAAAATAAAATGACAACATCTTAGGAAATGTTTGGTTGAAAGATCTGACTGAATGAGGCAAAACATGAACACATGACCATACATCTATATAATCAATGTTATTTTTTATTAAAATTTCTCTATTCACTCACAATTATGAGTCTTATCTTATCTTATACATTACAGATGCTCCTTCTATTCTATAAAGAAGATTATTGCTTCCTACGCTCATCTGTGGTCCGAGTCTAGTCTTGCATTTTTATAAATGTTTTAAATGATGTTAAGTTACTGGTTTTCCTAGTTTGTTCAGGCAACCCATTCCATGTCCGAACGCCACTCTGGAAGAAAGAGTCTCATAGATCTGTAGTTAAACTATCTAATTAAACTGTAAAAGCAGGGCAAAATGTATAAAAAAAAAAAAAAAGATACGTTTTCACATTTTCAATTTTAAAAATAAAATTTATAAAGTGATGATAATTTACAATAATACAAACTAAATCAAGATTTGAAAACAAAAAACTTAAACATTTATCAATGAAACACAAAATAAATGCATTTTAAAAAAAAAGAAATATATTTTTGTACAATGTAATGATCACAATCCATAGATATAAAAGTTTAAGAAGAAATAAAAAATGTGAGAATGATCTATGTTTACGTACATATTTAACCACAGAGTTAAACAAAACTCACTATAGAAAAAAGTAACATTCTGTCCCATATAAACAACACGTATCACCAGACTTGAAATAAATTATTGCTGCCTTTCAGGTCACAAGAGCAAACATACTACACTGATACTCCCCTCCCAAACATGTCAAATGACACACCAAAATAAGATGAAGCAACTGTTGTTTTATAATATACAAACAGGTGGCCAAACATTAAAGCAAATATACAAGCTTGAGGTGAAGACAATAATATGATGACGAGCTTCAATACTATCCGTTGTGCTTAATCTCTCAAACTATTTTTATATTTTGAAAAAGCCTTTTTAGCATGGCCAGGCAATGCCTGTACATACAAAATAAAAGAGTGCCTAAGCTAGAATAACATTTTTTAAACTCCACCTTACAAGAGTAAATCCAAGATGACCTTTAGTCTAGTTCAAAGTCAAGAACCAATGAACAAAGCTCATACCATGATAAACCTGCTATCATATAAAAAACTTTTTCGTGCCATACTATAACCAATCTAGCAGTAGTTTTCTGGTTTTTTTAACATTTTTTTTTCATTGTGTTGATTCTATGTCACTCCACAGACACGTGGCTTTGAAAACTTTTCTAATGTTTTTTTTTTTTAAGTTTTAAATAAAGGCTTTCTACATTTATAAGGTCAAACCTCTGCTGCAGTTACTACATACAACTATTATAATTTATCACAACATTGGCGTTAAAAAAATAATTCTTATTTCTCCACGAATAACACGTTTTCTAGTTTTGTGTTTAGTCCTGGATAAAGTGTGGTCATTTCTGAAGATGGCGGTAAGAAAACCTGTCAATTTTTCTACGATTAGACTATAATATATATATTCTTACTGTCCGAAAAAAATAAGGCATTTCTCTCTGCAAAATTCAGCACAAGGCAATCAAGGATATCTTCTTTTTACACAGAAGCTCTTTATTTAAACATGAATTATGTGTTCTGCACCCTTTCCGTGGTTTAAAGGCTTGTCATGTAAGGGTTTTTTAAATGCTGTTCATCTGTCAGTTTTTACTTCTGGTTTCCCCAGGCAGCCCAAATAGATTCCATTCCACGAATGTCACTCACACTAACCTTGTTCAGTTAGTGTGAGGCATATGAGAAATGGCTCAACTTTCACAATCATATAAAGCACACAATGACAAAGTAATAATCATTGGCTAACAATAAATAGATCTCATTCTTTTGAAACAAAGCTTGAGGTAACAAAACAAATAAAATTTCAAAAACATGAGTTGCGAACCAAAGGTTTCTGGTCTACTGATTATCTCTGAGAGGAGACATGACACGTACAAAATTAAGTGAGCTTAGAAATATGAAATTTAAAAATAAAACATATTATTACAAAGGTATAAAAGAAAATCTGAAGTTATGTACAAAATGCATTAATAAACTAATGATTTATTTATGTATTCTCTTACATTTTAGCATTTACTATATATTGCACAAATTCACATATGTCTATATACACACTGAACAGTAACCACCCCACCCTCCCTCCCTATGAAGAACACCCTGCTATACCCTGGTGTAAGGTATTAAATGAAAAATGTGGTGCTGATGCATTACATTAAAAAAAAAATTATTAAAAATTGAGATAACAGAATTCAGAAAAATGATGATTCTATGTTTAAGAAACTTCTACATTTCATATTTTTGCCAATGTGTAAGAGATGCACAGTGCCTCTTTATTCAAACATACATTTCTGTTCAACCTCTAATTCTATATTGACAAAAATATATATTTTATGCTCTGTTTATTGATTTATTTTGTTTTAAATGCATTGTTAGTGGTTTGTCAAAAGAAAGAAAAATCTATACAAATTTTTTGCCAGCTATTAATCAGAACTTAGGAGGGTAGGGGGGGGGGGGGTAGAAATCTTTTCTGAATCTGTTTCTTATAATTTTACAATTAAACAAAAAATTGAAACAGCAAAAAAAAATTTAGTTTTACAAGAAATAAAGGAATATAAAATTGTGAATTTTCATTTGTATTAGTTATATTGGTCTATTAAAAACAATTTTTATTTAAAACAAAACATGTCTCTTCACTATAAGGACCAGTGTGCTAAAAAATGCAATTAAGTATAATGAAACAATCCTTATTAGTAACAAGTGACAGGCAAGTCTGAAGTCTTGACCAACAATTCAATGGTGTCCATTGTTGGCAAATAGAAAAAAAGATTCCTCAATAAGCAAAGAGAGGTAAAAAAAAAAAGCACCAGAAAATCAAAATAGTTTTTTACAATAAAAGGACAAATGTAAAACTATTATTATTTTTTTAAATCATAGAATACATGTCTGAACAATTTTACCCTTTTAATCATGATATTTGTTTGTGTGGGAGAGAAAGGGGGATAATGTAAAATGAGATGCTTGGCATGACCTGTTGTGAACATGACACGTATCTATATTAACAATGTGCTTTTTAAAAAATTTTTACTCTCCACAAATAAGTCTACCATCAAAAACCTTCACCTAGCTAACAAATTTTGAAATTCTACCAGATGAACAGTAAAAAAGGATATTTTTTTCAAGTTATTTATTTCTAACTCCAGTAGTCTAAAACAAATATTGGTGTGAATGACTTAATTTTGCTATGTGTTGTATGTATAAAAAACTCATTTGTCCTTGTTATCTTGGCCTACTTATTTTGTTTTATCTGCAT
Source organism: Anisus vortex (assembly GCA_949126835.1). NCBI lineage: Eukaryota > Metazoa > Mollusca > Gastropoda > Planorbidae > Anisus > Anisus vortex. The sequence goes on from OX421499.1 coordinate 24,549,560, forward strand.
TTCTTATAACAGAAAGTCTTTTCTCTTTAAAAAAACAAACAACAACCCACTAAATGTAGAAGGTCAGTGTCTAACACCACAGTCTGATGCTCCAAAAACAATACATGTCTTTATATATATAAGTTTTGCCAGTCCACAGCGTGTAGATCAGTGGTGATGATTTAAAAAATATAAAAAAAAGGTTGACTACTGTTTGGTCCTTGAAAAACAGGCGGATCTAACTCCTAGCACTCAGATCATTGGCTACGGCAGAATAAGTCATTGGGCTGTGAAGGAAAAGAAAGACAGCGATCCTGTAAATGTCTTGTGAAGGAATAGAAGAGCCAGTGATTTTGTAAATTATCTCCCGCCTTCCCTGGAAATCATTGTGCTACAAGTATGACTGAGCGCAAACATCTTCAACTTGAGCAAAAAAACAAGGCTAGTCTTACAACTATATACATTTTAATTTAATGACATAACAAATTAACCCTTACAGTCCCGGTCGCGTATTTTAATAACAAATTAACTAAGTTACTCTAAAATAATTTAAACAATAATTTAAACATGATATAAAAGTGGGATTTCTTAAGATCTAACTGTTACAATCAACAAGTCTACAAACTTTAGCTTTTCTACTTTAAAAGAAGATAACATTTTGTTTTTAAATGTGTTCAAATTCCTTTTATTGTTGTTTAAGCTAAGAATAAAAAATGAACTTAATGTACTAAATGTATATTAATATAATGTATTTAACGTTTTTTATTATAATTTACTGATAAAAAAATGTTCCTTAAAAAGCCAAAACTGAAGTTCAATTTTTAGGCCAAGCTTGAAGTGTCTTTTCTTGAATAATAGTTACAACCAATTTAAACAAGTAATTAAAGCATGCACTATACTAATCATTCAACTTATTATCTTTTTCACATAAAGAATCAATTGATCGCTGGGAGAGACTGGGGGCGTGTCAGGTTTGTTTTTGTCAACTTGTTCCCTGATAATTTAATACACAAAAAAACAACACAATAATAATGCTTTTTACCTTTAAATTGTTGGTTTATTGGGGTGATGAACCAGGTAATGGGTCTTTGGATTTGGACGCCAAGACAAGCTCTTTGATTTTCTCAGGTGTCGGGGTCCACCTGGCGTAGCCTGCATCATTTTGAAGAAACACAACCAGGGTGCTGAATGCTGCCTTCACATTCATTTTACCTCTGGAAATTTTAATTGAAGAAATAAATAAATAAACACACATTTTAAAGTACAAAGAAGAAAACAAAGAAGAAAAAGAAAATGGAGTCGGTTTTATTACATTTGTCTTTCTATTAATAAGATAGTTGCTATCCCGTTAAAATAATAAAAATGGAGAGTTAGGGAGAGGCAGTTATTGTTTGTGTCCATATATTATTAAGATAATTTTTGTACTTTAAAGCTGGCAGCAAAAAAAAAAGAATCAGAAAGGACGGAGAGTGATCTGTCATTACATTTTTTTTATTAAAACAAGTCCATTGAGCGTGGGATATGATAAAAATAGACAAACAGACAAAAATCTCACTTTGCAACTGGCATATGCTGAAACCCATGGCGGTACTCGTGCTCTTTGGCTGGACATGTGAATTCTTTCCGCTTGAATCTGACAAACACAATTTGAAAAAAAAAGGAAAATAAAGAGTAAAAAAAGCTGATTGTTTGAAAAAAAAATATAAACATCCATGCAATTTGAACTTTGTCTATGTTTACATCTCTCTCTTACTTGCTACTCTCCATACGGATCAATGCTTCTGTGGGTGGGTCTCTCCAGTCAGGAATAAATACAATAAATGAGAGTGGTTCATTGGTTTCTCTGAGCAAACTTTCCATGTGATCTACCATAGCTATCATCAGCTCATCTGAGAAAGGTGGATTGGCCTCAAAGGATCCACTTGTGGGATAAAAGCTTAAAAATGGCCTGGTTTAAAGTTTGAAAATCTTTATTATGAAAACATCAATGTCTATTCAAATGTACAAACAAACATGACATTAATACATAAACTATCAAGAAAACTATTTCTAAAAATACTTCTACTAATCATTCTTCCTTCGTATAAATAAAGACAGCCAATTGGCAAAACTAAAATATACTAAGATGTTAATAAAAGTTTGCTCAAAAGTATAACCCAAAATGAATACAAATCTATCTAAAATAAATTTTTTCAGTTAACCTGGTCGCGTATAATTATGGTGATAAAGCAATCCACTGGCTACATAATCTCTAATAAGTTAGGCCTAATTGGATATCACCTTGGACATTTGCCTCAGACAAATATATAGTTTTTTTCTACACTACTTGCCTCAGCTTTAAACACACAAATAATTACAAATGAGAAAGAATAAATGTATTAACTTGTATTACACAATATGGACTTCATCAGCTTCACAAAAGTCCCCAGATTCGGAGAATATTACACCCAAATACTCAAGATTCAGTATTCAGTGGAAATCATCTACACGGTTAGGCGGTAAGACAAAAAAAAAAACAAAATCCATTTTCATCTACTCTATGTACTCACTTACACAAATTTACTTCTAGGGTTTCTAAAGAAAGCTTTATCATTGGTTCTACTGCAGATCTATATAGACATATATTTATACACACCCCCTGGATCCAAAGAAGCCATCAGTATCTGGAAAAGCTGAACAGTATTGCTTAAAGTAACAGTTGAGCGGCGAGGCAAAACACTCAAAGGTGACACCAAAGACCCTATGGAGGCACTCCATGACTGTTGGAGTTAAAGCCCCTTGGTTTCCTTTCCCTTCATTTGGATTACTCCCAAAATAGGTCTAGAGATGATCAAATAGAGAGCAATTAGAACATATCTGTGTATCTGTGCTGAGGAGAACTAATGACATGAGTTTAATTACACATCTAACACTCTTTGGATATCAAATAGATAGATCATGAAGTGTGAGACACTAGTGTAAAACTGTACAAATTTATGTTCTTAGAAAATTGGTAAAAAAAAAACAGAATGCCCTAAATTTGTATAACAAAACACATTAGAACAAAACTTTTTGTACAAAAAAAGGAAAGCATTTTTGATGTCTACAATTAATATGGGTATTTGAACATATGATATGAAATGATATTGATAAAACAAACAAAATATGGAAACAAAATTGAATTAATGGGCTGATCTTAAATAAAAGTAAAAGACAGAAAATAAAATACATACACAAACACAAAATGGATAAAATAAAATAACCTTCAATCAACCAAACATAAAATTGACAATCACTGCACTGGGTATCTTCAAATGATTTGTTTAAATATGATAGCCTAATAGACAGGGCTGTATAGTCGTATTTAAAGTTGAAGTCATTAGCCAAAAAAGTCGAGATTTTAGAGAAAGTCGATTTCAAAGTCAAATTCTGTATTTAAAAAACAAAAAGTCGAAGGAAACAAAATATAGCTTATATATTTATCAAAATATAGCATATATATTTATCAAACCACTTCCTTTTTCTTATATTAAAGCATTTTAAATCGTGTTGTTTAATTTTATTTGTTTGTTGTTGTTTTTTTGTTTTTTCTGTAATTCGAATTATGGAAGTGTGTCAACTCGCCTTCATGAGAACCTGCATTTTTTTCCGGTCCTGTTATTTATATCTTATTTAACGAACAATATAAAAAAAACTGCTTTAAAAAATTTCGAATCCACTTTTTAATTTCTTCATTAAATAAACAAAACCGGTGGAAACTTGATTAATGGCGACTTACACTTTGACGTGCGCAGAAGTACTGAAATGAAGTCGCTAATATAATAAATAAAGCAAGTTAATACGTTTACAATAACTTTTTAGCATTAGAACCTACGCATGATCATCTAGAATGTTCTAGTGTTTAAATATTACATAGGTAGAACTGCAGTCAAATAATTATAAACCGGCCACTTAACTACTAGTAAAAAAAAGTCGACATTCAAAAACCAATTTAAAGTCGAAGTCGTGAGTTTTACCGTCGACTATACAGCCCTGCTAATAGATAAACTATTCAATACAAATAGAACATCCGTCACAGTACATAAGCAGGGTATCAACTTGGTGTTATTAAATTGTTGATATATCATGAGTCTGAGTGAGCTAATTGCCAAGAGAGGAAAGAACAAATCATACCTGATATCTTTTAAGTAAACACCAGACTCTTGCTAAGAAGTTGTCAAATCTTGGGTCGTCTCGACAATTTAATCCATAAAGCTGCTCCTGAAAAACAAATATTTGAAATCCCATGTGTAAATAAAATCTTTTCTAACAAACGAACTATTTGTTCACAACTAACGACTTATAGGCCCTCTTTTGTCACATATGGTTATTATTCTGACTCTGGAATATGACTATGTTATTCGGATGCTTTAAATGTCATGCAGGCCAAAAATCAATGAATTTAAAAACAAAATCACAATTATAACTATTCTAGTTTTATTTTATCATTGCAAATATCAAATGATTTTATCTTGGAGAGAACAAAATTAAAAATGTCATAAGAAAAATTTTGAAAATTCTTCTCTATTTTATATTTTGTAAAAAAAAAAAAGTTATTAAAAAGGTAAACAGTTTTCAATTTGATAGTTCAGAACATTTCATTACTAAATACAAAGCAATAATGTCTAACAGAATCTGAACATTTCAGAATCAAAAAGGAAAATTGTTTAGACCCTATTAGAACTTTAAAGAACAAAACAGCAATAGATTAAAAATAAAACAACATTCCAGGACAAAAAAAATCAATCATTTTTTTATAAAAACAAACAAAATCATGGAAGGGGTGTAAGTTTGTAATATTATCAACCCCTTGCAGAGCTCTAAACTCACCATTTTCCAGAAATGTTCTTGGTTCATTTTTAGAGTTTCCGTCTTGTACCTCAAATTAGCAATTTCATTTTCTATCTGTCTCTCTACAATTGGAAGCCGCATGGAAGGAATACTCAGCTGAACTGCATAGCAGTAAGTCAACTTTGGGTTGCTGGGTGCTGGCAACGGCTGGCCCTCTATACATGACAGAGAAATCAAGCAGAGCAAATTACTTTATAAAAAAAAAAATATGACAAAGGCCCCATTTTTTAACCCAAGTAATTCTTGCTTGGAAAATCCTTAAACAGTATGTTAAATAAAAATATTAAAAATCATGCCTTTATTTATTACAGCAAAAGAAAAAAAATTGTTGTGTTGTATATTCTATACCTGTGATATTTTGGGTTGTATATTCTATACCTGTGATATTTTGGGTTGTATATTCTATACCTGTGATATTTTGGGTTGTATATTCTATACCTGTGATATTTTGGGTTGTATATTCTATACCTGTGATATTTTGGGTTGTATATTCTATACCTGTGATATTTTGGGTTGTATATTCTATACCTGTGATATTTTGGGTTGTATATTCTATACCTGTGATATTTTGGGTTGTATATTCTATACCTGTGATATTTTGGGTTGTATATTCTATACCTGTGATATTTTGGGTTGTATATTCTATACCTGTGATATTTTGGGTTGTATATTCTATACCTGTGATATTTTGGGTTGTATATTCTATACCTGTGATATTTTGGGTTGTATATTCTATACCTGTGATATTTTGGGTTGTATATTCTATACCTGTGATATTTTGGGTTGTATATTCTATACCTGTGATATTTTGGGTTGTATATTCTATACCTGTGATATTTTGTTCTTTAAATAATTCCCAGGTTTTAGCCTGTATTTTCTGTACACTCTCTGATGAGATTTTGTAGATTTTCATGACAATACTTTTCACAGATTCTTCTGCAGCTTCATACAAATAAGGCTGGCATTGTCTTTTTAAGTGCGTTAGTCTTTCCTATACATAGGACACAACAAAAAGTTAGTGGAAAAGTCTTTTTTTTTTAAAGTTTTTAAAACCGTCAAAATTAGAAGTGGAATTTCAAGAAAAACATAATGTACATGATGAAAAGTGTTTAGAATCAATAAGTAAAGTACCCTTCAGACCAAACTGATCATAGGGCTGGTGAAGCAGCTATCACCAGTTTCTATGGCCATGGCATATGAGGGGATGTGGGGCCAGCACAATGCTCAGCCGCCTTTACTTTACCCCAACTAGTGTCAGGTACCGAACAGAACTGGGTACACTCAGGGGCACCCTTTTAGAATCAGTACAACAGAATAAAGAAATGAGAAATACAAATTGTATATTATTTCAAACTAGTGGTTATGCCCGTCAAATCAACACATTCATGATTATAAGTGATAAAATAAAAACGTCTTTTGGAGGGTGTTTCCAATTTATAAATTTAATGTTTTTGCGGATTGGTCAAACGGTCTTAGACCCTCTAGAGGACAAACATATATATAAATATATAAACAAATATATAAAAAAACTCATGGTAATTATATATATTGATAGACAAAACATTCACTATTTTAGCCTTATAAAGTAAATATTACTGTTTTAACAAGAATCTCTCAGATTATTATAAACTAGATGCAAAAATGATAGACTGACAAACTAAGAGATTATTTTATTTTGCTGTTAGCAAAGCCATTTCATTTTACAATCCATTTTATATATTATTATATATTATTAAATATTATTTACTAATTTTTGTATTATATTTAAAAAAATATTTTTAGTGCCAAAGCTGATGAGGACTAAGCAATATGAATTAGTCACCCCTTGACGAGGAAGCCATTGTGTTGATAGATAGGCTATCCAAGCAAGAAAAATCATAACTTACCAAATAGTCTTCATGGGCAGAGTTATGTTTCTTTCTCAGCCACTTAAATGTTTCATCTACGTTCCATTTAACAGTTTTTCTACCTTCAATTGAAGTATTCCTGCTATAGAGATCAAACATTTTTTACTTCTTATTCAAGATTAGTTCTTAACAAAAAAAAAAAAACACAGAGCTTTTATGTTATTGTAATTTAACTGAATACAGATAAAGAACAGAACTATAAACACTACCAAATTTATTAAATACTATACATAAAAATAATTGCTATTACGAATAAAAAAGAATATTTAGAAAACAAAAGCATTAAAACGTGGACAAATTTTACAAAACAAAACAGGCAAATTTACCTAGATTCAATCATCTTTTTTGCAGCTTCTGCATATTTGTATAACTGTTTACGTGCATCAACTATGAGGGTGGTCCGAATTAATTTCAGTGGTATATCATTCATGATCTCATCAACTATTGCCTGGGACAGCTCAGGCGCGCAGTCTGATGGCAGAAAAGGATCTTTCCCTTTATCAATTACTTTGCGCTCCAAAAGCCATCGATTGAATGAGTCTAAAGGGGCATCTATGTCTAAGAGAAGAAAAAAAAAATGACAGCTATACAAGACAAAATAATACCAATTTATATTAAATAACCATTTAAAAACATTTAATTAGGCCATAGGCTTAAAAGAACAAATAGAAATCTAACATTTATCTAATCAAGAGCAGGATAAGAAAACCTATTTACAGTCAGCTGCAAGAAATATGTGATGTCGCCCACAAACCGGCAGGGAAGTCTGCAAAACTGACTTCTTGACAGCACAAAAATGTGGGGAGGGTCATTTTTTTTAGATTTCCATTGATTTTTTTATATTAAATATTTAACTCTGTAAAATTTAAAAACTTAAACTGTTTTTAGAAATTACTTTAAAAATGTGTTTTTATGAAACTATTTCCAAAATAAAAGTTTGTCTTTTTCTGCAACAAAAAATTATTGAAAGACATTTTAAAAAATTTCTATATTTAAAACTAATTGTGAACTGAATGCAAAATTTCTTTGTAATCTGTCAAAATTTACTCGCCCCTTGTGATGCTAAAGTATTGAAAATTGTACTGTTTGTTACTTTCGAATTCAGGAACGACTGTTCTTACCCTTAACGTTATTTTGCATAGCTTTTTTACTTAATTGCTTGATTTTATTTATTTTTCACCAATTAAATGATAAAGAAATTTCCTTCCATAAAACAAAAAATTGCCTACTGCAGTACTCCTCAGTGAATTGCATCACATATATTTAGGTTTTAAAGAGAAAGTCTAAAAAAAACAACCATAATGACTTAGTTATATAATTATTTTTTTTTTTTTAAGTTTCTTTGCTTTAAAGCCTTAAAAATTTGACTTCATAAAAAAGTCAAATGACAAATCTGTTTTATCCAAACCATGTCATGACTCCAATTTATTCTGTGTAAATGCTCTTAATAAGCAGCCTTGTCGATAAAATGAATTAGTAAGACTTTGAAATGATTCAAAATTCACAACACACACACAAAACATTTCACTTCTCTGGCACAACTTTCTGATTCAAAATTCACAACACACACACAAAACATTTCACTTCTCTGGCACAACTTTCTGATTCAAAATTCACAACACACACACAAAACATTTCACTTCTCTGGCACTTACTTTCTGATTCAAAATTCACAACACACACACAAAACATTTCACTTCTCTGGCACTTACTTTCTGATTCAAAATTCACAACACACACAAAACATTTCACTTCTCTGGCACAACTTTCTGATTCAAAATTCACAACACACACACAAAACATTTCACTTCTCTGGCACTTACTTTCTGATTCAAAATTCACAACTCACACACAAAACATTTCACTTCTCTGGCACTTACTTTCTGATTCAAAATTCACAAAACACACACACAAAACATTTCACTTCTCCAGCACTTACTTTCTCTTGCCATACACATGTCCTGGTAGATCTGTCTAAGCTTCATAACCAGTGTACTGCGAAGTGATTCAATCTCAGGGTGAGGTGGGGGCAAGTGTAGTGGAGCCCTTTCTTTAATCACTGCATTTGTAGGTATGTCAAAATTCCAAAAAGGTCTGCGGATTGGTTCAGATTCATTTTGTTCAAGCAACCAATAGGTCAGCTTTTTTTTCAAGTATAAATAATTATTATTCTTTATAGAAAATATAACTTTCTTGCTGTTACTTCAATACCTGGTTTAACAATAAATATCAATGTTCAGACTTTGCTGGCAACAAAATAATAAGTCATTTTTAATTCTAGCCTCTTTAAAAACCTCATATTATATCTGAAATTATAACCTTAATCTAAGCATTGAAAATCTTATGGATGATAGAATTATACACTAAAACTAAACACACAAAAAACACCTCACATTTGACAAAATCATAAAACAAAGAAAAAAAACATATATATATTTAAAAGGTTGCATTTTTTCATATATATATATATATAAAAGATAAAACCATGCAGGTAAAGCAAATCAATTTAAAATAAACATATCTGCCCAACTGTTAAAATAAGTTTAAAAGATACATGATTGGAAATCACTCAATTAGAGGCGATCATGCTAAAAAAGGATGCTATAAACTTTTTCAAAGCTCTTGCCAATTAAATTTTAAATAGTAGAAAAATATAGAATTACCATATATAGCTTCCCGGCAAAAAAAACAACATGTACACTTACTTGTAATTCAACTGTGCTTTTTTCAGTGGACTCCCTATGCACAATTCAGAACTGGGTCTGCGCTTGCCTATCGAAGCAACAGGGTTGAGCTCTGTACTGGGTCGACTCAACCTTTTGTCAAGAGCCGCAGGCACAGGTGCACCACCATTAGAAGGCTCTGTGTTGATGCCCAGAGGATCAGTGATAGGGTCGTGCTATATGGGCATCAAACAAATTTACAGTATGCTTTTAAATGTTTTTATTGCATTTTCAGACCAACAATCAATATTAGCATCAATAGTCATATTTAGAGAAAATGTTTTATTTTCATCTATCAAATTTGAAGAGATAATGAATAATAAATCTTTTTATTTAAGTAGGGCCTACTCAAAAATATATATTTTGACATAAATTCTTGGAATATATGATATGGGCATGGGTATGAAAAGCATATGTATATATGGTAATTTTAGAATAACTACCTATGGTATTCAAACAAAGATTTTATCTCCATTCTAGCAAATAAAAAAAGACTCTTTTAATTATTATAAATGGTAATAAAAAAAATTCTCAGTTCGGTTTCTAAAATTTTTAGTGTTTTTTTATTATATTTTTCAAACTAAAATATTTGAGCAGATTATATAGAGATATTTTTCAAAGAGTTTGAACTTCATTCGAAACATGGACATCAGCAGAAAATTATTATTCCTCATAGACAACCATTTATAGACATTCCTAACCCACCCTCCCAGAGAAAATTCTCAGAGCCTTTTATTTAATATGCAAAGAAGCTTAATTGTCTGATAAAATATTGTGTACAGTGGAACCTGAGTATAGGACTGTTTCAGAATACTTCTAACTTGATAAACGTTTTGTTTGGAATATGTAAAAAAGTCTGGAACATATTCTATTCTAGCGCAAAAAAATTGTCATTTATTGAGGTTTCACTATATAAAGACTAATCTTTATTTACCGCAATTCCTAGCATTGGTGTCTCCCAGAGGGATTCATTTGTCAATTTGTTGAAATAATATGGCCTCCCTTCTCGCCTGCTCCAAAATTTCCTCCAGCCCGCTTGCAACAATTCAGGTGCTAAGTCATGAACTGGATCAGGTGACATCGGTTGTGGGGAACAGGGCTCAGAGCTATCCGAGTGCTGACTGTCACCGCTACTGTGAGATTTTGAATTGTTGGTGGTGGGTGGTGCAGTCTGCACATGAAGCTGAGATGAATTCTTGGAGCCACCAGAATTAACAATTAATGGCCCCAAAGCCGAATTATCTAAAACATGTTGACCAGACATGTTTAGTCTGTGTAGTTTCTGAAAAATATAATTAGTAATATGTACATAATCTAATCAATTAGACATATTTTAAATAATTTGAGACAAGTACAAAAATGTAAACTTTTTTTTAGTAATACATATTTGAATTTGAATTGTGTAAATTCTAAATATGTCAAATTAATCTATTATTTCAAAAAGATAACTTTGATCAGTGCTTTTTTTGTAAAAAAATTGGTGCCGGTACTCACTGATGGATTGCCTAACTTTTAAAGCAGTTATGCCATTTATTTTTTAATTCTTATTGCGCGCAATTTTAAAATAATTCAATTTTGACAAATGAATAATATAATAAATTAATAATAAACGTTAAATACAAGAAAAGTAATAATTTTTTCCCCACATTGGAAAAGGTGCCAGTACGCCGTACCAGTGCGTACCGTCACAAAAAAAAGCACTGACTTTGATATTAGATTTATAAATAGGTTCTTATGTAAAAATGGTACTGGTCCTATATTATAAAGGTAGCATTTGAAGTGTGTGAATGTATAAATATTACCAATCCTAAAAAACAGGCCTAAAGAAGCACTAATTTTTTTTTTATATGTGTAGGCATACTTATCACTATTGAGTTTCATATAGATCTTTAACTTACATTCTAATTTTGTTAAGATAGAAACTGTTGTAAATATACAACATTTTTTTTAATCCCTTTGACGCCATTTAGATCAAAAATTAATCTAGCATTATATAGGCCCTAGAAATGTTATGTTCAAATTAAAGTGTTGTATAATTAATTGGTATCTTTTTATAACTTAGCTTAAATTTTTTTGTTAAGTAACCTTTTTAATAGTACATTACACTTTCAAATTATGTGAAATTTATGTAGAACTGCTGAATATAGTTTTTAATAGGTTAATATTTATTTAGGCATGTTGTATTTATACAATTATTTCTGACCTTATAGTTGCCCAAGCATTACATAGTTACATAGCTATCATCAATGCCAATTATAAGCCTTTGATTGTAAACATTGTAACGTTTAAAAATTCAAATTTGCTTTAAATTAAATAAAGTAGGCTTTACTTTAGCCTACTGAGTGAGTGTCAAAGTGAAAGTGGAATTTTATTAAATATTTGAACCAATTTATTGATATTTTTGAATAGATTATTTGTAATTACCTTAATAAATGTTAATATGTCAACCAATGTTATATACTTCATTATTGCCACTATAGGCTTAATCTCAGGAGCACTATGTTAATTTATATTATTTTGTACTGAGGTTAGTAAGTTTGAATTTGTCAGTGAGTGGTGTTTCTTTTTTTTAATTACAAATATATTATTGGCTTTTTTTTTGCTATTTGTATGTTTTTTTATGTACGATGATTTTTATTAAAGATACAGGACAGATACACACGTATAAACTAAAACAAGACAAAGTGTAAATAGGGGAGGATTAGCCTAAAACAAAACAAAAAGCGAGGACGAGGATAGGTAGACAACTGATACGAGACAGCAAAATTTGAGATTGAAAGACAATTGATTGTATATAGCATTTTTCTTTAATTGATCGATGAATAACGGTTAATTCATATTAGTTCATTTAGTGAACATAATTAGACCGAAAGCTAATGCACTGTATGAGCTGCATGTCGGGTATCCAGAAAAGCACTTACAGCAACTGTAAGCAAAAACTTTTCTAGTCGACAATCCGCTCGAATGCAATGACGCCATCTTGCGCTGCAATCGCAGGGGGGAATGGAAATTAGGTTATTTTCAAAAAGGAAATCGAAATTTTGTTTTCATTTTTAAGTGAAACAAAACATTTTCATTATTTGTTAAATATATTACAGCCATAATTTTGTTCTTTAAATGAAAGAAAAAGTATTTAAGTTTTCCTTAAAACAAAAAACATTTTAAAATCTCATTATAAAAATAAATAAGAGAGAAAATACTGTTAATGTACGCAGGAAATATTTTCCGATCCGAAATTTCTATAAACTATATTAAAGAAGTACGCAACATTTGCATAATAAATGTTAATATAAGTTCTGTAATAATTATATTATAGCTTATTGTTGTTTTGTTATAAATATGAGTTTACATGAGTAGTATTGCTATGCTCAAAATATCTACGTGCTTAGAATCCATCTACTGTGTAAAATATGTTTTTTCTTTCATAATTGTTGTATTAATTAAACACCTATGAACGAATGAACTAAGGGTTTTAACTAACATTTAACGGAAAACTGCTTAAAATTATTATGATGCATGTTAGATTATCCCGATTTATGTCCCATACGTCATTTTAAAATATAAAAGTCATAATAATATAATAAATTATGACACAAGTTTAAACTAAAATGTCAAGAATTAAATTGTTGTCTTTTTATTATATTTTTCCCGTATCCAAAAGGTGGTCCTTAAAATGTTTATGGCTGAATTAAATTTTACTAAAATAAAATTACGCTGGTTTAAAATTCTAGACTAGACTCTAGACCATAGGTTCTCAACGGGGGCGATATCGCCCCCCCCCCGGGGGGTGGTGGGAGACTTTGGGGGGGCGCTGACGTTCCCGGGGGCGATTGGGGGCGATTGGGGGGCGGTGAGGGGTATGTGGGCGGTACAAGAACCTGATATAATTTAAACACCTCAACTATTTGAATCGATTAGTTTTTGAATGAAATGTGATTTAAACGCAAGTATTGCTAAATATCTGATATCCCCAACACTAGGCCTAGGCCTACATATTATTATACTAATAGGAATCTAAATGAGTTTTCGAAGAAGTAGGGGTCAGTATTAAATAAATATGATCAGTGGGGCCCGCCTCGTCCTGTGGTTGGTTCATCAGACTGTCAACCAACACGTCGCGGTTTCTATCCCTGTCACCGACCGATCCCTGTCACCCTAACATATTCTCATATTAATGATATTTCGATCTCAGATTGATCTGAGATGTAATTTAACGTATTTGGGACATAATGGTTTTTATTATATCTAAAATATGGAATTAAATACGTAGTAATAATACAGATTGGGTAGTTAATGTAATGTTAATAAATATCCATATAAATTCTTTAGTCAGATAATATTTACATAATTTTCAAAAAGCTACAGTTTTATCATTTAAAAGTTAAGAATTCTAAGCCATTAATATTTTTATACAAGAAAAAAAACATACTAGAAATATTAGTTCAACTGAAACGGGTTAATTATCTCCCTTTAATTAAACGACTTTTTAGTGTAAAAGAAATTCCCCCAGCGGCGATGGTATGGCGTATTGTGTGTGGATTGATATTGTAGTTTTAAAAAAGTAGTCTATTGGCTGTCTATTGTGTGACAACATTTAGTTACTTAAAGTCTTTTAACACCCTTCTTAAATTTTACTTCAGGCAAGCTTATAGACCCCCCCCCCCCTTTTTCCCTAATAGCCTTGGTTATTGTCTGTAAATTTCGGAAACTATATTGAACCTTCAACTTTCTGTATTCTGTAACTGTCGTCAGCGCATAGAACTGTCACCAACGGGATATGCTCTATATAAGCACCGTTATTATTATTATCAGTGGGCCTATTTTGATATATAAAAAATACTAATTAATTATATAATAAGCCTATATTCTCATAATTTCAAAGTTTTAATTTAATATCTGGGGAAAATGTATGAGATAAAAAATCCTATTAATTATCAGTAGCGTAGGCCTAACGTATGGCCTAACGTATGGCCTGGATTACCCCAACTAATGACAGGTATCTATATTGGCTGGGTAGACTTAGGGACACCCTCGAGTCCCTGGAAAAAAAAAAAATTGCCTTCACCACTTCTCGGTGACTTTTGCTTGCGATGATCCTCTGACGCGATACGGGGGACGTCCCCATGCGTTAACCCACTGGTGTAGGCCTACTCTTGATAGGAGCGTATCAATGGCTTACGCATATTGAGGTCCATTTGTACATCACTGATAGTATGTTATCAATTATCTTCTTTATTCACCTCCTAACAGTAGGCCCATATATTTTGACAAGTAGGATTAAACCTGCTTTATTATATCTCATTAAGAAATTTCCAACATATAATATATCGATATGATAATACTTCAGCAAGGTAATGTACTTTTTTTTTCTTTGGGATGCCGCTTTTTCATTGAAATCCCCAAAACAGTCTTTTAGACCGGCTTATTCTGCGAAATTATTTCTTTAACTTTGTCGCCAAATCTGATTTTCTGCAGTTGTTCGGATTGCTGTTATAAGCAATTGATAATTTTTTTTATTATTCCGCTGGCATACTAGGTTTGAAAGGTCTATTTAAACTATCTGGACTTGATACAGTCTAAGTAGAAACAATCAACTCAGAACAAAATACGCACTGTGGTATTTCTTCCATATTCGACTATATTAAAATAAGGCCATATTTCAAATAGATCTATGAATTGTTGTGTCTCATTTAGGGGACGTCCATTAATTACGTCAACAATTTTTTACCCCCCCCCCTCCCCCTATAACAAGTAACAATATTTTAGACGCTGGCTTTTATGTATATAATAGTTTGGAAACGAAAAGGCCAATACTATAGTTAATTGTAATACATTTTAAAACTTGTTTAAGAGATTTTAAATTGACTTTAACTCTCAAAGGCGTAGCCACGAGGGGGGGGGGTGAAACATGGTTCGTACCCCTCCCCACTCGCCCCTTCCACATTATTTTTCCAATCCGAGGATTTTAACAATAATTCTTTTCTTTTTCTTTAGGATTTGTTCTTTTTATATAAATATTTAGACCTAATCTTTTTTTAATTTTACGTTTCACAAATGAGCTTTTGCTACATTGTTAATTTTTAACTAGTTTAGGGGAAAATTGTGCACCAGTTTAAATTAGCCCTCATATTTTAACCATATGTTCACTATTCCTTCCTGCATACAAACATTATACACTCGTTATAGTTGTCTGTTACAGGGACCATATCACCAACGAACAGATAAGAAAAAGAATACAACAGGAAATTGGAGAGTATGAATACCTGCTGGCCACAGCCAAGAAAAGAAAACTGGAATGGTATGGCCACGTCACCAGAACCAACGGGCTTGCAAAGACCATCCTGCAGGGTACCACCAGAGGAGGCAGAAAGAGAGGAAGACCAAAGAAACGTTGGGAAGATAATATCAAGGAATGGACAGGTACAAAACTGTGCGAGGCAATGAGAACGGCTGAGAGACGGGAGGAGTGGAGGAGGCTGGTTTACATGTCATCTGTGGCGCCCCAACGGCCTTACAGACTACGGGATATGTAGGATGTAGGTAGGAGGATAGTTGTCTTCCCTGTCTATGGTTGCCAGACGTCTGGCAAAATGAGGACAATGCCTCCCTTTTTAGACTATCTTCCTCCGTCCGGCAGGCAAAGCTAAAAACCTTTAAAATGTCCCGGCTTTTGTAGTATTGTATGTTTTGTAAGCGTACAGAATTAAACATAGGACTAGTATTAACCTTTTAAGAATATAATTCATAAACAAGTGATCATTTGTACAAGAAAAAAATGATCCGTTTTCTTAAAGACTCCTGTATGAGCTGTAAAGTTTATTTTTCAAAGTTGCCCAAAATTAAGCAAGTTGCCTTTCAGCCTACAGTGAATTTATGTTATTTAAAAAAACAACTGTTTCTTGTTCAATTTACCAATACGCACTTATCGGCAGCTCTTGTAATAAAATTGTAGGCTACTGATTACGGGTTTATTACGAAACATACATATTTAGAATATAATATATAGCGCTATTCATATCAAAGTCTTCGAATGCACTTTACATTTACCATAATATGTTATTAAAATAAATCGAACAAGTATGTTTTTAATTTTGTTTTACAATAAATGTCAATGTTGTCGCTTGTCTAATTGTGTTCGGAAGTTCATTCCGCCATAGAGGTGCTACGACGCTGTGTGATTGAGCTGCAAATGTTTCTCTTTTTACACTTGGTACCTTGAGCTGTAAATGGATTTTGTTTGAACGCAGTCTTCTTTTCTCTGATGTGTGTAGCTCGACCATGGATCGAAAAGTCTTGTTAATAGTGACTTAAGTTTGCTTATTAGACCTATACGGTAATACCCATCACGCCTGATAAATGATATATAGTTAAGTAAGATTCGGAAAGTTGTTGTTTGGCCTTACAATTTATTATCATTAGAGATAGTTTCAAATTATTTAATGCACTTTATAGCTTCCTAAAAATCCTTTATAGAGTAACGCTTATTAAAGCACAATTTAAAGAATTATAAAGTAGGAAGATACTAAAAATAATAATAATAATATTTGTATAGCGCTGCTAACAAACATAATGTAAGCTCAGAGCGCGTTTAACATACAACTAAGAATACGGATATTACCCTAGGCCAGGTGACAGAGCTAAATTGATGATTAAAAAAGACAAAACAAATAAATGTAGTATTAACCGACCCAACCCATAAATAAGACAGTAAGTTTCTAAAGCATGTTAAATGTTATCTAAGGTAAATATTGAGAATACGAAAACAGGCAACGTCCTTAGGCAGGGGCGAAGCGAGAAACTTTTTCCAGGGAAGGGGCCGAACTTTCGCGTGACAAATATTTACCTAATACCAGGGGGGGGGGGGGCTAAACTTTCGCGTGACAAATATTTACCAAATACCCGGCGGGGCTAAACTTTCGCGTGACAAATATTTACCAAATACCAGGCGGGGCTAAACTTTTGCGTGACAAATATTTACCTAATACCAGGGGGGGGGGGGCTAAACTTTCGCGTAACAAATATTTACAACTATAAATACCGGGGGGGGGGGCTAAACTTTCGCGTGACAAATATTTACCAAATACCAGGCGGGGCTAAACTTTCGCGTGACAAATATTTACCAAATACCAGGCGGGGCTAAACTTTCGCGTGACAAATATTTACCAAATACCAGGCGGGGCTAAACTTTCGCGTGACAAATATTTACCAAATACCAGGCGGGGCTAAACTTTCGCGTGACAAATATTTACCAAATACCAGGCGGGGCTAAACTTTCGCGTGACAAATATTTACCAAATACCAGGCGGGGTTAAACTTTTGCGTGACAAATATTTACCTAATACCAGGGGGGGGGGCTAAACTTTCGCGTGACAAATATTTACAACTATAAATACCAGGGGGGGGGGGGCAAAACTTTCGCGTGACAAATATTTACCAAATACCAGGCGGGGCTAAACTTTCGCGTGACAAATATTTACCAAATATCAGGCGGGGCTAAACTTTCGCGTGACAAATATTTACCAAATACCAGGCGGGGCTAAACTTTTGCGTGACAAATATTTACCTAATACCAGGGGGGGGGGCTAAACTTTCGCGTAACAAATATTTACAACTATAAATACCAGGGGGGGGGCTAAACTTTCGCGTGACAAATATTAACCAAATACCAGGCGGGGCTAAACTTTCGCGTGACAAATATTTACCAAATACCAGGCGGGGCTAAACTTTCGCGTGACAAATATTTACAACTATAAATACCAGGGGGGGGGCTAAACTTTCGCGTGACAAATATTTACCAAATACCAGGCGGGGCTAAACTTTCGCGTGACAAATATTTACCAAATACCAGGCGGGGCTAAACTTTTGCGTGACAAATATTTACCAAATACCAGGCGGGGCTAAACTTTCGCGTGACAAATATTTACCAAATACCAGGCGGGGCTAAACTTTCGCGTGACAAATATTTACCAAATACCAGGCGGGGCTAAACTTTTGCGTGACAAATATTTACCTAATACCAGGGGGGGGGGGGGCTAAACTTTCGCGTGACAAATATTTACAACTATAAATACCAGGGGGGGGGGCAAAACTTTCGCGTGACAAATATTTACCTAATACCAGGCGGGCTAAACTTTCGCGTGACAAATATTTACCAAATACCAGGCGGGGCTAAACGTTCGCGTGACAAATATTTACCAAATACCAGGCGGGGCTAAACTTTTGCGTGACAAATATTTACCAAATACCAGGCGGGGCTAAACTTTCGCGTGACAAATATTTACCAAATACCAGGCTGGGCTAAACTTTCACGTGACAAATATTTACCAAATACCAGGCGGGGCTAAACTTTCGCGTGACAAAGATTTACCAAATTTTTAGCAAATTTAGTGCATATTTTTTAAAAATCAGTTGAAAAAAAAAAATTTTTTTTAATTCCAGGGGGGGGGGGGGGCTTAGCCTCCCTCAGCCCCCCCCCCCCCTGTGGCTTCGCCCCTGTCCTTAGGTCTATAAAAAATACTTACAACAAGATACAAAGACTTTAGGTTATTGGGGCATGCCTTGTCGTACTAAAAATAGCCTAACATTGAATAGAAACGACAATTATAATAATATGCTGAATCGTTTGAACAGGTATATAGGCTATCTATTTACTATGCACTAATTTTATAGCACTTGGTAAGAAAAAAAAACGCTAAAAAAATTCACAAAAACTTAAAGTGACGCATTTGAAAAACCTTTAGTATTAAGATCTATTTCCTTCTTTAATAAAAACCTGCTTTATGAGACTAAGTGAGCTTCAACACAAATAACCGGTTTACGAGAATTCCCTTTGTTACTATTTTAGGAAGTAGAAACCAACATAATGATTTACCACTTCGTTATATCCACTGTTACGAGTGCTGTTGTAGTTGGTGGCGGTGTTCGTAAGAGAAAATGTGCTTTTCGTGATGAATAAAGAAAGATCTGAGTCCAGTTTCTCGTTTAAAATAGTTTTGGTGGGAGATGTGGGTGTCGGGAAAACATCGTTGTTTCTCAGGTTGAGAGATGACAAGTTCTATGGGAGTAAAATGTCCACCATCGGCATCGACTCCTGCTCGAAGACGCTCAGAGTGGATGATAAGGAAGTCAAGGTAACTTTCATATATATATATATTGATAAATAAAAAAAAGATAGATAGATGATAGATATATACAAAGATAGAGATGGAACGAATTGATCCATAGGTCCGGTGAAGCAGCCACGACACACTAAGGGATTGTGTGGCCAGCACAAATGCCAAGCCGCCTTTACTGTGCCCCAACTAATGTCAGGTACCCCTCAGTGCTGAGTAGAATTAGGGACACCCTCCAAGATCAGAAATAAATCCTAGCCTTCACCAGGAATCGAACCCGGGATCCTTGAAACGCCAGGCTAACCCACTGCCTAAGGGATTTGTCATTCCGTAAGTTGGAGGCCAAACGGCATCATTAAAACCTCTTCTAAGATACCTTCTTTTTTCTTCAAAAACCGAGGTTTAAATGGGGAGGGGGGGAGGATAATTAATAAGTGAATAGCTGTAAAAAGAGTTGTATATAATTAATACACTAAAAGCTAAAAATTATCATTTCATAACTTTAATTATTTTTATTTTTTTGTCTATTTTTTCAGTAGACGCTTTATTATTAGTTTATAGATTTTTTTATGCATTTCGTATATTTTATTTTAATAAATACCGTTAGTTTACTTTGAAATTGCGCAAACTCAGAATTTGTCTTGTATTTTCCCCCGCCCCCCCCCCCCCCCCCCCCCACTCCAGCTTGCTGTCTTTTCTCCGTCCGCCCACACCCCTTCCCACTTGTACTCCTGGCTACGCCTCGGATTGCTGTTTTCTTTTTATAGCACTTACGTAAGCTAGCAAGATTCGATTGAGTGTAAATAGACAGTTGCTTACTAGCAATCGTATCGCCTTTATCTTATCTTATAATATGTAATCGAATACGGACCTTAACTTTCTATACACAAGAATACCACGTCTAAAATCCAGAGTATCTAATGCTACCCCTGTTTTTTTTTTTCTTATTTTCCTACCGAAATTTACGTGCTGATAATTTTCTTTTATTCTTTTAATCTGCCCCCGCCCCCAACCCCTTCCACCCCCTCCCGTTGCACGCTTCGTGGTTATATTCACGTTCTATAACCCAAAATACTTCAATACAACATGTTAACACATACAAACGCCGATATGACATGCTCCTTCTACGTATGGCTGGGTTATATTTCGTTTCCATAATTAATGACTATTGAAATATAGGTAAAGTGTAAAGGGTCGTCCACACACATTTTGTCCAGGGATGGCGATGTCTACATAAGACAAAATATCTGCATAATGTTTCTGTGTAAAAGTTTTACTGGTGGGAGAAGAGCGGAGGGACCCGTGGCGTAGCTAGGGGAGGGTGGTATAATGAGAGTCATTACACTGACGTTTCATGAAAAAGCCTACTACTTAGGCCATACATTTAAACACCCCACGGAACTTCTTTAGTTAATTTTTAACAGGGACAAGTCTATATAAGGTCTGTAAGGGTCTGACCACGCACGTGCATAAGCCCAGTTACTCTATTTGATTTTTCCAAATTTTTGATCCAGTTGTTACCAAAATATCTATAATAAGACGCCGCGAAATTTTACAAAGGCTTGCAAAAATAGGCCTATTTGTTCTTTGTTTATTCAATCTGGCGAAATTCGTCACGTATGGCTCTGATCTAGTAAAGGGCGCCTTGGGAAAATCTTACTTCATAAAGGGTACCGCGAGTGAAAACAGATTTGGTAGCCATTGTGGTATAAGCTTAATTCTTGTTTTATGAGTTTTTAGTCATAAGCTTATGCTACACGTTCTCTGTGACTTGTAGTTTGTAATGCTTTCGGTCGTTAAATGCAAAAAGTTTAGAACTATTACCTGTAGGGCCTACAGTATTTATAGGCTTAATAGGTCTACAATAATTTAATTTGCCCCCTGAATATTTTTTATATACACAGACACTCATGCCAAATATTACAATGTAAAATTTCAGACTAAGAACTTCTCCATGCAACCTAATAATTTAAAAAATTTTTTTTTACCATTTATTGGTAATTTTGCATTAATTGTTGGTAATGATTTATTTTGGAAGAGAAAAAACAATCATAGGATTTCATTGGTGGAGTTTTTTACACCGGCGTTACCGGCGAATTTCATTGGTTGGTTTCTTTCGACGGACATTTCGAATGATGCAGTTTATCAATTCTAGATAACTACTGTTGCGGTAACCAAATAACATTAAATAAATTGGGGGAAAAAATCAGTTTATCCTTCCCTTCCTGTTTCCCAAAAGAAATTAGAGCCTCTTATACTCGTTGAATTGGCCGATTACATTTAGAATTTACAATGAAGAATAGCTTTAGATGAGAAAAAGAGATAAACTGATAAAGAGAGAGAGAGAGAGAGAGAGAGAGAGAGAGAGAGAAATGAGAGAGTAAAGGTGAACAGATTGATGCAGATCAACGAATTAAATGAAGAAAAACAGGAAGAGTATGTAAGGGAATTAGAATAAAACAAGCAAACAAGCAAACATCTGAGAGAGACAGAGAGAGAGAGAGAGCGTGAGAGAGAGAGAGAGAGAAAGAGAGAGATTGAAAGAAAGAGAGGGACTGGTAGAACAAGGATGTGCATTCTATCATTGTTGTTGAATTTATGCACATGGCCATGCCAGATTTCTTATCGGTGGTAGAATAGCCTAAGTTTGATTGATGTGCAAGTTTTTCTCTTCAACCAACTTTTCTTTTTCACGCAAACGGTAACGTTTGTCTTAGATCTTGATGGTACACAAGTTAGATACAATTTCTGCTGACTTCCTCATTCCCAGCCCTAAGCCCATCCAAGTGGACAAGCATGCTACGCATAGTTATATGATCATCATGCCCAATGTAGACCTAAGTGTTTGACCTTAAAACTCATTCTGGAATCAAACTCTCTATCTCCCCCTCTCTCTCTCTCTCTCGCTTTCTCCCTCTCCCTCTCTGACTCTAAGGGCGCCCCTAGTAGTATTCAAGGTACCGCTTCGTTCACGGGCTAATCTGTCTCTAAAATGCTTTAACCATTTTTATTATTGTAACAAGTCTTGGTACCTTATGTAGATCCCAAATGTGCGTTTGATTACATTAGAATATATTGCAGAGTTTTTCGAATGAACTGATAGTGACACAAGAATCTCCCACCGTTGAGCCCACGTTAGCTGCGATGCCTGGTTGCCATAGTCGCCAACCCCAATGGCCTCCTCTTCTCTCGCTATCTCTTGTCAGTGCCAGGGGGTGTCCCTGAGTCAACATAAGGCTTGACATTGTGCGGGCCGCACAATCTCTTGTATGACGTGACCACGGCAACTCATGAACGCTGCATCCCTGGCCCCATGGAACAACATGACCTAAAGTGGATACTTTACATACTAATATGTTACTAAATATAATAAAACTAGTGGTTATGCCAAACTGACGGAGAAACAAATGACTAAAATGTGTTTGGTTAAGAGAAAAAGAAAAAAACCTATTACAATAAAACTGTAGTGAGAAAGTTTCTTTTGGTATTTAGTTTTTGTTCTTTTTTTATTGTTTCTGGTCGCCCATATCCTGGCACATGCATAAGAATTGTTGCAGTCAAGCTTCTGGTATTAAACTGTACTGTATTTCTTTCAGTGTTCAATGTAAAGCTTATCATGCTGTCTGACATCTCTCTATCAATAAAATTCTATGTTCTTTCTACAGTTGAAGATCTTGGACACAGCTGGTATCGAAAGGTTTCGAACATTGACCAACAGTTACTACAGAGACAGTAAAGCTGTATTCTGTGTATACAGTGTCGATGACCTAACAACGTTTACCAATTTACGTGCTTGGCACCAAGAAGTCCGGAAATACGCACCGATAGGTACACATTTGTTGTGGTTGTAGGCTTGTAGCTAAATATGTTTCTATTTTCACTAATATACAAATTACATATTTATATAGCGCTATTCATAACAAAGTCTCCGAATGCGCTTTACATTTATCATATGTTATTAAAATAAATCGAAAAAGTTTGTTTTTAATTTTGTTTTAAAAATGTCTATACTGTCGGCCTGTTTAATTGTGTTCGGAAGTTCATTCCACCACAGAGGTGCTACGACGCTGTAGAAGCGAGCTGCAAATGTTTCTCTTTTTACGGTTGGTACCTTGAGCCTTGTGCTATAGATGGATTTTGTTTGAACGCAGTCCTCTTTTCTCTGATGTGTGTAACTCGACCATGGATCTCATGTACTATGTACTGGGGAGATTGACCACGAAGGCTTTATAGAGCATAGTCAGAACTTTGAATTGTATCCTTAGTGTTATAGGTAGCCAGTGCAGTTTTTATCGACATGTTAATGAGTTTTCATCATTTCATCCTTGAACAATTTTCGCAGCCATGTTTTGAACCCTTTGTAATTTGTTTTTCACATCACACTCCTGGCAGTTCAATGTATAGATAGTTTGCGTAGTCTAGATGAGAGATTACGATAAGCTAGTACAGTGTGCGCTAATCACAAGGATTGACTATTAAGTACTTACATACAAGTAGTGAATCTTGGCTATATATAGATCAGTGGAGGAGACCCATTGGTAGAAATTTTGAATTGTCTTATTAGATTATAATAAGGTCAAAACCTAATCCCACTCATCCATAAATAGAATACATATGAAGTGGGGTCTCTGATGACTCAAATTAAAATGACTCTGACAATCCACTCATAGGCGTATATTCTACTTCTGGAATGACAAAGTAATTTTTTTTTAAATTTATTTATAAGCCTATTGTTTGTCAAATTATACCATAAACCAATCAGAGAAATACTTTTAGACCTATAGGGGCCTATAGTATGTCCTGTAAGCCTGACTGCATCACATTATCGATCTGTTAGACAAATCCCAAGTCTGATGATCCCTGACTCCTGAAGTATTAAAGAAAAAAAAGAGAATGTAAAAAAACAAAGTATATTAATGATAACATTTCTTTTCGGCCAGCTTCCTGCTTCCTGATTGGTAATAAAAATGACCTAGAGAGTAAAGTCTCTAAAGATATGGTAGAGCATATCGCCA
Source organism: Anisus vortex (assembly GCA_949126835.1). Classification (NCBI taxonomy): domain Eukaryota; kingdom Metazoa; phylum Mollusca; class Gastropoda; family Planorbidae; genus Anisus; species Anisus vortex. Next base: position 24,574,165 of record OX421499.1, read on the forward strand.
GGCGTAGAGGCTACGAAGTTGCATTTTCAGTTTCTGCTAAAACTGGTAAGAAATTACAAATTTTTAATGTTAAGAGTTAACAGATAATTAAAGCAAATAGGCCTGCAGTCAATATTTTTTCGTATAAGGTTAAGAAATAAATATAGCACAACGCATTAAAAATACTAGATCTAATTAACAACTGTTTTTAAAAAAAACAATTTATAAATTAAATGTTCATTATATCGCATAGCGCTGTAAAAAAATCTATCACTTTCTGATCTTAAAAATAATTTCCTTCGTTTTGTTTTCCAAAATCGTATCACATCATTATCAGAAAGAGGGGCAGTCTGAAAATAAATAAAAAAAGAAATTGATCTATTTATCTATTTATCTATGTTCTATTTCTAGGACAAGGAGTTCACAGTTTTCTAGAAACAGTATGCAAGAAATTAATATCAGAGGACCGGAGGAATCAAGAAAAAAAACATTCGTGGCCGGAACAAAACATATGTGTCAATGATGGCAATGATCCTATTAACAAAACTTCTTCGTGCTGCTTTTGACATATGTCTTTTCTAGTAGTTGTATTTTTTAGTATATTTTGTATTAACTATGACAGCCCGTTACACACCTCAACCACTCAAGCTAACAGTAAAACCCCATTTCCCTTCCCCACCCCCTCCCGGAAACCTCCTAATATAGCAATTATAATGAGTCTGTCCCTCACGTTCCAAGTTCAAGAGGTCGACAATTTGTCTGTATAAAGTACTTACTCCATTGCTGTTATAGCTTTATGGTTTTACACTTGGCCATGTCTCAATTGACATATTATACTAATTGTACTACTGAATAAATGCTGAGTCGAGTTATGGTAAACACAATGAAACCAAGTGAAATAAGGCGTGTCTGTATTATCGCACCAAAAGTACATTATTTAGAATGGCACTTCAAATAAGTATTATATTATAATTTTTTTTAATGTCTCCAATGAGGGCTGTATTGTTGTTCTCATAAATGAGTCTCATTGTGTTGATGTTTATATAAAATTGTGTTTTTAATTCTAAAGAAAAAAAAATTGTTTATTTAATAAGTATTTGTATTCAAGTGTCTTTTTTTTTTGTTGTTGTTATTGTACATTCAATATAATGAATAAAAATACATTATTAATTTTGTTGTTATTGTTGAGTTCCCTGTTTGCTGTTGACGCCTCTGCTTATTATTTAATGACAAGTTAGTATCTTCGGTTTATGTCGTATTATTTCTCAATAAAGTACTTAATGCAACTTATTTAAGAAGTTGACAAATTCCATTGTAGCAGCAATAAAATGTTTATTACTTCTTCTTCACATTATTGTGGAGACCCCGTTAGGACTGAGGAAAGAGTCCACAATTTAACTACACATAAAATAAATAAACTAACCCATAAAGTCTTTCAAAGACTATAATGCACGGCACAGTCCAGGGTGGAAGAAAAAGAGGCAGACAAAAGAAAATATGGGAAGACAACATCAAGGAGTGGACCGGCCTGTCGTTCATCGACTCCCAAAGGGCATCACAGGACCGGAACAAATGGCAAGAGATTGTTAACAGTCAACGATGGTGCCCCAACGACCCACCCACGGGTTAAGTGATAGGTGAAGGTGAACCCTTAAAAACAAAGTTTCTATTATACTCCCTTTCTTTGTAAACAAAGTTTATATTTAATTAATATTTTGATAGATTAAAATAAATATAAGTGATATCATACCTTATGAATTTCCTTCACTAAAATTTTGCGCATCCTTTTTTTTTCTAGCTTTGGTCCGCAAAAAACATAAAGAGATACGTTGTGTCGTTTTCATTATATTTATTTCGTAAAAACGAACATATCCGAAAAGTTTATTTACTTCCGTCTCTTCCGGTAGAGTCAGCTATGCTTTACGTACAATATTTTCTTCGATTCGCAAATTGGTCGAAGGTATTAGTGACTATTCCAAAGGCTATGATGCTGAAAATTTGATAGAATGTATTGTTATTCGGGACAAGTCTGCTGCCCAAGTTTCAGCTCGATTGGACGACGGGAAGTGGTCGAAAAATCGATGCAAAGTTTTGGTTGCACGCAGACAAGCAAGCAGACAGAAAGGCAGTACGAGTTAAAAGAAAGGGAGTAAAAACATCACAAACAAGAATTATAAACAGATGACAGATTCGAGTTTCCCTTTAGGTTTTTAGTCCGGCTCGTCAGTGAAGATTTGAAAGCCCACACAGAAGGGGCAGTGATGGATGCCTGGTCCAGAGTGTTCCACAGACAGAAAAAAAAACTAACCCATAAAAACACAGTTTTTATTATACTCCCTTTCTTTGTAAACTAAGTTTATATTTAATTTATATTTTGATAGATTAAAATAAATATAAGTGATATTATACCTTATGAATTTCCACACTAAAATTTTGCGCATCCTTTTTTTTTTCTAGCTTTGGCCCGCAAAAACCATAAAAAGATAACTCACTTTGTTTTGGCTATATTGTGTAGTTTTCATTATATTTATTTCGTAAAAAAAGAACATATCCGAAAAGTTTATTTACTTTCGTTTCTTCCGGTAGAAGCAGCCATGTTTCCATTTTCTTCGATTCGCAAATTGGTCGAAGGTATTAGTGACTATTCCAAAGGCTATGATGCTAAAAATTTGATAGAATGTATTGTTAGTCTGGACAAGTCTGCTGCCCAAGTTTCAGCTCGATATGACGACGGGAAGTGGTCGAAAAATCGATGCAAAGTTTTCCAAGCAAGCAAGCAACAGGACAAGCAAGCAGACAAGCGGATAGTACGAGTTAATAGAAAGGGAGTAACAAAAGAATATTTGTAGACGTCGGTGCGTGCGTGTGTGCATGCAGTTTTAGCTGATGACCTCGGGTAGAGCGGGACTATTCACAATTCACAGCATCAATATAAAGTACATAGAAAATATAAAATATCCAACTTATGAAATCTCAAAAAAGTTTCTAATTCACAAAATATTTTTGTTCATCTTTCACAAAAAATACCGAAACGTCCTTTCAATAGCGCGTCTCGCAGTGAACTAGTCTAACTCTGTCCGCCATTATATCCCTGACCATATCTTTTGACGGGCGTTTGGTCTATCTCCGTATCCCACGAGTTTAGTGTTTAGTGGGCTGTTTGTAAATCATAATAGAATGTACTAGAAAATAATTTTTTACGGGAAAATGAGTTTGTTAAAGTAAAGAGAGTAATTTGTGTCTTTTATTGGGTGACTTCTATAATTACTGACTTATTTCCCTTCGACCTTATTTTAGATTATGTTTAGGCCCTATATCAGCGATGGCGAATCTATGGAACGCGTGCCACAGCTGGCACGCGGAGCCATTTCTGTGGGCACGCGAGCATTTACCAAAAATGGAACAGTTTAGTTATGGCCACACCGCTAAGGGATGGCATCGACGATAAATGGAATGAAAGAGTTTCTTGAAGAGAAATTGAGGAAATATCTCACACAGTTACTAGTTTTTGTAAGTATCTTACTCAAACAAACCATCTGACAGATGCAAGATTTCAAATGTCGCTCTGCATAGCAAAACATGGTAAGCTCTCTCTAATGGGGATTTTCTGAAAACGGCCATTTTGGCTGGTAGTAATTCCCTTTTTAGTGATTTTCCAAACAAAGATAAATTTTTTTGCAACGCATCTCTGAGATACCACTTAGCAGAAATACTTTTAAAGATCGAGTCTTGCGCATGGCAAGTGATGTTAGTTAGTAGATTACTACTGACTTACATAAGTCTGCCTGCTACTCCATGTGCTTGGGTGAAAGCACAGATGTAAATAATCATGCAAGACTTGTGGTAATTTTGCGTTACGCAGTTAGTGACATTATGAGAGAAGAGCTGGCGAAATTGTTATCTTTGCCTGAAAAAACACAAAGGATATATATCCACAATGGTATTATTGAATCTTTTTTGGCACACGATATAAAACTAGAAAAAGTTGTTGCAGTTACTAGTGACGGGGCACCATACATGGTGGGGGACTCATCAGGTTTCATACAGTTCTTTGTCAAAGAAGCAAAACACACAGTCGTTCATTTTCACTTTATTATGCTTCAAGACTCTCTTTGTGCCAGGGATAGCAGCAAGAAGATGCTATCCTCAAAGATGTCACGAAAATGGTCAATTACATCATGGCCCGTGCTCTTTACTGTCGACAGTTTCACGCACTTCTTGATGAGGTCAAGGCGCAGTATAATACTTTACTCATCTACAATAATGGCAGGTGGCTGAGCAGAGGACGAGTGTTGAAGAGATGTGTAGCATGCTTGTATGAAATTAGGCTGTTTATGATTAAAAAAGGGTCGGATTATCCACAGCTCACGTATATATGGTCTGCCTTACCAACCTCCTGTTTTTTACAGATTTTACAGCACATTTCAAAGAACTGAATAAAAAAACTGCAAGATTCAGGAACAACAGTAGATGATATTTTGTGATATCAGAACATATGAAAGAAAACTGCAGGTGTTTGAAAGAGACCTACAAAGTGGGCAGCTAATTTTTTTTTTTTTTCATTCACTACAGCTCATGTTTTTTTTTATATAAAAGACTGTTTGTATCATTCAATGATCGGTTAATTTATTCTTTTTGGACAAAAGTTGTTAATTTGTTCGGACAACTGTATGAGCTGTTTGTTTTTTCTAAATTAAAATCTCAGTATTTTGTTATAATTGTTGTGTTGGCACGTTGAAAGAAATAATTTGTTGTATTGCACTTTGGGCACGCGGCCTCAAAAAGGTTCGCCATCACTGCCCTATATATTTATTTTATATCGTTAGCAGTTGTCTTTATCTAACAGTACCTTTATTGCAAATTTAAGAAAGACTTCCTGTTCTCGCAAAAGTTTGGTGTTACACAAGTGTTTACAATAAATTTATTTTATCATTTCAGCGCCAGTAATAAAATAATGTATAAAATATGTAATAATAAAAAATACAAGATATTTAGTCTATATTTTATATGTATCCTACACCACTGCTTAATGATTTTCCCAAATTTTCACAAAGTCCTCGGTTTTTTTCAGGCTTATAAATTAAAATGCGTCTACTTTAGGCCTACTTTCAATTATTATTTGAATCAAGAAAACATTACATTTGTTTAAAGTCATTATAACTATTACCTTATAATTCAATATTATTATTGTTTAACGTAAGCTACCTTGTACATATATCGCTTCGTATAAACAATTTATGAACGATAATGATGGAACGGCCAACTACAGAAAAAGAAACAGCAACAATAAAAGTCTCATAAACAGCTATGATAATACATGGTCGGCAAACAAAAGTCCTTCCTTGTACCGACAGGCACTCCTGTACCCATGAGCCACAAAGCCGGCGAAGTGTGTAAACCACTGGTCAGACCAGTGGGCCAATGTATGGGGCTGCGGTCGCCGCAGTGGCCACATGACTCCACCCCCACCCCCCATCTCTGAGGGCGTCGGGTGATAATCGCCGCGGGGCCGAGAGTGGAACTGCTCGTCCGGTACATACCGGCCCCAGTGGTATTGCACACCCCACTACCGAGGTCTGGTGCCCCTGAGGACGTGGGGCGTGGTGCGACGTCAGGAAGGGTATACAGTCATTGTCCTGATACGGCTGGTTTCAAAGGTGGTCTTGAGGGGAAGTGTCCGCTTTAGACGGGTTCATCCCTGAGTCAGACAAAATGCGCTCGACCAACGCACCTCCAGCCAACCTTACAGGTAATACGAGGCAGGCACTGTATGACTCGAGGAGTAATGCAAATGTACATTCGGAAAAGGGAACACGAATAAAGAAAGCAAACACAACATGCGACCGCCCTAGATGGGTGCCAGCATAGGGCTAGCCTCGGACAGAGGATGGGGCTAAAATGACTTCCTCATACCTTGCTTGCACCAGATGCAAGGCCTGCTATCGCCATTGCATAACTCGGCTCCATGAGAGCAATCTCAGTAGAGGGCGGTTTAGCAGTTTGGGCGGTGTATCACTGCACCGTCCTTGATATCTTTCAGGACTCAGAAACGTTAAGGGATAAGGCTGGGCTGCCTACTCTGACAGTTCTCGTTCCTGCTAACTATCACTTGGGTTATAAACAGGTTTGCCATGTCTCCGACTTTTGTACCGGACAGTCCGGAATTTCAGCAGATTGTCCGAAAAATTCATAAATACTGGGATATGTATTACAATGTACCCAATATCAAATTTTAATCAACTAAAATATGTTTGGCTGTGTGGAAATATCAAAACAAAACAATGAAACTTGTGTTGTTATTTATTTTATTGCTTTTTGTGTGCTATCAAAGACTATAATAAGCTGAACCGTTTGCTTTATTTTTATAGCTTATATGTTCTTTTCCGTGCACATCCGAAAACGCTGTCTTAAATTACTTCTTTTTTTTTATTATTACAAATTACATATTTATATAGCGCTATTCATAACAAAGTCTTCGAATCCGCTTTACATTTACCATATTATGTTATTAAAATAAATCGAAAAAGTGTATTTTTAATTTTGTTTTTAAAATTTCTATATTGTCGGCTTGTTTGATTGTGTTCGGAAGTTCATTCCACCACAGAGTTGCTAAGACGCTGTAGGGGCGAGCATAAAATGTTTCTCTGTTTACGCTTGGTACCTTGAGCTGCAGATAGAATTTGTTTGAACGCAATCTTCTTTTCTCTGATGTGAGTAGCTCGACCATGGATCTCATGTACTGTGGAGATTGACCATGAAGGCTTTTACAGAGCAGAACCATAACTTTGAATTTTATCCTAAGTGTTATAGGTAGCCAGTGCAGTTAATGAGTTTTCTTCATTGTTCAGAACAATTTTCGCTGCCATGTTTTGGACCCCATGTATTTTTTTTTCAAATCACACTCTGGCCATCCAATGTACAGACAGTCCGCGTATTCCAAATACGCTCCTACGTTTGCCTAAATGTTTCCGCTCCAACTTTCTATTTTATTTTTAATTTTTCATTGAGAAAATCATAGCGATTAAATAAAACGGAAGTGTGCAGTGCAAAAGGGAATCGGGAATTCCGAAAAGGAGTTATTCGAGTAATCGGTTAGCAGAAATATTAAAGCAAGCGGTCCATCTTATTATTGTCTTTGATGCTATTAATTGATGACTTGTCCTAATGATTAGATTATAACTAAATAGCTACCATGTTACAAGATTTTTCAAAAGCATTCGATGGATTTCACCATTTTAATTTACTACAATAAAATTCACTCTAGGTCAGCTGGAGAGACTGGCCCAGGATTTGAGATTCCTGGGGGACCCTTGTTGGCGGCCTATGTCCTAGGAAGGACCACAGACGTCGACGATAATCGACTGCTGTCCCTCGAGGACGAAAAGGCAGAAGAAGAAAAAGAAGAAGAAAATAAAATGTTTGAGCCTCTGTGGTCCCTAACATCGATGGAATCAAAATTTTTGATAACGTAAAGGCGGGGTCGGCAACCTAAGCCACGCGAACCAAACCTGTCACGCAGGGCCATTTTCAATGGCACGCGAGAGACCCCTCATGAGGTGTTTTTTATTCATGATATAAAAAAACATTTTCCGGTTCTTTATAAGTAAAACTGACTGTTGAAGTCGATGTTTCTGAATGACAGAGCGACACATTTCAGTGAGTTGAACGAATTTACAAGGACGGGGACGAACAGCACTTGATCTGTTAGACCACTGGAATGGATTTGCATATATCTTGAGTGAAGTAAATTTCAAAACATTCAACTATATGTATTTCCTTTTTTAAAGGCATATATTAAGATACAAAGTTTGGCTTTTTCAGAAATATATTAAAGCGCTCAAAGCGGAGTTTTCTAAACAAAGACAAGACTTTCAAACTCATGGCCTCATTTTTTTCATATTGGCGATTTTAAAACACCACCAGTTTAATCGAAATGTGCCGATTTGCGGGAAAATCTTGATGGCAGCTTCTTAGGAAGTCCTCTGCTATTCTCAACTGCCAGGCATTCGCTCTACTTTCAACTTTTGTTTCAACTTACACGTGTGAACAGTATTTCACATGAAAGCATTCACAGAGATCACGTACACTTCACTACTCAGAAATTACTACATTAAATATGTATCTCCCATTCATTATAAATAAATAAATTACAACTGTTTAACGTAAATTAATTATATACGCTACCTCTAATAATAAAATCTTCTTATAGCCTAAATACCATAATACTGGATTTATTTAAAGAAATAATGATTAGTAATATTTGTTATATTACAAAACATAACTTGTTTAGCATTACTATTGAATCAAATTTAGAAAATTTATTTTAATCGAAGGGGGATAATTAGCCCGTTTTATTTGATCTAATATTTCTAATGTTAGGCCTATGTTTCTTTTTTTTTTCTTTTATGAAAGATTAAATGGCCTACAACTAACAAATTTATAATGACCAAACTGTAAAAAGTAGTTGAAAATTATATAAATATTATATTACTAAAAAAAATTATATGCGCATTTTTCAAACATTACATTAGCTACCCAGTTTGTATGATTACTACGTATCAACTTTGCTTAACTACATTGCCTCTACCATAATGATGTTATGTCTTCAAAAATATTTTTTTATAACTCATGAAAAGAAATAATATTAATAATTATAATCATTATTAACTTTTGCCAGATCATTGCCTTGATGACCAAATGATAATGTTTACAAAATAATTACCATAAATTTTAATGTCAAAGTTTAAATTTTGTATTTGGCATAAATGCAAATAAAAAGGATGATAATCAAAAACAAGTGTTATTTTTTAACGATTTTCTCTATAGATTTCCTTTGTTTTTATCATTGATCTTACTACGGAGTCTAATTAATTGTCTTTTAAATAAAAAATAAAACAATTATAATAGAGCAGGTTGACTTTTTTTGGCTGTTGGCACGCTGAACGATTTAGAAATCCTAGCTTGGCACACCATCAGCAAAAGGTTGCCGACCCCTGATGTAGAGAACAAACTGTAATAATAAACTGCTCTAAATTGGAACCAATAACTTAAAACTCAGGGGCTCCACAATGGACTTATTTAAGCCCACTACTATTTTTAATTTAATATTTTTAAACATTGTTGATCGATTGCGCACATAATTTCAATGTTTTATCCATCCTGACATACGCATCGAGCATAATATATTGCTTTCGATCCATTGGGGTAAGAATTTAGTGTTTCTTTGTTAATATTCCTGAAAATGAAAAAAAAAAAGTTTGTAATTTTGAAAGTTATAAGAATATAAAAAGTGGTAACATTTTATTGGCTCACCCTGTATGATATCAATATTATGAGTAGTAATGCACACTTCTGATCCAGAGCATTCGCAATCAACTTATCCTTACATTGTAGACTATTTCCTCCGGGGTCTCCACAGTATAATGAAGAAAAATAGCTTTAGTCTTTTTATTAGTGTTTTAATGATGTTGTTACTGGTTTTTCTGGTTTGTTCAGGCAAGTGTTTTTGTCTTTATGTTTATCTGAGCTTTGCAACAAGTTGTTGTTGGATTGTATTTCTAAATTAGAGTTTAATGCCTTATGTATTATTACTACTTTACTCTTTGCCCTTCTGTCCTGAAGTGTTTCTAGGTTTAGGGATTTGACTAATGGGGTTACTCTTGTTAATTGTGAATATTCACTAGTTATGAGTCTTGAAGCTCATTTTTGAATTTGTTCTAATTTTTAAATGTTTTCTTTAGTTGATGGGTCCCATACAGATGCTGCATATTCTAGTATAGGCCTAACTAATGTAAGATAACATTTTAGTTTTATATTCTTATTACATTTGTAAAAGTTCCTTTTTATGAATCCTAATGCTTTGTTTTATTTTTCAATTACAATATAAGTTATCATTTCTTATTACTTCTAAGTGCGTTGCATTGTTAGTTGTCAATTATGAAAGTTGGTGTAAAAATATGCTTAAAATACTCAGTCATGTTTTACATATCTTAGAAATGCATGAAATGTGTTGATTTTTTTTATCAAACTTTGCAAACCTTTGCAGAATATATACGGTTTTACTAGTGCATCTGCTAAATTGAGTTTTAACAGACTTAGCAAATAAAAAGCCACCCCCGCTAAACTATAGTCCCAACCGTCAGGTTTGTCATTGCTAAATAGTGAAGATAAATTTCTGGAAACAAAAATAGATTCATCAGTGTAAGTGACATTTAATTTATGTTAAAATGAAGAAGTAGGCTATTAAGTTATTATTGGTAAAGTATGTAGGTATATTCGTTGGTCTGTGCTGTTCACACAGTCTTCTTGTATGCTATGACCAAGGAAATTGGTGAACTATCCTTCACTAGCTATATAGACCAAATTGGTTTGAAAGGGTTACTTTACTTTGTTTTAAATGTTTGTTATCTGAAATAAAAAATCACCAAATCCAATGTATTTTCAAAAGGGTTCATCTTTATGAATATAATTAACCCTGTGACTCAACATCCTCTGAATGTGCATTTTCTCTTCTGGCAATAACTGCCATGAGTTGTTTTTTTTTTTGCCTTCTCAGCGATTCTCAAAGAACGGATGCGATTTATCTCAGTTGATTCTGGAACAGTTTGGGTTGGCACATTCTCCCTAGCCAGAGCTTTGTGTTGTCCTGCATGTTTCTTCAACATTGTTCGTGAGACAAAATATAAGTGACATACTTTGCACATTCGATCAAGTAATTTAAATGTTTAAAAAAAAAAATTGAAAATTATTTTTAAAACGTTTAAATTCTGCTAAAAAAAAATAAAAAAAATAAAATTAGAAATAAAAATAAAAAGAAAAAGAAATGTGCGACGTCACACATGTCCTGACCCCCACCCCACCCCCGTCACAAACTGTCAGTCACACTTTCTTACATCCCCTCCCTCCCCATGGAGCGTGACGTACTTTATGGGCGGCCCCCTAATTTAAAAATTAATTCAGCCAATGTCAATGCCCCAAAATAATTGCTGTATTATAAAATATTGGGTATATATCTGTACTAAATGTATATAAAAAAAAATTGTACTAAAGTTACTTCTAATGGCATCATTGAAAGGTTCATAGAACTCCAGATATTACAAATTTCTAGTTTTTTTTTGTTTAATTAATTTCTATTATCTTATGTAATGTGGTCGGTGCATATCGTGACGGTGGCATTGGCCTGAATTTCTGAAATTTGTTCCACCAGGTCCGAAATTCTAGTTCCTCCACTGGACTTTCTATAGATTGTATATGAAATGAGATAGTAGATCTAGGCCTATAAATTGATCGGCCCCAAAAGCAAAGAAAAAATCTTTACAAAATGTATACTAACTTTTTATGTGACGTATTTGAAAACTTTTAGATCTAGACAAAAAAAGGGCTTGGTTTGGCCGCCCCAGGCGTTGAAGTTCGGATAGGCGCCAAAACCAACACTGTTAACCTCTACGTAAGTTAACTTACTAATAAATTAAAACTAATATTTTAAATAGGGCGACAATTTTGACCTCCGCCCTAGGCGCCCCATGCGCCATTATCCTTAGAATAACGCCGCTGGATCTAGATATATTTCCTTCTTTGAAAATGTGCCCATTTATGTGAGCTTTAGCATAATAAATAACAGGTTTTACGGGAATTTCCCATCGTTACTATTTTCAGAAATGGGCGCACTAAAAGATAACGACCACTCTGTTCTATTATATACCCACTTTTAGAGTATCTGTTATAGTTAGTGACAAGTGACAAGGGAAGTAAACATGCTCTCCGCCACGAATCCTGGAGTTGGATCTGATTCTAGTGTTTCCTTTAAAATAGTTTTGGTGGGAGATATCGGTGTAGGGAAAACGTCATTGTTTCTTAGGGTAAGAGACGGCAAGTTCTACGACAGTACGTTTTCAATCATTGGCATCGACTATTGTAAGAAGTTTCTTAAATTGGACGATAAGGAGATCGAGGTACATATAGTGTTATTATAAGAATACGTTGACACATCGACAGACAGAGATAGATGCACAGATAGATACAAAGAGAGAAAGACGGATAAAAATGGACAGACAATTAGCTTAGATAGACCAGATATATGTTGCTAATTGGTCATACAGAAAGATAGTTTGTTTAATGTAATTGAAATATATATATATATATATATTGTTTGATAGATGAATAGATATATGGATAGATAGTCAGAATAACAGACAGACAGATAAATACATTACTTAGATAGATAAATAGATAGATATTATAATATAGATATATAGAAATATAGATAGATAGATAGATAGATAGATAGATAGATAGATAGATAGATAGATAGATAGATAGATAGATAGATAGATAGATAGATAGATAGAGACAGATTTATTAGCATAGAACACGATTATTAAATGTAATACTATAAACATCGTGAGAATCGGTCAGTTTCCAAAACCTATAAGAGTTACCCAAATAAAAGAGAGATAGCTTATCTAATTGATAACAAAAGAAAGAGAAAAAGCGACTTTCTTTTCTTTTTCCATTACTTCCTGTTTCCCAAAAGATATCTGTATCTGATCCCCGATGTCGTTCTTTTTTAGTCTATTTTGCGACTATAATTAGGTTTAAACGGTATTCTAAACTAATATATCGGTACAGTTTGTTGATATTCACGGCACATAGACCAACTGACGTTGTAACAGGTAGATAAACGAATAATATTTGTACATTGTAGATTTCTTGTTCCCAGTGGACGGTTTTGTCATATTTAAGGTTGCCATCCGTCCCGATCAGTCCCGATATATCGGGACGTCACCGTTCTGGACCTTTCATGTAATTGTGTTCTAAATAAAAAGTAATTATATGAAATAATTTTTACTTCATTTCTACACCCCCAATCTCAGAGTGTCCCGACGAGCTAGATATTATGGCAACCCTAGTCATATTTGAACCCGATTTTAACTGCACCATAGAGCTGGCAAGCTGGGCTCGAAAATTCTCATCAAATTTGGAAGTTATATTATGTTACTAATAATTAATCTGAAATAGGCGATAATCGATAAAAAAAATATAGGGCGTTTGCAATCACGTGACAAAAATCACGTGTTGTTTGTTTACTTTGAGTAATGGTGTACAATGGTCGCTGTATTAATATAGTTTCATATAGGCTCGAGCTTTTTTTAATTGATATTTTGTGTTTAAAATGATGATTAATGTATTAATATGGATTTTATTAATTCTATATTAGATTAATAGACACAAGAAGATCCTTACATTAAAAATGTTACATTACTATTGAACGATTAGGCCTACAATAAAATAACGAATGACTCCAATAATTCACTTCAATTCAATAAAATCCATTCAAATGCAACACTTACCGGACAGATATTAAGATGATGAATTGAGCTTAAAAGGTTGAAATTCGTTGAAAAAATACCATGTCAGTCTTTCTATTGTACTAGTAAGATGATCTACGACGATTTATCTAATGATTTGTGCGTAGGTTAGCCAATATTCAGATGTGAATTTGGCATGATAAAGAAGTACTTCACCATTTGTGTACACCAATCGGTGTCTATTTACACAAATACGTCACTAAAAAACACAAGCCACGCCCATTGCGAACGCTCTATTGATAGGTCACTAAATAAAAGTATGAAAAAAAAATGGATCACGTTAAAAAATATAGATATATTTTGGCAAAGCTGTAATAGAGGAGGAGAAAACAAAATAATAATAGTTATTTATATAGCGCTTCTATCCATGCTATTTTAGCTATTTGCTATTTTTAGAAGATTATTACATCCACAAGGCCCAAAACTCCTGTAGGGCGACGGGGATCGGTCGGCGGCAGGGATAGACCCGGCGTGTCGGTTGACAGTCCGGTGAATTAACCGCAGGACCAGCCGGCCTCACATAATAATAATAATACTTGTATAGCGCATAGTCTATCCCGTTGGGAACAGTTCTATGCGCTATCAACAGTCACAGACAGAGTACAGACAACGAATAAAAGACGAAAATGTATACATGAAAAATAATAAACTGCTACTTGACTTGAATAAGAGTGCAATTCGATTGGAAGACAAAACCTTTGAGAGATAGATATCTAAAGATTACTCTGGAGAGGGAAAAGGAGGGACGGAAAGACGGACGGGGAGAGATGACTTTGCATTGGTTGAAACCAGGAAGTGTATTATGTCAAGGTTATTGAATATATTACGTCCACATCTAGTATTCAATTTCTTATCAGGGTGGAGCAAATTTGCTTTATTTTTTTTTGCTCTTCTTTACACATCCCATGCTGATTCTCACCGGCAAATATTTACCTAGTTTTCTAATCTAATAAATTAATCCCAATTTGGTTTATGGCCACTCTGAATAGCAGACATTTAAATAAACAGATAATATAAAGCTTAGCACTATTTTTTTTAAAGGTACTTGCCCCCACCCCTCCCTCCCTTCCACATCCCTTTGATTTATTGCCTAGTCGAGAGATAAAATGTAAACTGTTGCTGCACGCAGATTAGGCAGATATAGTATTTCTAACACTGAGCTATATTGCAAGTGCCCGTACCTAGATAAAATTTGATTAGTTTCTAACTCTCAAAATAAGCGTTTTATTTCAAAATGTCTGTGTTTTCAAAAAAAAGGAAAATTTAATTTAATTAATAGTGCTCTTTTCTTTTTCTCTCTTTCTCTCTCTCTCTCTCTCTCTCTCTCTCTCTCTGCCTGCTCTCGTTTCCACTTATAATTATTTATTAAGCAAGCTTCAGTCAACAAATCCAAGGCCCATAATAACGTAAATCATGTCTTATCTTGAGCAGTAACGAATTATATAAGAAGTCATTTATTTATTTACGTAGGCTATCTATTTATGAATGACTTGTTAAGGTTCGGGTTTACTCGTATGTTAATGACTGAATGCCCGCGGTACATCCGATCTCATGAGTCAGCAAGCATTGGCCGAAACAGCGTTCCACTATTTTGTTTACCTTAGTCTTAAATTGTGTTTTTTTCTTTAGTTCAAATGTCTGCAACAAGCAGCCCGCGGGCCACAACACTGCCCGCCAAGCCGTTAACACTGGGCCTATCGGAGCTTCTGTGATCCTTTCTTATATTAATACTGTAAAACAAATATTTTTTAATAATGTAAAGCCCCAAAAATGCTTTGATTTCCTGATTTAGTTCATTATTGGATATGACTTCTTCTCCCCTCTCTGTCTCCCACCGTCCTCTTTCCCCCTCCCCCCCTCATTCCCACCTCTTTATCACTTTCTTTCTGTCTCTCTCTCTCTCTCTTTCTCTCTCTCTTTCTCTCTCTCTCTCTCTCTCTTCCATCACTCGCCCGAAATTTAAATTCTATTCTCTCTACAGTTAAAGATCTTCGACACGGCTGGTAAGGAAAAATATCGAACTTTGACCCACGCTTACTACAGAAAGAGTAACGCTGTGTTTTGTTTATACAGCGTCGATGATCCGAAAACGTTATCGACTTTACTCGCTTGGCATCAAGATGTCCGTAAGTCCGCACCCGAAGGTAAACATTTATATTTTATTCTTAAAACTTAAATTTAGACTATAAAATAAGTTATTTCCCCAGGAAAACCAATAAAAAAATTGGAGAGTATGCGATTTAGTTTTTATAAACGTCGCCATACTTCCATCTCGTGAGACCATGATGTATCACTGTGGATGTTCGTTACTCTCTCCCATATGGCTCAACAGAGTAAAGCCTAGAATGGCAGTCGTTCTTGCATCATATGAAGAGCGTTGGTTCGAGTCCGTCTACTTTTTTTTCAAGATCAAAATTGTCTGCACTCCTCTGCTCTATGTACTCATATGTACTCCCCTCTCTGACAGTGGCACCCTAACCCTAACATCCAAATTATAATGTCTCAAAGAAGGCCCGAAGGCTCTTTAGTCCAGGGCGTAACTTTTTAGGGGTGAGCTCAGAGGGGGGCAGTCCACAGCTCTGTCCGGGCTCCAGCCACCCCACGACACGCCAATTACGTGGCGTGCCGTGTAACGGAAGGCTTACGCAGCTCAGCGATTGTTCAATGCGGGTCCCCTATGATCATTATCGTGGTGGCTCGTCTTATAGGCTTACCTGCAATATCAACCCGGTAACATAAATCCTATACTATAGGTACAGGCATCCAGGCACCGGGTGGTTCGTGAGACAGGATTGCTGCGTCCATTGCTTCCTCCCCACCGAGACCCCGTGGTCTCTCGGCAGTGCAATGGGTCTCGGACTTGTAGCGGGAGCTGTCACCCATGCGTTCGCCCGCCGGTGTAATCTTAATGCGATCGTATCGGCGTTTTACACACTTCGCCAGCTTTGTAGGCCTACAGGTAATATAGTATTAATATAGTAATATAGTCCCAGCTCCAGTTCCCCCCTACCCTTTTCTACTCTCTTCTTTCTCACTCGGAAAGCAAGATAATCTATAGGCCTACGCCATTGTTCTTGCATATGGAATAAGATAAGGGTTTTGTGCTTTATGTCTTTCTGCGCGCTGTAATATAATATTATGTAGTGTTTCAACTTGCAAATTCAATGCTTTGTGTTCAATTACTATGGCTACACGCCGGGTCATTATCTTTCTTTCATCTCTTGTTGCTAGGTTTAGTGATTCAACTATTAGCATTACATTTACCGCTTATGAGCAGTCACTTGCAATGAGCATTGCATGTCGTTACTAAATTAAATGTCGTAAGCTCTATTTACATTAGCATTCTCCATAGGGCTTAACTAGCACTAACGTAAATCAATCATATTCAGACATTGTGTTCTATTCCTAATTCCTAAGTGTACGTTTAAATACGGTAGGCCCATGTAGCGCATGTGAACTATTTTAAACAAGATGTCGCATTCTGTATTGTTATAAGCTTATTTTGTAGATCGCTGTAGACCTAATCTATTCAAGCCTACGCTACATAAATTTTAAAAACAATATGCTTGCACATACACAAGCGTAATCTATATTTAGTTTAACAAAATTGATTTGATATTTGTGAACCGCATCAAATAATGGATTTGCAATCCTAAATCAAAAAGAAAAAGAAAAACCCTTACTTCTGCAGTATTCACAAATTACTAAGTAAAAAGTTCCATTTACATTTAGTCTTTTCATTCTTTCTTTTTTTTTGTGCCAGCTCCCTGTTTCCTCGTTGGAAATAAAAATGATCTAGAGAGCAGAGTGTCTAAAGATAAACGTCTATGTTAAAATATGTTACAAAACATCTATGTCGAGACGATAATGATGTCTTTACGGTTTCTGCTAAAAATGGTAAGAATACATATATAATGTTAAGAGCTGAATAAGCAATTGAAGCCAGGGCCAACTTGACTCAATTGACTTCTTTTTTTCCTTCACTGGTTTTGAAAGAAAAAAAAAACAACATCAACAATATGCATAGATCTAATTTAAATCAGCCACACGAAAAAAGGGAAGAAATACTTTTTTTTTTGTTTTGAAATAGCGGTCAAAGTAAAAAAAAATTTGGTGCCTATAATTTTATATATTATATATCTGTCTGGCATTTTACGTCTCACGAGACGATCTTTTTCCTATGCAAGTCCGTTTGTGTCTGAAGAGACCAATCCTGGAAATACAGGCACGGTCACATTGGGTGCAGGCGAAAACTGCAGGGAGGGTGGGGGGGGGGAAGGGACCACATTTTCCTTCACCTTTTGTGCCTTGCTTAATACCTTCCTTGATCCCTGCCCTCCAGGTGGACCTATCCTGCGCCATGTCCTCCCAACTGTTGGGGTCAATATGGAGGTGTTTCATGTCTCTTTTGCAGACATCCACATATCTCAGTTTTGGACTTCCGGCAGGTCTGTAAAGGATGTACTGTGGGCATTGAAGCCTCTTAAATTGAGCCGTGAATTAGCGGCTGATATTACAGGGGTGGAAACACATGTTACGTTTTATTGAGTTCCCATTGAAAATTGAAATATTTTTGTTTGTTGTTTTTTTTTGCTTGTTTTTTTTCGTGTGTGTGATAATTTTCTTTTTTTTTTTCTTTTGAAATAATTATTTTATTGTTTTGTTGTCAACTCTATATTTGCTGTAATTTGTAAGCTAATTGACATAACGCCTTGCCCTCATGAATTATGTCATATTATGTCTGGCTAAGCTTTTATATTTAAATGTGTCTGTTTAATCCAATGAAATTTAAGATTTTATTGTGCGTGCCCCCCCCCCCCCACTGGTACATTAAATTAGTCCTATACAATTGAAATATATTTATGACATCACTCCACATCCCTATCAGTAGCAGATCAAACCAACAAAAAAAAGAAGACTTGCACATATTTTTTATAAATGTTCTATTTTTTAGGACAGGGAGTTTACGGACTTCTAGAAATAGTATGCAAAAGATTAATATCAGAGCATCAGAAGAAACAAGAAGAAAAACACAATTCAAGTCCGGAGAAAATCATACAGTTGAACGATGGCAGTGCCAATGTTAAGAATTCAAGTTGCTGCTTTTGACATGCGCTTTATAGTAGTATTTGTTTTTAAATTAATATGTTTTATGTTTTATCAACTATGACGGAATTGCAAATATTTTATCAACAACCGAAGCTAAATTAAGCGCACAACAAAACAACATACCATTGACACTAATGAGAATTCCGGTCACTAAATTAAAACCTAAAGACGGCATTTATTATGGCAGCAATGATATAGATTTATATGTCTACTTCAAAAATGTTGTTTATTATTTATTGGTTTCTACATTGGAACAATATTTTTATTTCAATGGTGATGCAATAGTTCTCATTAATGATTCTCATTGTGTGGATGTTTATATTACAATCTATTTTATTTTCTGATAAAAAAAATTATGTGTTAATATAATAATATCTACTTAGCATAAGCTTATTAATGTCATTGTTATTTCTTACATTAAATAAATTTTCAAAAACAAACTTGTGTTTTTGTTATCTAATAGGCCTAAGTAGCTTCCTAAGAATTAAAGAGACTTGCTTCAATTCATATTAATTCTTTCTTAATGCGCATTTTCCATCCTTTTTCATCGTTTGTTGGTCTACATATTTTTCGGAATACTTGTCTCTTCCAATAATGTAAAATGTTTTCTGTACTTTGTATGTATGTGTGTGTGTCCCCACACACACCCTATAGTGTGTAGCCTACTATGAGAGTGTGGATCACAAAACATATAATATTATGTGGTGTGAATGACATTTTAAACTTCAAAAAAATCAGGTAAGCTTCTAATCGCAAAAACGCAAATACCATATAATTTAAACACAGTTATCACTAACAATGACAATAAAGAACATAAAACCAATTAACTGTATCACTGCCTTTTCGTCATTTGTTGATCTAAGTATTAGCTTAAATTTATGTTTAAGATAATTCCTATAAGAGACAAGCCAAGCTTTCTTCAGACATTGTGTGCGTTAACAAATGCTACAATCTGAAAAAGTTGATAATTTTACGAATGTATCCTAGCACCAGATTTTTTTATGGACACTCCCCCTCCCCTTTCCTTTTTCCAAGTGGTATCACCCAACCGCCACATTGAGGAATCCTCTAGAAACCAATCGATATCTATTAAATCTAAGAATTTAATACTGTGGCTTTTTGCTTTAATGGGTGACTTATTCAAATAAATAGACTAAAAAAAACCAATTAGATGCTTTATTACTAGATTGTTAAAAAGCCTTCGATAAAGTTCACCATAATAATTGACTAAAAATCATCTCCAATCCTTTACATCAATAGATTCAAGACTTTTTGATTGGTAGAGAACAAACTGTAATAATAAATGTTTATAAATCAGCACCAACAATTGAAAGCTCAGAAATGCTACATGGAACTGAGCGAGACCCTTCTTACTATTTTTCAATTTATATTAATGATTTTTTTTTATAACGTTAGCACAAGGTTATTTGTAAATGACTGCATAATTTGCAGGACAATAATAGCACAAAAGGATACTGAAAACCTAGGACCCAAACACTATATTTGTGCGTACGTACACGTTCAGCCGAAACCCCTCCACATTTCCTATAAAAACGTACTTATTCCAATTTATTAAATAATTCAGAGTAAAAGTTAAGTGCAATCGAAGACTAGTGATTGTTATGAATAGCGCTATATAAATGAATGTAGGCCTAATTTGTAAATTTGAGTAGGGCGACAAATTATCATGCATTCATTTTGTAAAGTCGTTTGACGGTCTGCATCGGGATTCTATTCGGAAAATAGGCCTACTTGGTTACTTTGACATTCCACATAATTTTATTGAAGATCTTTGCAGATCTAAGCCAGAACTCAATAAGCTCTGTCAGAACTGACGATGGTTGCACTGAAAGGTTTAGCATTATATCTGGTGTTAGATTAGAATGTGTATTATCGTAACTCCTATTTATTTTTGGTGTTAGACTTTTGTATGCGGCAGTAAATACAGGGCCCACGCTTTTGAAACGAATGGCGAACAAATCACATACTTGCTTTTGTTCAACAGCCTTTGTTTTTCATGACCTTGTCTGTTCGTGATTTCAACCAGTCTTCTGACTTTCTGTTTATTTTATTTTTACATCGCGGTCATATAACCTATACATTTGTGCACAAAATCTACCAAATTCACCCCCCTTTCGCCCCCTCCTCAAATAACCTGCTTAGGCCTACGTAATATATGCATGCCATGTGTGACCGTCTCAATATTGTTGTACTGTACAGCCCTGTTATTGTTGATCTCTGAAAAGCCTTAAAAATATTTATATTGATATTCAAAAATGTCAGGGTTTTTCTTACGCGAGCTTTATAAGCATTAAAAAAAAACGTTTACGATAATTCCCTTTTGTTACTAAACATTTTAAAGAACTAGATCAACTAAAATACTTAAAGATTAACCACATCGTTCTACCAACTGTTAGAAGTGGAGTTATAGTTGAATACAAGCACGTTAACGAACATTTACTTTCCGCCATGAATCATAAAGAAAAAGCTGGTTCTAGTTTTTCCTTTAAAATTGTTTTGGCGGGAGAAGTTGGTGTAGGGAAAACATCGTTTTTTCTTAGGATACGAGACGACAAGTTCTATGGGAGCAAAATGTCCACTAATGGCATCGACTCCTGCTCAAAGACGCTTAGAGTAGATGATAAGAGGTCAAGGTAAGAGGTACAGACACACGTGTCGCAGATAGATACATAATTGTATAGATATATTGATTGATAAATAGGTAGATAGATACTAAAATACATAGATTGATAGATACATTTGTAGATAGATAGATAGATAGATAGATAGATAGATAGATAGATAGACACAGACAGACAGACAGACAGATAGATAGATAGATAGATAGATAGACACAGACAGACAGACAGACAGACAGATAGATAGATAGATAGATAGATAGATAGATAGATAGACACAGACAGACAGACAGACAGACAGACAGATAGATAGATAGATAGATAGATAGATAGATAGACACAGACAGACAGACAGACAGACAGATAGATAGATAGATAGATAGATAGATAGATAGATAGATAGATAGATAGATAGATAGATAGATAGATAGTTAGATAGATAGATAGATGCATTGGGGGCCATCCTTATATCACGTACTCACTGAGGATGGAGAGGTAGTTGGATTAGGGAGCTTTTGCGCACGGATTAGAGGTTGGAATCGAACTCACTTTCAGAAGTTCGGGTTCGATAACAACTTATGTTTGAGTAGGCCTACGTTTCGGTAACAAATTAAGTTCGGGTTTGGCTCGGTTCGGTAACAACCTTTCCTTCGGTTCAGTTCGGCGGTGAATAAGAATCGAACTCTTATGGTGTTTGGGTTCTAAAAAAAGTATTTGATAACAAAGCATGTGCTCATATACTAAAAGAAGAAAAAAAAATTCTTTAACAGTCATAATACACCTGAATTTTACTTGATTCTGTAATTTGTTTTTCATCCCACCAGCCCTTTTTACAAACTTTTAATTTTTCCATTTTGTTTTTATTGGGTCTTTTAGTAGTAATACAATAAATAAGCATATCTGGCCAAGTAAGCTAACGATGTAACCACAATTTAAAAATATTTTCGGTTATTATAATGTTATAATAATATACTATCATTACTATCAATATAATAATACAAATATAAGATTTTCTGTCGTAGTCTAAGTAGGTTAGTGACGAGTCAGCTTATTAGGCTATAGGCCTATAATCTCAATAGCGTTAACCAATGTTTGTTTTTTCAATTATTGGCTACATGTACTAGATCTAATTCTTTTCATTACAACACAAGCGACTGATTTTTTATTTGCTCAAATGAAAATAAAACGAAAGAAAAAAAAAGAAAGATGACGGGTAAACTCAAGCCCAAACATGTTAATCTTTTATTATAATGTAGTTCTCTAAACAGCTAACGATTTCTTCATTTTTTTAACGTTCGACGTAGGCCTTTTCCTATTGCCATTTATCCTTGAATAACAATATATAGCTTTTTTGTCCAGGCTAAATATCCCCTTCAGGGCCGTATTTAGGATTGTGGGGGCCCTGTTCCCAAATGTATGTGAGGGCCCCACATGGCCTCGCCCCTGCCTTCCACATAGGCCTACCTGAGAAAAATGCTGTTAATTCATGTTAATGTTAGGCCTACTTTCTGTAAAATCATACATACTTTTTATGTTGCGCTTAGCTTGGTTGGACTGGCGCGCTTAAATTTGTAGGGGTATAAATGAATTTTATTTTACATTTCGAACGAAAGGATGGGGATGTCACTAATCAAAGTATTTTGGGGATGTGTGGGGCCCTTTATTGTGTGGGGGCCCCTGTTCCAATGGAACATGTGGAACATGCCTAAATACGCCATTGATCCCCTTTGACTATAATAATCTAAAAGCCATTTAATTTATTTTACTTCAGCCATAATCATGATAAACTAGTTTATATTTTGTGATTTCTACGTTTGTTCTTTAAGAAGACAGAAAACATAAGTTAACTACATATAAAAACCTTAGGCTACTTGGACTAGATTCTATATATTTTAACTTGTTATTTTTAAATGGATTCAATATTGTTTATATTTTAAAATGCATGCTATCTTGTATTTTATATATATTGTAAACTAATGTTTTATAAGAAAATGAGAATTTGAAACTGCAAAATATTTAACCAATAATCATTTTTTTTACGATTTCACTAGTGATAAATAAATAAATAAAATAAAACATTAATTTTACACTAGTTTAGGGTTAAAATAGTGCACCAGTTCAGAATCAGCCTGCCTATGCACCTATACCGTGCACTAATTAAATCTCTTTCCTACACTTTAGAATGTATGGCCCATCTTTTTGGTAGCCTATAACATTCTTTTTATGGCCCCATAACAGAAAATTGTTCACACATCTACTCTCTTTCTCTCTTCCTTCTCTCTCATCATCTCTTCTAAATATGCTAAGGTGTCCATGTACCCAGCTCGGACTGCTGAGCATTGCGCTGGTCACACAATCCCCTTGATCGCTTTGGCCACCGAAAGTGATGAACAAAGATACGGGTTTGAAAGAATACTTTGCAAACTGTATATGTTATTAAATATGACATTGTCTAGTATTTTGTTCTTTTTTTTAACACACAATGTAGACTATATCTTCCTGGTACTCAACGTAGAGCGTATGCCTATTGCTGTCTGAAACTTGAACTCTCCATTAAATCTCCATTCTTACATTTCTACAGTTAACCATTATCGACACAGCTGGTAACGAAAGATTCCAGAGTAAGCCCATGCCTCACTTCTACTACAGAAATAGTCACGCTGTATTTTATATGTAGCCTACAGCGTCGACGACCAAAGCAGCTTAAACGATTTACTTGCTTTTCCTGAAGATGCCTTTAGATCCGCGCCCGAAGGTAAACATTTGCATTTTAAGACATAGTCCTGATATGTGATTTTATTTTTACACTAACACTATCGTTTCCATACTGGTGAACTGGGGTCGGTAATCATTTTGGACTACTGTAAGCCATTTCAGGAGGTCAAGAAGGCAAACTGTGCAGAAGGTAGGCCTAACAATGCTGTCAAAGAATTTTTATTTCTAAGGCCTACAACCCTTAGTTTTTATCAAAGTTTTATTTAAGAGCTTCTCGGGATAAGGTGTGGGCATTATAAAAATAATGAGAAACATTATGGATGTACTTTAAAAATTGTTTAGAAAGATAAAACAAAGAGCGAGCGCTCGTGGGACCTTGGCACTCAACAGTGTAAAAACAAAAACTCCCTCCATATTTTTTTTACTAAATTTTCTGCCAACTCCTATGCCCAGGTGTATTATGATTGTTGCAGAAAATTTATTAACTTCTTTTTGGTAAATTTTTTTTTTTTTTTTAAATATTCTTTTGCTATAAAAATAAATAAATAATAAGATTCCTACCGAACACAATAATAAGATTCCTACCGAACACAATAATAAGATTCCTACCGAACACAATAATAAGATTCCTACCGAACACAATAATAAGATTCCTACCGAACACAATAATAAGGTTCTGCCGAACCGAACTCTAATTTTAGTTGTCACCAAAACGAAAAAAAAAAACGAACTTCTAAAAGTAAGTTCGATTCCCCTCTTTAGCATTTTTACGATTTGCTTTGCTTTTTTTCAAAATTTGAAATGTAAAAAAAAATTGTCTTGAAAAAATCAGTAACTTTTTTCTTTCAAAAAAAAAAAAGAGTAGGCTAAGCTAGGCTAGGCTAGGCTAAGACTAAGAACCCTGTTCTGAGCATGTTGTCAAGGCCTTGCTGCTTCGGGTGAAGCTCGATTAAGTTTACCCCATACATCAATTAGAAAACCCTGAAGACCGAGCATCGTCAGTAAAATTTTGACATCCCCTTCCTTTGAGGTCCCTCTTACTGGTGAAGAAAACGATCTGGTGGTAGAGTCGTAGAGGGTATAGGCCTATACAGTGGCGTAGATAGGGGAGGGGGGGGTCCAAATTTGAAAGTCCCCCCGGGCCCCTACTTGAGGGGGCGCCCCAAAGGAGAGTCCGAATTGTGTTTTTTTTCTCATGTCATAATGTCGAATGTCAAAATGCAGGGGCCCCTAAAGAGGCCAACCCCCCCCCCCCGGCCCCCAAATCCTTAGCAACGGCACTGGGCCTATACATTCAATAACCACTGCTGTGCCAGCGCGAACCTGGATGTGTTAATAAAAGCCGAGCATCTTTTTGATCTCTGCAGCTTCACTACACGACATGTGCTTGAAGCTGCGTTGGTTGAGATTGAGAATAGTTGAGATGACAAAAAAAAAAGCACTTTGTTCCCTTAAGCCTACGCTTCACCTCAACAATAGAATAAATGAGTTTTAATCTGTGACCATTAAGTTAGGTCGAATCCGAGGGAGGTTGACGGGCTGAAATATCAGCTAGATCTAGGTTAACGTTGCCGACCCCTAATGTATTTTAAACGAGATGTCGCATTATGTAGGTCAGGGGTCGACATCCTAAGGCACGCAGAGCGATTTTCCATGGCACGCGAAGAACGTTCAAGACTAATTGATACAGACTAATTACATTTAAAATAATTTTTATGCTCATCTTCTAAAATTAAACAAAAATATAAGTAATTCTAAGACTGATTTTGTTACAAATGTTTAACCTAAATGTATTATATTGCTTACTTGCTTAATTCCTTTGGTTCCTTGTGGAACATAGCGCCTCCGCAACAGCTCTCCAGCGCACTCGATTCTGGGCAGCCTTGCCATTTCCTCCTCGCAGGAGCGTCTCCAGGTGGTCTTCGGGCGATTAACCCGTCTTTTACCCTGGGGGTTCCACTGCAGAGCATGTCGCGTGATGTCATGTGGGGGCTTCCGTAAAGTGTGCCCAGTCCACCGGCACTTTCTACTGGCGATCTGCTAGCTGTTCGAGGGGATCCTGATTTGTTCGTCGCCACAAGTCGGTGTTCTTTACTCTTTCTGACTTTCTGTCCACCGAATCTTTAATATGTTGCGGAGGCAGCCATTAACAAAGGTTTGAAGCTTATTGCTCAGAGTGTTGGTGACTCTCCAGGTCTCTGATCCGTAGAGAAGCACTTCCTTTACGTTGGTGTTGAAGATTCGCAGTTTGTTCCGGATAGACAGGGCTGTTTACCTCGAGACTGGTCTCAGGGTGATGAAGGCATGTCTCGCTTTCCCTATTCTGTATTAAATTTTAATGTATTATATTGGCTACCTTTAATAATTAAATCTTGTAATGAATACCATAATGCTAAATTTATATAAAGAAATAATAATTAGCAATGTTTGTTATATATTACAAAACATAACTTGTTTGGCATCACTATTAAATCAAATTTAAAATCTTTATTTTATGTAAAGGGAGATAATTCGCCCGTTTTATTTGCGCTAATATTTCTAATATTGTGGTTCTTATTTTATTAAAGACTAAATGGTCTACAACTTTATAATGACCAAATTGTAAAAAGTGGTTGAAAATTATGAGTATTATATGACTAAAAAATTATATGCACATTTTCAAACATTACATTAACTACCCAGTTAGTATGATTACTACGTATCAATTCTGCTTAACGATTAATACATATTCTTTTTCAATAAACTAACGCAAATATTACAGTAAATCTCTCAAAAACTATACGATGCCTAGTAGGCCTAAAGGAGGGGCAAGGAGATCAAACTCCGCCGCGCCTCCTAAAGGAAATTTAAAAAAAAAAAAATCTCAGTTAAATGGAGATCAAATAATATTTTAATCAATGTTGGCAATCTAGACAACCAAATGGTAATGTTTACAAAATAATTACCAAAATTGAGAAAGTTTGGTAATAACATTTTGTAATTGGTTTAAATGCAAATAAAAAGGATGATAATCACAAACAAGTTAATTTTTATTTATTAAATAAACAACACTTTAACGATTTTCTTTATAGATTTCCTTTGGCTAAGGAGTTAAATTTATTGTCTTATAAAAAAAAAACAAGTATAATAATGCAGGTTGACTTTTAGGCTGAATGATTTAGAAATCCTAGTTTGACACACCATTAGCAAAAGGTTGCCGACCCCTGATGTAGGCTATGATAGCCTACCGTATATAGGCTTAACTGTTATATGGCTGGTTGTGGTCTAGTTTTTAGGTCTGCGCAACATAACTTTGCACAACGCTTTCAGCATCCAAAGACAATAACCTAGCCAAAATTATTTTACTGTATGCATTGGCTTAACTTTTCGAGGAAAGAAACGTAATGCTCGACCACGCATAAATAATATAGATCTACTAAAAGTAAAGTACCCATCGGACCGAATTGATCCATAGTTCCGGTGAAGAAGCGTTCATCAGAATCTGTGGCCACGGCATACTAGGTGATTGTGTGGCCAGCACTATGCACAGCCGCCTTTATTGAAGTCTATTTCTGACGAAATACTACTAGGCTACTAAATAGGGCTACGTTTTATTAACATTTCTTGTCTTTTGTGTGTGTGTACCAGCTGCCTGTTTCCTCATTGGTAATACAAATGACCTAGAAAGCAGTGTGTCTAAAGATATGGTAGAATATGTTGCCAAGCATCTATGTCACGACGCTAATGATGTCTTTACGGTTTCTGCTAAATCCGGTAAGTAAATATATAGATCTAGGCCCTACAATGTTAAGCGCTGAACATGCAATTCAAGAGTTAAAGTATAAGCCAGTCGATTTAAAAACCCAGTCAACTTCTTTTATTTTCTTTACAAACAAAACAAATAGATACAATTTATTAATTCTTTTTTTTTTGGGGGGGGGGGGGGGGAGGGGGGGGGGGGGGGAAATACAGCTACATAACCTTTTTATTTCAAGCCTCTATGTCTCATCCATGTCAGAGGGGTGGATAAAAATAATAAATAAATAAGAAAGAGCATTATATATATATATATATATATATATATATATATATATATATATATATATTAAATCTTCTCTTGTAAATCTTCTATTTCTAGGACAAGGAGTTCACAGTCTTCTAGAAAGAGTATGTACAAAATTAATATCAAAGCATCAAAAGAAAAAAGTGATAAATGTCAATGTTAACAAACCTTCTTGTTGCTTCTGGAGTGTGCTCGTGTCAGATTTGTTTAAAATAATAAGTCTCATTATTTATTATAGAAATATAAGATAAATTAATTGCCTCCCCTTCCCCACACATAACGTCTTTTAATAAGTTTTAGTAGAATTATTGATCGGATAACAAACGCACGTGATCTCATAAATGACTTAACGTGATTGATCGGGGAATCTCTGATCACTTCCTCATCTCCGTTGAGCTATGCCTATTTAAAGCCTAAAAATTTTGTAAAAAGCAGTTGAGGAAAGTCAAATCCAGAAAGATGAAAGACATCAACAATTCTAATTTTAGGTCTGATGTTAGTGCCTTGTTGCGGCAGGTTCGACGGACTTATACACTCACTATATCACCTGCCTAAGAATGCTGCTAGACATTCATGCTCCTCTGACAACCCGATTAGTTTCTGATCGATTATCGGCTCCATGGATATAAAACGAGATCAGGGTAGCGAAAAAGTTGTGCCGTCAGGCTGAGAGTAAATAAAAGCAAACCGGTCTAACAGTGCACCGACACTTGTAAAAGTTGTATACACAAAAAAACTTTGTCAATTGTCTGATCCGAGATGCTAAGACAATACATCTTCGCAATAAGATTGCGAGCGCGGACTCATCTCGGGTGCTGTTTAAAATAACTACAGAGATGTTGGGTGGTGCAGGTCAACCTGTACTACCATGTTTCATTCCCCCTGCCGACCTCCCTGACTCCTTTAATCAATTTTTCACAGACAGGATCAGGAAAGTTAGGGAAGACCTAGACAATCAAACAAGCCTGCCCGCCCCACAATGATCTCGTCTTCCAGGGTTCTCACCTCAGTGAGTTTCACTCAGTATCTGAAGCATCTGTTAAGAAAATTATTAGTAAGATGCCTAAACCGTCTTGCGAACTCGATCCCATCCCTGTCTCCCTCTTCAATGATTGTATCAACGAACACATACGTTTGATCACTACGATGATGAATGCTTCTTTAGCTTAAGGTATTGTGCCTCAATCAATGAAACATGCTCTGGTTAAGCCCCTCTTAAAGAAGCCTAGCCTCCACCCTGAGTGCTTAAAAAACTATCGGCCTGTAACAAACCTTCCATTCCTTTCGAAGGTCTTGGAGCGTATTGTCCTAAAACAGTTATTGTCTCACTTGGAGCAGCATAGCCTTTTGGAGCAGTTTCAGTCCGCATATCGAAAGAGTCATAGCACGGAGACTGCATTGGTCAGGGTTGACAACGACCTACTATGCACATCGGACTCGGGTCATGTGTCTATTCTGGCAATGCTTGATCTGTCTGCCGCTTTTGACCATAAGATCCTGATTGACAGGTTTGCAACTACATTCCGGTTGTGTTCTTCGTTGGTTTAGGTCATAGGTTCTCAACCTTTTTCGGCTCACCGCCCCCTTTTAAATTTTTTTTCCGCTCACCGCCCCCCAACTTAATTTTTGCGGAAACATTTGTTAATTAAAGGGAGATAATTGACCCTTTTCATTTGAGGTAATATTTCAATTTGTTTTTCTTTTATAAAAAACTGAATGGCTTGCATTTATAACTTTGAAATGATATGATAAAACTGTAAAAATTATTTGAAAATTGTATAAATATTATATGACAAAAGAATTTATAAGAATATTTTCAAGCATTTCAATAACTACCCAGTTTGTATAATTACTACGTATCTATACCGCTCAGTTATTGTGGTTACCTCTTTACAAACGATTCAAACGCATTAAAGGACATCTCGGTAAAACGAGTAAAATTAGTAGCCTAATATTAGCTAGAGATGGGCAAAACCGTTCACCATGCTGATCGCCGCTCAATTGAGCGCTCACTAAAAAGATATGGATCCGTTGAACGGTTCCACGGATCACTTAGTAATTTACCCTCCCCCCCCCCGCCTCCCTCCATAATTTTATATGTTGGATGTCAAGGGGAGAGAAAAACAACTTGGATCCCTTGTTGAAACGCCGTTTTTTTTTGTTACTTAAAACATAAAAAAATATAAATAAGAAATAATTGTTCTCAATCGTCTAGTTGTAGGCTACTAAACTAATTATAATTAAACTTTTGTTTTTAAGCTATAATTCCTTTAAAAGGGTAAATGTAAAATACTGTAATCATATTGGCTAATTATAATGCAAAAATGGTATCATCAACATTATTTACAATTGACAGCAATTGTACGATCACTTGCATTCGAAACCAGCATATCGAAATGCAGAACGGGAACCGATCAGTACAGACCCATTCAGTACTGAGCGGGTCTGATCCGATCAGTACAGACCCATATCATTACTGAGCGGGTCTGAGCCGATCAGTACTGAGCGGGTCTGAGCCGATCAATACTGAGCGGGTCTGATCCGATCAGTACAGACCCATATCAGTACTGAGCGGGTCTGATCCGATCAGTACTGATTGGGTCTGATACGATCAGTACTGAGCGGGTCTGAATCGGTCTGATCCGGGTCAGATCCGGATTCTAAGTGAACTATGGAAACCAACATATCGAAATGCAGAACGGGAACGGATCAGTACTGATCCGGGTCTTTTGACAGTGATCGGCTTTCGGATCCGTTCCTTTAAAAGACCCGGATCAGTTGATCAGTTCTTTAGTGAGCGACCCATTAGCCGATGTTAAGGCGACAGTCCGGTGAACCAACCATAAGACAAGACGGCCATTTGTCAAGTAGGCCTACTAACCCCTACTTCATCGAAAAGTCATTGCGATTCTTATTTATTGTTCAATAATATGTATGCCTACTGTTGGGGGATATCAGATATTTAGTAGCACTTGCGTTTACATCATATTTCATCCAAAAACTAATCGATTCAAATAGGTGTGTTGTTGAAATTATAGCAGGTACGTATGTACCGCCCACTTGCCCTTCATCGCCCCCCTATCGCCCCCGGGAATGTTATCGCCCCCCTAAAGCTTCTCATCGCCCCCTGGGGGGGGGCGAAATCGCCCCCGTTGAGAACCTAAGGTTTAGGTAATAGGCCTACCTGTCTGAGCGCACTGAAAGTCTTGCTATAGATGAGTTCGTCTCGGCACCTTCAACGTTGAAATATGGAGTGCCCCAAGGATCTGTTCAAGGACCAGTGATGTTTGCTATGTACGTGTATCCACTCGGCCAGGTCATCAAACCGTTCAGACTTTCCTATCACTTCTACTTCTACGCTGATGACACACAACTGTACGATCATGCGGTCCCTATTGAGGCCCCTCGTCTCGCTGCAAAGGTCAGTTGTGCAATCGCCAACATTTATTCGTGGTCGGGGAGAAACGGGCTTAAAATGAATGAGGAAAAAACCGAGATAGTCAGAATTGGAACCAAGAGAAAATTTGCCGAATTCACTGGTCCAGAAACTATCACCGTGATAAACTGCCAGGTGCCATTTGTTAACAAAGTGAAGAATCTTGGTGTTTTATTGGATCCCACGCTGTCTTTCGATCATCATATATCTCATCTGTGCAGAGGTCTATATCTACAGTTGCGTAGACTCGGCCAAATACGCCCCTATTTGTCCACTGATTCTGCAAAGACATTGGCAGTCGCCCTGATACTTTCGCGTACCGTATCGACTATTGTAACGCCCTGCTAGCGGGCCTGCCCGATGACAAAAATACAGCGAATACAGAACAGTACTGCGCGCTTGGTTATGCGCAAGTCAAAACGAGCCCCGGGAATCGCCCTTCTGCGTTCGCTCCATTGGCTCCCCGTGAAAGCCAGAATTGAGTATAAAGTGGCGCTACTTTGCCATCAGTGCATTTTTAATAACGAGTTTCCGTCCTATCTCGAGGAACTAATCACACCATATGTCCCGCAAAGAACACTTCGTTCTGCCAACTCAATGCTTCTGGAAGAGCCCCGTCCCCCCTCACGACCGTTGGCCTTAGAGCCTTCTCAGTATCCGGTCCGAAGGTGTGGAATCTACTTCCCATTCAACTCAGGCAAACAAACTCTACTTTTACTTTCAAAAAGAACCTAAGAACTCATTATTTCAATATTTACCTTCGATAACCTGCTTAAGACCCCTACTGTCTTACTTATATTTTAGATCGATTAATGCTTCATTTATTTAATTTGTCATATTTATTATATTTGTAAAGTTTTAAATCATCAATTAGTTTTCTATTTCTTAGCCTAAAGATTATATCTGTGTTCTTAATTGTATGCTAAATGTGCTCTGAGCTTACATTATGTTAGTTGGCAGCGCTATACAAATATTATTATTATTATTATAGTCAATCTGTCCATCACAGATAAATTGTCACATTTGACAATTTGACCCTGTAAAGTATAATGTACTATAAGCACTGTGAAGTCTTTGCAGTTAATATCTGTGTTGTCTAATAATCTGTAATTGACATATATTCTACTAATACACTGCCACACATTATGATATGGCAGCTAGGATAACATAATTAGATTAATACTTCAAGAAATATAATTTTTTTTTTTTTGGTTTGTGAATTATTCTTAAATTGAAGTTGAATGTTTTTACAATTTCAGGCAATTTTTCTCATGAATGATTTTCATTTTTGGGATGTTATATGTTTTTTTTTCTGGTTAAGAAATGTGTACTTTTAAATAACATTGGATGGTGTTCATTGACCCAATGGATGAAAAACATTTATGTTATGTTGTGTTTTTTTTACATTAATAAAATGTTCAAGAACATATTAACATGATATATTTTTCTAACAATTACAGTATTTCTTTTTTTTTTATAATGAAAGAATGCTTCTTGTTGTTTTATTTCACATTTACAAAAACTTGGTGTTACATAAAAAAAATTGTTGATTAGTTGCCCTGTTGGGGGCTAATATAATTTTTAATGAATAATTATTTTTAAAGATATTAGATTTACTTACAAATATTTAATATTTATTTATATTTCTACAGTTTATACTATTTATACTCTGGCCAAAAGTCAGAATTTGCTCAAATGGGAAAAAAAAGTAAAAAATCTATCAAGGTCTACAATATTGTGCATTACTACATTACCAGTGTCCAACAGTTATTTAATTAAAATACACATTTGTTCAATAAATCGGCTTTAACTTCATGTTTTTTTAGCACTGGGACAAAACTTTATTACAATATATACACATTTTTATTACACAAACAGTTGATACTTCCAAAATATCCTCCATGATAGCTTTCTATAGAAGGCATCATGTCAACAATACATACCAGGGACAAACAAGTGTTTGAGAGACAGAGCCCTCGGCTGGCGTGTCAAAGGTCCTGGGTTCAAATTATGGTGAAACTGGTAAAGGCTAGGATTTGGTTCCCAGTAATGAAGGGTGTCCCTGAGTCTACCAAGCTCTGATGGCTACCTGACATTAGTTAAGGAAAAGTAAAGGTGGGTGGGAATTGTTCTGGCCAGACAATCTCCAAGTATGCCATGGCCACAGAAACTTGTGAATGCTACCCTATGGATCAAATTTTTCTGATGAGAATACTTACTACTTACATGGACAAACACATTTTTATTTCTCATCTTATGAACTGTATTATTTTGAAAGGAAACCCATTATTTAAACTGTCTTACAAATTCTCACAACTCTCATCTACTTCATGCAATAAATTAAACTAAGGTGATGCTAATGATATATATTGATATGCACTAAATATAGTTTCTTTAATTTAACAATTTAACTCTCTCATAAAACACTACAGTTATTAAATTAAACAATTAAAATATAAATTAAAGACTCAACCATGCACACTTTCAATTTTTTTATTTATTTTTTAAACAATATAAAAGGCTGTAGCAAAAAAAAATGTTCATGCTAATATCAGTTTACAATAAAATTCTATTTTTTACAATAATTTTAAACTGAGCATAAACAACATTAAAATGGGAGTTAAAAATAACAGCTTTAAAATGTACAAAAAAATATGTACTCATTAACAATATTTTAAAAAAATTACAAAAAATTTAGTCCTATTAACCCTTTCTCTCCGGATCGACGATGGGATCATCGATTTAAAATGGCTATTTTGTTGGATCGGCGATGCCATTGTCGATTTGTTAAAATTTGTTTATTTTCAGCACTATTCTTTGTATTTTACTTTTACATAAATTATGATAAATCTAGAATGATTTCCCTTTGGATAAGATTCGGTTTTGTGTTTACATCGTGTTTTCATTGGAAAAAAAAACATTTGTATTTTTATGGATTTTTTTTTCACCTTGTAGGGCTGTTTGTTGTGGGTAGTGATCATTCATATATGATAAAAACGGGCTTTATATTTATAGTTTTAAAGAAATATTTGCTTTTCATAGTGAAAAAGGGTATATATTTTACAAAAAACAATGTAGTTAATTAATTTATTTTATTAATGTATGTATTTTTGGTGCGAGCCTTGGAATTTGTGTTATGTAAGACTTTGGTGAGTAATTTTTTATTTCATTTTTGTTTTTAAAATTATTTTTTTAAATATAAGTTACACACGATTTTATATTCTCTGTAAGGAGCTTTTAGTTTCCTTTAATTCAATACAATACATTTTCTGATTAAAACCAAAGGAGTTATTAAGAATTGAAGAAAAGCAATAGTAATGACAAAAAGAAAAAAAGGATAATTCCGTCAGAATAGGGAAAATAATTCCAGAGAGAAAGAGTTAATATAAATCTATTGTACACATGAATGCTATTTACATTATATAGTTCATTTTTTGTGTTGTCATCTAAATGCAAGAATTTTATTAGGTACATTTACTTGTACTAGTTCATCAGTTTATAAAAGGTCTAATTTCTCTAGTGCAAGAAACTCGTTACATTCTTTCATTTTTTTTTGTATGAAGCTTGGAAGTGTCTGGGTAGGCCTACCTACTGGTATGTAATGTCTTTTTTGATATCTCAGCTATCTCTTCTGAGATGGGCCCATGCAATTTCCATCAGGGTACTTTTCTCTGAACAGTTTTACTATGTCAGGATCTTTTAGTCTCACGCCTTCAAGCTGATTGCCCAGCGTAATCCTGGATAAATAAAAATTGAATCATTAAATTACACTGATATTGGACACATAATCTGGGGTTAATGAGATAAAATCATTTAATTACATGTTCCTGGAAAATTATGATTGTATCATTGAATTAAAATGATACAATTCTAAGATGATCCTTTGTATTTACTATACTAAAAGTTTCATTTAAAAATCATATTTCTTTCTTTATTAGTCTCTGCGAAAGCTTCTGGTACCTCTGGTACATATGCAATACGGTAAGTATGATGGTGGAATGTGCATTTCGGACCAAGCCTACTGACAGAAATGGTCACCAGTTCAATAAAGTGTTGATGTACTCTCCAGGTCTCCTTCTTAGTGTCCAAACTAGGCTTTTTTTCATACATACTTCTTTTAATTCCACTGAACAGTTCATGTCCCTTACAACTTTTGATTACCAACCCACTCTACTACAACATACATCTATTATTTAAACAAATGTTTTGTTATCAAATATTATTATTTTTGTCATCTACTCCACTTCAGAAATCTGGATATGAAAGAGTTGAAGCACATGTTTACACACAAAAAAAAAGCTACATAAAAAAAAATTAAAATCTAGAAATAGCAGTGTTCTATGCCAGGGGTCTGCAACCTTTTGGTAATATGTGTGCCAAAGTAGGTCTTCTAATTCATTCAGCGTGCCAACATCCTAAATGTCATCCAACATCCTAAATGTCATCCAACATCCTAAATGTCATCCAACATCCTAAATGTCATCCAACATCCTAAATGTCATCCAACACCCTAAATGTCATCCAACATCCTAAATGTTATCCAACATCCTTAATGTCATCCAACATCCTAAATATCATCCAACATCCTTAATGTCATCCAACATCCTAAATGTCATCCAGCTCTTGCACTCAATTACTAGTAGAAGAGATTTGAATAGACTTTTTAGGAGTCTTACGTGTGCCATTGTACATCGCCCTGCGTGCCAAGTCTGGCAAGTAGGTCGCCGACCCCTGCTCTGATCAGTAATCCGTTTAGTGCCATATACATACTAAGGTATAACAGCAACTTCCGAATGGGAACAATACGGCTTTAAGCTTGCAGTAGAAAGAAAACTTACCAGTTGGGCTGAACATTATGTGGTCTTCCAAAGAGCTCCACTTTTCTTGTGCCGGGAGAAAGACGTTCAATTAT
This sequence comes from Anisus vortex, assembly GCA_949126835.1. Lineage (NCBI taxonomy): Eukaryota > Metazoa > Mollusca > Gastropoda > Planorbidae > Anisus > Anisus vortex. Next base: position 24,610,364 of record OX421499.1, read on the forward strand.
GCCATAGATTTCATCTGGTTTGTGGCTAGTCGCCCTCACCTGATGCGGAGAAATTGACATTTTTACTACTAAAAAAACTAAGATAAAAAGCCACCACTTACAAATCATTGTGGCCTACAAGGCTATTAAGCAGCATTATTCTGTTAATGTAGCCATGGCATACAAGTGGATTGTGTGGCTTCCCATATCCCCCAAGCATCACCTGATAGGGTTTTATTTTGAATCCCCGCTACACATTCATGGTAAGAAATGGTGTGGACCGCAATCGTTTGCCTTACAATTTTAAACATGACATATTTAAAAAGTGGAATAGATTTCTTTATCGCTTTCACAAAAATATTTACTTGCATTATTGATTATTGAGTTTCAAATACGGCAGTAAACTGTTGTTAGGCTAATTTACCTAACAATTTTTTTTAATAAATAATAATTACTATTTAAAGAACAATGTGTTGTAGACATTTAGGAAATATATTTGGTGATTAAAGCAGTGTCAATACAGCAACAATTATTTCTAGGCCTACAAAAAATGATAAAACTAAATTTGCCCAGGCATAAGTTGTTTTCTTTGTTTGATTTTCTAAACATTTTTAATACTAAATGATCAGGGATTCATTTTTCTACAAGATTAAACTACTTTCAAGTTAACAGAGCTCATATATTATAATAGAAGTATTATAAGAAAAGCATTTTAATGGTTCTTTTATTCGTCTTTTAGACGTCAAGGATTATTTCCCTTACATGGAGACTTTACAGAAGATTTTTGTCAAGGCTATGGGAAGTTAATACTGGTCCTTACTGAAGTCAGGTGTTCATGAGACCTAAGTAGACTCAAGGACAATTTCCAGAAAAGATGCATAGTTTTTATCAGGCTTTAAGCCTAAGACCTTTAGATAGCAACCCAATGTGCTGATGCTAGACCACTGTGTCCCATGAAGCCTTAGGCATTTAGAAAGTGTAGAACATAGGGAAACATCTAAAGTGTAGAACATAGGGAAACATCTAAAGTGTAGAACATAGGGAAACATCTAAAGTGTAGAACATAGGGAAACATCTAAAGTGTAGAACATAGGGAAACATCTTAAGTGTAGAACATAGGGAAACATCTAAAGTGTAGAACATAGGGAAACATCTAAAGTGTAGAACATAGGGAAACATCTAAAGTGTAGAACATAGGGAAACATCTAAAGTGTAGAACTTAGGGAAACATCTAAAGTGTAGAACATAGGGAAACATCTAAAGTGTAGAACATAGGGAAACATCTAAAGTGTAGAACATAGGGAAACATCTAAAGTGTAGAACATAGGGAAACATCTAAAGTGTATCTTGAAAGTATAATAAGAGCCTCTCAAAAGGAGTACATTTTCTAAGTTGATAATAATAATAAAACACAGATTATAGGGTAAAGTGCTCACCTCTGCTACTATAACATCACAGTCCATGCCTTTGTTTACACCTTTAGGATTACCTTTTACACCTACCTGAAAAAAATAATTAATAATACCTTTTCTGTGCTTTAAAAAAAAAGTTTACAAGTTTTTTTTTTAACTTCAAAATTAGCATTATAAAGTTGTAAAGAAACCATAGACTATAGTAAGATGGACCGCTTGCTCTATTTTTAGAGCTTATATATGTACTTTTTTTTCCGTGCGCAACGGCAGGGTTCCTGCACCAAGCTCAAATCAAAATTTCAGGAGGTTTTCAGGAGTTTTTCAGAAGAAAATCTAAAATATCAGGAGGCGCAGCAAAACCGAATTCACTATATCACTAAACAATGACTCAGATACATATAAAATTAAATAAAATATTTTTAAGGGCATTATAATGTGAAAGCTAAATATGTACCAATAAGCTATGTTCATTATATAGAGTCCTTTAACTGTCTTTAGAAATCTTATAATTTAAAAAAAAAAAAGTACAAATAAAAGAAATATGGTTTATGAAAATAAAAGGAGGGGAGGGGGTAGAGAATGGAAATATAGTATCCTGTATAGAGGCATCTATAACATATAGAGTGTTACATTAACAAGTATAGAGAAAATATTTATATGGGCCTACATTGAAAAGTAGGCCTATATAGAAAGCTTACAGATTTACGAGTTAAAAAAAACTATCACTATGACAAGAAAAAAACTGCTATTGTAAAGGACATATAGATAATCCAATTTGATTACTTTCCAATCATTAGGATCATTAAGCCTATTAGAATCCTGCTACAAAAATAAAACCTTACAGCAGCTAGGTGCAGTTAGGTAAGGAGGGGCAAATAGTGCAAGGGGGAAATATTCCACAGTGGGGGGAGGGAGTAGCTGATTCTGAACTGGTGCATATAAAATATAGTACATATAATATCTCCCTAAACTACCGTATTACAAAAAAAAAAAACACCTGTGGATAATGTGCATCCTGACTTTTGGGGGTTATACTGCCTTTTAACTTCTAAAAAATTCATATTATTTAAACATAAAAGTTACTAAATATTCACCCTAATTTGGAAACTTTCCTTTAAAAAAATGGTTTCAATCATGCATAAAAGGCAAACACAGCGCTTCACTTATTTAAAACAACCGATCACTACAGCCATTAGTCATAAGGCAAAGTAATGTATCTGTTTCTACATCTAAGTCACTGTCCATACTCACGTTCCTATCCCTATGGTAGGCTAACACTATAGTGGGTCGACACAAAAAAAAATCTTTTGAAGTAGGCCTGCATATGCTTTCTAGACAGAACGGCGCCGTTTTGATGACCCGGTTTTGATGACGCGCTATACAATTACAAGTGCCCTAACCTAATTAACATTGTTTGTAATGATTTCTAGTCAGATATATTCAGCATTGAGTGCATTTCATCAATGTATTGGTTAATAAAATGACTTGGATCTAGACTTCTAGATTAGGCCCAGTCATTAGACTGATAAACTGATAGACCTAGGGCCACACCGGCTAGGCCTATGCCTAGACCCAAAATCGTCTGCCTACATTTCCCACATTGATTAAAAAAAAAACACATTGTAGGCCTACCCATACGATATAATAATTAGTAAAACCATGTAGGGCCTACACCTTTAAAAAGTTGATAATGATATCGGCGCCAATCGGCGTAGGCCTACATCGCGAACAACTCCTCTAGTAGGGCTAGCTAAATAAATAGGCCTACTGGAATTTTTACCATAATATGATATAAGATAGCGTCTTAAACGTCATCGTTTTCTTTTTAACTAATAAAAATACCTATTTCTGTGTATTTTGATATAAATATATTTCAAAATAAATCAATTTGGCAAAATATGTCGGTTCGCTGACCCCAAGTAGACTAGTAGGCGCCGCGCGTAGCGTAATCAGGCATTCTCAACATTGATCGCGAAAATAGGCACCTTAATCCTTATCATTATCTAATCTAGCAGACACCAAACTGTAGGAGAGGGAGCGAAAGAGGAGGAAGAGCTGTATGTTTACCATCTTTACCGTCACAAAGCGAGAAGGGATAGGCTAGGCGTAGCAAGCGTAAGCGAACAAGTGGGAGGAGGGGCTGTTGAAATAGGGACATGTGTCGGAGAAGGAAAAAATAGGGGTTAGCTCAATTTTTCAGGACATTTCAGGAGATTATTTCAAATTTCAGGAGTTTTTGCACTTTTTTTGCAATTTCAGGAGGATTTCAGGACATCCTGAAATTTTAGGAGGCCGCGGGAACCCTGAATAAGTCTGTCTTAAATTACTTCTATGCACCTCTTTGTTTCTTAAATTAAATGTTTCCGCTGTATACAACTTTCGATTTTAATTTTTCATTGACAAAATTGAAGTGATTCAATAAAACGGAAGTGCAAAGGACACAACGAATCGGAAATTCTGAAAAGCAGTCTTTCGAGTCCTCATATAGCAGAAATACTAAAGCAAGCGGTCCATGTGTATATATAGTCTATGAAGAAACATACAACTGCAAATGTTAAAATACTGATACTGACCAGGCAGTGTTCTTTTCCGTGATTAAGCCAGTGACCAGTTCTCCCAGTTCTGATGATCCTCTGTAGCTGGTTAGTTTTGACCCAGATGATTTCATCAACTCGCTTGTACCTAACACCCAATTTAAACAAATCAATTGTGCATAAAAGTAAAAGAATTATTTCTTAATCCAAGTATCAAATAAAAAAATTGTAATTGATACATCAGCTTTGCTGTACTCAATTTGGTTCAGAAATGCGTACCCTTTTTGGGGCATTAATATTGTTCAATTGAAAAAAAGTAGACTATAAATTTTACAAAAATCAACTTATAGTTTTTGTCAGCTTTGAGTAAATACTTCTATCAAAGCATAAAAAAAAAAAGTAAGGTCAACATACCCCCATTGTTCTAAACATTCTCTGCCTAGTTCCATGGCTCTGAGGAAATATTTTTAAAAAAGTAATCTACATTGTTTGTTCATATTACATGAAGCTAGTTACCACCAATAAAATTATTATATAGAGTTAATAAAGAGAAATATTTGAGTGTCACAAGAAACCAAGAAATGCTGGATACCTATGTTTTCTAATAGCCTGTGGAAACAAAGATGTTTGAGAATTGCAGCACTCTGGTACTAGACAACCTTGCCCCAAACACAAAGAACTTAATTAATCAATTTTTTTTTTAAGGCAATATGGTCTGTCTAAGTTAATAACAATGTTTGAAAAAAAAATGTCTATAATCCATAACATCTAGTCTAATATGCGACTATACAATTAAAAGAACAACCTGCCAGTGACCCAGAGAAAGATAAAGCCATCATCCTGAAGGCCTGGAATGTCCAGCTGTCTCATTTCATTATCTCCCATTGTGCCATAGGGCAGCTCCATGTGGATATCCCAAGGGGGGTCAGCCATGACAACGGCACACTTGCCCAGTGTGGACATATCAAAATAACGGAGATCACACTGGATCCACTGAAAAAATAAAAATAACAAAATTAGCTAAAACAATATTTTAATAATGAGATAAAGTAATGATAATAATGAACTACTGATACATAATATACATATGAATATAATACATAAGATGATACATTAACGAGATAAATAACTGTAATGATAATAAAACAAGGGAGAGAAGCTAATCAATGAAATTACAAATTGGTTTTAAACTCGTTGTTTTAAACTATCATTAAAGTTTATTTTCAGCAACAAGTACAAACTATAGCTTAAAACTTAGGTCAACAATTAATGTATGGAGAGTTTTCTTTTGGTATTATCTATAAAAACGAGAAACAAAAAAAAATAACAAATCATCAAACCTGGGGTGGAAACATTTGCACGCTGCCATCGTCACTCATTTCTGATGGCAATTTCCCCAAAGAGAACTCTTTCTTCATTAGATCCGTGGATGGAAGCGATTTGGGTGGGTAGTCAATTTCATAATGTACATACTGTATGGCAAAGAAGAAATAAAAACCACTAGAACTAGCCTCAGTACTACAGGCTTAGGAAAAATTGAAATAACAACGCACACTTTATCACTAAGGCTCCATCTACTACATGATTTTTCAGACCATTACATTATATTAAACTATGAGCCAGGCAGACAATATTGAGTTTTAAATAAAATTGAAAATATTCCTTTTTTATTTATTTTAAAAACAAAAGTGTTAATGTAAAGAGCAATTGAATATTAAATGTTTCTTAAATAGCACTATTTAAATTTGTAATTTGTAAAAAAAAAAGTATGCATTGTAATTAGTGACGGGACAGTAAGTAAAGTGCCTTTCAGACCAAATTGATCATAGGGCCGGTGAAGCAGCGTTCACCGGTTTCTGTGGCCAAGGCTTGCTAGTGGATGTGTGGCCAGCACAATGCCCAGCTGCCTTTACGCCAACTAAGGTCAGGAGGTACCCATCAGAGCTGGGTAGACTCAGGGACACCCTCCTGTCCCAGGAAAAATCCTAGCCTTCACCAGGATTTGAACCCAGAAGCTTTGGTGTGCTAGCCAAACATGCTGCCACTAGGCCACCGTGTCCCATGAGGGTACGGTATAGCACACTAATAATATAATGTACAAAAAATGTTCTCTTTGATTTTAATGAACAAATTGAACAGCTAAACTATATCAAAAGTAGATAACTATACTCATCCATAAAATGATTACAAAACATAACATCTTGATTAAAAAACATAACATTTTGATTTTAAAACATAACATTTTGATTATAAAACATAACATCTACATATAGCTGAGGTGGGCAAATTAAGACTTGCGTTCAAAGTGCCTCACCAAAAATTTACCCACCAGGTACATTTACAGTTTGTATTTTTAAATTAGTATTTTTGTGTCCTATAGAAGGCAGCAATTCTACCCACTGGTTCAATAAGTTGTGCAAAAAACAGGACTAAAAATACTATCATCAGATATCACAGGTGATGATGATGGGTGTCCGTCATTTTTGATGAGGACCATCCTATGTCAGAGTCCTGATTTCTTATGGGTTCGGAGACGGCTGATGAGGCCTATTTTTGCCCGAAAGTATTTGCCACTGTGGGTACACAGGTGCGTGGCTTGATGGCCAGTAGAAGTGGGGCTGTCTTTGATGGATTTTCTTATTTGTTGTTTTTCAGTAGCAACCCTTTGTCTTTTATTTTCGTGAGCTACTGCTCCAGTTTGGGTCATGTTGGGCCAGGATGATTGGTCCTCTGCTAGGCTTTCCCAGTTGTATAAGCATGTGAAAGTGTCTCCCAACAAATATTCAACAAGACTACTTGCATTATCGTTCAGCTTGCACATTATCATGAGAAACCAGAGTTAACTCATTTGTTACTAACCTAGTTTCCAAAGACACCCGGGAAAATACTAGCCAAAGGGAAGGAACTCCGTATTAAATTTAGTAAATTATTTTTTAATATTTTTTTTAATGACTAAATATTCCCCAAAGTGAATAAAAATTACATCATAAAATAGATAAATATCTTAGCTTTCTGGAAATGTATACTTTTATACATAAAAAATGCCGAATTATCGGTAGAATCATTCGCTGAGTGTTGAGACCCTAGGAATTGGCTACTAAATATTTTTGCTAGCCCTAACGTCAAAGTCCGATAATGTATAATAAAGCCCGTAAATCTAGTTGTAATGGAAATTCATCTAAGTCTATATTTGACACATCTTTATTATCAGAACTGTTGTTAAATGTTATATTTGGAGGTATAGAGCTATTGATAAATAAAGTAAAAAATTAAAAGCGAAGGCTATAAAAAAAAGTATTACAAGACGAAAGGCCAGTGAAAACTACCCGTATTTTGAACGCGCAGCGCAAAAAAACGAAACTAGATAAAAACATCCGGTTTTTATTAACGAAACAGACTATATTCCTACTTTTTAAAAGCCGTGCTTGCAGTATTTAAAAAAAAAACAGAACGCATGGCGAAAAATCAAGAAACGACAATAGGTTAGTCTTTAGGGCGCATTAGTACGGAGGGGGGTAGGTCGCATTGAGTCGCAGTAGTAGCAAATGAGTTAAACAAATGTGATAGATCTTGATTTTTTTCTTCTTCTTGATCTGGGTAACTATTCAATTTTTAAAATCTGGTTTATGAGATGTCAGAGCAATTAGCTTAACTTACTTTACAGCAAGTATTTAAAAAAATAACATTTTAACTGTGGTTTATGCTATGTCAGTGCAATTAGCTAAACTTACTTTACATGTATCCATATGGAAGCAAGTATTTAAAAAAGAACATTTTAACTCTGGTTTATGCTATGTCAGTGCAATTAGCTAAACTTACTTTACATGTATCCATATGGAAGCAAGTATTTAAAAAAGAACATTTTAACTCTGGTTTATGCTATGTCAGTGCAATTAGCTAAACTTACTTTACATGTATCCATATGGAAGCAAGTATTTAAAAAAGAACAATTTAACTCTGGTTTATGCTATGTCAGTGCAATTAGCTTAACTTACTTTACATGTATCCATATGGAAGCAAGTATTTAAAAAAGAACAATCTCCAAGTGATTCTGTGAATAAATATAAATAAATAAAAAAAACTTCAAGTAAAGCAATTACAAAAAAACAATAACAATATCATTAAAAAAAAAAAAGCATCAAAAATGTTTTGATTGTATTGGTCTCAAAGTTGATAAAAGCCCTGATTAAGTAGGAAGTAATAAAGTATAGACAAAAAGAAATTATTTCAATACTTTACCATCTGTATGGTTGTTGATGATTTTTTTGAAATGTAGCCTTTTACAATTAGCACCCTCAGGGTTGGACCTGTAGCATTCTTCCCTTGTTCCACACTGACAAAATTCTTGAAGTTGTGGCCCTAGCAGCAAAATAAATGTATACAAAACAAACCAACTTGATAATAATGTAAAAATGATAATCTATAACTATAAGTTTAAATACCAACAGATTTGTATATTTTGTTTTGTGCGCTAATGTTCATGGTGTTATATGTGACTCAGCAAACATCAATTTAAAATGTATCCATTTATGATTAAGAAATTAGACTTAATTTTATTTTAATACTTAGTGTTTAGAATTCACAAGCCAAGTATAATGAAGGAGAGAAAACCAAAAATGTGCATCCTTTTTGTCAAACATAATCTTAAAATAGGGCTATTACAATAGAAGCACAATGTATGCAGTAAAAGCCACAAATAATAATCTTTATAACTTTTGGACCTATGTTTACATTTTTATTACTTTAGTATTATTCTAGATGTTTAAAATTCTATTTGAGTAATTATTATTCTTTTAACAAACAGATTACAGACTGCCATATTGCAATCATGATGTGTAAACATATTTTTTTCTGGTTTTAATTGTTGTTTTTACAGTAAAAGGTGTTAATTAAAGTTGAATAATGATGTAGGTAGGTATGTCTGAGTTGTTCAAGTTTAGGAAATTCCAAAAAGAAACTCAACAAGAAGGTAAGTCTTAATGGCAAACAAATATAAATTAATTACCTCCTCTTGATTTGAACTTTTCAACTAAATATTGTTCCTGTAAAAAAATAATTAAACTCTAAACAATATAATCAAATTATGCATTGGGAATATGCATGAATCAAGAAAACAACATTTCAACTTAAAAACTTAATTATGAATAATTGACAAAATAATAAAAATCTTTAAGTGAAAGTGCTATAACAATTTTTCAAGGCATTTATTTAACATCCATAAATCGGAGATTTGGAATTTTCTACTCAGCATGTTAAAAACGACATGATATATTTTAGTCGCATACACCATGCCCTAGATTGACAGACATCACATTAGAATCTGCTAGTAAATAACAACAGACTTCACCCAGTGGAGGGTGTCCCTGAGTCTACCCAGCTCTGATGGGTACCCGACCTTAGTTGGGGTAAAGTAAAGGCGGCTGTGTATAGTGCTGGCCAATCACCTAGTGTGCAGTGGCCACAGAAACTGGTGAACGCTGCTTCACCGGCCCTATGGATCAATTTGGTCCGAAGGGATATTTAACTTTTTTCACCCAGTGCAGTGAGAGGGGGTGGGGCATGTTTTTGTTTAGTGTTCAAGTTACTTTTTCTAAATTGAGTTAAAAAAATGCATTCATCCCAAGCAATTCACATTAACCTAAGAAATGGATTACATTCTAAATAATAAAAATTATTTGATTCTGAAATTGGAATTAATTTTGGACTATTCAACCTATTATAAAACATCTATTTTTTTTATTTAAGAAACCATGCTTATCACCATTTTCTCAATAAGTGCCTAAGAATGGGGATTTTAAGACAAGGGGGTCAGGATTAATAGGTTTAAGAACAATTTTATTTTACGTTTAATGAATATAGACATTCTGAGAAGAAGAACTCTATTCATTGCTAAATATTCTGCTTTATTATATTTTATATTATAACTCCAATAGTCATTTATGTTTTACCTTGGCAGTTTGCGTCACAAGCAAGGCTTGTATTTCTTCATTTAATTTTTTCTCTTCTCGTTCCTTAGTTGACTGCATGGACAATAAACTCTGAAATAATTTAAGCAATAAGATATAGTTATACACTTGCCTTATCCCTTATGCGAGAACAAATGCATATAAGTACTTTTTCTTCTTAGTGGCATTCGGGCATGGAATGGGTTGCCTGAACAAACCAGGAATACCAGTAACGTAACATCATTTAAAACATTAATAAAGATGCAAGACTAGACTTAAGCCATGGATGAGCGTAGGACGCAATAATCTTCTTTATAGAAGGAGCCTCTGTAATATATAAGATAAGATACACATATTTGTTTTTGTTCTATAAGTTTTAAAATGTTTGAATTTATTTTAACACCAATGGCAAAACTTACAGAAACAAAAAATATAGGGAAGTACATGTCTTTGTAGTTGGGGTGAAATAAATCAGAAACAGAAAAATATAAGGAAGTACATGTCTTTGTAGTTGGGGTGAAATAAATCAGAAACAGAAAAATATAAGGAAGTACATGTCTTTGTAGTTGGGGTGAAATAAATCAGAAACAGAAAAAAAATAAGGAAGTACATGTCTTTGTAGTTGGGGTGAAATAAATAAGAAACAGAAAAATATAAGGAAGTACATGTCTTTGTAGTTGGGGTGAAATAAATCAGAAACAGAAAAATATAAGGAAGTACATGTCTTTGTAGTTGGGGTGAAATAAATCAGAAACAGAAAAATATAAGGAAGTACATGTCTTTGTAGTTGGGGTGAAATAAATCAGAAACAGAAAAATATAAGAAAGTACATGTCTTTGTAGTTGGGGTGAAATAAATCAGATACCTCAATGTCTCCAGACTCAGGGGTTGTTGTTCTGGCTTGTTTGGAAGTAACCTCTTCCTCATCTTCATCCTCACTATTGTATTAGAAAACATTGTATGTTTAGTAAGCAATCAATATGATCATATTTATGCATGCCTATGACTAAGGTAGCATTCATTACTTGTTTTTTTATTTTGTTATTATTATTACATATCAAGAGAGTTACAGATTCCTTGTTTACACATTTTATTTCCTTAGATAACAAAATAGCATTTTCCACTGCTTGAATGGAAATACTAGTCTAGGCCCCTAACTCTTGCTGTCACATCCTTTTCTGATGGTGTGGCCTATTCATTTCCACTCGCTATCATGGATAAGGCAGATTATGTTATTTTTTTATTGCACATATCAGCCAGAAACTGGTAATTTTCTATTTTATTAAACCATTGGATATTCAGTTATTTGTCTTAGGCACCTGTTATGAAAGTTTGTATTTCAGTGGTGGACATTTCTACAAGTTTACATGTTTCCAATCCGTAAAATTTTTATCATTAGAGTCAAAGATCCATCACTTGGTCTGATGATAAATTTTAAATAGATATTCTGACTGGTTAAAATTAAACAAAAGCATGACATGCAAGTCTGCAAGTCCTATGAGGCCATTAATTTCTACATTTGCTTCTCCTTATTCATTCAAGATCTACTTACAACATAAAACTGCATATAAGATCATGTCATTTTTACTTTCGCATCATCTGCACTCTAATTATATCAAGCACTAGAAATAATAATTTAAAAAAATGTATAAAGTATTACCTGTCTTTTTTTCTTTTTTTCGTCTGACCTTTTGTAATATCAGATAACTAGTGGAAAAGATAAAGACAATTAGTGCTGTGTAAAAAAAAAAGAGAAATTCCAACTTATATTTCTCACCCTGTAACACTTTGTGAGATGTTAATCTCTAATGAATTTCATTCATAAAACAAATTACCATTCAGCTGGTAATGTTTTTTTCAAATAGTCAAACATGCTAACTGATTAGGTGAAGCTGGTAATGTTTTTTTCAAATAGTCAAACATGCTAACTGATTAGGTGAGAATAATAATTTAATTTGGTGATGTACCTTGCTCAAGTCCAATGAATTGACAATTAAACTTGCAATGTTCTCTGTAAATTTAATTGTAATTAGTTTTTGCAAGGCAAACTTCCTTAGGAGTTCTTCAACAAGTCTATGGTCCACTTCTCTCTCCATCAGCCTTGATGTATGCTCTGCTATTACCTGTAGTAAAAAAAGCATCTTATATAATTACAAATCAAAAGATTTTTCTGGCATTACAGCTTAAAAAATGGATTTATTAAAAGTAATATTCATTCTTGAAATGTAAAAAAATTACCTTGCTGTTATCAAATTGTATAAAGTGATTTGATTTTTTATATGAAACTATATATACATATAAAACTTTTAATATTTGCCTAGATACCAAACATTGACATGAAACTCATGAAAGCTAATTGACTGGCCACATAGTCCAAGTTGGTCTAAAAAGGGAAACTTTATTTTTGTTATTTTAGCAAACATGATTTTATAGTGCTTCCAGACTCTACTTCTCAACTTTGATGCCACTAAATGCCTACAATGGATTCTACTCCATGTAATAAGCATGGTAGTCTTTTGGCTTAGTGCCCAACGCCCCACTGCAAGTCTGGTTAAAATCCTGGTGGGGGATTGGAGTAAATGGCTAGGCATAACTGGAAACCAACACAGACATTCGCTTTGGCCAAATATCCAGATTTTCTTAAGTATTTGCCTCTGCAAAAAATGTTTACACTGTTTGTTACAAATAGAAACAATAAATATTTTAATAAATATCAATTTTTTGTGAAATAGAATAATCTAGACTTGATCAGTTTTACCTTCTGTACTATTGTTGTAAGTAAAGGTTTAATTGGATATGTGAAGGAGAAGGGTAAAAGAGGGAAGATTATCAAGAGAATAAATAATAAGCTTTGCATTAAAAAATTAGAACAAATTCAAAAAAGAGCTGCAAGGTTCATAACTAGCGAATATTCCCAATTAACAAGAGTAACACCATTAGTCAAATCATTAAACCTAGAAACACTAGAAGACAGAAGGGCAAAGAGTAAAGTAGTAATAATACATAAGGCATTAAACTCTAATTTAGAAATACAACACAATAACAACCTGTTGCAAATCTCAGATAAACATAAAGATAAAAACACTTTCCTTGTCCCTTATGCGAGAACAAATGCATATAAGTACTCTTTCTTCCCGAGTGGCATTCGGGCATGGAATGGGTTGCCTGAACAAACCAGGAAAACCAGTAACTTATCATTTAAGACATCAATAAAAATGCAAGACTAGACTCGGTCCACGGATGAGCGTAGGACGCAATAATCTTCTTTATAGAAGGAGCGTCTGTAATGTATAAGATGTAAGCATATGATAGCAAAACTCTGGAGTAGCTGCTAAAACTTGGTTGTACATATCTATGGCAAATAGTAAGTCCAAGTATTTGGATTCAGTACTCAGTGGAAAGTGTCTACTTGGTTAGGCCCTATAATAGGCCTTACATTTCCTCATGCTAAGCTGTAATGGTAGCACTCCTAGAGTCCTACCAAAACTTAACAGTAACAGCCAACAAATATACATATTTAGCTGATGCATAAGATTTTTACTTAGCAATAAATACCATAAAATTAAAAACATAAAAGGAGAATGAGTGAAAAGTGATATACCTTAGAATCTGAAGGGATGTCAAGACTAATGTCACAAAGAACCATTAAAAGCTTCTTCTCAACTTCTGGGTCAGATGTTAGTTTAACAGATTCCCTTTGTAAAGGTTTATTTGTGCTGATTGTAGAAGCAGTGGCAATCAAAGGTTTAGCAGCTGTCAGATCACCTGGTATTTACAAATAGATTTTAAATTAAAAAATTGACGGCTTTGATTGAATAAATGGGGTAATGAAAAAAATATTGTCAATATTTATGCCAAATTTATAGCACTTCTTTGTCTTTTAGACCATTCCAAGAATTGAGTAAAGATATTTAGAAAAAATAGCTAGTAATAGTGTCTGTATTCTTAATAATTATAAATAATAAGTCATAAGATTATAAGACATCCATCATTATTTGTTTGTGATTAAATCTAAGGCTTTAACTTTAATAAAATAAGATAAAGTTAAGTTAGTAACAGGCTTGGATAAAATAAAAATATTAATTTATCTAAACAATTTTTTTTATTCTCATAATACTGAGTGATTATAATCAAATTCCTGTGTATAAAGCTCAGCATTATACACAGAATTTGAGGCAGGTCACATGATCTGCATGTCATTTTAAGCTTTTATTTAAATTGCGTATAGACAGTAGGCTTACACCTTTGTCTTATAACTTTGGTTTTGTAACATGTTTGTGCCATGAATATTAAATATAAATATATTCTACACTTGCCGGCTTGGTGTAATAATTTTTGTGGTGTGTCAGTTTGTGATGTCATAATTTTATGTGTATTGTTTTGACTGCGCGAACCCTGTGGCCAGTTGATCATGAGAGAATGGGAGCAAATAAGAAAGGCATTTAGAAATCACAATTACTAGGCTATGTGCAGACCTTTGCGCATAGGGCTCAGTGTTACGTAACAATATTTGGAAAATGAATGTAGCCACCATAGCCCTACATTTACATAAAGAAGGTAAACTTGACAAGCAACTGACTCCTTTATAAATAGCTTATATACTTATAAGTATAATAAAGTAAAACCTCTGCCCACTAGAACCTTTTCACTTTATAGGCCTATTTCGCCTACTCAATGAAAGTCTATCCAAAACCAGCTGGCATTGTCATCATTGTGTAATGATCATTATTACATCCAGTCATTTGCTTATAAAAATAAATGTTTTTTAAAAGAAAACACTTCCTTATTAGTCTTGTGCCGTTAGCATTATAATAAATAACACAAGCCTTTTCTTTCTTATAGCACGGCACACACAAACCAAGTAATAGACGAGATCACAACAGTCACACTGAGGAATTCTGACATAGGACAGGGGGCCAGCCCTCTAACTATTTTAACAAGTGAAACAACAACAAATAATTTTAGCAATCACAACATCTCCCATCATAAAATAGGCCTATATGTTTCTAAGTTTGATTTATAAATTTAAAGGGTACTACTCTGCTTTCAAATCCTGGTGGTGGCTAGGATTTTTTCCCAGGATTTGAGAGTGTCCCTGAGTCTACCCAGCTCTGATGGATACCTGACCTTAGTTGGGTAAAGTGAAGGCGGCTGTGCATAGTGCTGGCCAGAATATCACCTAGATCTAGGCCTAGTATGACGTGGCCACAGAAACTGGTGAACGGCTGAACCCTGCTTCACCGGTCCTATGGATCAATTTGGTCCAACGGGATACTTTACTTTTTACACTACTACTAGTAACTAGTAGCTCGTACTAATAGTAACCAGTAGGTAGGCCTAATTTTTACTAGTACCGAGGCCTAGCTAGGTTAAGTAAGGCTGCTATGGCTATGTCAATAATCAATAGTATAGTCCCTAGCCCTAACTAATCATGCCTAATGATAATCAATAGTCAATAGCGACAATAGTCAATAGCCTATCTAGTTCTACGCAAGTTCTAGTAGAGCAGCCGAAGTAACATAATATAGACACATATGAAGGCAATGAATCAATAAGGTTTAGGGGTATAAATGTTACCACTAGAACTAGAGCCACTCGCCGCTTGCACAGGCACTATTGTAGGTGCAGATCCACTACTGGAGAGCTCTGCTGCTAATCCTTCTCGCTGCCTCCTTCTTTCAAGCATCTTAGCCCTAAGATCGCTTTGGCGATTTTTTATAGCCTGAATATCGTTCCACGCATCAGACATTTTAGGCTTAGTGTTTACGAATAGCGTCCAAACGACAGCAAAAAATTAATGCAAATAGATTTATAGATCCACGGTTAGATGAACAAAATAACACACAGAAGAAAAACACAACAAAATTTAGCCGGCCATTTTGAAATACATTTACCGGATATTCAACTGCTTTAGTTTGTATCCCTTTTTTATTTCATTATTATTTTACAGTAAAGAGTACATTGTGGTATGCCACCTAAGCACTAAGCAGTGTTTACTTTTCATGCCCCCCTATGCCCTGCTGTTTCCTGGTATCTCACACTTTGATATTTTGTGCCCACCCCTAACCCAAGCGTCCACAAGGTTTCAATATCCAAATGCGGCTGAACACTCCTGAATTGAGGCAACAAGCTCTCTCGGGTGCTCTGACTAACAAACTGTAGTATCTGAATCATGAGAACGATATCGTCCAACTGGGCTGCTTTCAAACAACTGGTATACTCCACAGCATCTGAGACGCTCGGCACAACAAGCAAGAAGCACCAAAATTTAGGAAATATATGCTCTACTTGATGAAAAACATCTTCTCCTGTGTGCGCAAATCAATGACCCTAAGTCTTTGGCAAAAAAAGATGTCTTAATTCTTCAGAGTACGTCGAACTGTCCAGAACAAGCATCACAAAATGCATGTCTGAGCCAGAAGGACGACGAAATCCAGGCTTATGATAATAGTAAAGACATGATAAATTTCTACAGCTCTCTCGATGCTTTTTACGGCCCATTGTCTTCGGGCTCAGCTCCCCTATTGGATGCAGATGGCAGCATACTCATAACAGAAAAGGAAAAGATTCTGGCTCGCTGGGCAAAACATTTCGACTGTGCCCTCAATATGCCGTCTACCATCAGCATGAGGCGATCACCCGACTGCCACAGATAGAAATCAATGAGGGAATGCCGGTCGGCCTTCCATCGGAGCTTGAAACAAAAAAGGGCCACTGGTGATATATCTCTTGTCTTGCGGCAAATCTTCTGGAGCTTAGGCCTACTTCATTCCAGCTGTAGGCCTAATAAGCCTATACTAACCTGGTGGACCCAAACTAGTTGAAAAGCTTACTGAGATGTTCTGTGATATGTGGAAACAAAATAAAGTCCAGTAAGGACTTCAAAGATTCAACTCCACAGGTGAAAGGGCAACCGGCAATCCTTTGACAACCACAGGGGAATTTCTCTTCTTTGCATCGCAGGCAAAGTCCTTGCAATACTCTTAACCAGATTCGTGGTACACCTTGACCAGGGCCTAGATCTATATTATATATTGCATAAGAGCCAGTGCGGTCTCAGAATGGAGAGATCTGAACCACTGGCATGTTCTTTGTCTGCCAAATGGAAGAGAAATGCCAATAACAACATGTAGTAGCCTACCTCTCGGTTCTCTACACCACATTTAGAGACTTAACAAAGGCAACGCCGGGTAAATTAGCTAGTAATACAATACAATATATAATATCACAATAAAATATATAATATTTATAAATACATACATTTTTATTTTCATAATACATTATGTATATAATTAACAAATTATACGAAAAAAACAAAACGCGTCTTATATTAAGGTTAGATAACTCTAAACAATCTTTATTAAAAGCAAAAACATTCAAGCCAAAATTTAATACCTTACTGGCTTACTACTTACTGATTACTGCATTACTAGTCTAGTACTAATAATTGTACGCTGATTTTGTTTGAGTAAATGTGGTACACTACGTTGTCAAATCATTTTACCAATAATCTATTGTCTGATTTTATAACTATAATCCACAATTGTGATGCAACCCCACGGAATGGTACTAATTAATTTATTTAGTAATTTAGTAATTAATAATAATAATTAAATAAATTAAATTAAAATTAGGCTACTAAAGAAAACTTTAGTTTTAGTTAAGTTTAGTTTTAGTAACTAACTAAAGTTGGCCTAAAAGATAATGCCTTAGTAACCTTACCATTGAGCTAAATATTGCTGGAACGCATGTTTAATTCATTATTCACGGAACAGACTCTAACAGAGATTACAAAATTATTATAATATTATTAATTACAAGCTACATTGCCCGGCGTTGCCCGGGTGAAAAAAAACAGGACTGTATACTCAGAGTATAGCCTACTGCCCCACTACTGTATAAGGTGCAGATAAAAATTTTTATAAACTACACTTAAAAGAAAGCTATAAATCTTATATTTAAATTATTATTTTCTTAATGAAGTATTTTAGGAAAGAAATTTAAAATAAATATTGTAATCGGGTAAAAAAATAGGCAACTATTTTTATTTCACAAAAATCTAAATTGCCCGTAGATTTACAATGTCTTTTGTTTTTAAAAGTTAGAAAAAAAAATTGTCGAAAAAAAAAGGTAGGCCTATAGTCTAACTGGAGAATCGAACCCGGGTCACCCGCATAGCAGTCCGCTACGTTTACCACTGAGCTAGCGAAGACACATGTCCGATGTGAAAAATTATTAGACAGTATATACTATAGGCCTAGTCTAAATAGGTCAGTGACACAAACTCACGTGATTTCAAATTGACCAATGGGGATCCGTATGCGGACAAACACTCTTATTTTATGTATATAGATTTTTCTGGTCCGTGAACTTAATGCGCGCTCTAGCAATATTTAGCTCAATGGTAAGGTTAAAAATTGGCTTAACCCTAGAAACCGTCTATGGGCTGGTAACCAGATTTGATGAAAATTTTATTTGTCCTATTTTTCATCTGAGCACTTATGGCAGGGGTCTGGAACTTATGGCTTGCGAGACAGATGTGGCTCTATTGATGGCTGCATCTGGCTCGCAGACAAATGTTTGATTATAACAATTTTTTTCTTTATACTCCTTTGATCCACATTTTAATTGCATATCAAAATTTCATTCTACAAGTAAGCTAAACTCTACTGCAGCTCAGCATGATAATTGATAAAGGAGATAAACTCCGCTAACCTATAAAACAGAAAAATAGTTCATTCAATTAAAGGGAAATTTACTTAAATTTTGAGTTTTAAACATAATGTATGGCTCTCACAGAATTACTTTTTAAAATATGTGGTGTCTATGGCTCTCTCAGACAAAAAGGTTCCCGACCCCTGACTTACATCAACCCTAAAGGTGTTTAATAAAACTAATTCAATTATCTAGGCTATACAGTGGAGAAAATATTTCTAAAATAAATTCATTAGTTCAAAAGTTATTCAAAATTACGTAAGTAAAGTTAACAAAAGTCGTTTTGGAGAGAAATGTAAAAGAAAACACTACCGATTTTTCACAGTTTAGCATTGTTGATTGTAACAGATAACCAAATATTAGGATGAACAAATAATAACCAACACCATGAAATTAGGTTAACACTTTCATAATGAGTCAATACTCAAGCTGTTAAAGTTTTAAAGATTTCAAATAATATTTAGTTGACATATAAATAATTTTATATTTAGAAGACATTGCGTTTGATTTTATAAAGCTGAAAAAGAAAAAATTGTTAAAACTTCC
The DNA here is from genome assembly GCA_949126835.1 of Anisus vortex. Classification (NCBI taxonomy): domain Eukaryota; kingdom Metazoa; phylum Mollusca; class Gastropoda; family Planorbidae; genus Anisus; species Anisus vortex. Next base: position 24,629,495 of record OX421499.1, read on the forward strand.
AAAAAGAATTTTAGTTTGAAAATTTCACAGTTATATGTTTTTTAAGGCGTTCAACATTACAAATCAATAATAATCTTAAAAATTACCTAGGATTCATTTTACACATTATTTTGCATTTATTGAAAAATCAATTTTACCGGCTTCATGGGGTAGCATCACAATTCTTCTTCACAGAGCGGCCATGCACACTTTCACTTCTACTTTTTTATTCTTTTAATTTTTTTTTTAAGCAGTTAGGCTAATTAGGCAGGCCAAAAAAAAATGTTTGATAAAGTTTTTTAAGTACTTATATTATTAAAGGAAAAAAAACTGATCGGGGTTTTATTACAAACTCTTTAAAATCTCTGACTACTTAACCATGACTATGATTGTCTATGACCATAACTATAACAGTATAAGATTAACATTATTATTCATTAGGCTATAGTAAATTAGAGTTATAGGATTATAGGCCTAATTATGATGATTATGATAACTAGACTAAGACATAGACATCATGGTCACAGTTTTATTTTCATACTTATTAACTTTTTTCAAAAATAAAAAAAAATGTCTTTCATCTTTTTTTGTTAATTTTATTGAAGTTTACAAACTTTCTTAAACATGAGTATTCACTACCAGTTAACGTTAAGAAATTTTACACATGACATTGAAAATAGGGCGTTATGTTTATGAATTTCTTTATAAAGTTTGTGAATTTTAAAAATTGTTTTAGAGTAAGAAATCACTAGTATTATTTTTATTAATAATTAGTGAGTATTAGTCTATCGACTGTATTTTTAAGAAAGGAAAAAGTTTTAGGTAGGCCTATACAATTGAATAGTGATAAGCAAAGAGGAGGGGTCCTTCAAAGAGTGAAATGTGTTTGAACCTGCTTGCATTTTTTTAAAGTAGCCATCTACAGTGTCAGCATACTAATATTTTTTGAACATAATTCTTGAGAATAATAAAAATTTAGCATGATTCATTTTTTTTTCTCCAGAAAATAAGAATATAAAACATAGAAATATTTAATCAATCAAATTTGTATGTTTCAGCTATTGTTAATAAAAAAAAAATGTTTTTCAAAGGGTTAGGATGAAATCGATCACCAATTGTCAGTTAGCCTGCTATTGCCCTTCCCTACCATGCACTATTTTCCCACCACCCACTTTATCTATTTGCCCCCAAACCCTTCCTCTTGCAGCTTTATTCCCCACCCCCATACCTTGCTATCCTGGCTACACGACTGACAGTAGGTATAGTTATATAATTTAATAACTTTTATATTGGCATTTCATTATATTATTATGAATTTAAACAGGTGTGAATTTTGAAACTCAATTGCAACTTTGTTAAAGTCTTTGTCACCTGCCGGAGCCTTACATTGACACTTACACCACTGAGTCTAGGTTAGTGGTAGTGACACTAAGACTAGTGTTTCTAAATCCAGACTACTTAAGAAGGTGAGTGTGGTACTGTTATTCATTTCATGGGTATGTTGAAGATAGATAATGAGGATTATAATGTAACAGAAGCTTAAAGTAACTACCATTAACCATAATTTATAAGCATTTTAATATGAATACATCTGTTTTAAATCTGTTTTATGATATTTTCTCTGTTAAATTGGTTATTTTTTGCATGTTATATCAAATAATAATAATTGTAAAATTACTCATTTTAGAGAAAACACACTTAAAGAAAAATAATAATTTTAAATCAAAAGTTATTTAGTGTTGACTAAGAACTATTTATAAAAGTTTGTTTTCTATCTATCAGAAAATCCTGAACCCTTTGGCATTGATGTAAAGAACCAGAAATGCCCAAAAAATTAAGTTGTTTTTTTCAGTAAACCAATTTTAGATGGTGATTTTTTAGAAAATCCCTTAAAAGATAATGTAGCATCTATTTATTCATTATTCTTAATTCAATCATTATCTATTACATATCTAATAAGTATTCGTTGGATTCCATATGATCTTTTTTTCTAAAAATTACAATATTGATGCATGGAAAGAGTTTTATGTTAGTCTGAGTGATTAAAGATAACAAGCCGATGAAATACAAGTTTTATAATACTCTTTGTACAGTTTTTGTGAAGAACAGATCTCAGTGTAGTTCATCACTGGTTATTATTTATTTGTTAGAATATAATAGTCTCACCTTTTCAGACTTAGAAGTTAAATGCTATTTTTCTTGTAATTTAGGAAAATGTTTTTGTAAATTACAAGAAATAGCACAATGTAAATTACAAGAAATAGCACAATGTAAATTACAAGAAATAGCACAATGTAAATTACAAGAAATAGCACAATGTAAATTACAAGAAATAGCACAATGTAAATTACAAGAAATAGCACAATGTAAATTACAAGAAATAGCACAATGTAAATTACAAGAAATAGCACAATGTAAATTACAAGAAATAGCACAATGTAAATTACAAGAAATAGCACAATGTAAATTACAAGAAATAGCACAATGTAAATTACAAGAAATAGCACAATGTAAATTACAAGAAATAGCACAATGTAAATTACAAGAAATAGCACCTAATTTAATTTTTTTTATTAAAGAACAACCTGGAAATGCTACTACTAAATTTCTTTTATTAATTCTAGAAAATCAGTAGTTAGCAGGTCAATATCTAGTGATAGCAAAAGAAAAGGAAAGATTAGTAGTCTTTATTGAGTTTTAAGCAGATAAAAATACTATTTTATATTTAACAACTTCTATTTAACAGAAAAACATGGAGAGTGAAGATTTAAAGTCAAGATTTGAAAGTAAACCACCAAAATTTATGTCCATTCTCACCGGTGAATGGATTGAGCTTCGAGAGTCTGATAGAGTAAGGCACTTCATTGTAAAGCATTTACTTGTTTATTTCTAAGCAAGCCTTTTTGTAAGCTAAAGGACTTTTTAAAAAATCCTTTTTTGGAAACCTTTAAAAAACATGATTGTGAAGAATACATTTTTTTTTGGCAAGCTCTGTTTATACTTATGCACTGCTTTGCGATTTAAAAGCTGTTTTAAATTCAAAACATTAAAAATTGATATATTTATTAACTCTTCCATTTAATCACAAAATTGTGACTTCCCCTTTTTTTCCTGCTAGATGTCATATGTAAAACTACATCTTTTGTTAACATTTGTTAGTTTGTAAAACGATCACAATGTCGCTCCCATAGAATCTAAAGAGACATCAAGCGTCAAGTCTTGGTTCATTTAAAAGAAAATTTGTCAAATTCTGTCCTATAAGTTCATCTAACAGTAGTTGTTGTTTTGTTTTTTTAATGTCAATTTTTAAACAATTCATGCTCTACTAGCTAGGTAAATGCAGAAGTGTTGGAGAGTTTGAAAAATTGAATAGAGTTGGTGAAGGAACCTATGGAATAGTTTGTAAGTTAAACAATCTTTTGACAGCACAACTATATTTCTGATATTACACCTTTATCATTAAAACTAGAGGCCTACGTTTATAATCAACACTTGTTTGAATGACCTGTTTATTTTATCCCAGACAGAGCTAGAGATACAGAGTCAAACAAAATTGTAGCTTTAAAGAAAATGAGACTTGATACCCAGAAAGACGGTAAGTCAATGAAAAAAAAGAATTAAACAATATCCATCTTATTTAACAATTCATTTCTGCTAATAAAATATAGTCTAACTTATTAAATAAATTTCATTTACCACTATGACGAAGTTATTTTTGCAACCCTTTATTTTCTTTGTTATGTCTGATACTGGTAATTTTAGTTTCCTTATGCTTAAGTCACAGGATAAATTACTGTATCCTTACAGAAGTTGCATACAGAAGTTTTTATGAAAATTCACTTGGCTTACCAGTTGTCATCCCCTCTCAATTTTCATAATTTTTTCATAATGCCCTATTCTTCTACTTCTACCTGTCAGTACTCAGTAAACTCTGAATAAACTCTTAGATGCTTGGGACTTAAAACAAAAATACTTTTAAAAACTAAATCTCCTTTACTATAAAGAAAATCTGTACCACTTCATTGTGTCATCGCCTCTTTATCCCGAAGTTATTGATTGAGCTTGTTAAATATTGTTTCCTTGTGTAGCCCAGTTTCCTTTTTTTTAAATAGCCCTTTCTATACATTACTTAGCTGTCAACATTGAATGTCTATGAATAAATTATCAGGTATCCATGTGACTGGGCTGAGAGAGATCAACATATTGTTAAACCTGCGCCATGACAACATCGTACACATGTCAGAAGTTGTTGTAGGCAGAAGTCTTGAAAGGTAATGAATGCACACTGATGTCAAGATAGTTTGCTATGCAAAACGTATATTTCACTATACACCAGAATTAAATTAACCCCCCTACCCTCTTCCATCCCTCAACCTACCATCACCTACAGAGAAAGTATCAATTGATTCATATACTATTGAGAAAAACTTGTGAGCATACAAGTATCAGTACATTGTCAGAATATAAAGTATGATGATTGAGAAACATTATTATTTTGAAATGTTTCTGGAAACTTCAGCAGAGTTTTTTCATAATTAACTAAATAGGTTATGAAACGTCTTGTTTTGCTAATTAAAATCATTTCCACCCATTTGCATTTTATATGGCTTTTTATTATAAATAGAATAAATTAAAAGACAATTAAGTTTTTTAAACCTGAGGTCCAGTAAAACTTTGGAATTCCTGTCAAATTCACAACAGACATTTTGGTATACTGGTATATATATATAAACACATACTTTTTTGGCTTCATTTTAAAAAGAAATTACTAATTTTATGTGGAGAACAGCCTGTGAAATAGATTGGAACATTAAACTATTAAGATGAGACAGGGTAGTATTAGAAACTGTTGAAAGTACATACCCGGTACACATTTGACATAACTCTACAATGGATACCGGACATATTGGCATAATAGGAAATGAAACAGATGACAGGTTGGCTAGAAAGGGAGCAAACATGGACCAACATGAAAGACCTGTCAGCTACAACACATGTAGCATGAAAGACCTGTCAGCTACAACACATGTAGCATGAAAGACCTGTCAGCTACAACACATGTAGCATGAAAGACCTGTCAGCTACAACACATGTAACATGAAAGACCTGTCAGCTACAACACATGTAACATGAAAGACATGTCAGCTACAACACATGTAACATGAAAGACCTGTCAGCTACAACACATGTAGCATGCTAAAGACAACTTTAAGAAAGACTGACAAATTCAATGGGTACAAGGAAAACCTGGAAGAGAAATTTAAAATTTACAGAGAAATGAACTAGCCCAACAAGCAAGACAACATAAAGTTCCTACTCCACAAAGAACAATGCACCATTCTTAACTGGACATACAGCACTCAACTCACACCTAAACAGAATAAACCCAACACACCCATCTTATCGTAGACATTGGCCCTATCCACATGAAACAGTAGTCCATTTCCTGCTTGAATGCCCCAAAAAACACCAGAATTAAATTACCCCCCCCATCTCTCAACCCACCATCACTAACACACTATACAGCAATACAGAACAACTAAAATAGACATGTAAATATGTTTGCCTGGTATTTACTGCAAAAGAGCAACAGCCCTACAGACTGCTTAAAGGAAGAAGAAGAATATGGAGAAACTATTACAATGAACAAAAAAAAGGTCATTTAATCCTACATATCCCTTCTGAAAACTACTCCTCACTCCTACACCCAGCTAGTGCAATAAAGCATGAAAGCATATAGAAAGCTTGTATCGAATTCAGGAAAACTTACAAAAAAAAATGGTGGGTGAATAAGGAATGTGCTCTCTTTCCTACTCCTTTATTCATATACATACACATGTTCATGCAGTTTGCATTACAGTAGTGAGAGGATAATTCTATTTATTTTGTGAAGCATTCTCTGTGTAATTAGTTTCTAATGCCACCCATGTTTTGTTTCAGTATTTTCCTTGTGATGGAGTACTGTGAGCAAGATTTAGCTTCACTTCTAGATAACATGGCCGCCCCATTTTCAGAACCACAGGTAAGTAAGCTAATTCTAATTTTCATAATGACTACTGTGTGGTCTAGTGGCAATGGATTGCCATTATGATGGTCTCGGGTTCCAACCCAGGTAACAACACCTGGATTTTTTTCCCCTGGGGGTTTTCTATGAGTTTGCCCAGCTCTGGTGGGAACCTGACAATAGCTTGGGAAAAAAGGTTAAACGTTATGCTGACCACACAATCTCCAGGGAAATCGGTTAAAGCTGCTTCCCTAGCCCTATGGACCAACAATGTCTAAAAGAGGTACATTAGATTTTTTTACTATCTGCAGCATTTTACTTATTAGAACTATTTCCAAAAAAATCTGTATTAATTAAGAGTCAATGTTGTTGTTTTTTTAGGTAAAATGTATCATGCTGCAGTTGTTTGCTGGGTTGCAATATCTCCATGAAAACTTTATTATCCACAGGTGAGAAGGAGATATTTTTACATTATTTATGTATACGTTTTTCATCCTAGTACATTCTTTTTTAAAAAATATAAACATGATGTGACAACGAATTTGCCTATTCAATTATAAAAATTATGATTTATAGCAGATTTTTTTTTGTAATTTTTGTGAATTGATTTCATGTATTTTGAAGTTTATAATATTGATACATTTGCTTTCAGAGACTTAAAAGTATCAAATTTACTCATGACAGACAAAGGTTGTGTCAAAATAGGTTGGTATCAATCACCATATTGAATATATATAGAAATTGGGAAGAAATTTTGGTTTAGTATATTATTGTGATCTATTATGAAAATTGTGGACACTTGCTAAAATGATTTAAGAGTCATTTCCCTTACATTTTCAAGCTGACTTTGGATTGGCCAGAAAGTATGAGCTTCCACACAGACCAATGACACCCACAGTTGTTACATTATGGTTTGTAAAAAAAAATATAATTTAAAAGATGTCTTGCTTAATATAATTGAGTTTTTGTGACTATCATTATGAAAGCTTTATTAATTTTATTATGTTACAAAATATTTTTAGCCAGACTGAAATTTTCCTCATATGAATAAAAAAAAAAGTGGACAATAAAATATTGAATTTAATAGTAATATTTATTATTATAACTGCTAAGACGCCTAAGACAGTGTCCATAATACATTGTTAAATATAAGAGCTAAGAAAACTAAATACTGGACTCAAGAAAATCTAGATCTAGTTTTTTTTACCAGGGTTTAAAATGCAGCTATACCACTGTGACACACAGTTTATATTCCAATAGTGTTGATTAAATTATGCATAAAATATATGGGTGCTATATGCTGTTCAATTCTAAATGTCTCTATATTGATTCCTTTCTAAAGGTACAGAGCACTAGAGTTGTTGCTTGGTTCAAAGACTCACAGCACTGCCATTGATATGTGGTTGGTAATGTTTACAATTATATAATTTTTTTTTTAAATAGTGTTATCATTAAAGTAAACCAGATACTCATTTCTTTAAGGTAGAGAAATGCATTATCTTATTACAAAAGAAATATTTTAAATTCTACTTCTAAAGCTAATTTATTTCTTTTTCTTTGATCTATCTGAGGATTAAGTATTTTATTGGGTGTAATCTTGGTTTTTGCTAACACAGGTCAGCTGGTTGCATTTTAGGGGAACTGCTCGCCCATCGTCCCTTGCTGCCTGGACGTTCGGAGCTCCATCAGATTGACTTGATTCTCGACTTGTTAGGAACTCCTAATGACACAATATGGCCTGTGAGATAATTTACTGACGCTCATATATCATGTTCTGCACACATATCTTAGTCTGCACTTATATTTATATCTTATTCTGCATATATATTTATATTTTATTCTGCACATATATCCTGCTCTGAACATATATCTTCTACATATATGTGACCCGTTCCCACAAAAGGAGACATAAGTGGTTTTTTCAACATTTTAAGTTATATATATTGTTTGAAAGGGCATTGAATAGGCTTTATTTTAATACCAAATTTATTATTATACGTCAATATTTCATTTTTCTATGACACTTACTATCACTTAGAACTAGTCAGACAAAAAAACAAGAGTTTCGAGAAAACGCGTTTTAAAGTTAATGCATTTGAAAATGTCTAAATTCTATAGCAACCAGATTCGTACTATCTATATTTACATACCAATCGAAAGGGCATTCAATTATCTTTTTAGTGGTGTATATACGATATTATTTTATAATAAAACTGAACGAAAAATAATAAAAAATCACATCTCTCAAAGAATTTAGCACTGAAACTATGCCGCTCTCCATTGTGTGAAATTGTCATAACCTCAAAAACGGAAAGCCTAAACGGTACCGCTTTGTATCCCGATAGCCAATCAGCGAATTTGTATTGGAAAAATTTGGTATCGTAACCAATGATCAATTTATAAACGAATTTTCATTGGATAGAAAGAAAGGAATTGTTTATCCCAAACTTCAGGCTTAAATATTTTCTGATTGGTTTCTATAAATAAATAGTGATCACATAGAAATTCCCGAAAGTCTGCCCTTTTCAAGGATATATAATGTGATGGGGTTCTGTCAAGGGCTTGATACAAAACAAGTTAAATAAAGCCGAATTTTAGTGAACTTATACTAAATTTTAAATCACACGTTGATCAAAATAATTAATTAAAATATTTTTAAGAAGACAAAAATATAAAACACATATAAATTATGATTTAGAAATGGATAAACTAGTATTTACAAAGATAAAAAAAAAATTCACCGGAAAGATCCCCACTACACAAAAACACTCGCAGTACAAAATGCTTATCGCGACTTATGTCACCTGTTGTCAGAACGGGTCACATATATCTTGTTCTACACTTATATTTATATCTTGTTCTGCATATATATTTATATTTTATTCTGCACATATATCCTGCTCTGAACATATATCTTCTACATATATATCTTGTTCTACACTTATATTTATATCTTGTTCTACACTTATAATCTTATATCTTGTTCTACGCTTATATCTTGTCCTACACATATATCCTGCTCTGAACATATATCTTCTACATATATACCTTGTTCTACACTTATATCTTGTTCTACACTTATATCCTGCTCTGAACATATATCTTCTACATATATACCTTGTTCTACACTTATATCTTGTTCTACACTTATATCTTGCTCTGAACATATATCTTCTACATATATACCTTGTTCTACACTTATATCTTGTTCTACACTTATAATCTTATATCTTGTTCTACGCTTATATCTTGTCCTACACATACATCTTGTTCTGAACACATATGTTTGTGTTTGAATCTATTTTATCCATATAATATTAATAATACTAGTATAATTAAATATTTATATTATCAAATTGTGTTTTTGTCTTCAGGGTTTCTCAAAACTTCCAGCTTTAGAAAACTTCTCATTAAAGAAACAGCCGTAAGTATTAATATTTGAAATGTTTGTGTGACTTTTTCTCTTTGTCCAAAATCTACCATTCACTTAACCAGGTTAAAAATTATGATTCTCTTGAACCTGATGCAGCTAATACCCTTTTTAATACACTCATTCATTAATTGATTCATATCTACACATTTTACATGTCTTTCTTCATTTGGGGAATACTTTTTTTCAATCAACTCATATAGATTGTTATACTTAAGTACTGTTATTTTACATGCATGGTATTATGTATTGTTAAATTAAATATGAATATAACTTGTTGTATGGGTGCTGTATGTATTGTTAAATTAAATATGAATATAACTTGTTGTATGGGTGCCTGCTCCTGTATATCTGCTTCTATATTATTGCTACTTCTGGGAATTAAGAAACAATTATTAATAATTAACCTATTTATAACTCTTTTAGCTACAATAATCTGAGGCATACATTTGATTGGTTGAGTGACTCTGGTATCAAGCTCTTAAACATTCTTTTTATGTATGACCCAAACAAGAGGTGAGTGACTAACTATTTTGTGACTTATTCAAAATTATTATTGAAAGAAAATCCATATATGCCACACTTTATATCTATCTATATATAATATGTAAAAATATAATTTGGTTTTAACTTGATCATTATTACAGGAAATTTCTTTATTGTGAAACACAAATTTATAAATTGTTTTTATAGATGTTTATTTTTTTCTATTATGAATAAATCTATAAAAAAAAATGTTTAAAAAAATATAATTCACTTGTAGTACTTGTAGTTAGCACATGAACAGTTTTTTTAAAGACTTTATGTGGCCACAGGCCCTATAGATCAAATTAGTCTGATACTTTTTGGTACCTAGTTACAACTGAAGCCTAACAAATGACATAACTGTTTTTTTTTTACTTATTGTTATTTCACTATTTTTTTTAAAACAAGTTTAAATGTCCCAATTCACACAAAGTTATAATTAATGACTTATCTACTGTAATTATAAAGACCAATGCATGCAGTGCCTCACGTAACCGCAATATGAACATGTTAAGTGACAGTGAAGAAGCATGCTTTTTGTGTGCTTCACTATATGGCACGCAAGGCACAATTAGGAGCGGCAATACTTATACTTTTCATAGTGTTGTACAGAGGAGTTGGAGTCGGAAGTACAAAAAACTGAGGAGTCGGAGTCTGAACATTTATCTACCAACTCCACAGCCCTGTGTTAGGTCAGAGAATTTTAAATGCACCTTGGTCTAGTAGCAGTGTGATCTGATAGCCATATCAAATGCCTGGTGATGGCTCGAATTTTTTTTACGGTGTCCACAGGGTCTCTCTGAGTCGACTCAGCTCTGATGGGTACTTGCCATTAGTTGGGGTAAAGTAGAGACGGCTAGGCTTTGTGTCGGTTACACAATCCCCTTGTTGCTTTTGTCAGTGTTGCTTCTATTGCCCAATAAAAAGGGAAACTTTAAAAATGATTTTCTATTTATATCAGAACTGGAAAGTAAAGTAATTAGCATTTCTTAAGAATAACCATCATTCATTTTAATAGTATAGAGAAAAACATCCCATAGATTTTACCCAGAACATTAGTAGTTTATTAATAAATATACATTATATTATATTTTCTAAAGAGCCAGTGCTGAAGACTGTATACAGAGTTCTTATTTTAAAGAACAACCTAGACGTAAGTTATTTTTTACCTTTCTGAGTTGTATTATTCTATTTACATATCGGTTAGTCCATACTAAATGAACATTTTGATAATAACTTTTAAATATTCTAGCTTGTTTTGTTTTTACTGCTAGCCTGTGACCCTGAGTTCATGCCTTCATTTCCGCATCATCGTCTGAAAAGAAAACAGTCTAAGGTTGAAGATAAGAAAGAAAATGAGAAAAGGTAAGAACTTGTGTAGCCGAACTTTAGAGGAAAAAAAAAGTGACATATACAGCCATAGCTGTGACTGTGATGGGTTGACATCTGACATATTCTAGGATGTTGCCATGTATGCATGTAAGACTTTGCAATAAAAATAATTACTGTTTTGATAACATTTTTTTTTACTCTTGACAGAAAATCTTTGGACTCATTTAAAAGTTTTGGAGAAAGTTCAAATGCTCCAGTGTAAGTCCTTATGTTTCTTTCCTTGTAAACATTTTTTTAAATAAAGGGTCTTTTTGAATGAATTTTTTTTATGACTGTTAAAATTAAATTCCTGTTTTATTTACTTGTTCTAAACTAGTGGCTACTAGCTTGGGATGAATCAATTGCTACTATACAAACCTGAAATTGACATTTTGATATTCTTAAAAAAAAATGGCCATCTAATTTTTAGAACCTGACCTAGATCTTGATCAATCTTTTGTGCACAAATCACATTATGTGTTACAAAACATATATTTAACACATGACTCAATTTTACTACTTATTGATAAATATTTTATGAACACAATTTTAAAAGTCAAAGTGATCCTTTTGTATTTACTTTGTAAGTCTTTTTTTTTAGTACCTTACAGAAAATTGTTTTTAAAAAATCAGATCAATTCTCAAAATAAAAATAATCTTGGTACCAGTAAAGAATTAATCATGCATAATTCTTTTAGTATTATATTAGTCCTAACAATTACAGTAAGTATTTGATTTTTTTTTTTAAAGATTTATTCTTGGCTAGATAATTGATGACTGCCAAGACAGCTAAAATTAAAATAGAAAAACAAATCTTATTATACATGGATTACCTTTTCATATGAACCCTCTCAGCCTTTCATTACTGGTGTACCGGTACAGGAATTTGTTTTTTATATTTACATAAATTACTGTCCTACTTACTATAGTATAGAATTTCTTAGTTAATGTCAATGAGTCATCATAAATATATCCATGTGATGATATTTATCCTGAGCTGTGGGGGAAACAGTGCAGCTGTCAATGAGTTAATAATACTGGTTTTTTTTTTTTTAATACTGTTTAGTTCCTGGAGAGATGCACTTTAATTAAGTTTAATAATGATCAACATTCTTCTGTTGTTTTATATTTATTTAATGGATCCTTCATTGCCATACTTAGTGGTTATGGATACTTCTTTGTTATAAATTATATTTAGTAATATATGTTACGGTTACTTTTTTAGAGTATTTATTACATTTCGTAAAGCCTTTTTGAAGTATTCAACAACTGTGTTGCAAAAATACAATATATATTCACAGTGTTCCTAAGGTTTGGGAAAATTGACCAGGCTATAGGAAAGTTTGTATTAACTTAACTAATTGGACAAAACAGCATGATAATTTTTTTAAATTTTAATAATGGTACATGTTTGTTTTTTCTCAAAAAAGTACTTAAACACACTCAAACCCTCAAACATTTTTTTAGACTAGTTTACACTATAATTACAGTAATAATTTTCACACATGCTAGAAAAACATTGGTTTAGTGAATTTCTAAATTATTTTAGACTAAGAACTCATCAAGATATGTCTGTAATATTTAGTGATGTATTTTTGCACAACAGACACAGCCTTAAATGCTAATTAAACTCCTTTTTTTTTTCTCCACAGATTGAAGAAAAGTAGACAAGATATAAGCTGAGAGATGACTATTTGAATTTGATTCTGTAATGGAAGGATTTTTTACTCTTAAATTGTATTAAAGAATTTTACCCTTTTTTTTTCTTAGTGTCACTTTATCTTGTTGTCTTAGAAATAGAAAATTTACTTTTGAAAAATATCATAACAGCACTGTAAAAGTATTTTAAAAAAGTTTCAATGTACGCTAATATTTAATGATTTATTGATACATAAAACGTGCAAACAATTTTTTTTAGCTTAGTATTTTTTTTTACATTAACTTTCTAATGCGTTCAAATCACTTTAATTCTTTCAACCACTCAAAACAAGCAAATGAAAAAAGAAAAAGGGAAAAAAGAATTGCCGAAAATAAACAAAGCAATTACAACTAGGAAAAAAAATAATTCCACTTTGGAAAGAGCCACTCAAGCTAGAATTGTACATTTTAAATAATAATATTGTTTATTGTAATTGTAAAGAAATATGTGAAATGTTTACACAGCTAAATGAGCTACATTTTTCTTAAAGCCGAGATGCTACAACAGATGAACACACACGTACACCCACATGGTCGCACACACATAAAGAAACAATTAATGAAAACCTACTCATTTGAGCTGTAATCTCATTGAAATGTTCTGAATTCCTAATTAATACAATGTTGTGTTTTTTCCCCTTTTACAGAAATTGTTTTTTAAATAATCCCCTGGAAGGTAATTACAAATATCTATGCGGCTAAAATTAAACATAGTGATGCACTTAGAAATAGTTATTGTATATTCAAATAAAACTTCTTAATACAAAGAGAATTGGAGATATTCAATGGGGAAATTAGTACAGTAGCACAAATCACCACAATTGTTCTGTGGGATTTACTATTCCAGCATGCTTAAATAATAAATTGTTACAGATTGTGCACATGATTATCTGATTCTTGACCTAGTGCATGGCAAAAGTTTAAATAAATTTTGTTTTTATAAAACCCAAAAATTACTTAGAAGAACTCTTGATCTTATACCATGTAAGCCAATAAATATTTGAATAGAGAAAAAAAAAGACAACTAGGATTTAATGCCTATCTTGCAGCTTAAAAAACAACAACTTGCTGCAGACAATTATTAACTTATTTACAGTAAAGGAGGAAATTGAACAGTAATCTGTGTTAAAAAGAGAGACTGAATTTAGCAATCAACATCTACAACGTAAACAAAAAAAACCTTCCTTAAATGTGAACTGTAAAAAAAATTATTACGTTTTGCAATAATGCAAAAAAAAAAATTGAATGTATTTACTATAATCTGTTGACCGTCTTACCAACAATAACTGTGACTATAAAAATAAAGAAGTAAGGACAGTATGCTTATACAATGGAAGGCCTAAACAGTTATAATTTAAATAAACAGAACAAAAAAGGTAATTAAAAGCACTCGGAAAATGTTTCCATGGGAACATGAACAGCTGCAATGTCTGACACTATCAGCTGATGAGTTTCTCCAAGACTTTGCTCAACTCTCCAAGCTGAAATAGAAATACAATTAAAACTGACTTGACATATAACAACAACCCAAAGAATTTAAGGATCAACATTGCTTGTGGGGAAAATATTATAACAAAAGTAACCAACCAATACCTTGAAATCTAGTTTAAATGAACATGTTGCCTAGAAAGTTGTTCCCTCTGCCGGTTGGCCTATACGGTTCTCTTTCAACATCATCATTTCCCGTATGTGCGATAACAATAACTTTATACTACAGCTTTTGTGAGACCATAAGGTTTCTACTTTTCGAGGATCTACCTAAAATTTAAAAAGATACATTCATTTTATTTTACAAATTATATTATTATCTCCAGTTTTCATAAAAAATGAGGCACTAAACTTAACAAGTATTGCTTCCAGTTCCAGTGGTTAACACCTCTTTAAAAAAAAAAAATTGATAACACTCTTTTAAATTTTAACAAAATAAATCATATAAATTTGAAAGTATAAAAGTGACTCACCACTCCATTTTCCTTGTTGACATTAGTCATATTAATACGAGTAATGAATCTAACTTCTGGAGGCTTGTGAGGATAATGTTCACCACATTTTAAACGCAGCTGATACATTCTGTTTTCAAAACTGGTCTAAAATGAAAATAAAAACAATTAGAATAAAATGTTTACTCAGCCCATTTGAAAATTATCCCACAAAAAAAATAATACACAATTTAAGCTTATATATTAAACAATCATGAAAATAAATATTAGATTATAGAGTGACAGGGGACACAGTGGCCGAGCGGCAGCACATTGGCTAACGCACTGATGGTCATGGGTCAGAATCCTGGTGAAGGCTAAAATTTGTTCTCGGGTCTGGGGGGATGTCCCTGAGTCTAACCAGCTCTGATGGGTACCTGACTTAAGTTGGGGTAAAATAAAGGCGGCTGGACATTGTTCTCGCGACACAATCCCCTAGTATGCAGTGGCCACAGAAACTGGTGATTGCTGCTATACACGTCCTATGGATCAATTTGGTTCCACAGGATTACTTTATAGTTTGACCTATCTGCAAGTCAAATATACTATATCACTTAAATAACCCTATACTAAGGGTGCTACCTATCCAGTATACGCAGTAATACCTATCTTAAGATTTTTTTATTTGAATAAAAAACTGGCTTGATTTGTTTTTTTACCTTAGGAGGCCCAATAATGACACACTGCCAATCTGTCATGGTCATATCTGAATCATCAACAAGACCCCAACTGATTGTTCCATCTCCAACACCTTTTTGGCCTGCTTCAAGCTCATCCAACAAAGTAAAATTTCTTGGGACAACTAAATAAGTGTTAGAAAAAAAATTTTAGACTTAGAATTAAATAATCAGTTCAGAGTAAGTTTGAGTACTGAGGAATAAATAGTAAAAAACAAAAACAACAAAAACAACTATAATACTTAATTTAATAATTATAAAAGTCAGAGATGCAACGTTTAAAATCAACATTTCAATTAGAATTAGATAACATTTAGTTAATGAACTTGAAAAATAATACAAAGTAGATTCATTATTACATGCTTAAAATAAAAGTAATAAAAATGGTATTTGTTTAACTATATATACTTGGATATGGGTTGCAATTTAAACCAAATATTTTGTAAAAATTATATGTGCGACTTTTCCACTCGAAATGGTAATAAAAAGGTTTGAAAAAAAAACTAATCTGTTCTCAAGTTGCAACTATCACCAATTGTAACGATGCAGCACTACCGGGAAATGCCTGGTTAAAGGCCTACATTTTACATTTTAAAACAACTTTCATAGTTCCACATGCCTATTTTTTGCTTACCAATAGCCACATTGGAGCTATTTGTAGTAAATTAGCCTTCTAAATAATACAGATCAATGAGAAAGGTTCATACCAGTGGCCAACCTTGTAATCAGTGAATCTTATTAACTTTTTTCTTTAGAATTACCATTATTAATGATTAGGCTATCCATTATACTGCAATTGCAGTGACCAAATAATTAAATTATAAACCTTTGTGAGAGTAAGTTGTAAGCATTGAAAATTAATACACATATTCATTATCGATTAAAATACACAGAGACAATCTAATAGACAAGACAAATGACAATAAATGTATTTCGAGGGATGTGAAAATTTTTCTCAAATTAAAACTATAGGCCTAATGAATATAATGCATTTTTAAAAGAAGCATCTTAAAGTTAAAGTTTTATTTATAAAAAAAGATTAAAGTAATTAAAGCATTAAAATTAAAGCTGATCCTCTGAGTGTTCCAACATATATAATGACAAATTCAAATAGTTTTAAAAGTTATAGGTTATAGGCTAAGCCTAAATGTTTTTGTTATTTTTTTTTTACATGGAGTCATTGGAGTGTAGGTTTATCCTATATTCTATAGGCCTATTCACCTATTGATTCTATAATATTGGCCTACTAATTATAGCATATATATATAGGCCTATAGACTATAGGATCATATAGAACATAGGGAAAAGTGTGCCACAATTTAGAGAATAGCCTACTTGTCAAAGAAAGTTAATAAAAATATAGTTTAGACAGTTTAGTTTAGCCTAATGCCTATTGAATTGATGATTATTGTACTGACTAATACTAGACTAGACTATGAAATATGGAACTATAGTCTATAGTACTAGGCTATACTATAGTATAGGCCTACTTAGAAGTAGAAGCCACTAAGCCGTCTAAGCCTTTAGAAGCATGTATTGGCATATGATTATTTCAATTGTAAATAATAAATAGTTTGTATTTAAAATTGTAGGTAAGTAGACCTAATTCAGACTTAGATTCAGATATTATACATTGTTCTCTTAGTCTTAGCTTTTTTTTTATCTTAGGAAAGTGCTTCTGCTTAGCCTTCCTTAGTCAGCCTTAGACTTAGTCTTAGTGAAAGTTAGTGAGTTTAGTTTAAGTTTAAGTTTAGTCCTTAGTCGCCTCGGCTTAGCTTAAAGTACACCATGAACTGACAACGGGCAGACAATACATAGAGTTTTAAGTTGAAAATAAACTGGTTTACTTTCTATCAAACAATTATGCGAACAAACTTTTAATCTAGCATTAGTAGACATACAAAGTAACACAAAATGGTATATTCTTACCCACTCCAGATCCTTGGGAGGCACCCGCCATCTTGTATCTGGCATTAACTGCGCAACTATTGGTTTAGGTGAAATTCTTACAAAAATATATTTTTCTTTAATGTATTTTAATAAAATAAATTAACAATAAATTTGGAAGTAACTTTGGTTATTACTTTAACGGCCTTCAATCAGCTAGAGCTCTGAAATATTTTTTCTTTTTAACTTACACACTCGATTAATGTATAATAAGTGCTACGGTTCCGTAAAGTAGAATGTAACTAACTATATAAATATAAACGCATCGGTAATGCCTAATCATCATAGCCTGACTATAATGCCTACTAGACATTAGTACTACTGTAATAAACCTTTTTTAAATGGCGTGAGATTATAAAAAAAAATCATTGAAGTCTTTTACAATATTTTATAATATTCAAAAGGGCCATATCTAGCCGGGCAATGGGCATTTATAGCATATTTATAGACATTATAATAGGTGTCATAACAGCTAGGCCTGATATCACTAAAGGTCTTGCAACAAACAGCCGGGTCCTGCCGGGACGGCTACCTAAGGAACGCGCAGAGCGATTTTCAAAAGCATTTGTTCTTGCCTATGGGATTATAATCTTCTTTATAGAAGAAGCGTCTGTAATGTATACGATAAGCGCTATACATCTTATCTATTTCAAGAAAGAGCTGAACTAAAGCATCCCCACTAGCTTTACCTTGCACGGTCACACTTTTGTGAGGGTATCATATGCCAATAGTAGGCCTATACCTGGGAGTGCATATCACAGAAAACCTCCACTGGGGCACATATATCCAATCTATTATTGTTGCCAAAGCTAACATAGCCTGCGCCAACCTCAAGGGATGTTCCACAAGGATCCAAACTTATTGCTATAAGAGTTTAACTCGACCCATCGACGGTGTGGGATGCCCACCAACAACACCTGATAGGCCTATCTACGTTGGAGATAACTCAATGATGTGCGGCACTTCGTATCCTACAGGACTACGGCCTCAAAACAAGCGCCCCTGCTTTGGTGACCAAACTCCATCTCCATCCCCTACAACATCGCAGAGCGGTAGACAATGTCAACATGGTGTACAAGATCATGAATCGCCACGTGGACATGTCCAAACAGCCAGGTCACATACAACAAGTGTCCTGCTCTACCAAAGGTCAGCTCAAACTGCGTGTTCCACACGCACACACCAACGTTTACAAACATTCGTTTTTCCCGTCAGCCATTAGACCGTTGGAACTCATTAGACCAAGCCTCCATCACTGCCCCCCTTTGTGTCGGCTTTCAAAGCATCACTGAAGGGAAATGGACTAAATATCTCCAATGATACTCCGTCTTCTATTTTATAACTCTTGTTATGTTATATTGTTATCAAATAGTATAATGCCTAGTTATAATGCACACTTCTGAGCTTTCAAAAGCACTTCTAAATTGTGGACTTTTTACTCGGGTCTGAACGGGGTCTTCACAGTCCAATGAGGAAGAAAAGTGTTATTGTCCTTATGTTTTTCTGAGCATATTTGTAATATAGGCCTATTGTTGTGTTGTATTTCTAAGTTAGAATTTAACGTCTTATGTATTAGTTCTTTAACTTTAATTGTTATTATTATTTACCCTTCTGTCTTCTAGTATTACAAGTTTAGTGTAGGCTATATGGTATTTCTCTTGTCAGTTGTGAATATTCACTAGACTAGTAATAAGTAGTAAGTAAAGTATCCTGTTGGACCAAATTGATCCATAGGGCCGGTGAAGCAGCGTTCATCAGTTTCTGTGGCCACGGCATACTAGGTGATTGTATGGCCATCACTATGCCCAGCGAAGGGGAAGTAGGCTACCCATTAAAGCTGGGTAGACTCAGGGACACCCTCCAGACCCGGAAAAAAAAATCCTAGCCTACCCCAAGGATTCGAACCCAGGACCTTTGGTACGCCAGCCGAGCGCGCTGCCACACATCCACCGTGCCCCCTCAGTAATAAGTAGTAATGAACTAGTGAACCTTCCAGTTCTAATTTCTTATTGTTTAATTTAGTTGGTGTGTCCCATACAGAACATGCATAAACTATAATGTGGTCCAGTGTGGTACGGGTATAGATCTAACTAGTGTGAGATAGCATTTTGGTTTTATTTTCGAATTATAATTATACATTTGTAAAAGTTCTTTTTTATGAAGCCTGCTGGTGTAGAAGCCTTATGTTTCTTTAAATTTCTTTTTATTTCTTCATTAATATGTGAATTCCAAGATAATTTATCATTTATAAAATGTATTATTACTCCTAAGTACCGGTAATTTGCATTTTTAGCTTGTTTTTAGTTCTTTTGTTTTGAATGCAATCCCCTTGTATGCCCGCACTGTGACTGGGCGCGTGAATAACTTAGTCCATCACCCCTCCCTCACTGCAAAAAAATATAATCAAAAAGTTTAAATGAAGTATTTTTTTAAAGGGGACTCTTTTAATATTTAACTATAATTGAGTGAATGGAAATTAATACATTTTGTTTACGGTAAATAAGCCTATAAAAGCTGCTGCTGTACTGATCTTTTTTTTTTATATTTTATAAATATAACATTTTATCAAACATATATATAACCATTTAAATCAGTTGGTTGTTTGTCAGAACAAAGAGGTGAAAGACTGCTATAAATGTCCAGTATTGCACAATAAATGTACCAGTACAAAAGACTCAATAACTACTACCATATTACATACTAAATTATAGTATAGGCTAACATTCTTATTTGTGTAAAATTATTGTGGGAAAAACCAAAGGATAAAAAAAAATGGCAAATGCAAAAAATAAAAAAGGGGAGTTATGGTATAATGTACATATTCATTTATCATTTAGTAAAAAATAAATAAGGAACATCGTTAAAATATTTTTGCATATTAAGCATATTTAATAGCACACATTTACAGAATTCAAAATCAACTTACTAAAAGCATATTGCCACGGTAATTCTTTTATTATAACTATAACATAGAAAGAAGCCATCAAAAAAAGTTAATTAATAAAAATTATAATTATAATTGTTAATTGTACAAGTTTTTGCTAAGCAAACTCAGTAAATTATAGAAAATGTATATAATTATCACATGCCATAAAAAATAAAAAGTTAATGTGAAGTTTACTTGAATTCTTGTTGTCCAATGGCTAGATTATATTATTAACTGCACATTGTTTCAGTGCAGATTTACAGATTATACAAGTGGTTCACAAAGTGTGCATTGGGTGTCTTTACAGGGGCACAACGGAATGTTGCAAAAGGCTTTCATTTTCATAATAATTTTTGTGTGTTTTTAATTCATTGTGGTTAAAATACACAAAATCTATGGTTTTGAATTAAGGAAGGGCAGCATGGGAAAAACTTATTTTAAAACCTCTGGGTTACATCAATATATTTTCTATTCTAATACCTAACTCCAAAAGAAATAGGCATCTGAATCCTCATAATTATACTGAGAAAAGTAAAAAGCATTCTGAAGTCCCTATTATCAGCCATATAGAATGTCGATCAAGATATCTCAATAAACATAAACTTAAACAAAAAGGCTAGAAATTAAAAATAACATTTATTGAAGAATATCAATAACATTTAAAAAAACTTTATTTCAAATAAAAGAAAAAAATAATTATTTAAATAGACTATGCTTTAACAAATATAAACACATTTATCTTATTCTTATCTTATACATTACAGATGCTCCTTCTATAAAGAAGATTATTGCTTACATTTATTAACAGATGTTAATTAATGTTAGTGTCAGAATTAGACATTTTATAAAAAAAAATAAACCCAATAAATATTATAAAAAATAATTTGTAAATAATTTCTATAATCTAATATATTAAGAGAATTTCAAAACAAAAATAAAAAAAATAATTTTTATAATAAAAGGATAGACAAATCTTTATTAAAAATTATTAAGAGCATACAAAGGAATCGCTACAAATTGAACTTTAATTTTTTTTTTATTAATATTGATATATATATAAGCATAAATAATTAAAATTGATTTTAAAATATGTAACAAAGCTACAAAATACACAGCTAGATGTTGAAGAAATATTCAATACATCAAAAACATGGTAGGCTTAATCCCCCAAAAATGTTTTATTTTACATTACAAGTGAGATAAATACATAGACCAGACTACTTTTAATAAAGTAAGACAAAAATTAATTTCCAGTATAATACCGGTACATAAAAAGCTAAAAAGAAATCTATGGAATAGATAAGAAATGGAAATAAAAAGCTTATTCAAAAATCTAAAATAAAATAGGCTACTCCAGGCAGCTTGACATAAAAAAAATGAATTTTAAATTAAAATATTAATACTGTAAATTAAAATATTCCATTTACCAAAACCAATTATTCATTTTAATTAACAATATAAAATACATTAAAATTACACATGCAGAGAATGCAAAGTCCCAATAAGTGTAACAGAAATGATTTATTTTTATTACATTTACATTATAAATTGTTACCAAAATTTATCACAGCTAAGTTAATATATACATTGCTATCATTAAAAAAAAAATACAGAACAATGAAGTTGAATAAAAACTTCTTATATTAATCATTATAAAATAAAAATATCTTTACATTTAAACATAACAAAAATATAAATTGTCTATTAATCTTACCTATTAATCATATATACATTGCTATCATTTAAAAAAAAATACAGAACAATGAAGTTGAATAAAAACTTCTTTTATTAATCATTATAAAATAAAAATATCTTTACATTTAAACATAACAAAAATATAAATTGTCTATTAATCATACCTATTAATCATATATACATTGCTATCATTTTAAAAAAAATACAGAACAATGAAGTTGAATAAAAACTTCTTTTATTAATCATTATAAAATAAAAATATCTTTACATTTAAACATAACAAAAATATAAATTGTCTATTAATCATACCATAAGTGTAGATAGGCTATCTTCTACATTTTCATGTGGCCAAAATATTTATGGTGCAAGTTCAGCTTTTCATCCCAAAACTGTTTTCAAATCCTGCAAAAAAATAAAAAAATCCATATTTCTCTTCATTTTGCAAAATTACTAAAAAATTAAAGTATCCTGTTGTACCAAATTGATCCATAGGGCCGGTGAAGCAGTGTTCACCAGTTTCTGTGGCCACGGCATACTAGGTGATTGTGTGGCCAGCACAGTGCACTGCCGCCTTTACTTTACCCCAACTAAAGTCAGGTACCCATCAGAGCTGGGTAGACTCAAGGACACCCTCCAGACCTGGGGAAAAAATCCTTGTCATCACAAGAAATTGAACCCGGTATGCCAGTCAAACGCGCTGCCGCTCGGCCAGCGTGCCCCGTAAAATTACAAAAAAAATCAATATACATAATTACATAGATACACATAATAATTACAAAATACATAGTTTGTTTATTTATATGATTGTGCTCTATAGGCTCCTAAGCCGTTTTACTAATCATGTCAAAAGTTAAATGTATAAATTGGAAACGTCCTCCAAAAGACATTTTTATTATATAAACAATATTGCTTAATTCGTTAATTTATTTTAAAAATAAACTTAGACCTATTGATAATCACTGTATGTTAAAGTTCTAAGCTGAGCGCCATTTCCGAAGGATCTCCCTTTGAAATGTTTTCAAATTAAGTGTGTTTCGGGACAGTTTTTTCCCGTACTGCGAAATATTGCTGTCTACTTATTAACTTTTTTTATTGTTTGGTATTTGTTTTCTTTTTTTTCCTTTTGATAGTATTATTGTTTGTTTAATATTATTAATAAGAAGTCAGAAGCTTGACAGCAACAATTTATATGCATATTCCAGTAAACAATAAAAAAAATAAGAAAATCTAAATACCGAAAGAAACGTTCGCACTACAGTTTTTGTTATGCAATAATTTTGTTTGTTATTTTTTCTTTCTCTTTTAACAAAACACATTGTAGTCATACGTTTCTCCATCATTTTGACGAGCATAAACACAGCCATTTCAAAATGATCTCCCTTTGAAATGCTTTTAATAAAAAAAGAACAAAATCTAAATACCGAAAGATACGTTCTCACTACAGTTTTTATTGTAATAGTGTTAGTTATTTTTTTCCTTCTCTTTTAACAAAACACATTGTAATCATTCGTTTCCCTGTCATTTTGACGGGAATAACCACTAGTATATATAATATTGTGCAAATAACACAATACAATTGATAGTTACCAAAAAATCATTTACATTAAAAGGAATAAATAAAAAACTGATTATAAATTATTTACCTTCTTGATTGGCTGATCCAAAATTCTGGTAATCTTTTCTGACTTTTCACAAAGACGAGTAATTTGAACTTGCCAGTGATTATCAGGTTCAAGGCCATCAAATCTGTTATATAGAGCTTCTACGATCCCCTGAAAGGCAACCCTGTCTTCTGCTGTTAGCTTTTGTTTATTATCTTTCAAAATTGATTTGCAGGTTGTTTTTAGCTCAGCTGGCAACTTTCTGTCAATATCTTCAAGATAATTCATTAAAATGTGGATCTGCAAATGCAGCAGCAGTCTGTGCAATTCCAGAGTCATCTCCTTGAAGAATTGTTCTGTTACATTTCTGTTTATTGAGTTTATAATTAGCTTCCATTTTACTATAGTGACTTTTGCTTCTTTTGAGAATTCCTGAAAAACTTTATAAATTTTTGCAAGTGCATAGGAAAATCTGATTTGCAAAGATAAAGCAAGTGCGTGATTAGCATCAATTTCTTCTGGCTTTCTAGATAAAAAGTCTCCTTCATCAATGTGACAAAAATTACCAACAAAAGCTTTAGCATCTTTTACAATGTTGATACTTTCAATTCGTGCGCTTGACTTAATTATCAGATCTGCTTTTAGATTTTCTCTTTTTTCAGTACGCTGTTTGTTTATATTTTCATATCTTGCAATTCCCATGATTGGAGCTGAGCAATTAGGACATTTGATAAAGTTGGTATTAGTGGGTTCAAAGCTTTCAACCCATTTGTCTAACTGGCTTATTGTAAATATATGTCCACATTTGGGTATTTTCATCAAAACTGTGTCAGACTCAACATCAAATTTTTTTGCTCTTTCCCGTTTGTCATGGGCAATGGCATATTTGGGCCTTTTCTTTCCACTGGTATCAATAAGACTAAACTTTTCTTTCTCACAGGGATAACATACACAAGGCTCCCCACATAATGAGTAACACTTATGTCTACATTTAGGAACACATTTGCCACATGATTTATTGCATGATGTTATTCTACACTCATCCATGCAGCGCAAGTTACACTCTTTATGCTGACAAGTTAAAGCACAATTTTCTGTACAAGGCTGACACAATTCTCCACAAGTTTTCTTGTTACAGGGTCCATGTCTGCAAAAAACTACACATCTAGCATCACATGGGACACACTGACCTCCACATGGACCATTACAAGCATGGCCACAGGGAAGAGGTTTTTTGCATTTCTCAGAGCATGGTCGGTGCACTCGACCCGAAAGACATCCACCACAAGTTCCTTTGCATGTGTGGTTACAGTCTAAACGCTGTAAGCATCTTTCAGGGCAAGGATCAACTTTGACATCTGTCTTACATTCCACATTTGCAGTGTGCAGACAGGCGGGCCACGTTAAATCAACTTTTTCCAAACAAGGTTGATGGTCAGCATCATTTGAACATTTTCCACACTGACCATGACAAATATGCCCACAAGACATGCTGTACCCACACATCTGTGAACAAATATGATCTTCTTCATTTCTAGAGCATGGCACATCATCTTCATGACCACATGTGTTCATGATCTTCTTCACACTGACTTCACAGTCTCCACATTCTTCATGGCATTTTTTCTGGCATAAGTGACCTTTTGTACAGGTCTTCATACAAGGCTGTTCACATTGAGTTTCTTCATGATGTCTATCAGAAGCATGGCACATTCTTGGACAAATGTGTCCACAGGGAAGTATAGCATTGCATTTCCTATTACAGCCACCTTCAGGGACTTCCCTGCTAAAATCTTCAGCTTTTTGAACATAGGTAATGTGATTGGCATGATTCACACAGACCAATTTCACATTGATACCTGTAACACGTTCATCTTGGGCCTGAGTTAATATATTATGCCAGAGTTTACTTTTTTTGGCCAGTAAAGGAAGATTTCCAATGACAAACATTCCCTTTTTAGCTCGAGATAAAGCTACACAAATTCTGTTATCTGTTTTTAAAAATCCAACTTCATTTTCTGTGTTACTTCTCACAAGGGATAATAGAACAATGATGTTTTCTTCCCCTTGGTAATTATCAATAGAGGTCACCCTAACACCTTCAAAAAAATCTTTTTCTGACTCCATCTCATTTCTTATGCAGGAAACTTGGCCACTGTATGCAGCTAAAATTGTTACTTGTTTACCTAAATAGCCATGCTGTAAGAAGTATTTGCAAAGTGCAGTTACAAATTGTGCTTCATGAAGATTTGCTTTGCTGGTGCTGTCAGCTACTTCACTTTCATCATGTGAGTGTTGCAAGAAAAAGACATTGGAGTTAACTCCTCTGATGTCATCATAGCCAGTAACAGAATAATGGTCCTCCAGGTTGGGATAAATATGTTTAATAAACTGTGATATTTCTGGTCTCATTCTATGTTGTTCAGTGAGTGTTACATGAGGCACACTATTTTTAATAAGCCGTTCAAACAAAGAAATTTCAAGACTATAATCAACAGCTAACTTGTGTACAGTGGGACTTGGACGCAGCTGTTGGTGATCTCCAATCAAGATGAGGTGCTGACATTTATTATTCAGGGTTGTCACAATATGAGCTTCAAGAACCTCAGCAGCCTCTTCCACTATAATAATCCTGCAACCAATGCTTTGTAGAACTTTTCTATGTTTTGCAGCTCCAGTTGTGGTCATTCCAATCACACGAGCTCGTTGAAGAATTGCAATATCCTTCAGACTTTTAGCTTCCTTTTTACGCTGCAATATATCTTTAAATTTTTCAGTCAAGCCAATCAGATTTTTTGAAAGCTGTTTCTTTTTTGACAGAACCCAAAACTTGTATAGCTTGTATCTGTTTTGTATACTTAATTTCCAAATGTCATCTATGCTTGAGGCTTCAGCTTTTGTAAACGGCTCAGTTCTATGAAACAGACTGAACACTTTACCATAAGACATTGTATTACTGACTTCTTGCCATTCGCTTTCTACTTCATCATCTTGCTTTTCTGACAGATCAATACGCAGCCTCTCTGCTCGTTGTAGCATCTGAATTTCTTTGTTTTCATGCAATTTATAATTTCTAGAAAGTTCCTTAAAGCTCATCCCAATATCATCAATATCATTCATTCCAGTTTCAGAATCACTTTCTTCTTCATCAGTTTCAGTGCTGGAAGTGTTAGAGTCACTATCATTAATGACCCATCGGCTATTATGAACTTTTGCTTCACTGTCAATGTTGATTCCTTTCTTTGCTGGCTGTTCTTTTTTCTTCTCTGTGAGCTGCTCTATTGCATCCAAGAGTTGATCTGTCTTTGTAAAATTATTCATCAGCCATGCCTTGACGTAATTATTTTCACAGTCACAATTTTTTATTTCAAGTTCAACACATTCTTTTATAACAGCATAGACATTCTCATTGCTCATGTATTTCACTAAAATCTCATCAGAAAGTATATCACTATTAGCTGCTTCTTGATCTTGTAAAAGCTGTTCAGAGACTATGCTACTGCCAGAGTCAAGCATCTCATTAATTGTTTCTTCAATTAAACTTTTGTGCTTGTTTAACCAGAACCGATATATTTTAACACGTTCTTTAGGGATCACTTTAGTAGCTGTTATCTTACTGATTAAGCCCAAATCACTTTTCTCTTCAATGCACGGTTCAGCAGCAATAACTTTAACCAAGTGTCGCTTTGCTGCTTTAAATAAATAATTCTCCATGTTGGCATTGGCTGCTTTTAGCCATGTTCTCAAGACATTTTGGTTGCTAGTATTTACTGACCTATTAGAATCATTTAACTGGCAGTAATGAAAGTCTTCCATTTCATCTCTTAGATCATCTGTATTGACAATAGTTGTTTCTAAATGTAATGACTGCTGCCATTGCTGTTTTACTTGTATACTAACTTCCTTTAATTCTTTTCTGCAATTTTTTAAGTTTACTTTTATGTTTCTTTCAATTTTATGGTCTAATGATGGATTACTTCTTAATGCTTTCAGGTTGTAATTTTCAAGAAGTTGGCTTGAACTTCTTCCACCCACTCTGATAATGCCTTCTGTGCAGAAGTCCAGAATACCTTCTAAAAACTGATCAAGGGCATGATTTGTGTAGCAGACAACTAATATAGGACCTTGTGATTCTGGTGTGTCTTTGGCAACATTATTCTCCAACAAGATTTTCATTATTTTGAGACCTATGTAGGTTTTACCAGTTCCAGGAGGACCCTGAATGATGGCCATTTCATTAGTCAAAGCTAATTTTAAGGCATCTATTTGCGAATCATTTAAAGTTGTGTTGAATGAATCAGGCCACTGCTCTTCATCAAAAACTGATACTGGAAAATTGTCATATCGGTCTTTCATTATGCAAGCTAAATTATAGGTGGGATTTTTCTTGAGATAGTCAGGCGGGCGAACTTCTTTCTTACAACTAAGTATGTATCTTTCCAGGGGCAATTTTTTCATTTCTTGAAGCCCTTCTAAGACATGACGATGAGACTCAAAGTAAGCTGTAGTCTCTGCCATAATAAACCTGTCATTTTCTGATGCAGTAAAAATGACATCCAGGTTATTTTGAAATACAACTACAACAATACCTTTCTTCAGCTTGTCTGTATCTCTGGTTTCTACGGTAGCAAAAATTGTGGTCTCAAAATTATCTTTAGAAAATACCAGGAGTGAGCCAAACATGAGTCTTTTAGAATACTCCCATTCAATATTTTCCAAACCAGTAAGATCAAAAATGGCCCAATGGGTGATGCCTTGTTCTTCATCTTCTTTCATCTGTATTTTAACATCATAATAAAATCTTAGATCATGTTCTCTTGCTTTTTCATCACTAGCCAAAGCTTCTTTGTACTGTTTCAAGCCATCTCTTATAGGAGCTAAATAATCTTCCTTAATGAGCCTTGCATGAATGTCAAGATAATGTTTTAAATCCCTATATGCTCCTTTTGTTTTGTTTGCGCGTAAAAATGGTTCTATAGAGGAGTAAAGTTCCTCTGTTTCTGGAAAAATTGCCATAGTCTCGTAATCATCAGGAGGTGTGTCATCATCAGCCATAGGAATATATTTCTTCCTTTTAGTTTTTTGATGATGTTGAATCACAATACTTTCAGTGGAAAATGTAATCAGTTCCCCATTTTTGTCAATAGGTTCTCCAACTTTGTTAAAGAGTTCATGAGCTTTTGCAAGTAAATCAGGGTTTGTATAAAAAACTCTAAGTGTTTCACCATATTTCAAAATAAGAAACAGTGCTTGATTGTACTTACGTAAATGTTGTTTATTTTTTATATTGTCAATAAAGTATTCAATGATATCAAGTAATTTTTCAAACAGACTAACAGTATCTACACCCCTTTTTTTCATCAATTGTTGAAGAAATCTTTGTAAATGCAACTCAAAGAATGTAGACTCACAAATACTATTCAATACATAGTGTAAGGATCCTTTTTGGGCATCTTCTAAAACCTTATGCAAGGCTGTAATAAGGAGCTGCATCCAATCAAAGTTCAGTTCATGCTGACTCAACATATCCTTGAGGCCGGGAACATCCATGCTCATTTGAAAGACTAGCACTGTAGTATTTGAATTATTGGCCCAGTCTAGTAATCTCTTATAACCAACAAAACCAGGGGCAAAACCTCTTTTATTAGAATTTCTGGCATTGTTCCCAAAATTACTTCTTGACTCCTGGGCAAATGTTTGCACACTGTTGGGCTCTAAAGGCAACGTCCATGCTTGAAAGCATGACTCGGGTGCCACATTAGTTGCATTGTGCTGAGTTAAGTTTGCATACGGAGTAGTTAAGTAACTGGGTGAATCAAAAGTGCCTGAAACACCAGATGTTCTGCTATTTCGGTCTTTCTTAAAGGAATTAAAACTGCTTCCTGCAGGTTTTATCCCATTTGTTTCAAAGGGTGAACTATATTCCTTTTCAGAGACGTTGTAGCTGCCCAGTTCTTTAAATCTCCCTGTATGTTGTGGTGGGATCATGTTTGGCCTATCTGGTAGTGTGTGTAATTTTTTAACATTTTCTTTATTTCTCACAGGAGCTTTGGGAGGAAATTTCTCTCTCTTTTTACTGACATCTGGCTGGCTATAGTAATTAAAAAAAACAACACAATATATATATTTGTAAACAAAATTAAATTTTTTTTCATCATATAATAGTTAAAAAGCATTCATTTAGAGATTTGGAAAATCAATACAAATAGTCTCAAAAAGATGTAGAAAAAGCTTCAGTTTTTTTTAGAAGTTTTACTATCATAATCAAATCGTCATGGTACATAAAATCATAACCTAACAAAATCACAATAACAATGCTTGTGTAAAAAGTTAAAAGACAGTACAACTTTTGTTAACAAATGATATAGTTTATAAGTTAGACTAAAACAAAATTTGGGGTATTATTTATAAAAATAAAACTTTGGCAGCCCTTTTTAAAAGCAGATTTTTTTGTAAGTAATAAAAAAAAACATCCTAAGCAAAAAAAATACAACTTAGGGCACAAAAAACAAATCACCTACTTAGAAAATTATTAATAAAATTAAAATGAGCAATAAGAGCCTGGTTATTAATAAAAGCTGCTCTGATGTACTTTGTAGTAAATTGTAGCTATCTGTGTACTGAAGACATTCATTGGGATTTGTGAAAGAAAAAATATATAAAGAAAGAACTCTATCAAAACTAGAAAATTAGCAAAGTGTAAAGTGTTTACCTACAAAAACTATGAACAAAAGAAAACAGAAAAACCAATGAAAAAAAAAGTCAGCTCTAAAATTATAACATAAAAGACTGAAATACAAAAATGAGTTCCAAGTATTAGAAAAAGAATTCTATTAAAAAGAAAAATGTGCTTTTGTATTAGATTTCAAACTAATTATAAAAAAATTTTGTTGAAGCATTAGCTTTTCTTGAATTTTCTACTCGAAAAAAAACTCACAATTCTGGATACTGTACACGAGTGCCTTTACTAACCTGGAAATTGGAGGAGCTGGGGAAATGACTGGACTTGTTACATCATCAACTTCAGAATCAGAGTCAAAGGATGAATCACTCATGTTTTAATTTATCCTGACAAAAAATAATTAATAAAAAAGGAATTCTTATTAAATCCAAGGAAAAAAATGAGCGTAAAATCAGACCACATAGGACTTTGAAGAAAGCATATGCCAACAGCTTCCTAAGTAAAGTTTACCTTTGAAACCATGTTGGCCCATGGGGCGAGTGAAGCAGCATTTGTACGTTTTTGTGGCCATACATGGGGATTATGTGTCCAGCACAATGCCCAACTAACGTCAGGAACTCACCAGAGCTGATTAGACTCATGATACCCTCCAGACCCAGGAACAAATCCTACCAAGCCTGACACAAACCCAGGGTCTTTGACATGGCGTATGAGAGTGACGCGACTATATCACTGTACCACAACAGCTTCTTCTTACCAATTAAATATTTTGTACAATTTTAGTATTTTCTTATGTTTATGTAAGGGTGTACAGTAGAGTACAGTGTTCAAGAGCACAGGAAGGGTTTATAAAAGGGTCTGTGAATTTAAGGTTTTAAGTTTAATAAGTTTTCAAAAAACATATATATATACTTTGGAGCCTAACAGTATGCCAGCATTTTCCCAGGAGTCAAGCAAACATTTTTGCAGTGGGTCTCTATTCAAATCTTTTGATGTTCAATGCATCACTGTATACTTAATTAGTAAGTTGAGTAGGCCAAGCGAGATACTTACACAGTAATATATAATGTTACAATTACAAAGTATAGCAAAGAAATAACATAATATACCCTTGAAAGGCCTATAAATGAGAAGATGTCTTTATTAAATATATATACAAATAAAGTTGGCTTTTAGATTCCCCATATCACCTACCAGTATTTCTTTTTATACACCCTTATTTTAACTAAAAACCTGGGGCCATCAGGGCAAGGGTTTCTGAAAAACAATCATTTTTGAAAAACAGCTGTTAACTGTTTTCAATTTTCCAAACAAAATATTTTAATAGCTGTTTTTACAGAGTTTTCCCCTTACATTTTAACTAATTTTATAGTGAATATAGTTTGTTTTTGCTATGAGCAACAAAAGCAAATAGAAAAACATCAGTCATATTAGAGTTAAAAGATTTCTAAATTTTGTTAGCATTCACATTATTATTCTTAAACAAATTTCTTATTAAATGTTCTATGTAGGCCTAATTATTTTTAAATATTTTTAATATTTCACTATAAGGCTGTCCAAAACTGTAATAACTTGCTTTCCATTGATATGTTTTTAAACGTTGTTTTAACTAGCATATTGTGTCAGTGCTGTGGGCTTTTTTATAATTTAATTCTAGAGACTATTGAGACACTTTGTGTGACACAATCTAGTCAGAAAATGAGAATTTATAGCTTGTAAAAGAGCTGCAAGGTTCATTACTAGCGAATATTTACAAAAGACAAGAGTTCGTAAAGACTAAATCACTAAACCTAGAAACACTAGAGGACAGAGGGCAAAGAGTTAAATACTGCAGTAATAATACATTATAAGGCATTATCATTAAATTCTACATTAGAAATACAACACAATAACAATTTGTCACAATGCTCAGATAAAACATTAGGACAAAAACCATTTCCTTATCCCTTATGCGAGAACAAATGCATACATGAAGTATTTTTTCCTCCGGAGTGGCATCTGGGCATGGAATGGATTGCCTGAAAAAACCAGGAAAACCAGTAACTTAACATCATTTAAAACAATAGGCCTAGTAAAAATGCAAGACTAGATCAGACCACAGATGAAGGTAGGATGCAATAATCTTTTATAGAAGGAGTGTCTGTAGGCCTAATATATAAAAATCATTATGTAATTTTCAATAGCACATTTTAAATATATAGGCTATCTAGGCTATTCCCCCACCTTCTTTCAACCTTGCAATCCATGCTATCTATTCCACTCCACTGGGCACTGAACAATGTTTTCTAAAAATATATTTCCATAGGCCTAATTGTTATAAGCTCTAAATCCATTCATTTTTACTTCTCATAATAGCTTTGCCTAATATTTATCATAATAAGTGTATTAATTCAGAGACTAATTGTCAGAGAGACAATATAATGTCTCAATTCCAGTGTCTTTAATAAAATTAGCCTATATATTTATATATTAGAAAGTGTCTCAAGACTCAAGGCAAGGGTAGGCCTAATGACTTCTGTCTTCATATTTGTATAAGTCAATCTAGTATTGAAACACATTTTAGACAATTTAAAACTCCAACTGTTGACTTTGTAGGCTATGAATTATCGAAAAGCAGTATAAAACAGTTTTTTTCAATGTTAATGATTTGGGTGAAAAACAGCACTGAGCTTCAACTTCAAGTTAGTGTTACTGTTAAATCAGTATCATACCAGAAGCCTGAGAAGCCCTTGGCATAAGTCTTAAATCTAGACTTAAAATGAAGTAGCCTACACCTACAGTGAACCTAAAGTAAATAAATTAATATTACACACTAATACAAGTACAAGATAACTAGCTAGTCTAGTAAATCTAGATCCAATCTACATTTTAGTAAATTTTACTTTCACAACATTACAAATCTAAAAAAGTTCCGTAAAATAAATCAGTAAAAAAAGTGTGTTAAATTAAAAATAAATAAATTACCCCTTGCCTTAGGCCTAGGCCTACTTAAAATAAAATTAGTAGGCCTACGGTAATTTATAAAGTAGACTTACAATATAATATACAATATAAATATAAATTATATTAAAGTTAGCCTACCAAAAGTCCAAAAGCGAAAACAAAAGACTCAATCAAATGAAGGTTAATCGTTGAATTTTTAATATTTTTAAACTCATAGCACTGGCCCCACAGCTGTAATGAGTGTGTGAATCTACTAGTAACTACCAGACCAGAAAAGCCTAAAAAATATATAATAGAACAATGGATTGATAGGCCACCTTATATTTATAACAATGGGCAGGCGTAACTGAACGTGATCTACTCAGCCTGTAATTGGAAATTCCCATTAAAAACTTTCGTTTTCACATTCGATTTTTTAAAATAAAATTAATTGCATAAATAAACACACTTTTAGAAAGTAGGCTTTATTACTTAAATGATATTATTACTATTAATATACATTTAATGGTAATATAGACTTAAATGTTCGTTATTCTTAGAAAGTGTCCAATCTCCATGGCACCCGCTATTCCAAAGTTTGGGACCAATAGGACGTAACGTAATAATCTTTTTTTATAAAAGGAATGTCTGTAACTGTAGGCCAAAGCTTTAATTTTTTTTATGTCTGCTGGTTCTAAATCAGCAACAGTAATAGTATAGGTCTGCATAGGTACTACTGATACTCGGGAGCAGGGCCGGTTCTAGGCCACTGCAACCTATGCGGCCGCAATTGCCCCGCACTTTCATAGGTCATAGGCCCCGCGCTAATTCAATGGTGAAAGTATTTTGCGTCCTTGGCTGACATTATTCTGTGTCAGCAGACAAGATCTATTGTTTCTTCTGTCGCCTACTGGGAAAACAGAAAAGCTCCTTTGTAAATGAAGGATTTTATCAGTGGCAAACTATAGGCCTACCACAATCGCATGGGCATTTAGACGCCATGCTGTTAAGCTGGAGCAAGACTAAGTAAAAAAAAACAACAACAGACATTGACAAGATTCACCAGGAGATGCTTTATTCTTAGACTAAACGTTGGAATCAAGTTTTTCAAAGACTAGTTGCGATTGTACAATTTCTAGCGAGCGCAATTTAGCTTTCAGGAGGTCCATTGAAAGAGTCGGAGAAGTAATAGGAATTTTCTGGGTCTAGTAGAATTACTTGCAAAGTTTGAACAAGTAATGGGGGAACATCTTCAACGTCTTACCAATGCAGACATTTCGGATCATTACCTGGGGAAAAAGATTCAAAACGAGCTTATCACTGTAGTAGCAGTATCAAGAATGCAAAGTATTTTTCAGTAATATTGGATTGTACTCCAGACATAATTAGTCACAAAGAGCAGATGACATTATAGGCCTAACTATCCGGTATGTATCCGATGGGGCTAATGTGGCAGAGCCTGTGGTCGTATATAAACATTTTATCAAGTTTCTTCCTGTTGAAAGTACTACTGGACAGGACTTATGCGATGTACTAGTGAATGAGCTGGAAAAGTTTTAATTAAATGTTCAAAATATTCGTGGACAAGGCTACGATAAAGGTGCCAACACGAAAGACGTCAATTCTGGAGTTCAAAAACGGCTTTCAAATATTTACAGAAGAGCATGTTTTACTCCATGTGCGTGTCATAATTACAATCTGGTTGTAGCAGACATGGTCAAAACATGCCCTGATGCGTTAACCTGTTTTGAAACTGTACAACACATGTACACCATCTTTTCAACATCTGCAAAGAGATGGTCATTATTCAGAAAGCATGTTTCTACTCTTAGACTATCTGTAAAACATACTGTGCGAAACAAGGTGGGAATGTAGAACAGATAGTGCCAAAGCACTTCGTTATCAATTGCCTGAAATTTGTGACGCACTCGTTGAATTAGCTGAAGAGGCTAGTGATGCGATAATTAAAAGCGAAGCAGAAACACTGTATGAAACATTGAAGCAGTACAAATTCTTAGTGTCACTTGTGTTATGGTACGACGTGCTCTTCCAAGTCAATAAAGAACTGCAAGGTTAAACAGTAGATTTGAGCACTGCAATGGATTCGTACATTAACTTGATGACTTGAATTGGCTAAGGAAACTGAGAGTTGATGGGTTAAAATTTGTTCAGATTCTTGTTACAGCAAAGGAATTGGCCGAAAACATGGAAGTTGTTGCAATATTTCTAGCCAAATGTCAAAGGAAATGCAGTGTGATAAATCTGAGGAAAACTTTACACCTGGAAATGCTGAAGATGACTACAGGATAAATTGCTTCAACAGAATTGTGGACACTGAAATTTAGTCCTTGCAACCGAGATTTTAACAACTGAAATAAAACCACAATCTATTTGGGTTTCTTGTCAGCTTTAAGAGCCTTCAGCGTGATGACATACGAAAGTGTAAAGAGAGCTTCGAGCAAGCATTGGCATCATCAATTAACAGACCAGTCGACGGATATAGCCTATGAGTGCGAGAATGAGCTGATGGAATGGAATCTTTAATTAAGGCATATTCTAGCAAATACCGTCAAAACCCCACTAGACATTTTGACTTTTCTGTCCATACTAATGAAAGAGACAAGGCTTTCCCAAACTACTTTCTTAGCCTACACTCAGAAAAATTTTAACAATACCCGTAACTGTGGCATATATATCTAATGAAAGAAGCTTCTCGCACCTCAAACTAATCAAGAATTACTTGAGGTCAACAATTGACGAAGATAGATTGAACAACTTGGCGATTCTTGCTATTGAGCGTGATCTATGTGGAAAACAGAATTTTGATGATATACTGTATGACTTCGTTACACACAAAGCTCGTAAAGTAAAGTTAATTTGATCGTGATTTTGTACTTAGTAAATAATTTTAAAAAATGCAAAGACGAATTTATTTTCTATTACAAAATCTTAAATTTCACTTAGGCCTATTATCCTTATCCCTACCCGGACTGGGCCTCGCGCAATCCGTTCCGCATATAGGGCCCTGCAATTGCTAAGACCGGCCCTGCTCAGGAGTTCCATTATTGTCTTATATTATATAGGCCTACTTATAAGTCTAATTCTAATAAGTTGCACTCGTTTGCCTTCATCTAGATTATCTAGATTCTATATAGATAGATTATAGATAATTATTATATATTATAGGCATTATATATATAGGCCTATATAGGCTATCTATAGGCCTATATAGGCTATATAGGCCTACATAGGCCTATATATCTATATATATATATATCTATA
This sequence comes from Anisus vortex, assembly GCA_949126835.1. Classification (NCBI taxonomy): domain Eukaryota; kingdom Metazoa; phylum Mollusca; class Gastropoda; family Planorbidae; genus Anisus; species Anisus vortex. The sequence continues at coordinate 24,666,213 of OX421499.1, forward strand.
TTATATATATGTCATTTTCTCAACCATCGCATGAAAGGCTGCGGCTGCAGGGTTTAAAATGGAACGGTTATTGCTTACAGTTAAAATTGTCGAAAAAATATATAAACATGGCAGGAATGTCGAACTTTATTTGAACCCAGAGTATATATATAGGGCCTAGGCCTATATATATATAATATATACCGTCGTGTAAGATAATTTCAACCGAGCACATTAACTCATTATCATTAGCAAAACTAAGAAACACACTATTTCTTGTAATATTTTAAAATGTGTAGGCCTATTTGCCTATATAGGCCTACCCGAGCCTGATTCTTGACAATTTTTGGTAGGCTTTATTATAAGGCCTATTAGATTATTATTAATATAGCAGGCCCATTAAAATTACTGCCATTTGTGTTTATATGGCTACACTGTAAATGCTACAACATGCAACAACAATAAGTGAGTTAAAAACATAAATGTCAGCTCAACAGTCTCAACGAACTTTGACTGATTGGGCTTATGTAGGCCTTATTCTTATAAGTTTACAGACGTTCCTTCTAGATAGAAGATTATTACGTCCGCTAGGTCCAAAACTCCTGCAGGGCGACAGGGATCCGTCGGTGGCAGGGCTAGAACCCGCGACCTGTCAGTTGGTTTTTGGTTGACAGTCCAGTGATCTGACCGCTGGACCAGCCGGCTTCATAAGTAGTATATATATTATTATATATATCCCTTATTTTAGTGAAATAATTAAGTCAAATAAATATAGATCTAGGCCTGTATAATAACTACAAGCTTATATTATAGGCCTAATATAGGCCTACCTATTATTATTATTAGTAACTAGGCATTAATTAATATCGCGGCTCTGGCAATGATCGAGTAGCAACAATTAAATAATAAAATCAATTAATTAGATTATCTGATTAATATATTGAATATGGCAGTAAAATAATTTATTAGGATAGTTAGGCTATAATATAATGCTATATGATATGGTAGGCTATAGTTACAATAGTATAGTAGTTATCTAGGCTATAAAAGTATAGATCTAGATATAGATTATATAGTCAGTATAGACTATAATATAGACTAGTATAGACCTATTCTATTCCTTTTTACTAACTCAAAGTTAATAAAGTTAGTAGGGTAATATAAAGTAATAAAGATTAAAATCTTTCTCAAACTAAGTAGATCTAATAAAAATATTAAAATTGTACCTTGAATTTACAAAACAATTATGCAAAAATATCAATATTCCTTTGGTATCTGCTTACTTTAGATTTGTAATTCATTAATTTTAACATTTATTTGGTCTTGAGTCTTGACAAATAATTTTTAAGTCAATTCCTTTAACAGTGGGAATTCCCGAAAACTTGTTGATTATGTTGACTTCTGGGTATTGGTTTACGAATAGAGGTTACGTGTTCTTTAATATAGCATGTCAGCTCACTGGGCTATATAATATTTAAACATTATATATAAGTATGCGACTAATAATATAGGCATAATATAATTATAAATATAGGCCTACATATATAAGTACGTTAGCTTTATTTATATCCACATACATACATTTTATTCATGATGTCATGTTTGAAAATGTGTTCTTATAGATAATGGTCCTTTATTATGTCAACAGGTTTTTGGCTTGTCTGTCAGAATATTTTATTAGATTATTATTAGATTGTATTTCTATTTTAGAATGCTATGTTAATAAAGTCTTTCTAAATCTAATGTTTTAGATACTATAATTCAGTATAATAAGATGTTTGAGATTTTTCTTCACTCGAAATAAAATGTAGTTATATTTTTGAATTCTTTCAAGTTATTAAAGATTTTCTTTAGTTGATAGTTCCCAGACTTTGGATGCTTGTAATTGTATAGGTCTAATGACAACTAGCATTTTAATATTTTCTGTCTATTACAAACGTAACATATACCATTGAGTATCTGTGCAAGCAACTCGGATCTCATTACCATAACTGGAACGAAGGCACTGACCTACTCCAGAAAACTTACTATTACAATTGATTGGCAGAGTAACAGACAATAATACAAAAGTACTCCGCTAACTGTAAGCTTCTGTATTCAGACCTTCATGCATTTAAATGGAAACCAAAGCCTGATGGATTAGCTAACATTCCTAATCACAAAAATCTCCCACCTAGAAGCAGTCTGCCTTGAAAACTAACCCAAGAAGATGCTATCAGTCTATAGAATGAAACAGGTCATGGGAGTATCAGATTGATGATCTTACAAGCTATATTCCACACTACCAATAAAAACATACAACATGCCTCAACATTATCAAAAACAACAACTGCTTTAAGTACCATATCCCCCCCCCCCCCCCCACTGGTAGTAAACTAAACATTCAAAGTAAAATAAATGTAAATTATGCTAAGCAAGTTTAGAAATAGAGATGTACAAAATTAATGATTACAAAATACTTTTTTTTTTTAGCAACACATTTTATTATCTTAAAAATCCAACAGGTTCTTCTGGCTTGGCTTCCTCTTCTTTAAGGACTTGTAATAAGTTTTTGTTCAATTCAATTCCAACTTTTTTGGCACTCTGAATGAGAATAAGAATAAAATAAAGATGATTTAGATTTATGAATGAAATTATTATGAAATGGATGAAAAAAATATTTTAAGAGATAAGATCTATAGATGGGACGATGGAAAAAACATTATTAGAGAAGATCTGTTGATGTTGCAGATGGAAGAAATTTTTCATAAAAAGTATTCTATCGGACCAATTTGATCCGTAGGGCCGGTGAAGCAGCGTTCACCAGTTTCTGTTGCCACGGCATACCAGGTGATTGTGTGGCCAGCACTATGCACAGCCGCCTTTACTTTACCCCAACTAAGGCCAGGTGCCCATCAGAGCTGGGTAGACTCGGGACACCCTCCAAGCCCAGAGAAAAATTTTGGCATGCACCAGGATTCGAACCCAGGACCTATGGTGTGCCAGCCAAACGCGCTGCCGCTCGGCCACTGGAATATCTATTAATGGAGCAGATGGAAAAAAACATTTCAAGAGAAAAAATCTGTTGATGAAGTAGATTAAACAATATTTCAAGAGAGAAGATCTGTTGATGGTGTTGATGAAACAATAATTTTAAGAGAGATATAATAATAGAGCAGATTGAAAAACCATTTTAATGCAGGGGCAACACCTTACTTCAATCATTTCTGATATGCTTTCAGAATCTAAACTTCCTGATCCTTCTTTTTTCATAGCAGTAACTGTTCCTTTCTCTGTGACCCCAAGCATGATTCTGTAGACACAAAGAAAATTACAAAATATTGCAATGGAACTGTTTTAGATTTATGATATTCTATGGACCTGGTATGGAGTCCACCAGTTAAATTGGGATTAAAGCATGAGATATGCACAAGGGCAACTGACATTGTGATCAATGATTTTTTGTAACCCATTAAATGATAGGGTTGGGGGGTGTGGGGGATGCATTCAGCAGAAACTAGGGTCTTTCAGTTACAGAAAATGATTCACATAATGTGTGATCTCTATATAGGATGTATATGAAACTGAAACAAAAGGTTTTTAACATTATTCATAGTGAATGCAAAAGTGACACCACAATGTAAACTGTCAATGTAGCAAAACAAGTACAATTGTTTTTAGGATTTGTATGCAAGTCCGGAAAATATTCGTTAATTTTCCGGACTGTGAAAATACCTTGAATTTCTAATTTAGTGTAAAAAAGTCTGTAAAAAAATGTGTCTAGACATTATTTTAAAGACCTGCATTGGTTTGATTTTTGCTAATGTCAATGTAATCCTTGAAACTAAATTTAAACAGCCTAGTTGTTTTTTTTTTACTGCAATTACATATAAACTAGAAGCGTCAACGTAATGTTAAGTCTACAGGGTAATAATTTAATTTTAATTGTTGAGATTTAAAAATATAAATTAATATATTAGGCTAACAGGCATCTAAACTATCACATAGGCTTTCAAAATTAATATTCTAACAATTAAATATCTAGAACTAAATTATCTATTTCCAAAAATAATGAAAATGCTCTTATGTTATTAGAGGTCAAAGAACTAACGTTTTGTTGTATTAGTAAGAGATCTGCACGATAAATATTCTAGCAATTAATAAACTAAAACTTGTCTATTTCCAAAAATAATGATTACTTCTTAATGTTTAAAAGAGGCCAAAGATCATAACATAATGTTTCCCTTGACTATTTGAATATCAAAATTCGCCTTTATAAAATAGGCATTTTAGTTTGAAAAAAAAATTGGTACAAATTGACTTGCTTGCTTAGGGCCTTCCAAAAAACATCATTATAAAAATGCACTTGCTTGACATAATTACAGTAATAAGTTGAAAAGCTATGGTAGGGAACAAAATGATTAAATTTAAATTGTGAATTTTTAAATGAAAATTGTGTACAGAAATATTTACCTGGCTAAACTGCATGCTTCTTCTTTTTCACTGGCATCAACAACATGCTGGTGGCCAATCTATAAAAAAAATAAAAATTTATTCATTGCGCTGATCTAATAATACTAAATAATGGTAGTAAACAAAATTAACCCTGTTTAAACATCAAATTATGATTGTATAATTAAATGTAACTCAAAATAATAGAGAGACACAGATTACATTTTTGTTTAAAAATCCCAAGACAACATTTTCTTTCTCTTTCTTTCTCATTTTAAATAGACAAACTTTAAAAAAAAAAAAAAAATTGCATGTGTGAAATGTCTTACTGGCAGTGTATAAGAGTAGTCAAAAAAAAAAAAAGTCTTTGAAAGTATTATAGAATAATTTAATAAAAAAGCATTCAGGGAGTAACGGAATCCTTAACTGAAATATTTTAGTAAATTTTATCATTTGTTTTAATTGTAACATTAAAGTTCTAAGACTTTGGTTCTAGAATAATATACCTTTATACTGACTTGGCCTTTGGAAATAATAAATATTTTACTTTTAAACTATCTTTTTGTGTTTTCTCATTGGTGTGAACTTAAATAGTGTAATGTTGAAAGAATTGAAATATTTCAGAAACAGTCTATTAAAATAGATAAAAATTTCAACTGCATGTTAATATGTTATTTATGTATAGTGCCTTCACAGGGTTTTGTTCAATTTCACCTCCAATAATTTTAGCAAAAAAATCATATTGAAAATTATAATTTGAGTTTATCAACAAAATTAAGAAAATTTTGTACAATTCATATTTTAAGTTATTACAATTTCCTTCTAAAGTATTATGCAAAATAATGTGCAGAATATATGTGCTGATATTTGTCTGAACCCTACAAGTAGTTTAAGGGATGTATTGATTCTACTAGTGAACAAAATGGCTAATTATGTAACAATTTATCAAAAGCCACACAAAAGAAAAAAAACAATATTCCCACCCCCCTTTTTTCATGATGTTTTGTCCATTTTGTTGAAATACTCAGACTTTCCAGACCTTGGTCAGTTTTTTTTTTTTTAATTTCTTTAACCTGAAAAATAGAGTCAGTTTTCCCAAACTTTTCTCACTTGTGTGAACCTTGGACAATAAAGAATAAAAAGTTAAAAGACTTTATGCTAGTGTGCAATTTAAGATATTTCAATGATCTAGACCATTTACCTTATTAACAGTAACAATAATTGGGGCTTCACAGACATCTAATCTTTTGAAGTCATAAGGGTCATCTGAAACATCCAGTTCTATCCCACCTTCATCCTTGGTCATTGTAACATTTGGTATTCTAAGTAAAGTAAATTTGGTGATGAATTATAAACATAGACACATACAGACTTTTTAATGTAGTAATCAACCACTGACAGTGGCTGCACTTAACGACAAAGGTTTACGTTTTTAAATTTTACATTCAAGTTAAAAAAAACAACCCACCTGAGATTGAAAAGTGCAGCCTTCACCGCTATTGATACAGCATCAAATAAATTCCCACCACACTCTAATAACTGGGGAAAATAAAAACAATAATAGCTTGCAGTGAAACCAAAACTTAAAATAAATAATGAAAAAATCAAACACAAATAGCTAACAAAATATTAAATGAAGCTGACATAAAATTTGAATAGATAAGAAGTATGCATTTACTAGAATATCGATGTACAACAACCAGCACTGCTGCCCAGGTAGTAAACATAATGAAGGGTAGTCAATGGCGCTAAAGCAACTGTATGATCGTGATAGCATGGCAGTTATTTCTGATGCTAGGCCCTCTCCACCGCGTCCTTCAAAAGCAGGAGTAGCATTGGCTGAGCTGAAATAAAACATAATTCAAATTTCAAAGTTGAACCGCTTAAATTTTGCCCAGTTTAGATTAATCTTTAGTAAGTGTATGGTTGCTAATAAAAAGTGACTTCATATTATAAAACTGCATTTTAACTTCTCAGGAAGACAAAGGTCTGATTATGGATTTTCACAACAGAGCAAAAGCATTAGTAACACAATTGATGTTCTAGCAATTGTATGTGAATGCAATGACAAGATGTAAGGAAAAAGATTTTATGATGAGATGTGTTTATAGTGTGGACCCTACAGATATTACAATTTAATGTTTATATGGTGTTTTAGCAACCTACTTTAATAGGGTTCTAGCTCTAAAATCATGGGCTGTAAATGCCCACATTATTCCCAAACTTTATTCAACTTTCAAGAACCAATATAATATACTAGGACTGGTATCCGCACATTGTCTTTATGCTTACTGGTAATGTATTAGGTAGTATTAATTTTAAATTTTGAAATAAAATTTAAAAAAAACAACAAGTACAATGTAGATTACCTAAACACAGTTCTTGAATAATTTCCAGTTAAAAAAAAAAACCAATATGACTAAGGGGTGCTTTTTTTTTATATCAATATTATTTTGTGCTCATTCGTCATGTATAGTGGAATTAAAAAAATGTTCCTAAACCTTGGCCAGTTTTCCCAAACATTCACAAACTGTATGAGCCTTGTGATCTATTTGATACTTTTCTATATGACTATGAAGTAACACCAGGATTAAGCTGATTTAAATCAATTGATTCAAGATATTTCACATTGTATTATGTTGAAACTCCCTTGCAACCATAAACACGCTCAAGATACTTTTCTTCATAAAAGTAGCATAATTTAAAGAGTAAATGTTTTACAAAGCATAAAAAGAGGGGGAAAAAAAGGGCACTATCAAAGAAAGATGCATAAAATGTTACCAATCTAAAAAGAATTCAATTCTTCCAACATTTGGTTTTTTAGGGTCAACTGGAGTCAGCTGAACTTTAATGCCCACCAAAACATCTGTGCTAGCCTGAATGTAGAATATAGGTAAAGAAATAATGTCACTTTAAAAGGTATGAGTCATAAAACGTTACATACTTGTAATAAAAAATCTTATTCCTCACTGTAGTCCAAATGAGAAAAAGGTACAATTTTAAAATATAGGCCTACCAGTCGAACACGTGCAGAGCCATTTGTGTTTGAGATTAATCCTGTTTCAACTTCCATATGCCGAAAATCTTCACACCCTCGACCATCATCTCGCAAGTTTTCCTGCCAAAGTAGCCATTGGCATTGTATTAAAATGATAAAGTATTGACATAAGTAAAGTAAGTAAAGTACCCGTCAGACCAAATTGATCCATAGGTCCGATGAAGCAGCGTTCACCAGTTTCTGTGGCCACGGCAAACTAGGTGATTGTGTGGCCACCACTATGCACAGCCGCCTTTACTTTACCCCAACTAGTGTCAGGTACCCATCAGAGCTGGGTAGACTCATATTGACATAACATGAGGTAAATGATTAAATTATGAATAAGTAGTTAATCCAACTAGGGCTGTGGAGTCGGTAGAAAAATGTTCCAACTCCGAATCCTCAGTTTTTTGTACTTCCGATTCCAACTCCAGGTACCCAAATTTCCTATGACTCTGACTCTTCAACTCCACAGCCCTGTCAGGGCTGTGTAGTCGGAAGATAAATGTTCCGACCCTAACTCCTTAGTTTTTTTTACTTCTGACTCCAACTCCAGATACCCAAAATTTTCTCCGACTCTTCGACTCCAACTCCGAATCCACAGCACTGAGTCCAACTCATATAATTCATTTTAATTTCCTAAAGAAAAAACCCTGATTAACCATTTAGGCCTTGGCCCTAAACTTTATAAATGACAAGACTAATGTCCTAAATAAATAGGCCTAGGCTATAAAGTATAAAAAGCAAACAAAAGTTGAGAAGAGGAAGCCAATACACTGAATACAGACAATAGAATAGAAAGACTTGTTGATTGGCTTTTAAAACTTTTTCTTACTCTCTCTTTTCTCTGTCATTTTGATTTTGAAGTGTACATCTTAATTTCAAAATAAATGAATAATAAATTAACCTATTATTAATTATAATAAATAATAATATACTATATATACGACTAATACGAATATAATTATAATTTATATAGGAATATAGCCATGGTGACTTAGTCGTGACTAACATAAATATTTAAAATATATATATAATAAATAGAAAAAAAAACTAGATCTAGGTCTAGATCTAAATTTTATTTAATATTCAGTGCTGTTTCTAGGGATTTGGGGGACCGGGGGCTTGGCCTCTTTAGGGGTCCCTGCATTTTGACATTCGACATTATGACATGAGAAAAAAACAGTTCGGACACTCATTTGGGGGCCCTCCTCAAGTAGGGGCCCTCCTCAAGTAGGGGCCCGGGGGAGGGGGGACTTTCGAATTTTGACCCCTCTCCCCCTCCCCTACTCCCTTAGCTACGCCACTGTTAATATTTAATAATTTCTGAGAAAGTTTTTCACTCTCCCTCGCACTTAAACTTAGAAATACAAATAGACGACTATGCTATACAGTAGTATAGAGGATAGTATAGTAAATAGTATACAATAGTCAATAGTGATTATAATTATAGTGACGACAGTGACTCAGTGAGAGTCAGTGAGTCTCAGTGACGTGAGACTGTGACAGACGCATTCTTAAATTGAATAATTGGTATTATACTTATAGCATAACATAACATCCGAATTAGTTAAAAAGGAATACCTGAATGCCGTGTAGTATGTACACTTTTTCTGGTTCGCTTAAATCTACATCTGCCATTACTGTTTGTTAACGCGTGTATTTAGTATTTATTTGTAATAAACACAATGCATTTTGTATTGAACTTAAAAGCGGAAAACGTTAAACGTCATCAAATTGTGTTTCCTATACATTTTTTTTGTTTCTTTGTTGAAGAGCTCTTGCTACTTGCTACAGAATTTGTAGCTAAATAAATTCTCCTTGAAAATGGCCTCACGAATTTGCCAATTGATGCGGCCTATAGCCACTACTTTATCTAGAAAAAATGGTACTTTACACAGTAATTAGGCCTATAAGACATATATATCGACACATATTGTTAACATGCATGCTATGTTTCTAACATACTTACGACGATGTACGAAAAAAAAATCAAAACTAACTTTGAAAAACTAAAATTTAGTAAAATCATTAAAAATCTATTAAAATAAAAGTATAAATTCGAAATGACAATAATTATTATAAGACCTAGTCCTGGTCTAGACTATATTATAATAATATCAGTAACAGTTGGAGACTTTTAATTAGCATAATTATCGGTGTCACTTATTATCAATAAAACGCAAGTAAGAATCAGATAAAACTTTTATCATAAAACCAACTGTGAACTGTGGTTGGTAGTTTGGTAGTTATAGTGGGTAAGTTATAGACTACTCAATTAGCCTAGCCCTATAAAATTATAACCAATATTATTTATAGGCAGGCTACTTTAACTACTTATATTTAGGGCCATTTAGGCATATAATTTATACTATAGGCCTACTAATAAAAAATTATATTAATAATAATCTCATAAGAAGATCATAATCATATAAGAGGTGGGCTGTTTCTACGGTTATATTCTTATATGCCGGACTGTCCACAAGAAGATGGCTTTAGTTCTAGCCCTGCTGCCCTGTACTGTAGGAGTTTTGGGTCCTGGACATAAATCTTCTATCCAGAAGTAGACGTAACGTCTGTAAACATATAAAGTATAACAGTATAAGTTATAAATTTAATATGATGGGATGCAGTCCTATTGGTTATTGACTCAAATCCCTGCCGCTCTACAGACATTTAGGGCCATGGACTAGTAATCAACTTTCTAGCAGGAACATCTGTAAGCTAATAAAAGACAATTGGGTTAGGTCTATTGATTAGAACTTACTAATATTAATAAGTTACTACTTAGTCTTAGTCTCTTATATGTCTCAATCTTAGTAAACTCTAGGACATACTAGGTAGTAACTTAGGCTCTAATAACTAACAAATTATTACTTTTAGGTAGTACTAGTCACTCACCAGTAGAGTGCGAGCTAAGAATTTATATATAAGAGACTAAGAATATATAATTTAATTTTTTCCTTAGCATTTTAATTTAATGTATGAATTTTCCTTATTTTATTACACATTTAATACATTTATAAATTATATATATATCTGCGTCATCATTCTTGTTCGTGAATTGCGTTTTATTTTGTTTTCATTATATTATTCCCATAAGTCCATAAGACAGACTTAATAATTTACTATTTTCAATATTGTTTACAGTTGTTAGTTTTAGGAAGAGTGAAAGCGTAATGCTTGCCTGAAAAAATATGATTTATTGACATTCTTTATTCATCTCTACACAACTTTTTATTGTCAGCAGTATCTACAATAGTTTAGTTGCATTTTTAACTTTTTTTTTTTTAATGACAGTCCTAATACTAAATGAATTAACAAAGGGGCTATAAAAAAAGGGTAGTTTTTTTTTATTTGGTTACAATTTTTAATGCCATACTTGGGACTTATGACTATCAGATTATAATGACTATGTGAATGACTTTATTGTGAAATCCAATAGACCTACTAGGCTGATGCTAAGCATAATATGTTGATAAACAAAGATAAAGCCATGAATGATCAAATAATTGTATGCATTTCTTCTTCTTTAGTTCTTAATTTATTGCCCATTGTGTATCACAAATTTCAAGTGAGGACTAACGCTGACACTGCAACAAATACACCAGCTAAATACAGTAAGTAGTAATTTTCATAGTTTAAAGCATTGATGTAATTGATGTATAGTAAATTGTAGATTGCCTTTTTTATTTATCCTTTTTGTTGAACATTATCAAAAGAAATATAACTATAAATGATTTGCATGTAACTATATAAGGTTTATAAATATTTTTTTATTTGTGCAAGATAACATTACAAAATTGGTTTTCCACTGTCTAGCAACCATTGCTACTCGAAATGAAGCAATTAGACAACAGCTTACTCAGTTTGGGGCTTTTGTTGCTGTATGTTTGCCGAAATATGTGGAGAAAGTGGATGTCTATTACCATGATGAACTAGAAGTGGGTTCTTTGTAAAATCATTTTTAATCCATTTTTTAATACAAATTGTGCCTTGTTTATACTTTATTCCATTATTATGAGTTATGATAAATTCTCTTTGAAGTGAAGAAGTTTTTTTTCTGCTCTTGCTTGTTTACTTAAGTATTTGAAAATTATATTCAATTCTATAGTAAATGTTTTGTTTTAAAATTATGAAAACTGTCAATTTGATAAAGTAAGTTATTTTTTTTATATTTTTTTTTTATCAAGATAATGATTCATCCAGATGGTGTGATTCCTGTGTTAACATTTCTGAAAGATCATACCAATGCCCAGTTCATGAACATTGTTGATATTGCTGGAGTGGACAAGCCATCTTTAAAGAATAGATTTGAGGTACCATTAAAGAATTTTGTCTCCACATGAAACTGAGCTCTCTCTCTTTTCTTTTTTTTTTTAAATTTTCAATCACATCAGGTTTTTATGCAAGTGCTGTGACAGAAATTTACACAAGCAGTTTATAAATAAATGTAAACTTTGTTACAAGTGACAATTAGTTTTATGTTTCCTGAGAAAAGTTGAATTGTAAAACGTGTTGTTAATTTTTTGTCATTTCCATCCAGATCATCTACATGCTGCAGTCACTCCAATTTAATTCACGGATTCGTGTAAAAACCTACACAGATGAACTGACTCCTATAGATTCAGTCTGCTCTGTTTATCCTGGAGCAAACTGGTATGAAAGGGAGGTAAGCTGTTTGTTCAGTGTATCATCTAATTCAGTATCATTGAACCTTTTATTATTTCCTCCAAGTTTCATCCCATTCCTTTTTGCAAATCACAACTTCTATAAGATTGTCTAGAAAATTTAATATCCTTTCCCAGCATTTATATCATTTAATAAGTTGCCTTTGTGGGAAAGTAAAAATGGCTAAACTGTTCTTAGCATTGTTATTATGTTTTTAAGTCAACTGTGGAGAACATGATTTGCCATGTTTGACTAGGTGTTTTGTGCCACTATCCTTTTATCTAGAAATGTGACTAGGGTGTACCTCCTCTCACTTTTATTTATGGCTTGGATGTTGGACCATGGCAGGGGATGTCATTGAGATGCTCCTTGAATAACTATATGCTAACAACTAGTAAACTAAGTTTGTCAGGGAACAGATTACCAGAGATAGCATATCGGCTCTAGTATAAAAAAAATCTCAAAAAGACATAAAATTGTTCAAAACACCATTAGTTCCGGCCCTATGGATCAATTTGGTCAGATGTGATAACTAACTACCATTAGTTTTTGGGTGTACCATATTTTATACTCTGCAACAATTAGAGCTAATTGTAAACTAATTTTTCAAGAGCAGTGTTTTAATGAGGAACAAATAGATGAAATTGTGTATTATTTTCCAATGAATAACATGCCAGACAAGTAGCTCGACCACATAACTGATTCATTTGGCTTGATATGTTGCAGCTTATTTCTGTTATTTTACTTGGGGGGAGAAGGGAGTTAATAAAATGGGAGACAATTTGTATTTTTTCTGTATTACCTTCACAATAAAAAAAATGTGGTGCAGTCAAACCTAATACAAAGATACTACAAATGCTGCGGGTAAATTTAGTCCTTATTCTGTCTTTTATAATATTTGTGTCTGAATATTTTAGCCAAGTATATTTTGTACCACATAAGACATATGATGCATGTCTTACCAGGTACATCAAATGAGCTATAGAAAATATATTGAAAAAGCTTCTATAACAGAACAAACAAAATTCCTGCTTGCTCTAAACAATTAAACTGTGCTCATGCAGGTTCATTCTTTCAGATCAATATTTTGCGGAGTTAACACAAATGTCTATTTGTATTAATATTTGGTAATGTTAAAATTAGGGATGTTAAACGAAAACCGGAATACCGGATTCCGGTTTTGAATCTGAAAACCGGTTTTGATTTTTAAAACCGGATTTCGGTTTGTTGGTTGGAAGGTAATCATTACTTCAAGTAGCACACCCTTTATTTTATTTTTTTATTGGTTCTGGTGGAAATATTTTTAAAAAATAATGTTGGATTCACGCAAAACAATTCTTGAAATGCCTTGCTAATACTATTTAGTCTTAGATATTGTGTTTCTTTTTTTTTTCCAAATACCAACTATGGCTTGCGATAAAAACAACATCAAACCAAATGTCGGCTCATCGTTTAGATGTGCGCTACTGTTTGATGTGCCTCAAGGGCGGCAGGGATCGCCCCTCCCGGGTTGGCCTACACAGCCATTCTCGGCGGTGCAGTTGGATACCTCACCCATGAAGCTACACCATCGTCACTCGAGGCGGAGGATGCAGACGACGACTCTTTGATGTACGCAATGGAGAGAGCAAACTAGTTTTGTCCTGTGACCCTGAACAATTCGGCTAGACACCGCGTCTGTGCTTTATTATTAACGGCAGCATTAAATACACATTCTTTTGACTTTTGATTTGCGCTACGTGATCCTTCTTCTTCTTCTTCGTTCTCAAATGTTATGATTGGGAGGATTCAGACAACAAGTCTGATAGCTGTAATGAACTGCGCCGTGGCTGTCAGTTGCTCTAGTCCACCGAACAGTTTGTCGTTGAGGGTAGCCCCCAGGGGCCAAAAGGCTGACCGGGTAGAAAGATACAGAGGGCAGGTCTGAAGGACATGCTCCGCATTTTCGGGAGCTGTTTCGCAGGGGCACATTTCGCTTGCTCCGATTCGTAGTTTGCGGAACATATGTTGCTTTAGCCTGTTGTGACCAGTCCTTAGTCTGAAGATGATGTTTTGAAAGAGTTTGTAGTAAGCATCAATCTTTGGGTTGTTTTGTTGCAGCTCAGACCATCTTTCGGATTCATTCCTTTTGAGTATTGCCTTTATTTCTTCGGGGTGTAGAGATGGGTCTGTCTGGTTTTGTCTGCCTCCAGCTTTAGCTAAGGTGTCGGCAGTGTGATTTCCTTCATTTTGTATATGCCCAGGGATCCATTGGAGAACCAGTTCTTTAGTTATTTTGCTCAGTTTTAAAAGTTCTGTACTGAGTGACTGGTTGATCGGGGCATTTTGGTTTTTTAGAGACTGGAGTACTGTTTTGGCGTCAGAGAAGATGACAATCCGACTGTTGGGGGATTGAGTGTGGCTTGTTAGTATATTTGCAGCAAGCTCAATTGCTTTTCTTTCTGCTCTAGTGCTATCTGAGAGGCTACCTGTGACAGTGGCTTTTTCTAGGAGTTCTCCATTTGGCCACTCTATGAAAATGCAGGCTCCTCCATTTTTCAAATCTTTTCCAGTTGACCCGTCAGTATAGACTCTGGTCCATACATTTTGAGGGTATTGTTCTCTAATGATGTTGTTTACTGCTTCTTTTAGTATTTCGGGCGTGTAGTCAGATTTTTTTCCTATGTTGCTTAGTTCGTCTCTGATTTTTAGAGTAGGGCTTGGGTCCCAGGGGGGGAAGTGGCTGTGGGGTTGGGTAGGTTCAATTGCAATGTTTTCTATTTTATATTTACTTTTTAGATGTTTGGCTTCTTGTATAAAATTGGATCTTTGAAGTCTTTTTGTAGAGGAGGTTTTGAGTAGCTTGGGTTTTAGAGGGTGATGACCTGATGCTTCTAACTTGGTGAAGTGAGTAAGGATTTTGGTTTCTCGTCTAGTTTCCATAGAGCTTAGGTTAGTTGCATCCTCCATTGCTCTGATCGGGGTAGTTTTCATTGCTCCTGTTATGATTCGAAGTCCTAGGTTTTGAACTTTGTCTATTTTTCGGAGGTTTGATTGGGCTGCCGTACCCCACACTGTGGCTCCATATTCTAGGGTAGGCCTTACATAACTGGTATATGTTTTTTTCAAGATAGAGTGATTTGCACCCCAGTCTGAGCCAGCAAGTTTTTTCATCAAAGCTAGTCTTTGGATTCCCTTTTTCTGTGAGTTTTCTATTTGACTTTTCCAGGTTAGTCTTGGGTCAAATGTAACTCCTAAATATGTGGGATTGTCATTTTTTTCAAGGATTGTTTTATCTAAGGTCAGTTTGAGGCTTTGTACTTTAGTAGATAGAGAGAAAATTGAGTATGTAGTTTTTTTTGAGTTTATGGTCATTCCCCATTCTGTGGACCATAGGTTGAGGTTGTTTAGTGCATCTTGTAGCCTAAATTTTGAGGTGCCTATATATTCTTCTGTGCTTATTAGAGCAAGATCATCTGCGTACATGCTGCTTTTTACTTTTCTAGGAATATGTTGAATTAGGTCATTTATGAAAATGAGAAATAGTGTGGGTGACAGTACACCTCCCTGGGGAACTCCATTTTGTATTGTTGCTATGTTGCTCCTTTTCCCTTGCAAGTTGACTATAGCTTTTCGATTTGTTAGGTATTCTGTAATCCAGTTTAACATTTTGTGGGATATATGGTTGTTTAATAGCTTTAGGATTAGACCTTCATTCCAGACCTTATCGAATGCTTTTTCTAGGTCGACCCAGACAATGGTCGTTGGTTTCTTTTCCTGGAATCCATCTTCTATTTCTTGGGCTATATAAGCTATTTGGTCTTCTGTTGATCGACATTTTCTGAAACCTGCCTGTTCATCTGCTAGTAAATTTTCAGATTCAAGAAGCCATGTGAGCCTATTGTTGACCATTCTTTCCATTAGTTTGCAGACGCAACTGGTTAAACTTATTGGGCGGTAGCTGTCAACTTGGTTTCTTGGTTTACCATGCTTTAGTATAGGGATCATGATAGCTTTTTTCCAGACAGTTGGAATTTTTCCTGACTTCCAGCTAGCATTGAATATTTGCAGTAGTTTTTTCTTTGCCAGAGGTCCTAAGTGAATAAGCATATCATTTGATATGTGATCAATCTACGTGATCCTATTCAATACATTATTTTACAAGTCTAAGTCCACGGTGCACAAATTATCACTATTGAAAGCTATTGTCGGTTTTAATCAATTAGCCCATATTTTTTTATTTCTAAAGAATGTTATGGTAAAGTGTACAAAATAATAATGTATTCACACAAATCAACCTCTTGAATGCTATGCAAACACTTATTAAGTTTGAAATATTTTTCAAATACACCTACAAAACTACGCTCATTTGTCTTTTCCGGCCTGTGACTTGTAACATTGCGGCGGGGGGGGGGGGAAGAGTCGAAATCCGGTTTAAACCGGTTTTATTGAACCGAAAACAGGTTTTATAAACAAACCGGTTTTAACATCCCTAGTTAAAATTAAAACCCTTCAACTAACCTGTGAAAAAAAAAAGAAAACAAAGTTTATAGCTATATATGTGGATTTAAGTTTTGGTATAAAAAAAGTATAAGCATAAAAGTAAAGAAAATTTCTGGCTGATTCTGACGTTGTTTGAAGCACTTTTGTTTTATTATATTACCCTGTACTAAATATAATTCACAATTCAAAGCTTAAAAAAATTCAGGACCACTTTTTCATACAATACTAAAATCCAGCCATGCTTTTTTAAATCTACTTTAGATTTGGGACATGTTTGGAGTCTTTTTTGCCAACCACCCTGACTTGAGACGAATCCTTACTGACTATGGATTTGAAGGGCATCCTTTCAGAAAAGATTTCCCACTTTCTGGCTATGTTGAGGTAATTCAAACTCAAGATTTTGTTTACTAACAAATCATTGCATTTTGTTTTTTGCCTTATCTAATTGTGTTTTGAAAATGGTCTCATAAGGATTAATCAAATAGAATAGCTGTTTTTTCAATTTCTGAAAGATAAAGTTCTGAAAATTTATGACAAGCTTTTAATGCAGAATGTCAAAAAAACATTTGCATGTGATTACAGGTTCGTTACGATGATGAAGTGAAACGAGTGGTCGTGGAGCCAATAGAGTTAACTCATGAGTTTCGCAAATTTGAAGCCAACACACCTTGGGAAACTTTCCCTAACCACAGACAGCTAGAAGGCAAATATCAGAAGACCACTAAACCAGAGGAGAAGAAATAAATAAGAACTGTGAATATTTTTGTAATTTAGCTTTCTGTGACTCGCCTAATTCATGTACTGTCAGTCACTGAGATCTTAATGAGGTCCGTGTGATATTTCTATTGGTGGACAGTTTCATTAGGTTTTGGATATTTGTGTCGCCCACATTTTTCTTTTTCAGCTAGTTAACAAGTTTTGTAAATATAATATTTTAAAATGATAAATAGAGGAATAATAAATGAAGGTTGTAAAGTTTTTAAT
The DNA here is from genome assembly GCA_949126835.1 of Anisus vortex. NCBI lineage: Eukaryota > Metazoa > Mollusca > Gastropoda > Planorbidae > Anisus > Anisus vortex. Next base: position 24,683,797 of record OX421499.1, read on the forward strand.
ACTTTCTTTGTTTGAATCACTGGTTTTAATTTAATTTACAGAAGTTTTAGATGATTAATGCTGTAATAACACTGTTTTGAATTAAAAATTAAATCGATAAGTATTTAAAAAAATAAATCAAAAAGGATTTTCAAATGGGCACCAGAATTTTTTGTGTGAGTTTGGGTGGTGGATATGGCTGAAAATTTGGTAAAATATGTTGTCAAATGGAATATGTCTTTTTTGTGCCAAGTTTCAGCTCAAACTCAATAGCATGGCAAAAAAGTGGGTCAGTTAACCTTTTAAAGATCTGGATTTATACCAAGAGAGTTCGTTTTGTAAATTTAATATAAAGGATTTAAAAAAAATAGAATCAGAGGAAATAAACGTTTTAGTAAAATCTTGGAAATTGAAAAGCCCAACTCAAATGGGCACCAGAAAATTTGGTTGGATGTTGTGATTTTCTTAAAGTACAATTAGGAGGGACTTGTTCATGAGGGGGCATGGTTGCAGTGTGTTCAGCTGGCATACTGAAGGTCCTGAGCTTGAATCCTGGTGCAGGCTAGGATTTTTTCCCTGGTCTGGAGGGTGTCCTTGAGTCTACCGACCTGATGGGTAACTGACCTTAGTTGGGGTAAAGTAAAGGCGGCTGTGCATAGTGCTGGTCACACAATCACCTAGTATGCCATGGCCACAGAAAATGGTGAATGCTGCTTCACCAGCTCTATGGATCAATTTGGTCTGATGGTATACTTTACTTTGTGGATCATGGCATCTTATAAAAAAGTTCCTGATGCAGATATTCAAACTGCTTTGTTGACACTTTTGATACAAAGATAATAAATTACTTGGATAAGTAAATGAATATATGACTATGAATGAATTTGTGAACTAGCTAGCAGAGTGAATTCAACCCTTTGAAAAACACTGATTTAAATTTATGAAATGAAAACTGACTATAGCTACAAATAAGTAAGGGTTAGGGTAATAGTTAAGATTTTATTTTAAAAAAATATTTTATAAAGGATAAATATTTGATATAAGAAAATGTAAGACAACAAATATGGTACTAAATGTACTAGAGAATAAAAATTTTAATAGGATTACTGAAACATTTGATCAGAAAATATGTAAGTGTCGCAAAATCAATGGCAAGATTATATTTAATATCAGAACTAGTTGTGATGCATCTGAACTATACAGTGGTAAATATATTAAGATGGACTAACATAAATATAACTATAGATGGAAACTGCCTTTATGTAAAAAAAATGCAGCCACATAGAAGACATTTCATCACTTCAGAAATTCAAAATATTAATTTCTAAAAAAAACACTGGACCAAAAAAAAAGAAGTCAAAACTAACTAACACTACTAACAGTCAACTCAGAAAAATGTGATCATAATTTTTAATAAAGGTATACATGATTATATGAAATCAAAATATGGAATCAACATGAAGGATTTATTTGAAATGATTATGGATGGCACTTAAGATATGTATAAGGTGTGCAGAAAATTTGAAAAATTGAAGTGACTTGTAAATTGTAAGTTGGTTATATTCGTCAGCACAATAAACTGCTCAAAACAGCACATGTTAAAAACTTGTCTTAGATGGGATAAAGTAAACAATGAAGATAACATTCAGTGGAAAATGAATCAACAAGCTTATCACAAACATTTATTTTTCAATAGGCCAACATTATCAACATTGAACAAAAATATATTATTTTTTTTTATATATTTGTCAGGGTCATTTCACAATCGCCTGTCATTTTTTCATGTTTTGAGAAAAAAAAAATGAATGACATCTGTATTTACTCACCATTTTGTAAAAAAACAAAACTTTTTTTCTGATTTGTTTAAGATATAGGCGATTTGCTATGTAATAGAAGACTGTGTAAACTATACATTTCAAGTCTTGTTTCAAAAAAATAACTTAGGCGATTGTGAAATGACTGTGATGAAATATATAAAATATATAAAAAGGCATTTGTACAATAAATATGAAATATCCTATATGAATTTAATTACTTTCATAAGCAAAGGATAAAATGCATTTTGTTAGTCAGCAGATACACCAGGATGGAAGGGTTACACAAAATGATCAAAAGTGATGGAAGACCTGAGGTTTAAAGTAACATGGTCTAAGCATTGGATGTTCATATTCATAATATAAATAGGATCATCTCCAAGCACATGTCTGTAAGTCTAGTTATTATTAATTGGTTACTTATATAGCGCTTCTATCCATGCTATTTCAGCATGCTCAGTGCGCTCTGTAAACACACTGCTGCCTGCTGGCGCAAATATGTTTACAGGCCCAAAACTCCTGCAGGGAGACAGGGATCCGCCGGTGGCCGGGCTAGAACCCGCGACGTGTCAGATGGTTTTTGGTTGACAGTCCGGTGAACTAACCGCTAGGCCAGCCGGCTTCACAAAATTAGTTGTTATCAGCAATATGTTTCAGCAATATATACAGGAAAATTTTTAAAAATATAAGTCTACAGCAATCATAAACAACTGAAAGATAAATTCTTTTACAAGCACCTTGATAAAGAATCTGCTTTAAAACAAGTTTTTCCCCACAAAGTAGAGCAGGTATTGTAGATAAACATCAGCAATATGTTTTAGCAATATATACAGTAACAGTTTATATGTTTTAGCAATATATACAGTAACAGTTTAACAAAGATAAGTCTACAGCAATCATAAACAACTGAAAGACAAATTCTTTTACCAACACTTTGATAAAGAATCTGCCATAAAACAACAAGTAGAGCAGGTATTGTAAATAATGTTTAAGAAAAAAATATATCCAGAGAACTTAATAGTTCTGATGTGCCAACACAAAGCTTATAAGACATTAGTGTAACAGCAATGCAACAAAGCCGGGAAGTGTGGTTTTAGAGTACAAAACAAATTTAGAATAAATTCAATCAACTAACATTAAAAATGTCTTAAATTAACCTACAATAATGTATACATGTTAATTAAAATAATAATTAAAAATATAAAAAAAAAACAATACATTAAACTTATTCAATAAATTAAAGTTACCCTTAAAGAAAAATAAAAAAATATTTTTGACAAGCCAGGATCTTTTTCTTATCTAATAATTTAATAAAAAGTTCTACATCTTAGTATAGAACTTGTCAATGTGCCAATTATTACAAAATTGTTTAGTCTTAACAAAAATGTGTTCACTATATAAGTATTCAAACTGTAAGAAATTGATGTTTATATAAATACTGACCATACTTTAATATATTTATTTTACAGAATTTATTAATTTAAAAATATATCTAAAAATAATTTTCTAAATCACTTATTACAAGCCAAATTCATTAAGAAGTAAATAATAATTTATTTAGGTAAGCAAGAAGCAGTTTTCAGATTGACAATGAAATAGTTCAAATTTGATACAAATCAATAGATTTTCTTTTATAAAAAAAACAAAAAAATTTTCAAAAACTGTCTTTCTTTTATGTACAGTCTAAAACAATGGCTAAATTTAAAAGTAAAAAGTAACAAAAATGTACATCATGAAAAAGGATTCATTTCTAGTTATGTCTGTGTCTTTTGAAGTCGCTTGTGCCCACAGATATATATATATAGGCCTATATACATATACTAGTGGTTATGCCCGTCAAAATGAAGGATAAACAAATAAATGATTACAATGTGTTTTGTTAAAAGAGATTGTGTAACTTATTTTAAAATGCTGGCCTGAATAGGGAAAACCCGATAAGACCTCGCATTCAACATAGTGAATGAACGGTGTGAAAGCATTTCAAAGGGACATTATTCTGAAATGGCACTCAGTTTAGAACCGTAACATACAGTGATTAGTAATAGGCCTACATTTATTAAAAATAATAAATTCACAAAGTAAGCAATATTATTTATATAATAAATTTTATTATATAATAATAGCAATATTATTTATATAATAAATTTTTTTTGTTGTGAGGAACGTTTCCAATCTATACATTTAACTTTTGTGCCGATCGGTCAAACGGCATAGGGGCCTATAGCGAACAAACATATATATATTATATATAGAAACAAACATATAAACAAACTCATGGTAATTATATATATTGATATATATTGGGATTGCAAGGCCAGTGCAGTACTTAAGCTGCCATTTTAAAATAAAAACTGGAAATGATGCTGAGGTACCACCCATACTTTTCGTATTTGTTAGCTCTGTCATTACCAGGGGGAGGAGGGGGGGGGGGGGCTGGGCTGCTCCCATAAATGGGAACTTTCAGATTAGCAGCATACCAAGTAATGATGGTGAATGTTTACTGACCGATGCTGCAACTGGGAATAAAATTCACAAATTAAAAAAAAAACATGTAAGTATTGAAGAATGCTAAAAATACACATAAGCATCAAATATAGATATATATAAAACATCAACAAAGCATTGTGCCCATTTGATAAAATGAGAGGTTATAATGCACGTTCAACAGTTGTAAGGAAAAATCTACAACAAATAAATTATTGTAAAAAAAAGATGTATTTTTTAATGTATGAATCAAAGAAACACAAATAAAGCCACTGGGAAAAGAAATTGCGTCAACAATATTTACAAAACATAACAATGCCATAACATTTTGTAGGTTGAAAAATAAGATATATATATATAAGTTCTGGTCATGTTAGATATTGGCATATTTTTTGTAGTAGAAATAATAATATCAAAAATACACTATTGATAAGGTGGTATGAATTTTTTTTATAAAATAAGAACCTGTATAATAACAAATACATAATAAAGAAACAAATACCAGAATAACATTGTAAAATACTTATGCTTTTATCACAGAAGAATTTAACAGTGCATAAAAAAAAAATTTGAACCTTGAGCAAATTTTCTGTTATAGAAAAGACCAATATTGTTTTTTTTTTAAGTTTTCATCCAACTGGTAGGCTACATACATATAAACAACTTTTTATCTAGCCCCATTTAGCATATTACCATATTCAAGGTACAATATTGGGAGTTGGACGACATAACAATTTTGTTGCTTGTGCAAACAGCTTTCAAAAGTTGTAAAACAAAAATGTTGTTAAATTTCCAGCAACTTAACCGTTTTATGACAGAGACATTGAAATATAAGGTCTGTTACTCATGTCCTCTTCCCATTAGTTGTCTCTTATAAAGTGCTATGGAGTAAGTAAATAATATATAGGTAGTGACTAAAGTAATAATTAAAAAGTATTACTATGGACTTCAGTTTCAGAAACAAGTGGGTGAGATAAAGAGTTACAAAAGCTTTAAAGTTTGTAACGTAGTTTCAAAGTTTTTTCCCCATAAACTTCAGTAGATTTTGTGAGACATATAAAAAGTTTGGACATCTTCTATTTATACTTGAAGGCATCACTATAGGACAAACAATACACTATTTTAAAAGACTCTAGAAGATGTTGTTTCTACTGGAAAAAAAAAAAAGAAAAAATTGATGGCTTTAGCATTTCTGATTAATGTGACTGAGTCAGGAAGCTAATATGAATACTTCATGCTACAGAATTGATTAGGCTATAGCAAAAGTCATCACAGAGCTCAACAATGGATATAAAGCCTTGTATTGCTGCCACTTATTTCACACTCTTCTTATACATTACAAGACCCTCCTTCTATACTGAAGATTATTGTTTAAACTCATCTTATCTTATGTTACAGACCCTCCTTCTATACTGAAGATTATTGTTGCAAACTCATCTTATCTTATGTTACAGACCCTCCTTCTATACTGAAGATTATTGTTGCAAACCCATCTTATCTTATGTTACAGACCCTCCTTCTATACTGAAGATTATTGTTTAAACCCATCTTATCTTATGTTACAGACCCTCCTTCTATACTGAAGATTATTGTTTAAACCCATCTTATCTTATGTTACAGACCCTCCTTCTATACTGAAGATTATTGTTTAAACCCATCTTATCTTATGTTACAGACCCTCCTTCTATACTGAAGATTATTGTTTAAACCCATCTTATCTTATGTTACAGACCCTCCTTCTATACTGAAGATTATTGTTTCAAACTCATCTTATCTTATGTTACAGACCCTCCTTCTATACTGAAGATTATTGTTTCAAACTCATCTTATCTTATGTTACAGACCCTCCTTCTATACTGAAGATTATTGTTGCAAACTCATCTTCTATGTTACAGACACTCCTTCAATACTTAAGATTATTGTTTTAACTCTTCTTATCTTATATGTTACAGACACTAATTTTATACTGAAAATTTATTGTGCCCTATTTCTTTCTAAATCTTTTCTAAGACATTGCCTGAGCAGTAGGAACCAAGATAAACAAACTATACACTCATGGAATCTTATCATTGCATACTACATGGTTTCTCTCTATTGTAAATAATGTAACAATAGCAGCAAAGTAGATGTACTAAGTAAATCATTGAGAAACGTATCACACGTTTTCTTTAAACTATACATTTTGAATTCAATAACATATTCTTTTAGTTCTATTCACAAATTTGTTATAAATTTATAGTAAATAATATTGAATGAAGCCATTAATCTATTAATACTTATGGCATTTTAGTCTATTTTATAAATTTTGCTATAAGAATAAACTTAAAAAAACAAACAATATGCTGCCCAACATAAAATCAATCACTTAAACTCGAAGTTTGTTTAAAAAATATTTTTAAGTTACAATAGCTCATGCCGTCTTGGAATAAAGTAAAAGTCACGCTCATGCAATCCGATCTGTCTCATGAAACATGCATTTCATCAAGTTAGCATTAGGGGCAATTTGAATAAATCGACAGTCATGTCTGCACTTCTCATGCACTTCTTCTTGGCTCACTCATAAACTTGGAATTCTCTGATATAGATATATACTTCTACTGAGCTTGTTGGTGCCCTTAAAGCAAGAGAGCTTTTTTTTTTATCTGCGCCATATTCTTTGTGCTCTGAGAATGAAAGAAGAAACAGAATGTGTAAGTGTAAGAGAAGTTTCGTCCAGAGCATTGTCTGGACAAACAGTATAATCAGCAGACACAGGGAAAGAGAAGAGATATATTTGTGAAAATGAAAATAGAATTATAATTGTGAGCGTAAAAGTAAAAATTCTGCAAGCCACAAAAAGTGCATTTTATGAAAAGGTGTAAATAATTGTCAAGCGAAAATTGTGTTCTTTATAGGTGTATAAATAATATACAGAATGAAACAGTAATTGCCTGGTTAAAGTGAACTGATATTTATCCGTTTTTTAATTGATTTTTTTGACAAATAGAAAAAAGAACCCAATTTTGATTTGCTTCTCTTATACTGATCTCATGCACTGTGACTAAAAATGTTTTTTCTTATTTTAAAAAAGTATTTCACTGGGTGCAGATAAATTTAAATGTGATAGAAGCATTTTTGTTTTATAAGCTTGATTTCACTAAGATGATCTTTTCCTGTGCTATAATTTACAGACAAATTTCTACAATGGAGGCATAACACTGATTCAAGTCTATTCCTGCATTTGGATAAGTGCTTCAAATGAGCTGTTGATTACATTTCATACCACCAATGCCACATGGGAAGAAAACAAACTTATAGAAAACTTATAGTAAGCTGGTGTTTAGGGTATAGAATCTCTACCTCACCCAGGAACATTATCAAAGGATAGACTATCACTACTATATCTAGTTCATATACTGGTATTGAAATAAATGTGTTTGTCATACCCTGTGTTCTTGCTGCGATTCAGATACTCTAACAGCTTCTGCTCTGTTTGCTGCAGCTGCTCCATGCGACGCTCATCTCCATCGGACGAGCTCAGCTCCTCGTACAGCCTACGTGTCTCTTCCACTATTCGAAACACATTTTTTTCTTCTTCTTCCTATAGCCAAATGAAAAAAAAACAACATATTCACACAGAGTTGCAATTAAACAAGAAAATTGAATATGCTGGGAATTTCTTTTATTTTAAAGTAAAAAGGGTTATTTTAACATTTGTTTTAGAAACTTTTTTTTTCTTAATGGAAGCTGAAAAGTATTTGCAAAAAAAGCACCTTTTTTTTTCAAGATGCTATAAACGTATTGAAATCAACAAAGCCAAAATAAATTTTATTTTACTGCTAATTAATTTTTTTTTCAACACAACAAATTATGCATACATATTTTACCGTTAATGAACATTTGAATACTTGAAGAAAAAGTTGTTCTTATTATTTATCAAGAGATAAAAATAAGCTTTTTTTCACTAACTCAAAACAAGAATAAATAAACATCTTTAAGACAATTGCAAAAATATGTTACAACAATAAATACATTTGGAGGCCAATTACAGCCTGAGTGCCCACCAAAATTAGAATTTGGTGATATTTAAATGTTATGAGTAAATATTAACCTTCTGTTTATCAACAAAAAAATGTATATTATAATCATATATATATTCCTGATGGATCCCAGCTCTCTGTTTAATAGAAGTTCTAGTCTAAGTATGATCCATTATATTTTCACCTGGCTCTTCACTTTTAGAGGAGATGAGTTGGTGAGCTCATTTTCCAACTAGCTCTTCTAGGAATGCACAACCTCAGTGTTAATATTTTATGCTCTAAATTGAATAGACCCAGCAACCAGGACAATTTGACTTCTAGTGTGGAATAAGTAATACATTAGTATTTATTTCAACTGTTTGAATGTAAAGAAGCCAACAAAATAATACTAAAAATATTTTACCTTCGGATTTTTCATTTCAATGTGGACAAGTAGAGATGAGTGAGGAAGTGGCTGACTGAAGTGATTTAGCAGCTGGACACTTCTGAAACCTGCACACAAAAAGTTCAGACAAAAATTTTAACACAACAACAACCCATACATCACAGACCCAGGCAGGCACTACTTCATTATGGAAGAAATAAGGCTCTAATTTCAAAATAAAGTATATTATTTCTAGTTTTCTATTTCTTAATTAAATAACTTTATTTTTTTATATTTTTTACTGCATTGACTAATGAAAAGAAAGGACAAGAATACATGAATGAAAGGTACTACAGTAACTAGACGCATAGTACATAGTTCTACATGGTTCAGTCATAATGTAAATAAACATATTTTTTTACAGAGCATTACTAAGACAGTTATTTTAGTGAATTTCCTACAAATCATTGAATATATATGGAAAAATCCCAACATATTGACCAATAGACTGCAGACCTTTGTCAACAGCTGCCCCAGAAACATACTTACAATCAGGACCCAATCATAAAGCAGATAGCTAGGCAGGGATAGATTCTTCCCTAGACGGCTGAAAACATTCTATAGGGAGAGCTTAGGAAGTCCACCCATAACTGAGTGTGGCTGGATATATGTAGGGAGAGCTTAGGAAGTCCACCCATAACTGAGTGTGGCTGGATATATGTAGGGAGAGCTTAGGAAGTCCACCCATAACTGAGTGTGGCTGGATATATGTTACATAGGCCGAATGTGCCACAAAGAAGACAAGCAATAATTGAAATTGTTACTGTAGATATAATTCAATTGAATAAATTTAGGTATCTCAAGTTCATAGTTGGAAAAATTTTTTTTTTTTTAAATGTCACCTGGACGAATGCTTTTCAAATGAAATGTAGCCTGAGCCAAGCAAGCTGTTTCATTCAATTCTGTTCCAATTTCAAATCTAATGAAAGCCAAGTCGGGGCAAGAAATTTGAAAACTAAATGTTTCATTTTTCCACACTGGATTTAAACTATTTTTATCTGAGGAAAGAAAACAAAATAACAAAAACTCATATTGGTAACTTTCTAAAGATGTGAGCAGAAGTGTCAGAATTTACGAGAGTTACCTAAAGTAACATTAAAGTCATAATGACTTAATTTGTACTTTGATTTTGTTCTTTCCCTTTCAACTAAACAGTTCTAAAATATAATTAACCAATGATGCTGATTGTTATTGAAAATTATTTGTTTGTACCAGGGACAAGATTTGACATAAAATATTAAATTTGTTGCAATGCAGCCAAAAGTTTCTTTACCATTGAGCATTCTTGTTCTTTCTTTCTGATTGTCCAGAGGGAGGCCAATTACTTCCACTACAACATAAGGAGTCATAATTCCGACACCAGAACGTAGTGCGCTCAAGTTGCGCGCCCCTAGAACCGTCACGGCCAAAACGACACACTCTACATTGCTCCTCAAGGTCATCAGGTCATTTGGATTATAAAATGAATTGTTCATAAAGCTTGGCTTCAGCACGTAGCCAGATCTGTAAAAGAAAAAAGTATATATTGCATACTGTTAGGAATTAAAACAAGTTGGAGACACTTAAAGTGACTTCATCAGGAAAGGGAGAGAACTTGTAATCATTACATACAGGGGACTATTAACAAGACATTGAAGGGAAACATAACAATATGTTAACAAGGGAACAGAGCATACCATGGTTGAGGAATGAAAACCTTTCTAAGATTGTTTCCTGAAAGTGAGATCCTAGCGCTATAGAAATAAAAAAAAAACTTTATGTGCTTCGGCTGCAACATACATCAAAACAATTACGCGACCAGCACAATGCCCAATGCACCTGTCATTCTTTACTATTGTTTTTGATGTCTGAAAGCCACAACTTCTAAAAAGAAAAACTACTGTCGATGACATGCAATAAACCGACACACCCACCTTCCATTTTGTAAAAACATGGCTTGATTCAGCTGCATGGGCTTGTCTGCTGTTTGATAGTTCAGGGCCACCATCTGGCAGCCGTAGTTCCATTTGGGTATGGGATCGAAGTTGGTGGAGGTCCAGCGTAAAAAAAACTTGGGATAAACTCTGCTAATCTGGTACTGGTTGTAACTGAAACACAATAATACAAGTTTCAGTCTATTGTTTTTAAACAAGAAATAAATATAATTGCATTGTCTTCTATATTCATGCTCAGGAATAATTCATGGTAGTAAGGAAAGGTCAACTCTGCCAATTCATAATTTTTGTCTCTTAAGCCTTCAATTCAAGGTTGAAGGTCTGCAGTTTAACTTATCTTATATATTACGAACCCATCTTCTATATAGAATATTATTGCATCATATGCTCATCCATGGTCTGAGTCTAGTCTTGCATTTTAATTAGTGTTTTAAATTATGTTAAGTTACTGGTTTTCCTGGTTTGTTCAGACAGCCCATAGCATGACCGGATGCCACTTGGGAAGAAAGAGTAGTTATATGTATTTGTTCTCGCATAATGGATAAGAAAAGTGTTTTTGTCCTTATGTTCATCTGAGCATTGTAACAGATTGTTATTGTGTTGTATTTCTAAGTTTGAATTATTAAAGGCCTTATGTGTTGTTACTACTATACTCTTGTCCTTCTGTCCTTTAGTGTTTCTAGGTTGAGTGATTTAACAATTTTTATTGTCAGTTGTAAATGTTTGCTAGCAATGAACCTAACAGCTCTTTTCTGAATTTATTCTAATTTTTTTAATGTTTTCTTTAGTTGTTGGGTCCTATACAGAAGATGCATACTCTAGTTTGAGAGTTAACAATTGTTTAAAGTAAACAGAAAATACCCTTGAGGCTGGTAAGTACTGACTCATTTTCTGTTACACAAACAGAACTTAATTTTGCAGTTTTTGTCTTCAATGATTAAGTAAAAAAAGCATTATTCACTGTGTAAAGTATCTGTCAGTGCTGATTGAACACATTGTAATAAAAAAAATGTGATTTTCCCATTGTTGCAGGGCTAATTAATCAATTTCATTGACAACAAAAACCCATGTCTGGCACCCACTGTAGTTGGGTTGACTCATTGGCCAGACAAAGAGCCAGTGAACAATAAAGAGCACTCTTCCACTAGGCCACAATGTCCACTACAGAGTTGCAATGAAGAGCCAATGCCAATGCAACATGACAGTATGTTCAGCTTAATATAGAGATAAATATATTTAATTTACTAATATATAGATAAATATAAACATTGGCATCGAGCATTTAATGTTAAATAATATTATAAAGATGAACTAATTGTTAATTTAGATAACAAAGACGTAGGCAAATTAATAATGTTAATAATGTGTTTGCTATATTACATCAAACCTAAAATTTTTATCAGAGTTCATATATATGATTAGACAAGCCTTACCATACAATACAAAAACAATAGTAAAATTTAAAAAACAATTTTTTTACATTTTTAAGTATTTGAAACTATTAAGAAAACTAAACATCCAGAAAATAACCATCATTTTTTAAAAGTTGTCACTAGGGAAAATTGGTACGCCTATCCTAATTTTTTTTAAGAAATTTTTTTTTTTAAAGTTCCCTACAGGGAATGAACTCAGTTCACCCATATGACATGCAGGAATTCTAACTACTATACTATGGATGTATTATGAAGAAATGAAAATCGCAAAAGTAAAATGGGCACTTACACATTGCTTTACAATTTTTTTTTTTTCAAAAAGCAAACTCACCGAATTAAATACCTAAGCAAACAATCGCAAAAGTAAAATATAAGATAGTGAGGTCACATGTCTTTAAATTAACCAATGGGAATCACAATAGGGCGTTTGCAATCACGTGACAAAAAGCGCGTGATTTGTGTTTTCTTTCTGTAATGGTGTACAAGTAATAATGGCCGCTGTATTAATAAAGTTTCATATAGGCTCGAGCTTTTTATAAATGATGTGTTGTGTTTTAAGTCTTATTAAGATTTAAGCTGTATTATGTATGTTAAATAAAATAGGCTATTTTATTATTATCATAGACATAGATCATAGACAATGTGAGCCTAATAGTGACTTGACTAGATAGCCTATTCACCAACACTATCAATGGACATCGTAGCCTAGCCTACGAAACATTAAAAGTGTAGGCCTATAAACTACTATAAAGTGAAATTGAAAGTGTAAATAGGTCTAGCCGGCCCTAGCCTAATCACATTAATCAATTAATCTACAGTACTACTATTTACCTCCTTATTTTTTAGTAGGATAGCCAATATTACTTCACTTTCACTACGTTACATTTGTACCTCAAGTGGGTTCTTATATTTACAAATACGTCACTAAAAACCTAAGCCACGCCCACTGAGAACGCTCTATAGGCACCTACATTCTACTTTATATATATATATATATATACATTTTTAAACAGCTAACTCACCGAATTAAATCTCTGTCATCCTTGTTGACACGTTCCTCACTAAATGATGACATCTCATAAAACTTGCCTGGTCCTCTACCTGATCATTTTAAATCAAATATTTAAATGTAAAATAAAGGAAGTAAATTGTGAATGTCTTAAATACCAATTGTTTTTGTTAATGGTCAAAAAAAATTTTGTTTTTTTATATTCAGATAACTCTTTTTTACACATGTTCTTTCTTTCTTTTCCTCACAACTTGATTATTTCATGCAGAAACGTGAATTGAAAGTAGAATAATTCTTAAACACTTTTACTTGGGAACATGGTGACTGAGCAGCAGCATGCTCAACTGACATATCAAGGGTCCTGGGATAGAATCCTGGTGAATGCTAGGATTTGTTTCTGGGTCTCAAGAATGTCCCTGAGTCTACCCAGCTCTGATGGGTACCTGACATGGGGAAAATTAAAGTTGGCTTGGCATTATGCTGTCCAAAAAATCCCCTCCGTGGCCAAAGAAACTTGTGAATGATGTTTTACAGACCCTATAGATAACATTGATCTGACGGACATACTTTACTGTTTTTTTTTATATACTTCAATGACGAACATCAGAACTCTTGAAACAAAATGTGTTCAATAACTCTCAAGCATTCTGAGGCCCAAGAAAAAAACTAAAACTGAATAAAATTGAAAGATTTTGTAAAGTTCTCTCTTTCCAGACTATTTTAAGAGCTAGCAAAGCGGAGTAGAATAGTTTTTATACACACAACACACAAGGAGACTTCCATGGCTGGCAGCCTTCATATTCTACAGCTGGTGTCAGGAATCCTGGGCATTTCAAATAGCCGTCAAAAAAACATTTTAAAGGGGTTAGGGGGAATTTAACTAGGCTTTGAGCCCCAGACCTTCAGCATGGTCATAAGAAAATGGTTTAGGTAATTTAAGAATTAAAAGTGCTCACATGGTACTACTAGCCAATAAATGACATACATAAGATATCCAATGTAAACAAACAAGTTGCAGTAATATGTCAGTATTAAAGAATAATCAATTGTTTCAGCTTTTAAATTTACATTTATATGTTTATAGATAACAAATTTTTCTTACACTTACAAAAAATCAAAATATAAAAATATAACTTTTTTTGTAAGACTAAATGTTACATAACATTATAAATTTAAATATTGACTATGAGAAAAAACATTAAATAAATATTCAACTTACCAATGGGATTGTAAGGGACTGCCTGACAATATATAACAAGGTCAGATAACTCTTTGGCAATGTTTTTGGTTCTTTCCTCCCTTAGATTTCTTGCACCCTGAAATAGTTTGTTGAGGCCAACTGTACTGATCGAAACTTTTTTTTATATCAATTATTACAAACCCAAAAACTATAGTGGCAATATTTTTTTTCACATGCTATCAGATCATGTTTTTTCCCAATATACAGACCTCTTCGCCAATCTTCGCTTTTGAGTCGCAAAGCAGGCGATGCCACTCTTCAGCATCTGCTCTGCTCTTAGAGCCAATCAGGACATTGCTGATATTTGGATTGATCAAAGTGAAGCAATGCATGCCATCTCTTGAATTGGTTGTTTCCTCTGAAAATAATGGTTCAAATAATGCAAAATGATATAAAATCTTAAAAACATTTAAGATTTAAATTAAAAAAAATACTACAATACTTTGTTGGGGTAAAGTAAAGGCGGCTGTGCATTGTGCTGGCCCCACAATCACCTAATATGCTTTTGGCCTCAAAATAGCTAAGTGCCCATGATTGTGTATGCACTGACCTATAAAATTATTTTTTCTGATGAATTTCAAACTAATAATATAATACTACTATTTGACCCATACACATATTGTCCAAAAAATGTTCTGATTAAAATTTCTTATTAAAAGAAAAATGGAAACAATGGAAAAAAACAACAACATATCTTCACTGTATATTCTAACAATATAAACAAATCAATAGAACATATACTAAAATTGCGGGTAAACCTGAAAGCCTGTTTAACACATTGAGTGAAAGAAAATCCAATGGCGATTAATTCTTATTTATTTTGGGCTTGTTGTTTTATAATTGCTATTTATCGTTTGCATTCATTTTACATGTATGTGCATAGTAGGGCAAACATGTGTTGTTTTTGTAATCCAAGAAACTATAAAATGCGTCTTTGTTAAGTACTTTGGAGTGTTTAGAGCAAATTAACTGGATTTACATCGGTTTTCATCTTTTATTGTCTGGGAGATTATCCAACAAAAAACGAGGTTTGATTGTATATGAAAAAAGGCATGCATATTAAAGTATAAATCTGTTTACAGAGCTACTAACCAAAATGACAGTCAGAAAGGCGGAGGATTTCTTCTCCGAGCCCATCAGAGTTGACACTTGCTACCTTCTCCTCCTTGTCCAGGATCTGAACATAATTGGCAGGAAACAATTTATTCACACCTTCCCCATGATTACCTCGCCACCTGTTGCATAGTTCACGGAGAAATGGATATTATTGTCAGTTGATCAAACACATTCAGTCTGTAGAACTTTTTAAAGATGCACCCCCAAAATCAATAAAAAAAATCAATGAAATAAATTATGTTTGGACAAGTGATATAACTGGGCAAATGGCGCCTGCGGGTGCGGGCTAAAATAGACACCTGCCCAGACTTTGACTTTTCATTTATTAGTAAGCTAATATATGCAGAGGATAAGGCAAGGAAGTGTACTGAAATCATTGTTTTCTCAATTTCAAGTTTAATCAAATGTGGGTTAGGCTTTTGTTTGGAAATCACTATCCATTATGACAAACTTAATATAAGTAGGGACACATTCATTTTTCAGACGATTATCAAACAATTATTTTAACAAAAAAAATAAAGGTTAATAAACAAAAAAAAAATGAAGAAAATCAATATGGGGAAACACTGGAGTTCCACTGCATATAAAAATAAATTTAAACAGTAAAGAAACCTGAAAAAAATATATTTATATTCTGTATTTATCAACAATTACAACTTCTTGAATAATTTCTCGAGATAATTTACACTTTCAGAAAAAGGATTTTTAAAAAATCTCACTAAGTTACCTATATTAGTTAGATCTAACTTGTGTACAAAGAAATGTTAAAAAAACAACAACAAAAAAACAATTTAATGTTGAAATGTTTTGAAGTTGAATGGCACAAAGTATAACATTAAGCTGGTGATGCAGTCTACACTTACCATGGTTCGTCCACAATGACAACATTTGTTATATGAGCACCTCTCTTGAAGGAGAGCTCATCATCACTGCTGCCATGGAAATCGTATAGGGCTACAACTGTGGCCTACAACAAAATGAAGCCCTTATAAGTAAATACACACAAGAGTTTCTTTTGAACAAAAACACAAGAAACTATCATTAGCTAGAGATAATATGCAGATATATTTGTTAAAAAAACTCACACCATCAGTAGCATTTTTTTCTTGAATTTAGTTTGATGAAAAAAATTATGTGCATATTTAAAGTGCATGCTATATTTGTTTAAACTATAAATTATAATTATTTGTTTTCGTATAACAAATCCATGAGATATTCCAGAATTAGTAAGATTTTTATTCTAGTGCGAGATGGCTATGAAAGAAAAAGATTACTAATTTTTGTTTAAATGTATACCACAAACAACTCTTTAACTTAAATACTTACTTAGTCAAAGAACTACATATTTCAGTAAAAAAATGAATGCATATAAATGGCCGCAATTACATTTCAGAACAAGATAGTTATTTGTCTGCATTCAATGTTTTTGAGATATTATATTGAAGGCAAATGATTTTTTTTGGCTTTTCAGGCCAAACACATGCTAAAACAAAAACTCAATAAAACTCATTGCCCTCCAAACTATTCTTCAATACAAAACTAAAGTTGTGCTAAATGAGTTCTATATCAAAGCTTTACCTTTTTTTCAACATTTGTTTCAGCAGTTGGACAGTCTGAGTACATGTCTGGCACATGATACATGTCCTGAAAACAAATAATTGTAAACAATATTCATTTGGGGGGCCAGTTGGTAATTGGGAATAATAAACAAAAAAATTTGATAATTGTTTAATTGGTCAGGCATTGCAAAAATATTAATTCAATTCATTGGATTATTTTGCACAAAATGTAGGTGTTTTTTAACTCATTTGCTACTACCGCGACTGAATGCGACATACCCCCCTCCGTACTAATGCGCCCAAACGCGTCCGCCACGTGTGTGACTAACATTGTCGTTTCTTGATTTTTTTTCGACATGCGTTCTGGGGTTTTATTTTACTGCAAACACGGCTTTTAAAAAGTAGGAATATAGTCTGTTTCGTTAATAAAAACCAGATGTTTTTATCTAGTTTCTTTTTTTTGCTATGCGCGTCAAAAAATCGGGTATTTTTCACTTGCCTTACGTCTTGTAAAACTTTTTTTATAGCCTTCGTTTTTCATTTTTTACTTTATTAATCGATAGCTCTATACATCCGAATATAACATTTAACAACAGTTCTGATAATAAGGATGCTGCAGATATAGACTTAGATAAATTTCCATTTCAACTCGATTTTTGGGCTTTATTATACTTTATGGGACTTTGACGCTAGGCCTAGAGAAAATATTTAGCCAAATCATAGGGTCTCAACACTCAGCAAATGATTCTACCGATAATTCGGCATTTTTTATGTATAAAAGTATACATTTCCAGAAAGCTAAGATATTTATCTATTTTATGATGTAATTTTTATTCACTTTGGGGAATATTTAATTATTAAAAAAAAATATTTAAAAATAATTTACTAAATTTAATACGGAGTTCCTTCCCTCGGGCTAGTATTTTCCCGGGTGTCTTTGGAAAGTAGGTTAGTAGCAAATGAGTGTTAAGTCATAAATGTAATATTCACTGGTATTTTATGTAGTCAAGTAAACTAGGCAGCATTATTATTTATTTATGCTAATTATTGACAAAAAGTTGAAATTTGGCATGGAACTGACCTCATCTGCATCTTCCTCCATCAGTTCAACTGAAGCAGGTATCAACAGCCTGGCTGTTTTATACAGGGGATGCATGGAAAAGTATTCTATCAGCTTTTGCATTGAGGCAAAGCGATATCTGCCACCCAGTACAAATTTCTCCCTCCTGTACTCTATTTGGAAGTGTGAAATTCTACGCTGATATCTGAAACACAAAATAAGGTTACGGGTCATATTTTAATGGCTTTTTACTCACACCCAGTAAGTTTATTCAAGAATTTCAAGATCTGTTAGATCTTTATATTTATACCAGAGACCTCTTTGTTATCGGTGATGTCAACCTACATTTCGACAGTAGCAAAGAAATATATGTGGAGAAGTTAAGGAAAGCCCTCCTGGATCGAAATCTGGAACAGATTGTGTCTGTCTCTACACATGTTAAGGGTCATACCCTTGATTGGATAATAACAAACGCACGTGATCTCATAAATGACCTTAACGTGATCGATCGGGGAATCTCTGATCACTTCCTCATCTCCGTTGAGCTATGCCTATTAAAGCCTAAAAAGCAGTTGAGGAAAGTCAAATCCAGAAAGATGAAAGACATTAACATTTCTAATTTTAGGTCTGATATTAGTGCCTTGTTGCGGCAGTCAGGTTCGACGGATTTATACACTCACTATATCACCTGCCTAAGAAAGCTGCTAGACATTCATGCTCCTCTGACAACCCGATTAGTCTCAGATTGATTATCGGCTCCATAGATGTCAAACGAGATCAAGGTAGCGAAAAAGCTGCGCTGTCAGACTGAGAGGAAATACAAGCAAACCGGTCTAACAGTGCACCGACACTTGTATACACAAAAGAAAAACTGTGTCAATCGTCTGATTCGAGATGCTAAAACAATGCATCTTGGCAATAAGATTGAGAGCGCGGACTCATCTCGGGTGCTGTTTAAAATAACTACAGAGATGTTGGGTGGTGCAGGTAAACTGTACTACCATGTTTCATTCCCCCTGCCGACCTCCCTGACTCCTTTAATAAATTTTTCACAGACAGGATCAAGAAAATTAGGGAAGACCTAGACAATCAAACAAGCCTGCTCCACAATGATCCAGTCTTCCAGGGTTCTCACCTCAGTGAGTTTCATTCAGTATCTGAAGCATCTGTTAAGGAAATTATTGGTAACATGCCTAAAACGTCTTGCGAACTCGAACCCATCCCTGTCTCCCTCTTCAATGATTGTATCAACGAACTAATACCTTCGATCACTACGATGATGAATGCTTCATTAGCTTCAGGTATTGTGCCTCAATCAATGAAAAATGCACTGGTTAAGACCCCCTTAAAGAAGCCTAGCCTCGATCCTGAGTGCTTAAAAAACTATCGGCCTGTATCCAACCTTCCATTCCTTTCAAAAGTCTTGGAGCGCATTGTGCTAAAACAGTTATTGTCTCACTTGGAGCAGTTTCAGTCCGCCTATCGAAAGAATCATAGCACGGAGACGGCATTGGTCAGGGTTGTCAACAACCTACTAATATACACATCGGACTGGGGTCATGTGTCTATTCTGGCAATGCTCGACCTGTCTGCCGCTTTTGACACTCTTGACCATGACATCCTGATTGACAGGTTTGCAACCACATTTGGCTGCTCAGGCTGTGTTCTTTGTTGGTTTAGGTCATACCTGGCTGAGCGCACTCAAAGTGTTGCTATAGATGAGTTCCTCTCAGCATCTTCAACGCTGAAATATGGAGTGCCCCAAGGATTTGTTCTAGGACCAGTGATGTTTGCAATGTACGTGTATTCACTCGGCCAGGTCATCAAACCGTTCGAAATTTCGTATCACTTCTACGGCGATGACACGCAACTGTACGATCATGCGGTCCATCTTGATGCCCCTCGACTCGCTGCAAAGGTCAGTTGTGCAATCGCCAACGTCTATTCGTGGTCGGGGAGAAATGGGCTTAAAATGAATGAGGAAAAAACAGATAATCCGAATTGGAACCAAGAGAAATTTGGTCAAATTCACCGGTTCAGAATCCATCACCGTGATAAACTGCCAGGTGCCTTTTGTTAACAAAGTGAAGAATCTTGGTGTTTTACTGGATCCTTTGCTGTCTTTCGACCAACATATATCTCATATGTGCAGAGGTCTATATCTACAGTTGCGTAGACTGGGCCAAATACGTCCCTATTTGTCCACTGATTCTGCAAAGACACTGGCAGTCGCTCTGATACTTTCCCGTATCGACTATTGTATCTCCCTGCTAGTCGGCCTGCCCGAAGACAAAATCGCCAGGCTACAGAGAATACAAACCAGTACTGCGCGCTTGGTCATGCGCAAATCAAGGCAAGACTCAGGAACCGCCCTTCTTCACTCGCTCCATTGGCTCCCCGTGAAAGCCAGAATTGAGTATAAAGTGGCGCTACTTTGCCATAAGTGCATTTTTAATAACGAGTTTCTGTCCTATCTCAAAGAACTCATCACACCATATGTCCCTCAAAGAACACTTCGTTCTGCCAACTCATCGCTTCTGGAAGAGCCCCTTTTCTCTCTGACGACCGTTGGCCTTAGAGCCTTCTCAGTATCCGGTCCGAAGGTGTGGAATCTACTTCCCATTTACTCAGGCAAACAAGCTCCATTGATTCCTTCAAAAAGAACTTAAAAACTCATTATTTCAATATTTATCTTAATTAACATGCTTTGAGCCCTACTGTCTTACTTATATGTTAGATCGGTTATTTTGTTTTGGTTGTTTGATTTGTTCCATGTTTGTAAAGTTTTGAATCATCATTTAGTTTTTTATCTCTTGGCCTATAGATTGTATCCGTGTTCTGAGTTGTATGTTAAATGCGCTCTGAGCTTGCATTATGCTTGTTGGCAGCGCTATACAAATGCCATTATTATTATTCTTTAAAATACATAACACATGATGTTAAGAAAGACTGTCTGTGCTTCAGGACTTCAGAAGCGTTACTTCAGCACTAGCCTGTAAGAATGGATCCAGAAGAAACCTATAGTTCCCGGAGCCTCTGGCATAATAATAAGAAACAAAAATGTACACATTATGTAGCTAAAAAACGTACCTTAAAGTGAGAGAAAAACTACTTTCCACTGAACTAGGTCTGACTAAAAAGACTCCATCTTGTGGTATTCTCTTCAGGAATTCTTCAGCACCTGACCTGTCTATGTATCTATAGAACCAACTAAAGAAAGAGAAAAAAAAATGCCCAAACATTTTTTTTTCAATAGGAAAATAGAGATCACCTAAAGATTAAATGCAAACAAAAGCAACTGAATTTGTTTCTTCATTATTTAAGATGCAAATGTGTAATAGCAACTAGTCCTTGCAACTGTTATAGCTCTTCAGATACATTCATTATATGTGAAAATACATTCATTACCATCCATCAACAATTTTAGACTGCTACTGTTTAACTTTTATATTAAGTCTGTAAATACTACAGTCTTTTGATCTGTTTTTGTCTTCAAGTTTTGAGATGATCAATTAGCTCTATATCCTTTGATGTAAAAAAATAATAATTTTTATAGATGTTTTTGTTGCTCAACGTTAATATATTTCTTGACAGCGATATATAAAAAACTTATTATTATTATTAAATATATTATTCTATAAGCATACATTGTTTTCATAGTAAAGCTTGCACTAAACTTCGGCTAACTGAGGTGTGTATTAAAAAATATGTTTTATTTATGTTTATAATGTATTTAAGTTGTTTGAAGGAAAATAGTTTTTACAAGCAAATTTACTGTATTAGAATTCTTATGTTGATAGGGCGTACATCTCAAATGTAAACACTTATAATTTTAGAACATTAAAAAAAATTTCTTTTGTTAGAGAATAATATTAAAAGTATACTAAATAAATTCCCTGTTCATTCTGCCAGTATCTCTACTGAAAATCTCTACTGGACATGTTAACTACAATTAGTAGCACTTCATACAGAGATACTGGTACCGGTAGTATTATTGGCTATGCTCTGATTATAAAATACATCACTATTAGCAATTTAAACATTATCTCAAAGTTGATACTTTCAAATCCAATAGCTCACCTCTCATCTTGGAATGCGAAGGTCTTAAGCACAGGAAATGACAAAGTCAAACTGACCCCTTTTCCCTTGTACGTCAGTTTGTGATACATATAATAGTTGACCATTTCCTTCAAACTTTCATGCCAGATCTCATTGCCAATCAAATACCGCTTCTGGCCGTTTGTTTTTTTATGACATTGGATTTTGCTGTGAGTTACCTCTCCCTGAACACTGAAAGATGAAATGTACTTTGTTGAGTTATATAAACATTTCATGGCACAACTTTTCATTTAAGATTTTAGAACTATTAGAAAGCAAAAGTTTAAAAAGGTGGGCTAAGGAGAAGAGGATCAACTTTTTTTTACAAAATATATATTACAAATAAAAAAAATAAATACCCAAGGGAAAAACTGGTAAAATATTACTACTTTATTATCTTGATGACAAGTTTGATGGGAAACTTCAAAAAGCACTGAGATATATTTCGCACAGTGCTGAAAACCAATGATCAGTTTATTAAAAATATTGGACTAATTGTTACTTTCCTTCAGAACAAAGAAGAAGTATATCATGACATAACTGGTTTAAAAATCAATCATTGTAGATATTAATCTTAGCTATATAAGATTCATAAAAATAAAATATAACAGATCAATTACAAAAAATGCAGTAAAATCTCAAGTATAAGCAGTGGGTATACTTTGGAAGGTGAAAAACAAGTAAAGTTGACAAATTGAAAATCCTGTTCATGTGCTTAAGCCACACAAACAAAAATTTGGTGTAGGCTATTTGTATAATGTTTTTATCCAAATTTTTATTTTTCACTGTTGCTGTTTGTGAATTTTTATCTTTTCGTCGCATGGAAGATCAAATATCAGCTATATTATACATATTATTATAAGTCATTATTATACCTATTATTATAAGTCATTTTCAAGCTTGAAAGAGCCAGGATGCAAATAAGAAAGTTATCAAGTCAGCTGACTTTCTAATGTTTTAAAATTAAGAATTCAAAGATCAGGAAATTTCTTTAGTCTCAATGTTACAAAAGCTACAAAACTACAATACAATAGCATAGAAACACACAATATTGATAAAGGTGACACTTTTATAACAAATAAAGTCATAAAACATACAAATATAAATGAATATGTTGTGTTTTCTTATTTTAAACCTTTTTTTTTACACCCCCCCCCCCTAAAAAAAATAATTTAAAAAAAATAATTTTGCACTCATTATTTATTAGGCCTAGACGTAAAATACAAACAATCAAACTTGTGACTTTGACAGACTTAAGCGGGTCATGAATAAGAAACATTTGGGAAAGGCTGATCTACAGTATGTTGATATAAAGTGTCTGAAATATTAGTTTTTTTGCCGAATTTCATTAAGATTTTTTCATTATTTTCAAGTCTAGTCTTACAGTACTGCTTACGGCAGCCTACACATCAATTTCTGTTGATAAAGGAAGATACAAAATTGTATTTACACATGTATATAAAATTTCTCAGACCAAAAAATTAGGTAAAAACAGTGTGGCTTATACTCGAGATTTTACGGTACTTGCAATTTATAGTAATCCCACAGATCTGTTGTTGAAGTAATTCTAGTTAAAGGCGATGGATTTTTGTTTTAATTCTTTGTCTTTGTTTCGTTGGGTATTTATTTTCTTTGTTGTCATATTCACAATAAAACGTGACATTAAAACATTAACTAATCAAGACATGTATTTCATAATTATCATGCAATCATTTCATTAAACTCACAGAAAGCTCAAAGCCAGTCCTCCACCATCACTTTCCCGAACAAGAAATGTTCCATCGCCATGCATCCTTTTCTCCATGATCATATCTTTAGCAGCGTCACGTTTTATTTTCCCATGGAACCACAACAAAGAGCTGAAGTCTTCTGAATCGTCTTCCTCGTCACTCTCAAAATCCTGTTGTTTGTTTTAAGTTCACAACATAAGCCAAGGTTTCAATAAACATTGTCAAAGTAATGGCCCAATTTGGTTGATAAATAAACAAATAAGAAAAATATCAAATAAGAATGGGGACAATTGTGAAAAGGGGGAGAGGGGAGATGAGATTTTATCTTATATGTTACAGATGCTTCTTCTATACAGAAGATTATTGTGTCTTACACTTTTCATTAGTGTTTTAAATTAAGTTATGTTACTGGTTTTCCTGGCTTATTTAGGCAACACATTCCATGTCCAAATGCCACTTAAGAAGAAAAAGTACTTATACTTATATGCATTTGTTTTTGCATATGGGTTACGAAAAGTGTTTTTGTCCTTGTGTTTATCTGAGCATTGTCATATATTGCTATAGTGTACTTCTAAGTTAGAATTTAATGCCTTATGTATTATTACTTATTTACTCTTTGTTCATGAATAATCACTCAAGCTGTTGTCCAGATTTTTAATACTTTTTTAACTTAAATAGTTTACCAAATGGCTTCACTATTATAAGCAGACACTTTTCTTATTCCACACTAAGAACAAATACACATAAATTTGCTTTCTTCCAGAGCGACATCTGGGCATGGAATGTGTTGCCTAAACAAACCAGGTAAACCAACAACTTAAAATCTCCTAAACCCCTAATCAGAATGCAAGACTAGACTCAACACATAAATAAGTACATAATAAGCGTACGCTATTCATATTCTTAGTTTAGAAGGAGCATCTACAACATACAATACAATAAATTCTGTAGATGTGCAACATAATGTATGGAGCAGAAAGAGTTGTTGATGAAAGTGTGGTAGTGGAGGCTTGCTAGATGTAAATTTATATATTTCCTTTTATTGAAGGTATAAATGTGGTGATGCTTGTAGAGTTTTGAATATTTGGTACGGGTTGAGAAAAGTGACCAGTGAACTTTGACCTATATTTGGGAAATGCCGGTACTCACGTCAAAGTAATCGTCAGTAGCTTCTTCTAATGGCTGCTCCTCATCCGGTTGGACATGTGGTGCAAAACAGATATGTGAAGTATTCAAAACTACTGCAAACTCATTCCATTTCTGCAGGTGGGAAGTGTAGTAATATTTACAATGTTAACCAATACAAAAACAAACAAAACAAACTCGCATTAAAAACAATCTTATTTGAAGAATGTAGGGCAACCATCATATCCTTCATAACACGCAATGCTATTTAGGAATTAAAACATTTTTAATGTAAAAAGCAATATAAGCCTCTACATTCATCTACATTTAAGGATTCTTGAACAAAAATAAAATTGAAAAACCTTCATTTACCGTAAATACAGTTTTTAAAAACATTTTAATAAGAATTCTAAGATGGTATTTTTTTTTAAAGAGAACAAAAACTCATTTTAACTTTTCTTAACAAGTATTTGTACATTAAAAAAATAATCCTAGTAATATTTTACAAATCTACATGTGTATATCTGCAAACTAAAACCTAATTTACCTTTTCTGTGGTATACTTCATGAAAAGCAGGCCACGTTTCTTTTCATCTAGTAATTCACCTGATTATTTTATAGAAATATCATCATTCTTCATTAATATGCAAAACTATGCATTGCTTGTAATCTTTTAACATTGAAAGAAAAAATCACCAGCCCGTATGTCATTAAATTAAACCAATAATTTAATTTGTGTAAGGAAAACTCATGCTTTTATTTTGATAAATATTGAATAAGTTAGAGAAGATATGGATAGAAAAACATAGAGTACAAAAGATTTTTAAAAAATGACAGATGAATTGATGAAACCATTTGTACAAGAATATGGCATCAATTTCACAGTAATTCCCAATTTTTCCAAAACCTTTTCTCAAACAATTTAAGTACCATGAATATATGCTAAACTGGTGAGAGTAAATTATCTTATACTATCTGGTAGTGAATATGTGGTAGTCCTAATTGAACATATTGATTCAAGACATTTTTTTTCAGTTCTCATAGAGCTGAAATAAACAACTCTTGGATAATTTCTATACAAAGAAAATACTGATATGCGTTAAGAACTCCTAACTATTTTGTTTTTTATCATTGTTGTGCTGCTTGGCTAGTAAAGTGTAATTTTAACACCTTCCCAAACTTGAAAAACAAGTCAGTTTTTTAAAACTTTGAATGCAAAGTGAGTAAATTATCCCCATCAGACCTAGCCTTCCCCAGATTTTGAAACAGATACCTTTGGTATGCTAGTCGAGCATGCTGCCACTAGGCCACCGTTTCCCATCAAATGAATGTATTAAAGCCAAAATCACAGCTGCCTTTGCTTTTGAAAAAGCTATTTGGATTATTGGGACTTGACAATCAACACAAACTCTACGTGCATGTAAGCTATGGGTAATCGGGTATTTTTTTGTTTATTAAATAATGAAAGGTGATAAGATTTACTCACTCATATCAACATAACTTCTTGACTCAGTCGGGCGGCCAAGTTTTTTGTTCTAAAAAATAAATAAAAAACAGATGAAAGTTGACAACTTAAAAATTATATACCAGCAAACATTGTACAAAATTGTTTTAAAAAAAAAGATAGAAAAATAATTATGGCTCAATAATGGCAGGTATAAAAAAATTTTTTTTGCCAAATTAAGATGAGAGTTGTTTAACTTTTTTGAGGTTTTAGAAAAACAGTTTATCAAAGGTAATAAATGGCATGAAAAATGATACCTAAAAGCACCCAAACAATTCTGATGCGTGTTTATTATTATGTACAAATGAAAATTTATTACACACACACTTTCAAAAACAAACAGTACAGAATCAATTTTTTTAAACCATTACAATTACTCGGAAACCAGTTTCTAATATTCCCTCATTGTATATTATTGGGGCTTTTCGACTGTGTGTGAAGTTACATGTTTAGAACAGAACACTGGCTGATAACTTCTCTTATACACTAAATGACATGGATAAAAATGCAGAAAATGAAAAGTCCATGTGTAAAAACCATGAAAGAAAAGTCAAATTTACCTTAATGATAATTTTCCTCATCAACTTTTTAGGAGATGGAAGTTGAGTCTCATTGACATCAATTTGTTCGGTTAAAAGATCCTCTGGAAGATGAAAAAAATAATATTTTTAATTTTTTAAAAAGCTTTTCCTATAACATCTAAAATTGAGATGGTATTCAGTCTCTTCTGTTGTCCACAGGACTATATTAAATAAAAATGGTATAAAAAAAAAGTCAGGTGTTTAGTGCAGGTATATATAAACACATTTGATTCTTAGAGTAAAACAGACTAACACTGGGTAAAGTTTTGTTATTTTTAAAAAGAAATAAAAACCACCTGACTCTATTATTTTCCCCTCAACCTAGCATTACTGTATAAAAATAAAGAAAATAAAACTAAAGACTGTTTATGAATCCGATTGTGAACCTTTTTTTTTTCTTCTCTAAATAACGTCTTGTCCTTTGGTTAAGAAACAGCAGTCTCATTTCAAGACACAAATCCAGGTTTTAAGAAGTAAAATCCTGGTTCCCAATAAGTTTGATAAATGTAGTAAAAGACTGATGGGCTAGCAAACCTTTAAAAATGTCTTTTAAGAGTGTTGCCATCACTCTCTGTTGTGCTAGAGTGCAATGGTTCTCAATGGACAGAATCAGCGGGTAGCTGTTGGGATGACAAGATTAGTCAACATGATCACACTCACAAATTTAGAGGTAACAATAGAGAAAAAATATGCTAAGATGTAAATGTGGAAAACAAGAACCAAATAAAACAATAATTAATATGAAAAAAAATAATCATTTTTTAAGTTCTATTTTTAAAGTATGAAACAAAAAATAAAATGTACTCTGTAATGTCCCAGGCATGTTCTTTAATAGTCTGCAGTACATCTGCTAGTTTGATCTTGGACACAAAAGTGTTGCCATGAGTTATAATTGGTTTACCATCATTTCCATCCCAACAATCCACTAAAACAAAAACAAATTTGACATTTGGTTTCAAACCATAGACTATTGTTTTACTATAAGGCATTTTTCAACCTTTGGCTATAGCATTCTAAAAAATGAAATGATAAACACAAAGAGCTACATAATGTATGAGATATATCTTGTACCAATATAGAAGATCTGAAATATTTATTAGATATAGGCATTGGTTTAATGGGTTTAAGAAAAATACCTTTAAGCTTTAAAAGGTTAAGAAAATTGGGTAAAATATGACGGTTCTTCAAGTGTTAAACTAATATTGTAAATGGTACCAAATTAGATACACAAGGAAGCTATAAGTTCAACTAAAGATCTAATATAAAAACTTACACTCTAGACATCTGCATCCCATCTGCAAAGCCCTGACATAGGTTTCTACATGGGACTCACTTTTCAATTGGTCTCCAGTCAAATACCTGTAAAAAAAAAGTTTGATGAATTGGTCACTTAGTAGATAAACAATGCCTTCATATTATTTACGGTAAATATCACAAGTTTGAAAAAAACAATATAGAAGGACAAAAATATCAGTGGAAAGCTAAATAAAGTTTATATTTCATATAGTGCCACTTGGAACTGTAAACTCACGTGTTGTGTGATGAAGCTATAAAGTAATTAGACAGAGGAAACTCCATGTCCTGGTTTACATGCAGCTCTTTGGGATCCAGAATGGAATTCATCTCTGAATACAAGTAGTCCTCAAACTAGGCAGAATAAACAAACAACAGCACTACCATTGATTGTTAGGTTTAAGAAACCAATGGCTTTATTTATATGCATATAATATATTTATAATTACATAAATATCAAAACTAGTGGGATAATGCCCATTTAAATTTAATAATTAATGTAATCTATAATTTTTTTTCAAATCCATGTGCATACAAGTTTATGGAAGGACTTACTAGTGTTTAAATAGTTTTATCATCAAAGCATTTGCTACAGAAGTATTTTTTTTATTATTAAAGGGCAACATTATTCTAAAATTTAAAAAATAGCTTTTTAAAATTCAAAATGGACACAATTAAAACTGAAACAAAAAAAAAAAAAGCAACTATAGTGGAAAGAACATTACCTCACGATCAGAAAAACATAATTCTCCATAAGGAGCCTGGCCAGAAGAAGGAAGACATTTGAACATTAAGGATTTCAAATTTTCTTTGACATCATCCTTTAGGAAAGAAAACATACAATGTTTGTGAGTAGCACTCTTATTTCAATTTTATATTAACATTGATTGATTTTTGTGTTGTCGTTTGTTTTTTTTATACACTGTTGGGTGAAAGCAATACAACAAACAAAAAACTCAAAATAAATTAATAGGGAAATCACACTAATATTTACCTTTTGTTCGGCCTTTAAAAAAGTCAAAATAAATTAATAGAGAAATCACACTAATATTTACCTTTTGTTCGGCCTTTAAAAAAGTCAAAATAAATTAATAGAGAAATCACACTAATATTTACCTTTTGTTCGGCCTTTAAAAAACTCAAAATAAATTAATAGAGAAATCACACTAATATTTACCTTTTGTTCGGCCTTTAAAAAAACTCAAAATAAATTAATAGGGAAATCACACTAATATTTACATTTTGTTCGGCCTTTAAAAAACTCAAAATAAATTAATAGAGAAATCACACTAATATTTACCTTTTGTTCGGCCTTTAAAAAACTTTCCAAACAGGCTTCACTGAGCTTCCTTTAAAAATAAATTACAAACAAGAAATAATTTCTGTTTTTTTCTAATTGCTACACCAGGTTCTTGCTCTAAAATCATCTCAAAATAAAAAAAACTTCTACAAACCAATTTTCACTGGAATTTGCAAATATCTTAATTTCTGGTAATGTATAAAGGTAGACCAAATATTAAAAAAAAAAAGACTGCTTTGGGAGCAAACCTTTTTAAATATATTTTAAGAGCGTTGTTCACACTGATGGACATTTTTCATTCAGAATATAATTCATCAAATCTATTCAATACCAGAATGAAAAAGCTTTAAGTTTAGCCTCAAAGCCTACTGAAAATTAAAAACAATCACAATTCACACAGTGGATTTAACATGTGGGGGGATCTTTTGTTTTACCAGGGTCCTAGTTACTCCCTGAGCCTCCGATAGTAAAGGCATGGGTGGATTACTGTGACCACACAATCCCTATAATAATCCTTGTAGGTCTGTCCTGCATTGGGAACTTACTACCACGCAGGAATTTGAGATTATTTCTTTTCAGAAACTGTTAAACCCCCTGGTGTGCTAGTATGTTGTTTCATAAAAAGTTAATGAATGCAATAAAAATATTTATAACCATTGAAAAAAAAAAAAGATTGAAAAAACTGACCATTGACAGTTTGGAGAACTCTGGCCATTGTCTTTCAGCAGTCTCTCAGTCTGAAGAGGTAAAACAAATCAACTGTATTTTTAGATTTCATAAATAAACATACAACAACAAGATAAAGCCCATAAACTGCCCATAAAATATTTAGTGGAAAGTTTAGATTTTAGTAAAAAAAATACAATAGATATATTTCCCAAATCAGACTTCAGGCGAATTTCATCAAAGTTTTTAAAAAGTTATAACAAGTGTTAAATTTTTTTAGCCCCACACTACAATTATTATTTTTTTTTTAAGCAGGTAAGATGTAACATTCACTTTAATATAACATGAAAGCACGTTAGTCGTTTTTTTTAAAAGTTAATATATGCATTTCAGATAAGCGAGTAAAAATAATTTATATAAACTGAATTAACATCTAAAGAAAACTTTTAACTGGATTGCAGACATGCCTACCCCTAAGGACTAAAAAGAGGAACAATCTTGATGAAAAAGAGGATTTTTCATCAAGAAAGCGGAACACTCTTTATCTAACAATCTTTTATAACAAAAAAAAAAAAAAAAAAAAAAAAAAAAAAAAAAAAAAAAAAAAAAAAAAAAAGCTAAAGTCTAGATCTAGGCCTATTATTAGATTTAAAATGTAGGTAGGCTTACATTTCACAGACAATTCGCGATGGATCTAGATCTAGTAGGCCTACAAAGAACATTAAATTCACATTTGCTGAATAAACTCCTCTGAATATTCCTTCCAATAACACTGAATTAGTTTTTTTACAATTTGAACAAGTCATATTTAAACTTTCTGAGCCAGGACGTTTAGACATTTTCACAATCTTAGCAATACAGTAAAGGAAAAGAATATTAATTGCCAAACACGAGTAATACCGCAAAAAAACGTTAGAAAAGCCCACAATATCTCTTTTAATAAACCCAGAAAACCCAAGTAATGATAATTATAGCATTGCGACTTTTTTGTGCCTTTGTTTTATCAACCTAGACACGGACTATATTTCAACCCATGAAAAACCCAAACTTTCCAATTTGGCGTAACAAAACTAGTAAAAAGCGTAACGGCGTAACAAAGTGTGTTTTTTAATCAAAAAGCGGAACAAATACGCCAAAAGCGGAACGGTAGGCATGTCTGGGATTGGGTTTAAATAATTTTATAATAATAGCAGCAAAAAGATGTATGCATATTATTTAAGACATAGACTACATGGCCTTCTGGAAAGACTTACCACAGGATTTGGTTTAAATAGTTCATTAAGTAGAGCAGCAAAATGACTGATTTCCAAGCTGTCTGGTAAATGTAATTTCTGAAAAAGAAAAAAAAAAGACATTCCCTTTCTTATGAGTAGTAACTAACACATGCAAACTCTGTACCATTACACAAAAATAGTTACAAACATATTAAGATTTGCATTAAAAGATACAGATTTCCAGTTGAAACATATCCCTTTGCATCAATTTTAAGAACAGATGACCTGAGTTTTCTTTTTTGTTTGAAGGGGCAGGGCAAAATTTTTTTTGTTTATTGGAAAAGAGAAGTTATGTTATTTTATATTTACTAATGAGCTATGTTGTATAGACAATCCATGCAATCTATGTTTTCTGTTATTCATGTTAAAATTTGTCTGCAATTTTGGCTTTTCCTCCCGTTCCACA
The DNA here is from genome assembly GCA_949126835.1 of Anisus vortex. NCBI lineage: Eukaryota > Metazoa > Mollusca > Gastropoda > Planorbidae > Anisus > Anisus vortex. The sequence continues at coordinate 24,715,845 of OX421499.1, forward strand.
ATTTGTCAAACTTTTAAGAACCCCATAACAAAATAGGGCATCGGCAACGCATTTGAATGGTATTCCAAAGGTTCTGGGTTTGAATCCTGGTGAAGGCTGGGATTTGTTCCAGGGACTGGAGGGTGTCCCTGAGTTTACCTGACTTTATTTGGGGTAAAGTAATGGCGGCTGGCTGGGCATTGTGCACACATCCCCTAGTATGCCATGAAGGGTACTTTACTTACTTATAACAAAATTGCAAAAAATAACAACTAAAAACCCATTATAAAAAAAGTAAAAAAATAAACTAAAAACTAACTAATAAAATTATTTCATTTTTTTTTTTTTCCAAAATGTTTAGACACAAGTCAAAATGTCTATTAAATATTAAGAGCTTGAAATTTAAATAAAATTCTCTTTTCTTTTGCTATAAGTTTAAGTTTTAGAAATCATAATAATGAAACTTAGCTGATTAAACTGTTTAAAACAATATGGCAATAGCTGATAATTCACTTACTGCTTTAGTTAATGCTAGATAGTGACGTGTGATGCTGTCTGTGTGTTGTTTAAGCCAAGCTTGAATCTGCTTTAAATTTATTCTGAGAAAAAAAGTATAAAAATGTTAAAGGAAACAAGTACAGGTGAGATAAGATACTGAAAGGATATTCTTATTGTTTACTACTGTAAATATCAAATTATTTTTTTTATTATTTTATAATGAAACTTATGAAATAAGGACATCAGCTGTTGAACAGATTGTGAAGTGAAACATTAGCTAAACTAAGATTTAGTGTTTTCTTTGAATTCAGTGTTTGCATAGCTATGTTGAACAGATTGTGAAGGGAAACATTAGCTAAACTAAGATTTAGTGTTTTCTTTGAAATTCAGTGTTTGCATAGCTATGGACAAGGGAAAACTACCAAGTCTAAAATGACAAACCAATTTATGATATTGACCGATATTGGTATACGTAAATTGTCATAAATTTGACAGCTAGTGTCTATATAGGAAGTCCAATTACGGAGCATTTTGTTTGTGGTCTTTTTTAAGAAATCATAGATATAGAACTAATAGAAACATCTCTTGATTTATGTCCACACAAAAATTGTACATTCACAGTAATAACTCCTAAAAGTGTTATTAATTTGTGTTTAATAAAAAAAAAATGTGTGCTACTTTGTCCATTTGAGTAAAATTCACAAACTATCCCTAAACCTTTGGTTAGTTTTCCCTAAGCTTGAAAAAAAACACATGTCAGTTTTCTCAAACTTTCACTAAGGGCATTAACTATGCTTTTCCTCTACAATCCTGCTCTATGTATAAGCAATACCATGTCCCAATATATTTTAGTTAGCTTCTATTCTAACCAAGGGAGTCATGTTATAATAAAGCATGGACAAATATCAACAGCATACAAATCACTTTTTTTGTGTGCATCTATGTTGATATATACAAAGTAAAAAAAAATAATCCAACTGTTCACAACAAGAGGCAAACACTTAAACTGTTAGTGACACAATAGAGAGGAAATAAACTTTTAATTTTTAAAAATGTCAATAAAAAGAATGTTTCTATGACAAATGAAACAATAAAAAATGTTAAGTGCTGAGCCCTAAAACAAATGTAAATGTAAACATTTAAGAAAAATAAAAAAGGAATTATTTTCACTGCACAAAATATTAGAAAACACAAATCCAGTGCTAGTTTAAAAAAAAAAAAAACAACCTGCAATCAGAAAGTTGACAAATAAAGAAAGACGCTAACAGTTTACAGTACTTTAAAAAAAAAAATTCCAATGAGCAAACTAAAAAGGAGGGGATGAAAATAATGTTCAACATTGAATAAATAACCAATCTTTTTTAGTTTTTTATTTTATATTTTCTACAGCAATCTTGGTAAATTAAAGTATGGATACACATACACATATAGGTAGCGTTACTCTCATGTCCATGGGGTGTTGGTTCTAGCTGTCTTTATTAGTATTTACAAAGTCTACACAAGAAGTGTTAAACACTAACTCTTTACTTGAAGAAACAAGCACGTACACAACAGCTCAGACAAAAATGAGACAGAGTGGGATGTCTGCCCTCAACGAGAGTTAATCAATCGCAAGATGAAAAACCCACAAAGTTAACCACTGGCCCCAACCAATGAAAACAAAGTTCCCATGACAAAAATTAGATGGGGGAATAGGACATAGGAGTGACCTCCAATGTAACATTAGTTAATTAATTATAAAGTTGCAACTCAACAAAGATAACCTTCAGTGACATATTACAGAGTTATTAAAACAATAATAAGGCAGCTTAAAATATTATTAGAAAGTTGGCAGGCATCCTGGGAATTAGCAAAACTGGGTTTGGCAGCTCACCTTTCTATAAAATTCATCCAACAATTGATGACAACATTTTTTAGTAAGGGGTGAATTAATCTCAAACACCAACAAGGCTTGGATCTATCTAACTACCTCCTGGGACAGCAAGAGCTCACATGTTCATGCTTGTTAAACATTGATTTCTAGCATTGACACTATTTTACAAAACACTGACAATATTTATGTTACTCTGCGGTTACTGCTAATCACAATTTTAACAACAAGATGAAATGAATATACTTACTATACTTTAAGTGATAAAATAACCAGTCAGCACAATAGATGCATTAAATTATTAATAACGCTAATTCAATATATAACAAAAAACTTTTATTAATGGAATGTTTTAAAGTTTTGATAAACAACCTGAGTTTGGGTTAGAAAAGTGATACATTCCTTTACTTTATAATCATCCAAAAGAAATCAATTAATTTACATGCTAAGTATGTCTTTAAAAATGAATTTTGGTAATGCATCAAAAGTCAGTATGTTAAGCTGAAGAAATGACACAAACTGTATTAAAATGTTAACTAAGGAAAAATCTATTTATAAAATAAAGAGGTCTTTATGTTAGTAGAATTGGAGAGAGAAAAAAAACTACTATGTAAGAAACAAGTAAAGTACCAACAATAAGATGTTCATTCCCCTACCTTGGATCTAGCATTGCTTTAATTTTTTGATGCTTCCTAAATATAATTGGTCACAAATATAAGTATAGCAATGAAACTATTGAGGGAAAATTGTGTTAAGACTCTCAATGGTTGAAATAAAAAAAAAATAACAATATGGGTAGTTCCATACAACAGTTTTCCATTAGAGTTGAAAACACCTGATTTTGAGCTTTTTTCAAGCAGCACAAGACGAGTTGGCAGAAAACTAAATACCGTATATACTCGCGTATAAGTCGCACTTTTTTTACCGAAAATTTCGACAAAAAGTAGGGGTGCGACTTATACACCCGACACTGTTTTTAAAAAGTTCAAAAAAAATCACTACTCTGTCATAAAGTTTCTTAAATAACCCGTATAGTTGATTGTAGTGATGTAGAATTACTTGGATATGCCTAGGCAGACATTTTACATTTAGAAAAATTTCGTTTGTGTAAATATTACTATCTATATGTAACTGAAATTGAAATGGACAAATATTATAGTTTTTTCTGACACCCACCCTCTTTTCTTTTGAACTTTTGGGCCGATTGTATATTGCCGAAACGTAGCTTAAGTTTAAAGGCGGCATTTTTTTTGGGTAGGCTTATTGAACGCAAATTACAGTATGGAAAGAATCGTAAATGTATGAAAGCCTGTCTATGTAGGTAGGCCAATAAGCGTAAGATGCGTTTTATTTAGTATTTAAGGTATAGGCTTATAGGCTATAGCCTACCTACTAACAAGGCAGTGTTGAGCATTCCGATAAGACCGCCCCAGGTCTAGGCGATGTTTCCAAAAGTACGATCGGCAGATGGACGCGCGAAATGTCAATAGTGTGTTTTATTTTTCATTAGTTGCATGTAAAAGTCGAAAAAAACACCGCTTATTTTTTGTCGATCGCGCAGACGCACTTGAAATCATTATAAACAATGTTAATGGTAATTAGGACACATGTATAGCGCGTCATAAATGCCGGCGCCTCCCAGTCTCCAGTCTAGGCAACATTAAGTCTAATGACGTACTTCAAAGACTTTTTTATGTGTAGGATAGGAACTTGTGTAGGGAAAGACTTAGATGAAGAAACACATACCTTACTTTCCCATCTGATCGGTTGTTTAAAATAAATGGAGCCCTGCCTTTATTCGATTATGTTTGCCTTATGCAGGATTAAAACCATTTTTTAAGGAAAGTTTCCAAACTAAGGTGAATATTTAGTAACTTTTATGTTTAAAAGTTATGCATTTTTGAGATATTAAAAGGCAGTATAACCCGGGAAGTCGGGGTGCGACTTATGCGCGGGTCAATGACAACATATAAGAAAAAAAAAACTTAAACTAGGGGTGCGACTTATACGCGAGTATATACGGTAGTTTTTTTTTTAAGGCGTCTTTGTTTTAAAAAAAAACTTTTCTATGTTATTATAACTGATCTACAATAGGATTACTAGTCTTGCTTTGGTCACTGATTATGTAATCATTCCTGAGAATCACTGAACCTAGAAACACTAGAGAACAGAAGACAAAGAGTGAAGTAGTAATAATTCACAAGGCATAAAATTATAATTTAGAAATACAACACAGTAACATCTGTAACAATGCTCAGATAAACCTAAGGACAAAATCACTTTCCTTATCCCATATGCGAGAACAAATGCATATAAGTACTCTTTCTTCTCGAGTGCCATCCAGGCATGGAATGGGTTGCCTGAATGAACCAGGAAAAAGTAACATAACATCATTCAGAACACTAAATAAATGCAAGACTAGATTCAGACTATGGATGAGCCTAGGACGCAAAAATTTTCTTCATAGAAAGAGCGTCTGTAATATTAATATATAAGAAAAAAGATAAAACAACACACAGCTTGCTAAGAACAAGTTGGCTTTCTTTTTCCAATAGGGATAAAGGCTAAAGTAAGCAAAGAAATCTGTATATTTGAGGAGGTTTTTATCATACAAAAATATTGCACAAGCAGTGCAAAGAATAATAGAAGTATTGGTTGCAAGGTGAAGAAATATTCCTTTGTGACTGTATTTGGAATGTTTAAAAACAAAGAGTTGTACTTACTTGCCCTCTCTCTGTGAGTTCAAGAAACTTCTATGTAACATTTGTATTTTTGTAAATTCTCTATGCAACCATCTGAGATGCAACAAAGGTTTCAATTAGAAATAATGATAAACAAAACTTTTATGACAAAAGTCTTTGTGTTTAAAAAAAAATAATTATGATACAGTGATTTATCATCTATGTTCAGCTAAAAGTCTTTTCAAAAAATGTATCCTCCTGTTATCTCATTTTTAAAAAAAATGAGACTGCCAGTCTTAGTAAATAACTAAAGCCTTGAAGCATATTTTTTCTTTCAAATGTGAACAATGTGTATACCAAGTACTTTTAAGATTAGAGCAATGCAGTGAAAATGCAAAACTGTACTTGACATATTCCTTGACATATCCGAGTTAATTATAAACGGGGAATGACCATTGTGTTGTAATGAACGGGGTACTCTAAATATCTCAACTGTCTTACTTTGTTCACCTATTAATAAATACTTTGTTTTAAATCAATCAAAGACAGTTTATACATCTTATAAAGCCAGTTTCTACATCTTATGATCAACTGGATCTTTAAAATATCTTATTATGTGTACTTGCATCAATATGACTGATATGCAATGAAATAAAAATGCCTCTATCCACTCTGCTCTATTTACTGGTATATTTTAAAACATGCAGCGATTTCTGAGAGCATGACCCTTAAAGATTTAAGAATTCTGAGTCAGCCAATGATCAATTAGTAGTAACAAAAATATATGTGGCTACAGTAACTGATCATGGAACTATAACCTTTGTTTAGTCTCATAATAGGAATCTTCTTTCAATTTCCTCCAGGAGGCCTGCAAAGCCAACAGCAAATTGTTGTAGTCTTCAGTGGTTCTAGCTGAAAGATGAACCAAAAGAAGAAAATGTATTCTTTTTAAACAGAAATGAATGAAAGACATATCTAATACTGTAGAGCTGTCTAGGATAAACTGATAATTTTATCAATGATTTATGAGCTGCAGAAGGAGCGCCTCTTAGCTCCTACAAGGCACACATAGTTATGACAAACAGCACCATTATTATTTTTTAAAATTCCCAGCTCCAATCACCAAAAAAAAATATTTTTTTTAATAAATTATGTTAATTTGAGTGATTTTATCACTTGATAAAGGCTTATGTCTACTAAGAAACATGGCCTTGAGTGAGCATTAAAATGGACTGCAGACTCTCTACTATAATAGATTGGTTCTTATGTTAATGATATGCATGCAAAAGGAGGAACTAGTCTTAATCTATCATCTAATTAATCAGGCCTTAATACTTTTTCTTTTTTGTTTATTATTTAAAAGAGCTTAGCCAAAACAATTGTGTTCCATCCATTTCCAAAAGTAATCTTTATAGTCCACTAATTAAGTCAAGCTCTTGCACATTTTTTTATATTTAGTTTTGAAACGAAATTGAGTAATTAAGACTTGTTTAGATAAGTATTGCCCTGATTACTTTTTTAAGTTTAATTTTCGCTGCCTAGAAAAAAAAAATTAATCTGCTGTAAGTGTAGCAGTGTATCAGACAAATTTTCTTTAACAAAAATCTGTTAGTCACATGCCTGTTATGACAATTCAAAAAGGGTTCTTACTAAATAAAAAATATTTTCAAATTCCCAAACTTTTCCCACCGTCACAAAAAATTCACAAACCAATTTATATGATACATTTTTCATGTTAACTGGCACAGTATATAGGGGTAGTCCAATAAAAAAAAAGATTGTAGATGTTTTCAAGTACTTATTTAAGAAATAAAATGTGATGGGAGCAGGGCTGTATAGTCGGCGGTAGAACTCACGACTTCGGCGCTTCGACTTTAAACGGGGTTTTAAATGTCGACTTTTTACATTTTTTTTACTTTTAGTTAAGTGGCCGGTTTATCATTATTTGACTGCAGTTCTACCTACTAATAATTAACCACTAGAACATTATAGATGATCATGCTTAGGTTCTAATTTCTAATGCTAAAAACGTATTGTAACCCTATTAACTTGCTTTATTTATTATATTAGCGACTTCAATATCAATTCATTTTTGAAGTGGAACCGCCAAATTCTCTCTTTGTCTTAGCATTTTCTCATCGGTTATGTCGATTTTTGTATGTCGCCGAACCCTAATATCTCGAGCACAAAAGAGGGCCTAATTTGCCACTTAACGTTGGTTTTCTCGATCCCCGTGACCAATCGCCACCTTTTAATTGCATTTTCATACGTGGATTTCTAGCTTGGGTACTAGCTTGTCTTTAATTTGTTTGGGATGTATAATATACACATGATATTTGCTGTTATGGTCTTTGCAAACCTTGCATAGCGTTACAAGTTGAGCTTCGAAGGTTTGTTGACGGCATTTACGGCTAGGCCTAGGACTAAGACCTGCTCTAGCGTTTAGCTATTGAAGCACGCATACTAATCCTTCAAACGCCTTGCCCTTTTATATAAAGCATTTTATTTAATTCTCACAGTGTCCTAATTTATGTAAAATCAGTTGAAATCAAATGTTTGCCAAAAAAAAAATAGAGGTGTAAAAACATGGCGGAAAAGTTTAACTTTGACCTCGCGTTACTAGGAATTGAAGCTCTGTGGGATCATCGCATAAAATCTGATTGGTCGGTACACGCGTCATTTACTAAAATTAGAACAACCCAGTTCTTCAATAGATTTGGTTTCATTGACAAAAAATTATTGTGTGAATCTCGTAGAAATAGAATGTTTATACTGCTGGACTATATCGAGTCTCCTAAAAATGCTGTTCAAAACAATACCAATTACATAGCAGTGACAAGAAGCAAAAAAAAACAACAAACAAATGAAATTAAACAAAACGATTTAAAATGCTTTAATATAAGAAAAAGGAAGTGGTTTGGTAAATATAAAAGCTATTCTTTGTTTCTTTTCTTCGACTTTTTGTTAAGTCGTAATTTGTTTTTTAAATGGCATTTTCGACTTTGAAATTGACTTTCTCTAAAATCTCGACTAACGACTTCGACTATAGAGCCCTGGATGGGAGTTTTATCAATGATTTCTCAACATAACAACGGGGCAATATTAAATACTGTTACACTGTTTTGTCTATTCTAGTACAATTCACAAACTTTCTCAAACTGAATCAACCCTGTTTAAAGTAAAAAGAAAAGTTTTTCACAAAATTCAATAAAGAAATGTCTGATAAACTTACCAAAAAATGTTAAAATGTTCAGCATAAAGGTGGTACCATAAAATAGGCTAATGCACAGTTCAGAGTTCTCATTCATTATTTCATCAGAGCCTCGTGCAAGTCTAGGTTTGGGGTTCGTGACAATTTCTTTCAAGTGATACAAGTCAACTATAACAGACAGAAACACAAAATTGTTATAAAGAATGAAAACTGACAACATTTGAAACATAACTTTAATAGTAAAATATCACTAAAGTAAATAAAAGAATATCCAAAAAATTACTCCAGATTATTTGATACCACAATGTTAGAAAATCTAACCTGTGTACTGTGGTTTCCCACCTAAGCATGAAACACAAATCAACTCAGCTTGTTGCTGCTTGAGACACAGTGTGAGAATCTGCCTGCGTCTAGCAGAGTACACGGTCACAACCATTCCTGTCTGAAGGGCAGAAATAGCTGTCTCCTCAGCTCTCTGAAGGCTGTTTTGCTTCATAGTTTGAAGAAGATAAAAAAAAAAATTGGCATCAGAAAAAATCAAAATAGTTTTTTTTATGCATAGTAGCCATAAATAAGTCGGATTCCTTCATTTCTTAAAGAAATGATCTTGGACAGACACAATTATTGTTATTTAAAATTTGCGTCAGGTTCACTATGACTGGAAAAAGATTGTGTTGACCTTATAACGCCTGAATGTGGTGACTGCAGGATTTTAAATGTCAATAAATTGAAAATGCATTACTGTAGGTAATTGGGGAAAGGTTAAAGTTCTGAGTTTATAGCTGCTAGCTGTGCAATAGAATTGAAGTTTAGTGCAAAGATTCTATGTGACATGAATACAAAACTTTGCAATCCAAGTTTTATGTAAATGAAAACCCCCATTGTTTTCTTTAAAAAAAAAAAAAAATCTTTTCTAAATTATTTTGATTACAAATATTTTTATAGCCTATAAAATAAAATAATTACAATAATAATGAAAACAACATTTATATTTAATTTTAACAAACTTGAATTGTAATAAGAGTTTGTTAAATGTTTAATGATAATGAAAAAGGTACACTTTAATAAGCATTTCAAAAGTGAAGCATTTTATTAACTTTTTCTTTCTGCAGAACTGATTGTCCTCTTGCAGTCAATGTCAGACAAACACATCTCATATGGAAACGTTAATTTTATTCTGTTTAACATGTCTGTTCTTATCTAAAATATATTGGGTTTTTGTGAGGTAGGGGGAACTTTAAAAGTAGAACATAAAAATTACTTACAAGGCTAGGTGGAGAATTGGGAGGCGGGTGGACGGGACCTCCATATATATATCTATTGGAGGATGCGTCCTCAGACCTTCCTGAATAATCACACATTTTCAGATGTCCTGTGGTTTCTTCTGTGTATTGAGTGGAATGAGTTTTATTAACTGCAGAATTGCTTCATCCTCTTTGGCTGTATCTAAAGTTTCTGCAGATGCATTGGATAAAAGAAAAAACAACAGTGGGGTGTTAAACATATTTTAAAAAACAAAATTTCCTTTCCAATGCACTTTAATAACAAGAGTAGTTGGAAAATCAAATACACAAACAACAACATCCTATTTCAAAAGTGGGGCCAGGAAGAAAAAAAACAAACACCAATAATAACAGCAGTATTAATTACAAAGTAAACATCATTCCACACTTTACATTGTAAAAACCCACTTTTAATGAAAGGTGGCACACACAAAATAACATTATTTATATATATATATATATATTATCTAAGGTTTTAAAAACCTAAGTTATATATTTTCTTTCAATTTCAGACAAGTTTTTATAATCATAAAGTACTAAGGTGCTGGTCCAAAAACCTAAAGTGACACTCTTTTATCTGTATATAACTGTTGTTTGCTATGTTATTTTATGTGTATTTAAATTGTGGACCTTTTCCTCGGTTCTACGGGGTCTCCACAGTATTACGAAGAAGAAGAAGATCATTTCAGAGTATAAATAATCAATTATTGCTTAGCATTTACAATAACAGCTTCATTTTTCTCTCTCAAGTTTAACTTATGTAATCAATATTTTTTTTAAATTAATTCTTGACAGCCTTTCAATTCTATCATACTTGCTCTAACAATAATAGACACAATCTACAGCCTACAGGGTAATAGACACAATCTACAGCCTACAGGGTAATAGACACAATCTACAGCCTACAGGGTAATAGAGACAATCTACAGCCTACAGGGTAATAGACACAATCTACAGCCTACAGGGTAATAGACACAATCTACAGCCTACAGGGTAATAGACACAATCTACAGCCTACAGGGTAATAGACACAATCTACAGCCTACAGGGTAATAGACACAATCTACAGCCTACAGGGTAATAGAGACAATCTACAGCCTACAGGGTAATAGACACAATCTACAGCCTACAGGGTAATAGACACAATCTACAGCCTACAGGGTAATAGACACAATCTACAGCCTACAGGGTAATAGACACAATCTACAGCCTACAGGGTAATAGACACAATCTACAGCCTACAGGGTAATAGACACAATCTACAGCCTACAGGGTAATAGAGACAATCTACAGCCTACAGGGTAATAGACACAATCTACAGCCTACAGGGTAATAGACACAATCTACAGCCTACAGGGTAATAGACACAATCTACAGCCTACAGGGTAATAGACACAATCTACAGCCTACAGGGTAATAGACACAATCTACAGCCTACAGGGTAATAGACACAATCTACAGCCTACAGGGTAATAGAGACAATCTACAGCCTACAGGGTAATAGACACAATCTACAGCCTACAGGGTAATAGACACAATCTACAGCCTACAGGGTAATAGACACAATCTACAGCCTACAGGGTAATAGACACAATCTACAGCCTACAGGGTAATAGACACAATCTACAGCCTACAGGGTAATAGACACAATCTACAGCCTACAGGGTAATAGAGACAATCTACAGCCTACAGGGTAATAGACACAATCTACAGCCTACAGGGTAATAGACACAATCTACAGCCTACAGGGTAATAGACACAATCTACAGCCTACAGGGTAATAGACACAATCTACAGCCTACAGGGTAATAGACACAATCTACAGCCTACAGGGTAATAGACACAATCTACAGCCTACAGGGTAATAGAGACAATCTACAGCCTACAGGGTAATAGACACAATCTACAGCCTACAGGGTAATAGACACAATCTACAGCCTACAGGGTAATAGACACAATCTACAGCCTACAGGGTAATAGACACAATCTACAGCCTACAGGGTAATAGACACAATCTACAGCCTACAGGGTAATAGAGACAATCTACAGCCTACAGGGTAATAGACACAATCTACAGCCTACAGGGTAATAGACACAATCTACAGCCTACAGGGTAATAGACACAATCTACAGCCTACAGGGTAATAGACACAATCTACAGCCTACAGGGTAATAGACACAATCTACAGCCTACAGGGTAATAGAGACAATCTACAGCCTACAGGGTAATAGACACAATCTACAGCCTACAGGGTAATAGACACAATCTACAGCCTACAGGGTAATAGACACAATCTACAGCCTACAGGGTAATAGACACAATCTACAGCCTACAGGGTAATAGACACAATCTACAGCCTACAGGGTAATAGACACAATCTACAGCCTACAGGGTAATAGAGACAATCTACAGCCTACAGGGTAATAGACACAATCTACAGCCTACAGGGTAATAGACACAATCTACAGCCTACAGGGTAATAGACACAATCTACAGCCTACAGGGTAATAGACACAATCTACAGCCTACAGGGTAATAGACACAATCTACAGCCTACAGGGTAATAGACACAATCTACAGCCTACAGGGTAATAGAGACAATCTACAGCCTACAGGGTAATAGACACAATCTACAGCCTACAGGGTAATAGACACAATCTACAGCCTACAGGGTAATAGACACAATCTACAGCCTACAGGGTAATAGACACAATCTACAGCCTACAGGGTAATAGACACAATCTACAGCCTACAGGGTAATAGACACAATCTACAGCCTACAGGGTAATAGAGACAATCTACAGCCTACAGGGTAATAGACACAATCTACAGCCTACAGGGTAATAGACACAATCTACAGCCTACAGGGTAATAGACACAATCTACAGCCTACAGGGTAATAGACACAATCTACAGCCTACAGGGTAATAGACACAATCTACAGCCTACAGGGCTAACAGGGAAGTAAATTATGAATGTGGCTGTTAACTAGATGGGGAGTCATTTCTCTCTTGAAGTGGTCTCCTGTATCATAGGCCTATCAGACATGATATTAGAAACTGACACAGATGTGTGTGATGATGCAAATAATGTACAAGATCTAAACCTAGGCATCATTTAGTGCACTTCTATCCTTGATGTGTTTGTATTCTCTGTGTGTGTGTGTATCTACACAGAGTGTAGGAGTGTCTTAAATGGGAAGTAAAAGAAACTCATTTACAAAGATGAGATCTACAGCTAAGGAAATAAATACTGGTAAATATCTTTCCAGCTAACAAATGCAGAAGTTGGAATTTTCATGTCAGCAACATATAATATTATGATAATGATATGTACAATTAAGTATTTTATTGAGACAGAAATCTTTAAAAAGTATTGTGCATAATGAATAGTATCATAATAAAACACCCACATTGGTTTCTACCATTATCTATGCTAGAGAAAATCAACTAGAATGTTATCCAAATAAATAAAGAACAAATGCTTAGCCTATTAACTCCCTTTTGAATCAATAATTCTAACATTTTAAGAATTCCCACCCATCTCTCAAAGCAACTATGTACATACAATTTTAATAATAATCATATATGTCTGACAAAGAATTATGACATTCCATTATTTTAGTTAACAAACCAGACCTAAAATATAGTTCTAAAATACACACAAAAAAAGCAAATATTTTCTATTTAAACAATGATACATCTTAGCTAAAGGTGACTAGATGATTATTTTTTTAAGACATTAAAAAAAATTGTATGACTATAATCCTATTGATGTGCTAACCAGACAATCATTGTAGTACACTCTTGTTATCAAAATCTTTCTTGCAAACAAAATATGAAAATGTGCAAGATGTAAATATTATTATTTTTATTTATTTCTAAACATTATTATGACCAACATGTTGTTTATCACTGCTTCATAATTTTATATTTTTTTTTTTACTTCTTAGTTACTGTCTTTAATTTTAAATGTTACTTAACTCTAGCTCTAAGATACAATGTTTTTAATGTTAAATATTTTTTTTTTAAAGACAAGGAAAATATTAAAGGAGAAATTTCAGGCAGTGAGGGCACCAAATCAAATGCTTATCTATGGGGAAACAAAATTTAAAAAATACAACAGTGTGTCCTAGCTTGTGGTGTATACAACCCTAGTTAAACATAAAAGCACTGATTCTGTGTAAAAGCAACACAGGTAATGGTGGACTACACTAAGGGTTTACATTATCTTTTGTTCTAAGTAGTAGTGTACTTAAACATGTAGTGTAATCACAGGGTACATGGAAGAATCATGCATGGGAACCACTAATCTACAGTAAACTTGAGCTGCATACCCATACCCTTATTAATTTATTTAAAAAATGTTTCCTTTATCTGATCCACAATTATTCTTCCTTGATCAAGAACAATTTATAAGAATAAAGCTAGAGCTAACTGCTAGGGGAAAAATAAAAGGTTGGTGAAACAGAAACCAGAATGATCTAAATGTAGCGATCCAGATTTTTTAACAACGTCCAGGAAGATACTAAAAAGGAAGCTTTTTTTTTTTGCCAAAAAGTAGTGTAAATAAATGCAGAACAAATGAATATTTTTTCAACTAAGAAAACCAAATGTACACAAAATAAAAGCAGACCTATAGAATTTAAAAAAATCTTTCTATCCCAGTTAGCAAAATGCTACAAGGGTTCTTTTTTTTGCCTTAGGAGATTTAAACTTGAAAAGTCAGAAACATAAACAGTGAATTTCAATGTATAGCCTATTAGTAAAATCCAAGCATATGGGGCTTTTTTTTACAAATCTACTTTTACTCCATAGAGAACAGTGGGCTTAAAGTTCTGACTAGTTCATAGACATTAGTCTGTGTCCAATTAAATAAAATGGAAGAAACATTATACAATAAAAAATATTTTTAAAACTGATTAACTTTATTGTCAAACATCCATCGTCTTTTATTCGTTGTTTGTACTCTGTCTGTGACTCATAGAACTGTTCCCTTCGGGATACGCGCTTTACAAGTATTATTATTATTATTGATATTTAATAACAATTTTAAGTTTAAAATATTATTTAATATGCATAAAATAAAATATATTTTATAACAGGCCTTAAAATAGAAATGGTAGAAATATAGTTAGGCCTATAGAATAGCGAACTGTCAACCACAACAGCCCGGGTTCTAGCCCTGCCACCATCCGATAGTTTTGGGCCTAGTGAACGTAAAAATCTTCTATCTAGAAGTAGAAGGAATGTCTGTAAACATAAGATATAACTTCACCTTACACTTGCACATATAATTATAATAATAATATAATAATTATAAGAATATATTTAATAAAAACAATAGGCCTATATCACAGACTGTACTACAGTACAGTAGCAGATTGACCAGAATGTCATTCATGTCTCAAGCTTAGCCTTAGTCAAGCTACTAGACTACTAGAAATAAGAGTTTAAGAAAGTAATAGGATAGACTAAGCACTAAGCAGCTTTGCAAATTAAAGTCAATGGGCTTAGAGGGGCTAGTCCTATGTCCTATACTCCTATAGTTATACAGACTTATACTTATTAACTTATAAACTTATAAATATAATTATAATTTATAATAATATAAAAAAGCCTAAGACTACTAAGTACTTACTAAGGCTTAGTCTAATAATGTCTAAGTAGGCTACTTTTAAGTTATAATTATAGTTACTATAACTTATTATTATTATAACTAGACATATATTATAGTTACAGTACTATAGTATAGTATAGGTCTATAGGAGTATAGGCTTACTATAGACTATAGGCTATAGGAGTAGGCCTATATTATCCTATAAGTATAAGTCTTTTAAAATATCTAGACTATAGACTAGAGGCACTCTAGACTCTATTTATATTTAATATATAATAATTATTATTATTCGTGTACAGTGTACCTCACTTGCTTTCTGTGTTAGTAAAATGAAGTTGTATACAGTTTCCTCATGAAATAACCATGCTTAAAACTTTGTCCCGTTAGCCGTTCATATAAAATACATCCAAATCCAATACAGGATTAGGCTGTACTGCTGTTATAAAGTTTTTATTTATTTCCTGTTTGCTCAGTCCAGTATACACATAACACGCAACATTCTTGTACGCTACTGTTTACATTCGCATATTAAAAACGTAATATCAAAAGTGTGTATATATTATGACATTGAGGGGTACACACATTGAGGGCCTGTATAAATGTAAACACTGTTATTTACCAATTAAAAAGACCTCTCTCGCTCTCTGCTCTTCAACACTCCAAACACTCATTAGACTAGATTATTCTTTTCAAATTAATTAAAAACATGTAATCTTTGTTTTCAGCTTTTTTCTTTTTTTTCTTTTCGGGCGGGTTTTTAGACAAGCTACTTTCGGTTCTGTTTCAGTTCTTCCGCATAACCTTGCAATGAAAACAACCTGTCAACAAACCTTGTCAAATTGTAATAAAAACAAGTGTGAAACTTACATTTTTTAAAGCATATTCAGTTAATCACTTGTCTCACAGTTATAGTAGGATACGATTTTTTTTAAATCATGTTTCGGAGTAGAATAAACCATTTATTAAGGTAAACACTTGTTTTAATTTTAAACTTTTCTAATAAATAATAAATTAATACTAGATTAGGATCTAGCAATCTAGCCTACTTATACTTTTATACTATACTTATACTTATATACTAAAAACTAAAATACAGTAGGCCTATACAGTAGATCCACAGTAGGTCTATAGACTATAGGCCTACTATATAAGTTATAATTATAGTATAAATTATAAAGTATAATAAAGTATAACTCGTAACTTGTCGTAAGTTCTATATATAACTATAGTACTATAGTACTATAGTCACAATAGTCAATAGTCTATAATTATAATCTATATTATAATTATATATTATAATATAGATTACGACCGATACTATAGACACTATTGTATAGTATAGTATAGACTCTATAGTGAGACTATACTAGCCTATAGTCTATAACTATAGAAGTGTTCACTTGTTGATATAGTATATAGTATATAGGAGGTATATAGTATTAACTATAGTCTATAGGCCTAGTCCTATAGTAAACTATTCTATTACTATTATAGTTTATAGTTATGATTAAAATTAAAATAACAGTGATTACTGTGTGACAGTAAAGAGATTAGAATTAGAATATCTCAATAGTATTGACAATACCATATTCCACCATGACCATGAGATAAGTAGGCACATTCTTTAAATTCTTAGACATTCTACTTTAGTCTTAGACATTATATATTAAGATTGTAATAATAATAAATATGCATAAAATAGTACAATAGCCAACTAAAATACATTCCTGTTGAATTATATATGGAGATACTGAATTGATACAAATAGGCCTACATGTCTTGCAAGTTTTAAAATACATTTTTATTTCATTGTGCATCAAGATCCTAAATTAGGGGCAACAAAAAAGGCATTACAATAAAATATCATAATGCTTAAAACCTAAAAGTGTAATTTATGAGTTATGATATATGTCAACATGTCTGTTTTAAATTGACATAGTAGAAAAAGGGTGTCTTCAGATAAAAATAATATAGGGTAGGCCTACACTAGGTAAGCTGGTTCACTCAAAACTCATTTGTCATCATAACCTGCAAACTTACTAGTAAACTCATCTTCACTCTTCATTTCATTTATAATAGTGTAATACATTTATAAGATATTATAGTGCCTTGATTCTTGATACTATAGATAGGCTATACAGTAGGCTTAATTGTAATGTCAAACCTCAGTTGATATGCCATTTGAAAACAATTGTAGAAAACCAAGACAATGTAAATTCAATTAAATAAAATTTACTTATTTAGACACTGCAAAAAAATAATAATTTTCAAAACATATTTTGTAGAGAAGAAATATAGTGTGAAATGCTAAAAAGTAAAGGAGAGAGTATATCAAATGGATAAAAAAAAAGCTAAAGTAAAGTATCAGTTTTGACCTAATTGATCATAGAGCTAGCGTGTTGTTGTTTTTTTTTTTTTGTTTAACTTATAAGTGGTTTAGTTTTAAACAAAATTGACTTTCCCTATGGTCTTTCTTCCAGGGCTTATCCCAGCTTAAACTTGAGAGTAGAGGTACACAAGGATCAGCACAAAGCTTTGGCATTGCTTCCAGGACTTCGCTTTGATGATATCAGTCATACCGGTAAAATTTTGTTTCCTTGCTCTACTATATTTAATATATAATTATTATTACAATAATAAATAATGTCCGTTTATATTAGCATCACGTATTTCCATCAACCATTTATAAACAAGTGAAATATAAGATTTAAATTTTACATAAGTTCTTTTTTGTACATTTCACATTTTTCATCCCAGGTCAGCCTGACCTACACCGCCTTATGAATATGATTGGTCGAGTTGAACATGCTGCCCTGTATGAAAATATAAACTCATTCTTGGATTATCAAAATTTGAGCCGTAAAGGTATTGGGAGTTATGCTAAAGCAGTAGTCATGGAGATTCGTCGACATTTCTATGAAACTACCACCCCGAAGTCTCCTATACAGGTAAATATAAATATATTTAATCCCGCTAGTGAGCAACAAAAATAATTATAAAAATGCATTTTTGTGAATTTTAAAACTATTTTTAAAAATTGTTTTTGCAGGTTTCCTTAAAATTAATCGGCATGATGGATACAATGTACACCGTCCGTAGCAGCGCCACTTTTGGCGGGCGGCAGAAGGCTTCCATCATGGTAAAATCTTGTAACTCACTGGTTCACCGCGAGTCCGGCCTCACTGAACAGATTCCAGACTGGTGGAGGTTAAAATTCTTGCGTCTGCTCCCAGAGATGCCAGACAATTACCGGCCGATACAGCCGCCGGACGCAGTGGGCAAGACCTTCTCCCACCACGTGGTCGTGCCTCTGCGGGACACAGACACCAGCGGCAGAACCAGGCATCCCTCCTACACCCGCTACTTCATAGACAACATCAGCATCGCAGCGAACCATAACTTTTACCCTAACTTGGCCAACATGCTGCATGACTTTTTTGTGATGCGTATTTCTGTGGTGCATTTCTCCCCAACCGTGTGGGGTGACTCTCTGGTTGTGGAGACCTTTCAGGACCCTGTAGACGACCTGAAAATTCATTGTTTTGTGAGCAAAGATGGTGCTATCAAGTGTTATGGTTGCCTGGAGTATTATGAAACCATGTCAGAGCCTGAGGTGGAGACACCAGCCTACATGTTGAATTTCCCAACGTCTCATAATTAATTATATATTATTGTTGCTATTATTTGCTATTGTTTTTTTTTTTTATGTCATTTTTTTTTTAAAAAGGTGAATATGTTTGTAATTTGAATACTTTTGATGTGGAATATGTATTGGAAATGTATCTTATTTAAACAGGATAGTTGATACAAATTTCTTCAATTTTCCAGAGTAATGGGACATTTGACACTCATTTGTGAGATTTTTTTTATAATATATATTATGACAGTAAAAAAGTTCCAGATCTTAGATACTATGAGATCAATATAACCATTTGTTCAATGCAAATTAAAAAAAAAATGTATTTAGAATTAAATTTTAGAAGATAATATTGTATAAAAAGTGATTTATTATATAAAATATATAAAAGGATATATTATAAAATTTCATCCCTTTGGCATTACAATTGAGAAAAACTCACCAATACCTCAAATACAAAAGATAAATGTATATGCCTGTCAAGTTGACTTGTTGCAGAGACCAGCATTATCCTCAGTTATTTCCCAATGTCCTCATTAAATCACAATTGCTGATAGGAAATGGTATCTTTTGATTCTGTGAATTTTGTCATTCTGGTTCATTTACATTATTTTTTTTTGGTTTAAATTGTCTTTGTGATAAAAATGTATTTCTTCTTGTTTTGTCTTTGAAAAGGGGTGGAATGGTTTGCTTGTGTTTTTGTGTAATAGAAATTTGTAAACATTTCTTAGCAGAAAAAGTAGTCTACCCAAAGAAACATGCAAGAGAAATTTTGGCTGCATTTTGAAACATTCAAGTATTATGTGCTCATTGTCAGTTATTATAAAGTATTGTCCTAAGCATTCAAGAGTAATGTCTTGGCATGCTCTCCTTCATTTAGGACTTTGTCTTAGACAGTCTAGTGCCAACATTACCTGGATGTTTTTATTGCGTGATACTAAAGACCATATTTGCTCATACAGCATTTTGAAAAAGTATATATTTATATACATTTGTACTTTCTCATGTTTCATTTTATTATTATTATTTACCTAATTATTTAAAATTGATTTATAAATATTTTTTTTACAAATTTTTATTTATCTTATACTAAGGTTTTGTGTTCTGTCCTCTATTAACTATAATAACTATACAGTAATATGGTTCCTAAATAATGTAGGCATCTGAACTATGAATTCTCAACATTTTTTCTTGCAACCTAACCAATGTTACATTGTTAAAAAAACACCTTAGAAATACAATACATAATAATTTACCATTTTAATATAACAATATGGTGGGCGGGGGGAGGGGGGATTATGAACATAATCCTCTGGAAATATGGGGAATTACAGTATATATATTATACAAATTAAATGTATCTTGGTACCTTTATACAGTTGAAAACTTAACCATGATTTTGATATTAGCCTTGCTCTTGTAATTTTTCTAAATAATATAAGCATTTGATATTATATAGTTTAATATGAGAGCTTTATATCAGGTATATGAATAAACTGTTCTCTGTCATATTAATTAGTGGCATTTTGTATAGCAGACATTGTAAACAATACTTTAGTTACCTCCCTTGCTTCTCTCTCTCTCTATCTCTCTCTACATGTATACAACAAAACTACTTAATTTATATCTTCTTTAAAAGTAAATTGATTATATAAAGGCAAGTTAAATGGTTAATGTAAACAAAGCCAACCATTTCCTGCAGTGTAATAGTCTTACCATTGGTGCAATAAACTAGCTAGTTAAAAACCTGATTGGGCTGGATTGAAGCAGTTATTCATTTATTCATTGCGAGATTCACCTTTCCATCCTAGATTCATCCTTTCAGAGAAAATGTCTGCTAGATTGTGTACATTTTAAGCTATTACACAACAATCCTTGAATCTGGAAGTGTGTCTTACAAACAGGTTTGTCTGTTTTGTTTTATAACAGTTTCAAGGTTTGTATATTTTGTTCCTTTATCTTTAATGAAGTTAACCTGAATGGTGATTTTTTTTTTCTGCAATGTGTCTTCTGTAGAGTTTAATGTGTGTTAAAAAGTATCTTTAATATAATTGTATGCATTTTGAAGCTGTTTTCCTACATTCATTAACACAGGGGTCGGGAACCCATGGCTCGCTAGCCAGATGTGGCTCTTCTGATGGCTGCATCTGGCTCGCAGACAAATGTTAGATTATTAAAAAAATGTTGTTTTTTTAAGACTTTTTGATCTACATATTAATTGCATATCAATATTTCATTCTAAAAATGAGCTAAAGTCTACTGCAGCTCAGCATCAGAAGAATTCAGAGACATAATTATTGTACTTTTAGTGTTGAAATTGCACAAAATGCACACATTTACTTAAATTTTTAGTTTTAAACATAATGTATGGCTCTCACAGAATTAATTTTTTAAAATATGTGGTATCCATAGCTCTCTAAGACAAAAAGGTTCCCGACCCCTGATGTAACATGTAATTGTTAAATTAATGTATTCTTATATTACTTGCAGTTCATTGTACATTTTAAATAGTTTTTCAATTATATGAAAAAATTACATGTATGATGGGGAGCTAGTATCATGAATCTCATAGGCTATTATATCCATTATATTCTAATTTCTTTGCAATTCACTTTTTTTTGTTTCACTTGTAATGTTCTTTTTTCTTTTTCATTATGATATTGATTAATGTACTTGTTTTAATGTTATTGTGACATAATTTAACACATACAAGATCTCATGTTGAATTTTTGTTTTACAGCAATATAATAATTAAAATGAAAGATATTTGCACTGTAGCGCTGTGAAATTTCCTCAGTTGATATTGAAGCGGGGGCTTTCATTTTAGACACATTGTGTGCAAGAGATTAAGAATAAGATTATATTGTCATTAGCCAATGTTTCCTTTCTAAATGCCCCTGTAAAACTTCTCTAACGGGAGAACAGTAATCTGGCGTGAAGGTCAAGCAATGTTCAGTCATGAAACTCTGGTAGAACTGGCTGAGCGGTGAGAAGTTTTATTGGGGTTAAACTCCAATGATCTAGCAAATACATGCAGGCACAAATACCACAATATGTCAACAACACAAGCTTGTTATATATTGATATTTTACTTTAAATCAATGACTAATCCAGTTGCTCTACGCCATACATTTCGTGTTTATGTGTTTACCAGGGACCCACATAAAAAAACAAACAACTACTAATGTTTGATGTCATCTAATAGAATATAGGCCTACCAGGGATGGGCTGTGAAATATTCTCATGCTTTCATTTCATTGGTCAGTGCTTGACATATAAAAAAATTTGTTAGCTAAGAGATTTTCTTAAAAAAAATTAAAAGAAACACTGAAACAGCTGCCTTATAAAAAAGAAACCAAATTGTTATTCAAAAATTTTAGCCACTTGTCGTTTTTTTATTTATTTTTTTGTTTTTTTATTTTAGAGAATTATGTTTAAAAGTAGAATTTGTTTTTGTGACGTCACATCGTTTAAACACTCCTTGCTGGTCACAAATCTTTGCCCCACCACCCCCTCCCCTCCTCCCTTTCCCCAAGGTACCTGACATCATTTGTGGACTGCATTATATCTAATTATATACCTGTCTCTATATCGATCTGTTTATATACATGCTGGTCTATGAATCTATATTCTATCTATCTGATAGATTTATGTCCGTGTGTGTGTGTGTGTTAGGATATTAGAGGTCATTATTTGGTAGTTTCGGCAATGACACTCAATAGAGCTAGGTAGAGCGCTGAAAAAAACAACGTATACAGGTTGCCTATAAGATTGACTTCAACCTGACGCGTGTGAACAAGTAGTTGAGAGGAAGGAGGCATAACGTTTTAAAAATTATTGTTAGTTGTAGCCTGTTTCATTTTTTTTTAAATTTGTGATTGGGTTGCAAAGATCATCCAATGGCAATGTTGTTACTAAAAATTATAAGAAAACAACAACATATGAATCACTGAGCATATATATGTAGTATGTAGTAGGCCTATGTTCAATGGTAAAAGCCACACTAAGAAATAATGAAAAGTGTATACAATATTCTTGTCACAGTTCGATTTCTTTTAGCGTAACTACCATCAGTGGCGTTAGCAGGTGGGCGGAGGAGGGGGGGTCAGCCCCGACAGGCACGTCTCTAGGAGCATTTTGGTGAGCTCATAAAAAAAAACACGAAAATAAAAGCTGAAAAAAAAGTATCCTAAAGGTCTTCTTAGTGTTGAAATGTGATGCTGATACTGCTTTTTTTTAAACAAATATTATCACAACTGTAAACCTAATTTAACTCTTGTATGCGTGGTGGTTTACTCTGATACACCATTTGCAACACTAAACCGGTTACCCTTGTTCCTTTCAACACAATATATAGGCCTACATCACCGGGGTGTAGGGTAATTAATTCAGATGATCGTTTTAAGTATCCGAGCAGAGACTGTAAATATTGTAGTGAAAATGGTATCAGAAGTCATCGCTGCTCTGAAGCAGTTCCATGAAATAGCAACCACAAGATCAGATGTAGCTTCAATTCTCGACGTGGTACATGACGTTTTCGTTAATTTTGTTTCTGAGTATTTAAGAAATCTGTTCTTCTAAGATACCCAGATGTTCTTTAAACAAAATGGCTGGATTTACAAGAAAAAAAAAAGTCTTGTGCAGCTTACAGCATTGCTAGATTGTTTTCACCAGAAGTGAGAAAAGATGGTGGACAGTGCAATGGACAAATAAAATGAAAAAAAACAACTACTGTGCTCTGAAATTGTAATAAGCACCGAGCGTGGAATCCGCACGTAGAAACACGTTTTAATGGATGGTGAAGAATTGACTGTTACAGAGTTGTGGTTTGATGCAGAGTTGTGGTTTGATGCCGAGTTGTGGTTTGATGCAGAGTTGTGGTTTGATGCAGAGTTGTGGTTTGATGCAGAGTTGTGGTTTGATGCAGAGTTGTGGTTTGATGCAGAGTTGTGGTTTGATGCCGAGTTGTGGTTTGATGCCGAGTTGTGGTTTGATGCAGAGTTGTGGTTTGATGCCGAGTTGTGGTTTGATGCCGAGTTGTGGTTTGATGCCGAGTTGTGGTTTGATGCCGAGTTGATGCGAGAGAAGCTATCTATCAAAATCAGTCAATTAACGATCCTGCAAGCTAGTAGATCTATTATACTTTTATTTCACAGTCAAATCTGCTTGACGATAGTTAAGCTTGACAAAAGGAAGGTATTGCAGTATCTTGTAAAAGCTACTTGAATCGACAAAATCGAATGTTCATATGTAGTTCATATTTGGAACTTCATTCGCATAGGGCCTAGGGGATTCCCCACCTAATACCGTGATTATGCTGCGGATTTTCCTTTAACTGAGATATTAGCGCTGCCAGCTAAGCGCCTTTTTTCAAAGCCAATCTGGTAAAGAACAATATCGATGTGCCAGACAAGGCTAACAGACTTAGCAGTCTTCTCCATTGAGAGGGAACTTGCTGATAGACTAACTTTTAAATCTTTAATGTTATCTTAAGTTCCATAACTTTGCCGAAAGAAAATTGCGAAAAGTTTGTTCACTCCATAGACAAAATAACTCGAAAGCCTATCTCACAATAAGATTAAAATTTTGAATGTCTAAAAAGTATACTTGTCTGGTAAAAAGAAAACGAATTTCCAAAATAAATAGTTTCTGGTGGTATTACCATAACTCTCAAAGATTTTCATATTGAAGAAAAAATGTAGTCTTAAGTGAATAGGGCCTGGGCCTTCACCTTCGTAGACTAGACTAAGCTTATTCTTACTGTAATAAGATGAGAGTCTAGGACTAATAGCAGTGTAATTGCACAGGTCTAAAATGAGATATTTGCTTGCAAAATTAAAAAAAAAAAATATTTGTATAATGCTGCCAACAAACATAATAATGTAAGCTCATTTAACGGTAGAATCACAACTAAGAAGAACACGGATATAATCGCTAGGCTAAGATATAAGCTTATAAAACTAATTGATTATTTAAAACTTTACAAACATAGGACATATAAGTAAGACAGTAGGGGTCGAAAGGATGTTATCATGTTATCTAAGGTAACAGTAGAGAACGTTCCGGAATCTTAAAGATTTGCGGGTTTTCAACAGCCAACTGGGGCAATTAGGGAGGGGGGGGGGAGGCGGAAAAACCATACGACCTCCTTTAGTGACAAAATCACTTGCTACATTAATAGTTTTAAAACTCTAAACCAATGTAAAAAGAACAAAGCAGAGGATTATGACATTAAAAAACATAAAATCACAACTTTATTAAAATAATATGAAAAAAATGCGCTTAAATGAATCGGCAAAAGTTCATCTGCCTGATCGAATTTCTGTGATCTCTTTAAATCGATATTTAAATCAAATTAATGCTTTAAATATCATCATAAAACAAACAGCGTGGATTTTATTGCAATAATTAAAAATAAAGTGGCTTAGACGACTGTAGTCGGTCCCAAGCATTGTGTTGTCATCTTTAGTTCAAGCATGGAGCATACTGAAATGTAATCTCAGGTCTGCGTTAACACGTAGTATCGACTTCCTGTGTCATTCTTTAAGCCTAGATTAGTGACATAATCGTACAGATAGCACTCCGCATAAACCTTGCCCTTTTTATAGGTAAGTGAACGGCAGTATCGAAGCTGTTTGCACCTGCTGGTGCAGTCGACAAGAGACCGCGTGTTGTTAAATACTCCGATTGGCTCTAATCCCACATCCGGCGCAGTGTTTTCGGACACCATTTTGAATCTAGCGTACTGCAGAGCCTTTTCCTCATCACAAGATATCTCTGAAAATGAAAAGTTTACAATTTAACAAATCATAGTTTGAATATAAGTAATCTATAGAAATCTAGCACACGTCAAAAGGAATTATCAATTTTCGAAAGACCAATTGAAAAAAAAAGGCATAGCCAGTGTTGTAATGTAAAGGGCTTGGGCAATATCAATGGGAATTACGAACATATGCACAATTTCATCCTGAACGTTAAAATCAATTCCTACTATAGATATAAAACTGTTGTTTTTTTTAAATTATATTCCTTCCCACAGGCCCCTCCCCATAACATTTGTCATACAAACAGAACAGCAGCAACAAATTCCTGGGTTTTGGGGGATCTATACTATCTCATTGTAAAGAAAAAACCGGACTATTATCGCAGTGGTTCGCTCGTAGGCCTATACCTGGACTGTATAACCTTGCTACGCCACTGACACTTAGTAGACCAACTAGGCTATAATAGGGGCTCATAGTTAGGCCACTTTAGCAAACGGCGTTGGTAGACTACAGTATAGTAGTCATCATCACTAAATGTTTAACAATTAACTTTTTTTCTTAAAAAAAAAAGAATAAATCAAATTTTGTTTAATAAAAGCTAATGCTGGCTATAAATAGGCCTAAAAAAACTATTTGCTATGAATTGTAAAATCTCAATAAATAGGAAATCTCATAGAAATCTCATAGAAATCTCAATAAATAGGAAATCTCATAGAAATCTTAATAAATAGGTACTATTACAAAAGCCTTAAAATTGTTGTAATCACAATTACAAATTACATATTTATATAGCTATATTCATATATCTTCTTTACCTTTACCATATGTTATTAAAATAAATAGAAAAAGTGTGTTTTAAATTTTGATTTTAAAATGACTAGATCTAGACTATATTGTCGGCTTGTCTGTGTTCGGAAGTTCATTCTACCACAGAGGTGCTACGACGCTGTATGAGCGAGCTGCAAATGTTTCTCTTTTTACGCTTGGAAGTTGGTACCTTGAGTTGTAGATGTATTTTGTTTGAACGCAGTCCTGTTTTCTCTGATGTGTGTAGCTCGACCATGGATCTCATGTTCTGGGGAGATTGACCATGAAGGCTTTTATAGACCATAGTCAGAAAGTCAGAACTTTGAACTGTATCCTAAGTGTTATAGGTAGCCATTGCATTTTATTATACTTTACATGGCTCGCAACATTGTTTCTTATAGGCTAAGCTTATAATCACCTGGCTTTATCGATTAGCGTTAAAAGGCGTCAATGCACATTCTATTTGTTATCAATATTCAGGTAGGCCTGTCATTAAACTCAGGGGACTAGCATTAATAGTCCACACAAAAATAGGCCTATCACTAAATTAATATTTATGAAAATTCAGAGTAAGCTTAAATAAAACGAAACAGAAGAAACAAAAAAAAGACAAAAACCTGAACAAAATGTTTCGTTAAAAACATCTGGACCTTTCTCAGAGTTTATAGATAACAGTTATCTGTTAACATTGCAATAGACCGAATTCTAATTGAAAAGTTCATCTAGATTTTTTTTTTTTCAAAAAATAATTTTGGTCTACCCATAGACCTATTAATAAGACAGGAACGAAGACCAAGTTCAAATACTAATTAATTTTTTATCGTTTTTCTTTTGTCTTTAAATATCTTGTATTCCTAAAAAAGTCGTTTTGCAAGAATTGATTGTTTAAGAAAATATATGCTCTTTGCTATAAGTCTAAATAATTAGTCCTAAGATGTTTTATAGCTTTTGCTACTCATTCGCAGAGTTCAGACCTTTTTAAAATGTTCATATAATTGTATTTCTGTGAATTCTCAGTAATTGTGTGTAGAATGTCGTGTCTATCCACGAGTGGATAGTGCAAACATCCCAAATGACCAGCGCCTTAATAAGGACCGTATGACATTTTTCGGCTAATGCAATGATTTAAACGGCAAAGCAAGAATGTGATCAGTTGAATTCTATTTTCCATGGGATATAATACGAATTCTTAATGAGGATTCCGGATGTGATCCGAGTGGTCTAATGAACGACCACCCAGCCTCCCCCACTATACTTCAAGATGTAATAATGATTTATTAAAGCAATTCCAAGGTGGGGTATAACTCTGACCTTTGGAGGCCACGACTTTGTTCAATGCCAGACAACGTTCTCTAACTGTAGACAATGCAGTGGAGGCGTCCAGCAATCCCTGGAATACTGTCAGGCATGCAGCGCTGCCATGGTAGCCAGCAACAAACGGGCCCAAGTTCTGACCTTGACCGACTGTAATCGCGCCGCTTAATGTCAAGGCTGTTTAAAAAAAAAGAAGAAGGGAAAAACACAAAATTGACACAAAAAAATGAGATTGTGTTAAATATGAACAGGGATGTGCAATAATCTTTGTCTTTTGGGAACTGGAGGGGCCAAACTTTTTGAAATGTTATATACATTATCAATACAATTACAAAAACTGCCCTTATGGACATCAGTAAATTTCTTAGAGGGCTGTGTTGTATCCCGCGGGCCATCTATTGCTCGCCCCTTAATAAAATCAACTAATTTTTGTAATATCAATTAGTACTGAATCCCAAATAGATCAGTTTGCTCTTTTATTATATTGTTTCGTCACCACAATGCCCAGACTAAAATACCTTCCCCAACTCATAATGTCAGATACCCATCAGAGCTGAGTTGACCCAGAATTAGGCATACCCTCCTGGATTTTGTATTCTTTTTACCTGATTTAAACCCTAAACCTTCAGAATGGTAGCCTAAACCTTCAGAATGGTAGCCTAAACCTTCAGAATGGTAGCCTAAACCTTCAGAATGGTAGCCTAAACCTTCAGAATGGTAGCCTAAACCTTCAGAATGGTAGCCTAAACCTTCAGAATGGTAGCCTAAACCTTCAGAATGGTAGCCTAAACCTTCAGAATGGTAGCCTAAACCTTCAGAATGGTAGCCTAAACCTTCAGAATGGTAGCCTAGCCTAAACCTTCAGAATGGTAGCCTAAACCTTCAGAATGGTAGCCTAAACCTTCAGAATGGTAGCCTAAGCCTTCAGAATGGTAGCCTAAACCTTCAGAATGGTAGCCTAGCCTAAACCTTCAGAATGGTAGCCTAAACCTTCAAAATGGTAGCCTAAACCTTCAGAATGGTAGCCTAGCCTAAACCTTCAGAATGGTAGCCTAAACCTGACACAATTCCAAGGGACCACGGAGCCCCCAAAAAATTCAAATAGTAAAATATATAATTTACATAAAGTGTGTCACCCGGATCAAACACGCGTACCATCGGTAGCTAAGTCATTCAAGTTCTGATATAGTAGAGGCATCTTACTAAATGACTAAAGTACTCACCAGAACCCCGGGCGCAGTTCAGAACTTGAGTGGCACTGCTGGAGTTGACAAACAGGGTGACGTTGTTGCTTGACGTGGAGTACGCCACGTAGATCAATGACCAGTGGTTGGGCGGCACGATTCTTGGAACAGTCAGCGACGCGCAGACATCTGTTGGAGGATACAAGGTCCGTCGCTTACAATCGATCTAGACGGACTAGTCCAACTTTATATGAAATATTGATTAGGTCAAGACCTTTGATAGAGGCGAAGAGTTGTAAAATAAAGCTGGAGGCTATTCAATAGCGTATAGGTAAATGTAGAAGGGTATGAGTAGAAAATCGCATAAAAACGCAGAAGATTCAAATGAAGAGGATGTCACTACAGTAGAGATGTAAACGTAGAAGATTTAAATGCATTTGTGTGTTTATTTTGTGTGATTACGGTAGGGGTGAATTTTTGCAGAAAATAATCAGTCAATGCCACCGTCTGTTACCAATGGCAACTGATATTAGTAAAACCAGAAGCTAGATTTCCACTGTACAACAACATCATGAAATCAATTCATATGAAGTGAAAACTGAGAAATAAAATTACTACTAATAAAGACTAGAGGATATTGTGGAAACTTGCCGATATCTATCTATATATTTATGTATTATTATTATTCTATAAACCAGTCTGCAGATGGGGCACGGTACCTGAGCGGCAGTGCGTTCGACTGGCGATTCAAAAGTCCTGGGTTCGAATCCTGGTAAAGGCTAGGAATTTTTTCCCCAGGACTTGAGGGTGTCCCCGAGTCTACTTAGCTCTGATGGGTACCTGACATTAGTTGGGGTAAAGTAATGGCGGCTGGGCATTGTGCTGGCCACACATCCCCTAGTATGCCATGCCTTGGCCACAGAAACTGGTGAAAGCTGCTTCACCATCCCTATGATCAGTTTGAGCTAGTCTGCAGAGCAGTTTGCTCTCTTGCAGTCAATGACAGTCACACATATTTACATGCCTTCTTATTAGTTCTTCTCTATTGCTGTATAGTGTGTTGGTAATGGTAGGTTGAGGGGGGGGGGGAGTAGTGTGTGTCTTAGGAACATGGGGAATTAAAAAAACAACAGAATCTATATATTTATAGTGTCAGGAGTATAGATGGCGCCGAGTTAAGGGAAACTTGAAAAACGATGCATGAATTTCATGTAACTTTCGGATCAAACCCACAATTATTGTGGACAAGAGCGCACTGAGCATGCTAAATGTGAATGCTTGGAGAGTCGCTCTATACAAATAACTATCATTAATATTATTACAGGTATATATACGCTCCAAATACCATCATTATTGTAGATTTTTAGAGTAACGTTTCCAGCATCAAGGCGTAAAGACATCGAGGTGATCATGTCAGGCTTGGGATAAGCGGCGGTGTATTCCCACATGACGCCCTCTACCGGCGGATCTGGCCGGACAAAAATGGCCACCGTTATATCCGTGGATGCAGACTGTTGGTTGATGAACATCAACAGAAAGGAAAACCTGGAGCCGTCGAAGTAACCCACTGGGCTAGACACGTAGTCGAATGTATCCCTTGAACGGAAGCACTGTAATAAACGAAATGAAATTTAAAAAAATACCTCAGTAAAACATGTTTTCTAGAATTTGAGTTGTGAAGGGAGCAAATAATAATGGGGAAAACAATAGGCCCTACTTTTTAAAATTGATTTAATAGTTTTTATATTTATGCATGTTTGTCAATTAATAAAGGCTTATTTGCTACATATTTCTTTTGGTGTCAAAATGTAGTCCAATAACTATTTTTACCCAAGAACTATCTACATTATTCAAACGTAGCCTAGATTCTATAATTCTAGGCCTATATATTCCTATTTTCATGTTTTGATTTAAAAAATAAATGAAGCTATCTAAAATAAAATAAAAATAAGATCAAGGACAGAATTATTAGGAAGCAACATGGAACCACACACAAGACGAGGCAGACGAGTTGAAATCTGAAATTCAATAAAATATTAGCGTCAGTACAGTAAAGTGTAAAGGGCCGGGAAGGGGCCCGGGGGGAGGGTCTCAAAACGGCGGTTTAAGTAGATATGTAGATGTGTGCGCAAGTCGTTTAGCGAGCATCATTATGTATAATCTTATCTTATATATTACAGACGCCCCTTCTATAAAGAAGATTATTGCGTCCTACGCTCATCCGTGGTCCGAGTCTAGTCGTGCATTTTTATTAATGTTTTATTAAATGATGTTAAGTTTCTGGTTTTCCTGGTTTGCTCGGGCAACCCATTCCATGCCCGAATGCCACTCGTAAAGAAAGAGTAGGCCTACATTTATGCATTTGTTCTCGCATAAGGGATAATACAAGTCCTTATGTTTATCTGAGCAATGCAAAAGGTTGTCATTGGGTTGTATTTCTAAAGTAGAGTAAATTAGCCGCTGTAACCCCCCTTTTCAAAAAAGGAGATAAATTTGACCCCGGAAATTACAGACCTGTTTCCCTAACAAGCATAACATGTAAAATACTTGAGCATATAATATATAGTAGTATAGTAAATCATCTAGACAAACTGTGTTTTAAAGTGTTTTCACTACTCGCTTTCTGAACTAATTCCACTGCACAACATCTGTGGAGTTCTAACCTCAGGCTTAAAAAAACCCCTGCCAGTTGATAGTAATGTACTGCCTGCAACTACATAGCTGTAGTGGTACAAACATGTCTTCAAAAGGTTAAAATCGGTTATTACAAAATACAGCTCAAGCTGCATGTCCCACATGCACGCACCGACGTCTACAAATATTCTTTTTTCCCGTCAGCCATTAGCCTGTGGAACACCCTGGACCAGGCCTCCATCACTGACCCTACCGTGCCGGCTTTCAAATCGTCACTGAAGGGCTGGTCTAAAAAACTAAAGGGACACTCTGTCATCTGTATATAATTGTTGTTTGTGATGTTTTTTATTTTATGTTTAGTTAAATTGTGGACTCTGTCCTCGGTCCTAACGGAGTCTCCACAGTTTTGTGGAAAAGAAGAAGAAGAATAAGACAGCTGTGTATTAAAAAACTAAGCCAACAACATAACAGTGCTGGAAATCACGAGACCATTCTTCTACTTCTACTACTCGCATACTTACGTTGAAATCTACTGGAGCTGCAGGAATTAACCCTTCTACTACGTCGTAGCCAAAGCTTGAAGCATTGTCAGTTCGAAGTGGCCACAATTTTATCACCGTAGGCCCGGCGTAGGTGGTGCCCACTGGACATGGGCTTTTTACCGCTGCAAAACACAGAGTAATGATTACAGTATTATCCTTTTAAAAATAAAAATATTAGCATACCATTACATCAATCTCCATAAAGTTTAGTTGTTTTTTTAAAGAACATTATATACTTTACATGCTGTTAGAAAAGTTAAATAAAGATATGTTTGAACATTAGAGGTAAAAGTAGGCAAAATAAGATATTTAGGTTTAGGTGTTTGACTTAAATCCTTGCATTCCTTGTGGACCTTGAGAATGATCTAGCAGGCGTGTCAAACTAAAAAAGCACCATGGGCCGCATAAGATACTTTGAGTATACCGGCGGGCCACACCAACAAATTCGAGAAACACTGTAATCTTATTGAATGATATTTAATTAATTTGCACCCCTACTACAACTGCTTTATTAAGCTAACACCCAACAAAGCCAAATATAACAATTGTAATCCAACATTTATGTAAGAACATTCAATCATTTTACACTTTAATCAGTGTTTTGTCCTGAGGTTTGATGCCTCCTTTTCATGACAATTTTTCTTATATCTGGCTGAAATGTATTTGCAGTTCCGACCTTCATCCGGGTTGACAAGTGTTCATTGGTCAGCCTTGTTCTCTGAGAAGTTTTTGTTAATTTCATGATGGAAAATAACTGTTCACACACATAGGTGGAACCGAACAATGCCATTATCCTAGTTGAAAACTTTCTGAAGTTTGTAAACTTTTCAGGAAGGTATGAATAGAAGCCAGGTATCCCGACTTCTAGATACTTTGCTTTGAGTGTAGAATCAGACTGCATTTCTAATAGCTCCAGCTGCAAGTTTTCTCTGCTTTGATAACATTAAAGTTGAATGGTGCCGAGAATATTGCAAGATGGTATTCAAAGATGAGAAATCACTAAATATTTCCTGGAACTCTTTTGACAATAATTCTATGTGACTCTCATATTTAGCAAAGGTAAGTACAGATTCAGCATTAGCCTGGTTTTTATAGTTCTTTGCAGTTAGGAAAATGAACCAAATTTTCACGTGACAACTGAATCTTCCATTAGCTTAGTTTTGTAATGAAACACTTGATGTCGTCGTACAACTGAGTGATGAGTTTGTTTTTGCTTTGTAGTTTCAAATAAAGATCACTTAAATGTGTAGTAATGTCCACAGCAAACGCTAGATCCTAGATCCAACTATCATCTTCTATTTCATCAGTGTTTTTACCTTTCATCTCCAAAAATAAAGGGATAGGGAAGCTGTTTTCCTCACAAGTCCAAGGGAAGTGAACGCATATCTGGCTTTTCCTATTCTGGCCTTAAAATCCTAATCGAACCGCCAATGGTTGAGACAATACTGTCAAGATAGGTTAAATTAGTCCACTTCCTGGAGATTACTGTCACCGAGAGTAATTGGTTTCTGTTGCTTCTTTAACAGGGCTATGACTTCCGTATTGTCTATGTTGATGTGTAGACCAGTTTTAGCGACTTCTTGTGTTAGTTTGTTTGTCATCCTTTGCATATGTTGTTGTTTCTGGGCTAGCAGGCACAGATCGTCCGCAAAGTCTAGGCCTATATCTCCCAGGCATTGGATTCCAGTCTTATTGGCTTTGGTTGTTTCTCGCATGATCCAGTACACTTTAGGTGTTTAATTAGAGATAAGCTTAATTCGTTTGGTGTAGAAATCTTTAAATCGATTTATTAGTTAAAAAGTTATTCAAAATCACACAAGTAAAGGTAAGAGAAGTCATTTTGGAGAAAACAGTACCAATTTTTAATAATTTAGCATTGCAACATATAATTAATTATTAATTTTGTCCAAGATAAATAAATATTAGCAAATCGCCATGAAACTTAGCAAACATACTCATACTGATTCAACACAAAAGCTGTTAAAATTTTACTTGTTTTAAGTTGACTTTTAAATTACCGTTTCGTTGGGTAGCATCTGGTGTTAAGAACTTT
This sequence comes from Anisus vortex, assembly GCA_949126835.1. Taxonomy (NCBI): domain Eukaryota; kingdom Metazoa; phylum Mollusca; class Gastropoda; family Planorbidae; genus Anisus; species Anisus vortex. The sequence goes on from OX421499.1 coordinate 24,749,922, forward strand.
CTTTAGGTTAAGGATGACAAATATTGAGTTCTGATATCTTGTGTATAATACAGTGTTTGACTGGATGGCCTATTCAAACTGTGGTAGCGTTTGTTTCTTGAGGATGTAGATTTTATAGAACACTTCGTTAAGTGATTAATTTTGAGTAAGATACAGTCTTGTATAACCAAGACCATCTTTACGTTCCTAAAAAAACATAAATATGTATGAAACAAAAAGGACAACAAATAAATAACTCCATTCTGTTCTTGTTACCAGGTGGAGGTTTGGGCCACCTGTTCTCTTTGAATATTTCTGTGATGTCCCGAGGGTCAGTGTAAGGTGGGATGATGCTAGTGAACATTGCCATGCAGCACAGTCTTCCTAGATAAGCTATTTTCAGTGGATCAGATGAATACGACAAAGACAGCCTACCAGCTTCATTGAATGAACGTTCTTTAACATCAGCTGTGGAAGGCAAGAGTTCTCTTACCATTTTCTTTCAATAACAGGACGAATGCTTTTTATTGACATCTTGTGTGTGTGTATCTGTAGTGTTAGATTTGTAGATTTGTGTTATACAATACCGAATGATAAGTATTTGTTGGTTTGTTGTATTTTTTTTCTGACCAAATCACTGGCGTTATACAGTTACATTTTAAAAGGCCAACAGTATGTGGGTTTAACTAAATTTAATGAAAACTGAATGTATACATGTAGTGTAAATTGAATGTAAGAAAAAAAAAAGCTAAATTTAAGAGAAAACTGAATGTAAGAGAAATAAAATGTAAGGTAAGTGAAAGGAATAAAAGTATAGAGAAAATTAATGCTGAGATAACTATGTCTTACATTTGGTGTAGAAGAGGGAGGCGGGTGAGTTGAATCCTTTTGTGTAGCCATCAAACGATTTCAAAATGTACACTTATTTTATACAAGTTGATTTATGTATTTATTTTGTTGTGGTAAAAGTCAACAAATCATATATGCTTTTGTGTTTTGGAAATTCAACAGTAAAAAGCGGAAACTGAAATATTCACTCCAGTGTAGCCTAATGTTGGGCCCAATTAGCTATGTTGACATTTCAAAATCAGATTAACTACGTCTACACTCGCACTGTTAGAAAAACGGATCTAAAATAAAAATGAAATAAATACAAGAAAAATTAAAGAAAAATGGGGAAGTGTCGAAAACCTAAGTATCTTTCGCTTGTTACAACTCCCGCCTTTTTCCACTTTTTAGTTCTATATGGTTATCACATAAATAAGCGAAAAAAAAATGAATTAAATTGTGGTTTAGCTCGTGGTGCGAAAATTATTTTCATGATGGTAAGCGCTAATCTAACACAGTTTGTTGATGGCTTTTTTCTAATACTTACTAGAATTCGTAATTTGAATATATAATCCCGTTTGAATGGTCACTAGGCCCTTAGCTTTCATTCTGCTGATCGCAACCACTGTCCAGCTCCACAGTTCAATTCTGTCACTGGACACTCCGGCAGTTTCCGTGCCGTCGTCGTAACGGAACTTGACGAGCAGAAAACCATCGTGCAACTCCGCCGATATCGAGTGCACCGTATCTGTATAACAAAGGGCAAGACTGTGGTGGTTGCATAGAAAATAGTTCATTAATAGTCTTTGATTCACCAACATACAAACGCACAGCTACCTTCACTTTTTCCAGGGCTAAGGTCAAGTATACATCAGAGATGGGTAGACTCCGTAGAAAAAATACTCCAGACGCGGGGAAAAATAAACTTTGCTTTTGAAATGGATTCAAACCTAAGACTTTAGGAAAGGCTGCCGTTAGATCGCCATATCACTCAATCTATTCCATATCAGGTGCGAAGTCAGGATTTCATTCGAGAAGAAAAAAGGATGAGGGAGGGTGACTAAACTTCCAATTGACAAACATTTACTTTGCTAATTCTCACGAATTTTGTACAGATATAAAAGACCTGTTAATGTTAAAAATTTTCTCCTAAATGTCAGCCTCTCAGCCTCCGCCCTTCCCCGCCCCTGATGGCTTCGCCCATGCTCCGTATCCGGAATATAAGGGCTTCGAATTTTGAAAAGAAAAGGGTTTATGTCAGTGCTTAAGTCCGGAAGTGACACAACAACCTTTGTTTCTCTTTAAATAAGCATTGACAACCCATGGTTATATAGATCAGTGCTGGACATTTCAGATCGAAATGATGACATCATCTTCTTCCTCTTACCTTTCTGGAGTTTGTCAGCAACATACTCCAAAATGACGCCATCCTCGGCTTCCGGCCAAATCATGAAAACGAGGCCGAAGTCATCCCAGTCGCCCGTGTACGCTTTCGTTTTGATCGTCACTGCATCAGTGGGGGCGTTGTTAAAGAGAAAAACGTTGAATTCCAGTTCAGGAGGTCCCACCTATAGTACACACACAATGCAAATTGTTACATGTTATATTGTATCACACTACTGGCATGGGGGGGGGGGTATACAATGGTTTGATTATAAGTTTACCATTTAGGAAAACCGACAGCTTAACGTCGTTATCCATTTTTTTTGTCCCTTATCAACATTTAAGATATAATATTCAGCTTAGGACGCCAAAATCTTCTGTTAAGAAACATCGGTTGTAAACAGAAAAGAAATTTGCATAGGCCTACCATTTAGTTCTTCGAAGAGCTGTATTTTCTTAACATCGTTGATACGAATTTTAGAAAGAGTTACACCAATTAAGCTTATAAGGGTCAGGAATCGGCAACCTTTAGATCATAGGTTCTCAACGGGGGGAGGGGGGTGAGAAGCTTTAGGGGGGCGCTGACATTCCCGGGGGCGATTGGGGGGCGGTGAAGGGCAAGTGGGCGGTAAAAACGTACCTGATATAATTTGAACACCTCAGCTATTTAAACCGATTAGTTTTTGGATGAAATATGGTGTAAACGCAAGTGCTGCTAAATATCTGATATCCCCCAACAGTAGGCATATTTATTATTAAACTAATAAGAAATAGGAATCGCAATTACTTTTCGATGTAGTAGTGGTCAGTATTTGGCAAATATGGTGTGCGGCCGGATGGTCCTATGGTTGGTTCACCGGACTGTCGCCTTAAAAACTGCTAATATTAATATTTATATCTCAGTTTTACCGAGATGCCTTTTAATCCGGTTGAACTTTTTGATGCTCACATCGAAACTACGAATAAGCGGTATAGATACGTAGTAGTCATACAAACTAAGTAGTTATTGTAATGCTTGAAAACTTACATATAAATTCATTAGTCATATAATATTTATTTAATTTTCAAATACTTTTTACAGTGTGATCATTGCAAAGTTATAAATGTAAGCCATTTATTTTCTTTATATAAGAAAACAAATATAGAAATATTAGCTCAAATGTAACGGGTTAACTATCTCCCTTTAATTAACAAATGTTTCCACATTTGATTCAATAGTGATGCCGAACAAGTTCTGTTTTGTAATATAACGAACATTACTGATTATTATTATTTCTTTATACGCATTCAACGTTATGGTATTCATAACAATATTTAATTATTAAAGGATTAAAATAATATACGTTAAACCAGCGGTTCCCAAACTGGGGGGCGCGACCCCCTTGGGGGTCGAATGACCATTTCAAGGGGGTCGCCAAAGACCTTCGGAAAACGTATGTATTCGATGGTCTTAGGAGCCGAAATATAGTTCATCTATCCTTCTCCAACCGAGTCCACCGACATGCAGATACATCCGCATACAACGTGTAGACTACTTGGCGTAATGACATCAATACAGGTGTATGTGACAAGGTCGGCACCATAATGCACGTATGCGGACCAGTAATACGTGTGTAGAGAGTTGTGTTTAAAAGCCTCTTCTCTGTTAAAAGCAGTCATTGTGTTAAAAGCAGTAGTATTTGCGATAAACGCCTGACACTTAATGAATATTTCGGATTTTAATTTAGATTCTGTTCGGTCTGGATTTCAACAGAATTAGTGACCAAAAGTAATCGGAGCTCACTGTATGATATATTGGCAAATATTACATTTAAGCAGACAAAATGATTACGGTGATAAATTCTGTAAAATAACACGTTCACATGCTAGCAGCCGAAATTTCATCATCATGGTACTTTTCAAATCTACCTGACACCACATATCTATGTACTTGCCAGAAGCCCATTCGCATTCAAAGATGTTCCTGTGAAAGCACAAAGGAGTTCATTGAGCGTATTAACAACGATGCAAAGAGAACTGATTTCTCTATAATGCCAGGTACAAAATTCTGGATCAAATGATTGCAGTCATAAACTATTTTGGCTGAGATTGTGTTGCGCCATTTTCTTCCATTTGCAACAAAATATCTTAGTAAACATGCTTTTCCACCTTGGTGGTTATCAAGTCTAAACACAGTAGACTTATTGTTGGAGACGCTCTGCTTGCAAAGACTGTCCCGAGAATGTCTGAACCGATAAGAAATACGCAATGTCAACCATCACAATAGCTGACGTTCGTGTTGTAATTAGATATATAGGCATAAGCCTATACCGGTATCTTACAATGTTTAATTACATGTTTTTTATGTTTTCTTTTTTGTTATGATTAATCGCTATGCTTTAATTAGGTTCATTTTATGACAATAAAAATACATCCTGCACATTAGATATTTACATTACAATTCATAACAGTAACAAAGTAGGGACGAAATTATTTATTATTATTAATTTTTTTTTTTAATTTTTTTTTTTTGGGGGGGGGGGGGGGGGGGGGGTCGCAAAAGCATGAAAAACTGTATAAAGGGGTCGCGGCCTAAAAATGTTTGGGAACCACTGCGTTAAACAGTTGTAAATAAACATTTCCTGCATAGCCTAATTGTTTTGTCCATTTAAGGAGTTTATATGTTAAACATTAATAATTACAGAAATTACATGATATAGTGCTATTAAATAAGTCGATTATATTTCTAAATTAATAATACAAATAAATTTGTTTTAGAATAAATTATATTTATGTTTAATTAAAATTAAGTTGGGGGGGGGGGGGCGGTGAGAGAAAATAAATTGTAAAAGGGGGCGGCGTGCCGAAAAAGGTTGAGAACCTATGCTTTAGATCATATATTCTCAACCTTTTTCGGCTCACCGCCCCCTTTTAAAAAATTTTTCCGCACACCGCCCCCCCGCCAAATTTCTTTTAGCGCCCACTCCCCCACCTTTCCGCGCCCATCTGGACTACAGTTTCCGCACATTTTTTTTAGGGGAACTAGACTTTTTGTGTGATTAATTATCTTTAAAAAAACTGAAAAGGAAACATATTGTAAGAATTAATAGATCAAAAAATTGCCTTAACAAAAGGTTTAAATAAATCAATATTAATGTGAATCGTTTGCCTGGTGTGTTGAAAGCAATTTGTCTATTTTTGTTTCAATTTTGGTTGCAAAAGCCTTAGGCCTAATAATCAGTAAAATTTATTATATTTCAAAACAGAACTTGTTTCGGCATCACTATTGAATCAAATGTGGAAACATTTTTTAGTTAAAGAGAGATAATTAGCCCGTTTTATTTGAGCTAATATTTCTGTTTTTTTTTTCTTTTATAAAAAATCAATGGCTTACAATTTATAACTTTGAAATGATCAAACTGTAAAAAGTATTTTAAAATTATATAAATATTATATTATTATGACTAAAGAATGTATAAGTATATTTTCAAGCACTACAATAACTACCCAGTTTGTATGATTACTGCTTATCTATACCGCTTGACAATAGCAGTACACTATTTCGAATAATTTAAAACACAGTTAAGACATCTCGGTTAAACTGACATCAAACTATCATTATTATTAGCAGATGTTAGGGCGACAGTGATCGGTCAACGGGGTTGACAGTCCGGTGAACCAACCACAGGACCAGCCGGCCGCACACCATACTTGCCAAATACTATCGACTACTTCATCGAAAAGTCATTGCGATTCCTCTTTCTTATTAATATATTAATATGTAGGCATACTGTTAGGGGGACATCAGATATTTAGCAGCACTTTCGTTTACATCACATTTCATCCAAAAACTAATAGATTCAAAAAGCTGAGGTGTTAAAATATATCAGGTACGTTTGTATCGCCCACTTGGCCTTCACCGCCCCCCAATCGCCCCCGGGAATGTCATCGCCCCCCTAAAGCTTCTCACCGCCCCCCGGGGGGCGATATCGCCCCCGTTGAGAACCTATGCTTTAGATAATAGTTTGCCAAAGTAGGATTTCTAATTCATTTAGCGTGTCGAAACCCCAAAATGCACCCTGCTCCTTTTTTTTTGTACAAGAGACTTGCATTGTATTTTAGGGGTCTTTCACGTGCCACTGAAAAAAAGACCTGCGAGTCCACTGCCAAAGCCTCGCAGGCGTTGAGTAGGTTGAAACCTGGATTATACGTTTTTAAAGAATGAAACTAGTAATATACTTTAAGAAAAATTAATTGTATTTGGGACATCACAAGCAGTCTTACGTCCAACAGCGGACAAGAGCCTTTCTTTGGCCTTTCAGCGTCTAACTGGTAGCGGAGCTCCACGGCCATAGTTTTATTGCACAGTGGCCAAATGTAGGTAAGGGATGATATGTCCAAGTCAACACCGAACGCATTATCTGTTTTTATAAGTTTATATATATATATAGAGAGAGAGAGAGGAATAGTTTGCTATAAATTCTAACAATGGTTAATCAAAACAAATGGTGGTATTCGCTTATTCACAACAATGAATGTGTTTCTATACATGGATGAAATGGCAGGCGTGTGATTGGTTTCTTTCTTTTTATTTTTACTCCCTTTATTTTAAGTTGCATTTTCTGTCTGTCTGATTGCAATCATGCGTCGTGGGAGCGTCGTGTGAGCAAGAATAGTTAAAAATTATTTTTGTTGATGTTATTTTTTTTTGCTGTTGTAAAGTCAGGAACAAATTAGGTCATTAAACACACACACACACACACACACACACACACACACACACACACACACACACACACACACACACACACAATAACAACCTATGAATTACTAATAGACTATTTTTTTCAGAGCAATGCCATTTTTCTTTGGCAGTAGCACAAGAAGAGAAAAAAAAATACATTTCTAAAAAAATAGGTGACTGAAGCATAGGCCTACAATTTTTATATATACCTCTCTCTCTATATATTGTATTTAATCATTCTATAGACTGATATTTAAAGTTAATAAATATAAACTGGCTACACAGTGTGGTGGAAAAAACCAAAGGTGTAGGGAAAATAAACAAGCTGGTTGGAGACCGTTATTGACAGCATGTGTGGATAGCAGTTTTTTATTTCTCAAGGGACCAGAAGAAGAAATTATGATGGTATTTTTAGATTATTTTTTTAAAACTACATCAGCAGTCCCATGACCAAAAGCATGGAGCAATGAAAACGACCAAACATCATGAAAGGGGGAGGGGTATAAAGAGCCGCACATTGTAGCTACAAACATATTTTAATTGAATTTATATGGTTCAATTATCTACAGTAATATATATTTAAGTATTATACAAAGAATACTGATATGAAAATATAATTAAAAGAAAGAAAAAAGAAATAGTATTTTAAAAGTTGTTAAAAAAAAGAGCCATTAATTTTTTTTAAATTCTTTAACGCTAAGGCACGTAACCCAACAAAGAGCCCCATCAGCCCACCCCTGAAATACAATATTTAATAAGCACTACTACTACATGTATAAGCTAGTGTATGTCTACAGACATCAATGAAACACTTATATAGAATTAGTAATTTACTTACCGAGATATTGGATCAAAAGTAATGTACTAAACACTGCAAATACGTCCATGCCTTTTGAAATTTCTAATAAAATACATTAAATGCAAAATCAAAGAACAACACGTCAAGTGGAACATAAATGTTATTTTTACTCATTCGGTGACTAACTGGACGGCCAAGACTAAATTAACCGACAATTTATGGGCCAACTATAAATTGTTAAAAACTTTGGGTGCATAAAAATAAAATAAGAATACGAGGAGAGGAATGGGGATGTTGTTGTGGGGTCACTATAGTGAAATGGTACATTATAACACTGTATCCCTTTCAATATTTGCATACTAGGGGATTGTGTGGCCAGCACAATGCCCAGCCGCCTTCACTTTACCCCAAATAATGTCGGGTACCCATCAGAGCTGGGTAGACTCAGGGACACACTCCAGAAACGGGAACAAATCCTAGCCTTCACCAGGATTCGAGCCCAGGACCTTCGGTATGCCGAACGCGCTGCCACTTGGCCACCGTGCCCATATAGCAAACAATGTTAATATGTAATCACACACAAACAAAAAACTTTAAGAAACGAACAGCTGTTGCCGTTTTTTTTTAACAGAAATAAATGAAACATACTAACGAATAACTTTAGCAGGAGTGAATATTTAACCACTAGATTCAACTAGTATAAGACATATGTTTTCTCTTATTGACAATGAAGAATGAAATAGTCCGTCTTTTTCTGAATGCAATAAAGTTAATGGTAATTACATAATCTTCTAGTAAATGAGACAATACGGTGAAAGTAGAAAGGAGCTTTATCAAACGTTGTAGAAAATACTTGATCGATACATTAATCCATTAAATCTATGATTTCATTTCCTTTGCCGTTCTATATTTATGCTTTGATAAAAAGGTTTGGTTTTCCCAGCGTGCATTTTAACAATGGCTACAGGAAAATTGAATTGGATACCTCATGGAGAAAATTGTTATCTTCAATTTAATTAAGAATTTGTACAAAAAGCTTGTTTAAAAATAAACTATTTTGAACAGTTACATAAAGAAAATATATTATTGAGGCGTTTCCTTGCCTCCATCCCATTTAATAGAATCTAATATATATAAAAGTAAAAACGACAAAGTAATCCTGCCGGACAAGGCATACTTTACATATTCATATTGCTGTCATTACTTTACCCCATCAGAGCTCGGTAGATTCAGGAACACCACTGGACCCGAGAACAGATCCTAATTTTCACCAGGATTCGAACCCAGGACCTTCGGTACGCCAGCCGAACACGCGCTCGTCCTCCGAGACCCATATTTATAGCTTATAATAGAAAAACACAAACTTTTTGGGGTATTTTTTTTTCTGATACAGCAGCAGGAAGTAATCTATAAATTGTTGCTTAAAACTACATTGGCACACTATTATTAAAAGGGTGCCGATCCCTATACTGTACTACAATTATAAAAAATGAAATCCTTTTAGAATATGGCTATACAAATATAAATACTGTAGTAAATAATAATAATAAACTTAACTACATTGCATTTACATAAAGTAAATCCTTTAAAGTACATTTGTATAAACTAAATACAGTGCAGTACTTATAATATATAAAGTACAAGTATATAAGTAGACCTGTAACACTGGAAACATTTAGTCTAAGGTAAAAAAAGGCTGCACTAAAAGTATTAAACAATCTATGTGTATCCTTGGTGTTTAAATTTGTGCCAGTTAATGGACCTGCAAACACAGCGCCCATTTATACATTAGTAATTAGTATAAAGATATTTAAAAAAAACTCATACAATCAAGAGAAGTTAATTTGATTTTTGTCGCACACGCATAACATTAAGAAGAGAGACTAAAGATAACCATGTCTCAATCGTAAGAGACAATCAATAAAGGCCAGCAATTTATACTTTCAAGACGTTCTTATATAAAGCCGAGATGGTCACTGATTTCTGCGTTCGGAGATGATTATTAGACTTAGAAAATTGTTATTTTATTGCACTATCTATAATGCTTAAAAATATCTTTATTAGTCCAGTTTATAAGAATGAAAGTATTTTTTTCAAAATATGTATGTTCATATGGTTAGCATTGCTGTTGCTAGGGATTTGGGGGCCCGGGGGGCTTGGCCTCTTTAGGGGCCCCTGCATTTTGACATTCGACATTATGACATGAGAAAAAAACAATTCGGACACTCCTTTGGGGGCCCCTTTCAAGTAGGGACCCGGGGGGAATCTCGAATTCGGACCCCCCTCCCCCCACCCTAGCTACACCACTGATGGTTAGTGGAGCAGCGTTTACTATTTTCCGAGGTCGCTGTTACAAGGGTATCAGTAGCTAGGTAAACTCAGGGAAACCCTCCATACCCGGGAACACTAGTAAAAACATGATGGTTATACAAACACACTCACACACAGCGCTCACACAAAGTGACTTTCTTATGTATCTAATCTAAGAATTCATTGTAGCTGTTTTCAAAACTAGACCACTTAAACTAATTTAAAATGAACTAATAGCTTACAATATTCAAAAGATTCTACTCTCGTAAAGAAGAAAAACGTAATCTTGTTTCTCTTTATCTGAATTTTACGTGGGAAGAAAAACAAAAACCTGGCCACTTCCCATGTTGCAATTGTCTCACGTGATTAGATAGTTAATTTAAATAAAATAATTAGATTTGACTAGGTTCACTTTTTGCCAGGGAGTCGAGGAGATTACATTTCAAGATGAATTATGTAAGAAGTTTGATATTTTCCCTACATTCTTATACATTGCTTATAGAAAACTCTTTTTGGGACCATTAGTTAATTCAATCTGTTTACATTATTGCTCTGACCAAAGAATTATTTATGTTCATATTAATGATATTCATACGGATCGTGGTGAAGTAAACATATAGGTGTCTTCCTACTAGTCAACCAGGCTTCAGAATCCTCTTTTCACTAGAAGTCATAAGCATACAAATATATAGTGGGTGTAAAAGAAATAGAAATAACACAGAAATACTAATCGGAATCAAATTAAAATACCGAAAGTAAACATATTAAAATTTGAAATGGTAAACAAGGCGAAAAGAAAATTAATATTAGTTTGTACAAACTTTTTTCTACTTTTGCCTTGATACACTGTTGATAGATAAGAAAATTTTTTCATTTCGTGCCCACGTTTTTTGCTAAGTGTGATTACATGTAGAATATTTAAATTAGAATGACTACAATTTGACTCGGTAGAACCATGACATCTATACAAAATAGTCCCAAGTGGACGAAGTGTAGATTATATTATGTTGGACGTAGGTATTTCAAAATTCGCTTTATATAGACTACGCATGTCCCAAACATCATGCCTCGAACAGGATCATCACTATTTCTCTTCTAGAATCTAGAAAAACTCTGCCGCTATCATAGGTATTAAATGGGGATATTCACCGAATAATCTTCCGACTTCTGTGAAGCAAGCCATTTTTCGCATTAGTTTTGAACAGGTAGAGCAATGTATGTGCATGGCAGAGAAATCTTACATCTTTGTATCAACTTTATATTATTATATATGTTTACACAGGGTTAGTGAAGCAGTGTTCACCAATTTCAGGATTTGTGATCAAAGTACAATCAAAGCCCAGCATCCTTTTATTTCCCCTTAACAAACATACACTTATATAGGATATCTACTTTCAAACAAAAGTTAATTAATAATCAGTTTCTAGCAATACACACACACATTAATTAATACACAGAAACAAAACCCTAAGACTATAATTCAAACGCTTTGAACCACCGAATCACGTTGACTGTGATAACACAAGAAAGATAGAAAATGAAACACCATAGTTTCATTACTTTATCTACCAGTAAATTTGATTAAAAAAACAACAACTGCGGTATTAATAAAGAACCAGGTAAACAACCAGACGGTTTTTTTTCTTTTGTAAGATACAGAACAAAAACATTGTTACGTGAAACTCACTTTTTAAAATGGTCAACGGTTAAATTAAGAATATTTGCAATTTGTAATGCTATATCAAAGACTATGGCCTTTGGTTATATTGATTAAAATGCATCAGGCTGATTAAAAATGTTTCTATTTCGATAAACAATGTAGTCGAAAAAATAACGTCGAAAAGAATTTTTTATTGACAGTGTGCTTTTTAAAATGAATTTTTCATTTTTTTTTTAGGTGTTCTTATATTTGTGGTCAATGCCCAGGAAATACAAAATGTATGTTAAAAATATAGAACTGTGCTCGCAACGCTCACCAATGTCTATCAAAAGTGACAATGTTGTGAGGAAGGGGTTGACAATGCTTTAAAATACAGGGATTCAATTTTACTTCTGTTTATTCTTCGTGGAATTTTACGAAAAACCAGGATTTTTAACAATTTTTGGGATTTTATTTTCTAAAAAAATTAAATGGCTTTCCATGTCGTATTAAAAAATAAACAAGTCAATAATGTATGTGATGTTTGATTTATAAAACTTTTTAAATTAGAAGGATAAGAATATTATTTTTGATTGTTTGATTCAAGTCTAAATTTAGGCATTAGTGTTATTAGTGAAAGCCTACTCGCCCACTCAGTCTTCTCCTGGCCCACTGGCGCCAGAGATCTCCACTAGTCTCGGTCTTCTGCAGCTCGAGAGGCTGTTTATAAGTTCAGGCCTCTAGCCTTCAGGCCCTCTCCACTGTTATACTCCATGTTTCCAAAGGTGTTTCTTTGGACCTTTTCCCCTGGGGGCTCTATCTCAGGACTGTCCTGGGGAGGGAGTTAACTGACATACTTCAGACATCTCCCATCCATCTCGAATATTCAAATATATCAAAATATATCGGTATTCGTAAAAAATTTATATCGAAAATACTATTTGGTAAAAAGGATCGGTATTGCAACCTCTAATCAAAACTTTTTTTTTTCAGGACAAACTTAAAAATCATTTTGCGTAGATTGGGTAAACCCCTATGTTAATTTGGCATACATGGTAAAAAGTAAATCTTAGGGCCCACAGGGGGTGGGCTGCTTTATCCAGGTGAAACCATGTGGCTAACTCCACTCTTGAAAAGGAAAGGTAGTGAAGTAGGAACATTTTGGACTTTATAAAAGTGACCAAAAAGCAGAAAAGGTGTTTACAAAACACACTGATAGCAAAACAAAACAACAACAAAAAAAAAACAATTTTAAAAAAACATATATAAAAAAATAAATACAAAAATACAAAAATAAATATTCAACAGATGAAAATATTGGCGACCCTGCTGTCAGCAGTGGTCCTATCATCGGCAGTCTCCCCGGACGCAAAGACTCGCCATTCTGCGCTGACTCTACACCAAGATTACAGTGTTGGGGCCGACTTATGCAAGGTATGCATCGACTTCACAGGACAGGCCATCAATGAACTATTAAACATTATTCTAAGTGAGTAAACCAACCGTTTACATTGTAATGTGATGCAATAAGTAGTACGTTTGAAACGTTTTCTTAAACTCACTTAAACATACTATAAATCTTATTGCACTGAGAGATGGACGTATACATCTCTAAGTGTACAGAGTATTAACTTTGATGTATCGAGTATAGTGTTAAGTCTCCGAAGCGATCAATGGAAAATTGGTTACCCCAGGCTCATCCAGTCTAAAACTGGAATGAAGGTTGCACACATCAATGATCGACCCCAGCAAAGTATGCCCCGATGGTGCAATCTATTGTTAAACTCCAATAAGAGGAATTGTTCAGATCTACGAGGGCGCTACCATGTGTGGGGATTTGTGGCCATACCCCTCGGCTTTTATTCAAATCGTACCAACTTCCAGAACCCGTTTTACTGTTTGTCACTCAGAAATCTATAGACAGTATTATATAAGATAAGATAAGACTTCGACTATAAAGAGATTAAATCGAAAAACCCGTCTGGCGATGGTATTTACAATAACAGACATGGTTTTTGCATAAGATACATATCCAGCGGCATGTGTGGCAAGTAAGAATAGTTACTTTCAATACCATTACTTTTCACAATGTGAAAGGATCCGTCCGAAAATCTGACAGGAGGAAGACTCATTCAAATTTGGGAAAAAAGTTCTATTAATATCTCTAATAATCAGTCTTAAAAATAAAATCAATTTTCCGTCTTTTTATGTGTCACGTGCAGATATGGGTGTCGTCGGTACCTGTGGAGACGTATGCAGCCTTCTTGAGCAGAAGACCGGAAGTCAAGTACTGGGTGTCGTATGCAATCTTCTTTGTGATTACGTTGGCATCAAAGAATTCATTAATCTAGTAGAGAAGTGAGTTTAGCTTTTCTTCCTTATTTGTTTTTTAAACTTAAAAAAAATTTGATTCTGGAATTAGCAGTACTGCTAGAGATTTGAAAAAAAAGGCATATTCCTTATACATGGCCTAGTAAATATCAATTCTCTTTCTGGCCTTCAGTCATGGAGAAGCGATGCATGGACTAGTCTGGAGAACCTGATTTACTTCTTTCTTCTCTGGTGATGGGGGTGGGGGAGAGGGGGGCTTTGGGTCATGGAATAGGGCTGTGTAAACTGGTCTGGATAACATGATTTAATTGGAAATGTAATTTAAAAAAAAAATGTTTTATGAGCATCAAGTGTATCAGACAATATGTGAAAGGAATAGATTAGAAGATTTTTTTTTTTACCATTTAGTGTTAGCATAACAACCTGTTGCAATGCTCAGATAAATATAAGGACAAAAACACTTTACTTATCCCTTATGCGAGAGCAAATGCATATAAGTACTCTTTCTTCCCTAGTGGCATTCGGGAATGAAATGGGTTTCATGAACAGACAAGGAAAATTAGTAACTTAATATTATTTAAAACATTAATAAAAATGCAAGACTAGACTCGGATCACGGATGAGTGTAGGACGCAAAAGTCTTCTTTATAGAAGGAGCGTTTGTGATTTATAAGATAATATAGTATGATATGAATACATTTCAAAAATCGTACTTTCCAGGGCTGACCTTGACCCCATCTACCTGTGCGAGCTTCTAAAGACATGCCCAATATTTGACGGAGGTGATGCCACCATCACCCTGTTTGCCGTGAACCCAAACAGTGGACCCCAGGGTATGTATAGTACTACGTAGTGAAAGCACTGACTACCGCGACTATGGTATTGACTAGGCTACATAGATGCTGCTCACACCAACACACATACTGAAATAGAAGGCCCATAGAGAAACTAAAAAATGATCCTTGTTAAATATGATTGTTTTTATTAGAAACGGAAAGGAAGTTTGTATAATTAAATTGCCTATAATTAAATCTGGTAGAAATAATATATATATAGTAGGCCTACAGATAATGTAGATGGCAAATATATTTTTGTCAGTTTAAAAGTAAAAAAAAAAAAAGTTCGTAAATTTTCCATGATTTGTATATCAACTTAGCTTGTTTCACAGCAGCTATAACAAAACAAAAAGTGGGTGGCGAATAGTTGCATAATTATAATCCTATACTATAATACGAGTTAAAATTGTATGTATCCTATACTATAATACGAGTTAAAATTGTATGTATATATATATAGTACCAGGTGACCGATCATTCGATCGGTAATAAAGAGCAGGCGCTTGTACCTTAACATATTGTGTATGTAAAACAACAGTGCATATATTTTAAAAATACTTCTTTACCAGACCAATAAATTGTATTTGTCTTTTTTCTTTTTTCTACTATGAATAACATGGGCTTTAAATTCTAACAGTCGAAGTAGATTTTTATTTGAGCAGTCTAATATCTAGATTTTGCCCGATAACCCCCCCCCCAAAAAAAAAACAAAACAAACAACAACAACAAAAAAACAACAGCTTAATCTCATTTTAAACCAAAAAAAAAACATGCAGGCTAGAGTTGTCAGTTTTAAATCCAACAGAAATATATGTCATTTATGTCATTAAATCGCCAGGCTACAACGAATACATAAAAGTACTGCGCGTTTGTTTATGTGCAAGTCTAAAAGAGACTCGGGAGCTGCCCTTCTACGCTCGCTCCACTGGCTCCCCGTGAAAGCCAGAATTGAGTATAAAGAGGCGCTACTTTGCCATCAGTGCATTTTTAACAACGAGTTTCCGTCCTATCTCAAGGTACTAATCAGACCTTATGTCCCGCAAAGAACACTTCGTTATGCAAACTCATCGCTTCTGGAAGAGCCCCGTTTCTCTCTGACGACCGTTGGCCTTAGAGCCTTCTCAGTATCCGGTCCGAAGGTTTGGAATCAACTTCCCATTCAACTGAGGCGAACAAGCTCTACTGTTACTTTCAAAAAGAACTTAAAAACTCATTATTTCAATATTTACCTTTGATAACAATTAACATGCTTTAGAAACTTACTGTCTTATTTATGGGTTGGGTCGGTTAATGCTACATTTATTTGTTTTGTCTTTTTTTTAATCATCAATTTAGCTCTGTCACCTGGCCTAGGGTAATATCCGTATTCTCAGTTGTATGTTAAACGCGCTCAGAGCTTACATTATGTTTGTTGGCAGCGCTATACAATATTATTATTATTATTATTATTTAAAAGACTGAAAATGAAAAGTTTAAATTTAAAATATCGTGAATTACGTTACAATTTTTAGTTCTTCTACCCCTTCCCCTATTGGTGTACGCTCGTTTGAATCTGTGGCGCCTTCACTGTGGAACGGCTTACCTGAGACACTGAAAAACTATGTGTCAAAAAAGGCATTCAAGAAGAATTTGAAGACTTTTCTTTTCAACTAAATTGATCAAATACACATCCATCAGTAAAAAACTTGTTTGAAACTATTTAAAAATATTATTGTCGTTTCGTGCCTCCGTCGTCCGAAACCTTGTTTAAAACTATTTTAGAGTGTTATTGTCGTTTCGATTTTGTGAGCGCGCTGAGCATGCTTGCATTAGCATGGAGTGAGGCGCTATATAAATGCCCAATTAATTAATTAATTAACTTTAACAACTGTCAAACTTTCCCATAACATTATGTCAATTTTTTCAACTCCTTCCCTCAACCCATTCAAGCTAACAATGAGTTACGGCCGGCAAATATGTTTGATAGGAATTCAAAAGGTCTACGAATAAATGTAAATTGGGTAAAAAAAATAGGCATAGTCTAACTGGAGAATCGAACCCGGGTAGCACGCACAGCAGTCCTCTACGTTAACAACTTAGCTAGAGAAGGCACATGTCAGATGTGAAAAGCTATTAGACAGTATATAGAAGTAGGCCTAAATAAGTCAGTGACACAATAGGGATCCGTGGGGACACAAACACGATCTTTTTATATATAGAGATTTTCAATGTTTTCAATGTATTATTCCAAGCATTGTTTGACAAAAAAAGTAAAAAAATATAGTTTGGTGTTAACATTATCTAATATCCTCCATTTGTGTTACTATTTATAATAAACTATCGCGGCAAAATATAATATTAATTAATTAAAACAATGGTAAAAACATTTTTATGATGTGTTTAATTTCTCTCCCCCCCCCCCCCGCCCCTCAATAAAACTAACAGTATATTACACTTCTGACTATTGTTATAAGGAAAATACGAATATACTGAATTTACATCTTTTCTAGTTTACCAGATTTCGAATTGACAATGTTAACATATTCTAATATATCTTACTTTGGTAGGCCTTTATAAGCAAATCATACATATTTTTAATGAAACATTAATTGAATTTTTAAAAAAGTGGATAGGCCTACTAATACAGTGTTTATTATTTACAGTGTAGAGTATACTGCTACATTGTATGCTATATACAGCGTAGTGTATACTGCTACAGTGAACACTATATACAGTGCAGTGTAATCTGCTACAGTGTACACTATATACAGCTATTCATTGTTTAAACACAAAAAAAGTTTTAGAGGTGTTTTTTTTTTCAAAAAATGTCAGATAAAAGAAAGTTAAAAATAGACCTTTAGTTTGGTGAAACTTCATCTAATTCTGTTATTATTTAAACGGCAAACTATTATCTGACTATTAGATAATTCGTAAATATGTATTTGTTTTTCTTTTTTTTTAAATTTAATCTAAAATATATTGAAGTTTAGTCTAAAATATATTGAAGACGTTCTAATCTAAATAAGCCGCGAGGGCCGCATACTATCATTTGTCCGCCCGCGCGTTACCCACTGGCTGTAGTTTGGACACCCCTGCATTACATAAATTACACTTGGTCTTGCTTTAAATTATTTCTATCATCGGTGCGCAACAGTAGTTTAAACAAGAAATTAAACTTCTTTCTGCTGTAGTAAGCCTACGGGTATTCCCGAAACGTCATAACTGCGACGCAACAAAACACCACTCTTGAAAGCCGCACTACATGTGGGTCGAGCAATGGCATGTTTTCACTGCCAAAATCAATATCTACGATAAATCTAATGTGTATTTTTGTTTAACGTCCATTTCCGATTTTTATTTGTGGGGCCGAAAAGCTGTAGATTTTTTTTTAGGTGAAACAAGTAGTGTATTTAAACATGAAGATAATCGTTAGAGCGCTTTTGAAGAAAATTTCCAGACATATATACACATATATATCCTATACTATAATACGAGTTAAAATTGTATGTATATATATATAGTACCAGGTGACCGATCATTCGATCGGTAATAAAGAGCAGGCGCTTGTACCTTAACATCATGTGTATGTAAAACAACAGTGCATAAATTTTAAAAATACTTCTTTACCAGACCAATAAATTGTATTTGTCTTTATTCTTTTTTTTTTCTACTATGAATAACATGGGCTTTAAATTCTAACAGTTGAAGCAGATTTTTATTTGTGCAGTCCAATATCTAGATTTTGCCCGATAGCTCTCCCCCCTCCCCCCAAAGAAATACAAAAACAAAAAAAACAACAGCTTAATCTCATTTTAAACCAAAAAAAAACATGCAGGCTAGAGTTGTCAGTTTTAAATCCAACAGAAATATATGTCATTTATGTTATTAAATCGCCAGGCTACAACGAATACATAAAAGTACTGCGCGTTTGTTTATGTGCAAGTCTAAAAGAGACTCGGGAACTGCCCTTCTACTCTCGCTCCACTGGCTCCCCGTGAAAGCCAGAATTGAGTATAAAGTGGCGCTACTTTGCCATCAGTGCATTTTTAATAACGAGTTTCCGTCCTATCTCAAGGCACCAATCAGACCTTATGTCCCGCAAAGAACACTTCGTTCTGCAAACTCATCGCTTCTGGAAGAGCCCCGTTTCTCTCTGACGACCGTTGGCCTTAGAGCTTTCTTAGTATCCGGTCCGAAGGTGTGGAATCAAATTCCCATTTAACTGAGGCGAACAAGCTCTACTGTTACTTTCAAACAGAACTTAAAAACTCATTATTTCAAAATTTACCTTAGATAACATTTAACATGCTTTTGAAACTTACTGTCTTATTTATGGGTTGGGTCGGTTAATGCTACATTTATTTGTTTTGTCTTTTTTTTAATCATTAATTTAGCTCTTTCTCCTGGCCTAGTGTAATATCCGTATTCTTAGTTGTATGTTAAACGCGCTCTGAGCTTACATTATGTTTGTTGGCAGCGCTATACAAATATTATTATTATTATTTAAAAGACTGAAAATGAAAAGTTTAAATTTAAAATATCGTGAATTACGTTACAAGTTTTAGTTCTTCTACCCCTTCCCCTATTGGTGTACGCTCGTTTGAATCTGTGGCGCCTTCACTGTGGAACGGCTTACCTGAGACACTGAAAAACTCTGTGTCAAAAAAGGCTTTCAAGAAGAATTTGAAGAATTTTCTTTTCAACTAAGCTAATTAAGTACACATCCATTAGTAAAAATTTTGTTTGAAACTATTTTAAAATGTTATTGTCGTTTCGTGCCTCCATCGGCCGAAACCTTTTTTAAAACTATTTTAGAGTGTTATTGTCGTTTCGATTTTGTGAGCGCGGTGAGCATGCTTTTATTAGCATGGAGTGAGGCGCTATATAAATGACCAATTAATTAATTAATTAATTAACTTTAACAACTGTCAAACTTTCCTATAAAATTATGTCAACTTTTTTAACTCCCTCCCTCAAACCATTCAAGCTAACAATGAGTTACGGCCGGCAAATATGTTTGATAGGAATTAAAAAGGTCTACGAATAAATGTAAATCGGGTAAAAAAAATAGGCATAGTCTAACTGAAGAATCGAACCCGCTCGCACGCACAGCAGTCCTCTACGTTAACAACTTAGCTAGAGAAGGCACATGTCAGATGTGAAAAGCTATTAGACAGTATATAGGACTAGGCCTAAATAAGTTAGTGACACAAACTCACAAATTGACCAATGGGGATCCGTGGGGACACAAACACGATCTTTTTATATATAGAGATTTTCAATGTTTTCAATGTATTATTCAAAACATTGTTTGACAAAAAAAGTAAAAAAATATAGTTTGGTGTTAACATTATCTAATATCCTCCATTTGTGTTACTATTTATAATAAACTATCGCGGCAAAATATAATATTTATTAATTAAAACAATGGTATGATAAACATTTTTTATTTTTTTATTTTGAGCATTAAACTTAAATACTAAATAATTAAAGGTGAAATTTATGTTATTCATTGAAAAGACTGCAAATGAAAAGATCATAATATATATAGGCTTCGTTAGATGATGTGTTTAATTTCTCCCCCCCCCCCCCGCCCCTCAATAAAAATAACAGTATATTACACTTCTGACTATTGTTATAAGGAAAATACGAATTTACATCTTTTCTAGTTTACCAGATTTCGAATTGACATTGTTAACATATTCTAATATATCTTACTTTGGTAGGCCTTTATAAGCAAATCATACATATTTTTAATGAAACATTCATTGAATTTTTTAAAAAGTGGATACTAATACAGTGTTTATTATTTACAGTGTAGAGTATACTGCTACATTGTATGCTATATACAGCGTAGTTTATACTGCTACAGTGAACACTATATACAGTGCAGTGTAATCTGCTACAGTGTACACTATATACAGCTATTCATTGTTTAAACACAAAAAAAGTTTTAGAGGTGTTTTTTTTTCAAAAAATGTCAGATAAAAGAAAGTTAAAATAGACCTTTAGTTTGGTGAAACTTCATCTAATTCTGTTATTTTTTAAACGGCAAACTATTATCTGACTATTAGATAATTCGTAAATATGTATTTGTTTTTCTTTTTTTTAAAATTTAATCTAAAATATATTGAAGTTTAATCTAAAATATATTGAAGACGTTCTAATCTAAATAAGCCGCGAGGGCCGCATACTATCATTTGTCGGCCCGCGCGTTACCCACTGGCTGTAGTTTGGACACCCCTGCATTACATACATTACACTTGGTCTTTCTTTAAATTATTTCTATCATCGGTGCGCAACAGTAGTTTAAACAAGAAATTAAACTTCTTTCTGCTGTAGTAAGCCTACGGGTATTCCCGAAACGTCATAACTGCGACGCAACAAAACACCGCTCTTGAAAGCCGCACTACATGTGGGTCGAGCAATGGCATGTTTTCACGGCCAAAATCAATATCTACGATAAATCTAATGTGTATTTTTGTTTAACGTCCATTTCCGATTTTTATTTGTGTGGCCGAAAAGCTGTAGATTTTTTTTTAGGTGAAACAAGTAGTGCATTAAAACATGAAGATAATCGTTAGAGCGCTTTTGAAGAAAATTTCCAGACATATATACACATATATATATATATATATATATATATATATATACATACATACAATTTTAACTCGTATTATAGTATAGGATATGTGTATATATGTCTGGAAATTTTCTTCAAAAGCGCTCTAACGATTATCTTCATGTTTTAATGCACTACTTGTTTCACCTAAAAAAAAATCTACAGATTTTCGGCCCCACAAATAAAAATCGGAAATGGACGTTAAACAAAAATACACATTAGATTTATCGTAGATATTGATTTTGGCCGTGAAAACATGCCCTTGCTCGACCCACATGTAGTGCGGCTTTCAAGAGCGGTGTTTTGTTGCGTCGCAGTTATGACGTTTCGGGAATACCCGTAGGCTTACTACAGCAGAAAGAAGTTTAATTTCTTGTTTAAACTACTGTTGCGCACCGATGATAGAAATAATTTAAAGCAAGACCAAGTGTAATTTATGTAATGCAGGGGTGTCCAAACTACAGCCAGTGGGTAACGCGCGGGCGGACAAATGATAGTATGCGGCCCTCGCGGCTTATTTAGATTTGAACGTCTACCAATATATTTTAGATTAAACTTCAATATATTTTAGATTAAATTTAAAAAAAAAGAAAACAAATACATATTTACGAATTATCTAATAGTGAGATAATAGTTTGCCGTTTAAATAATAACAGAATTAGAAGAACTTTCACCAAACTAAAGGTCTATTTGTAACTTTCTTTTATCTGACATTTTTTGAAAAAAAAACACCTCTAAAACTTTTTTTGTGTTTAAACAATGAATAGCTGTATATAGTGTACACTGTAGCAGATTACACTGCACTGTATATAGTGTTCACTGTAGCAGTATACACTACGCTGTATATAGCATACAACGTAGCAGTATACTCTACACTGTAAATAATAAACACTGTTTTAGTATTCACTTTTTTAAAAATTCAATTAATGTTTCATTAAAAATGTGTATGATTTGCTTATAAAGGCCTACCAAAGTAAGATATATTAGAATATGTTAACATTGTCAATTCGAAATCTGGTAAACTAGAAAAGATGTAAATTCAGTATATTCGTATTTTCCTTATAACAATAGTCAGAAGTGTAATATACTGTTAGTTTTATTGAGGGGCGGGGGGGGGGGGGGAGAAATTAAACACATTATCTAACGAAGCCTACATATATTATGATCTTTTCATTTGCAGTCTTTTCAATGAATAACATAATTTTACCTTTAATTATTTAGTATTTAAGTTTAATGCTCAAAATTAAAAAAAAAAATGTTTATCATACCATTGTTTTAATTAATCAATATTATATTTTACCGCGATAGTTTATTATAAATAGTAACACAAATGGAGGATATTAAATAATGTTAACACCAAACTATATTTTTTTACTTTTTTCGTAAAACAATGTTTGGAATAATACATTGAAAACATTGAAAATCTCTATATATAAAAAGATCGTGTTTGTGTCCCCACGGATCCCTATTGTGTCACTGACTTTTTTAGGCCTAGTCCTATATACTGTCTAATAGCTTTTCACATCTGACATGTGCCTTCTCTAGCTAAGTTGGTAACGTAGAGGACTGCTGTGCGTGCGAGCGGGTTCGATTCTCCAGTTAGACTATGCCTATTTTTTTTACCCGATTTACATTTATTCGTAGACCTTTTTAATTCCTATCAAACATATTTGCCGGCCGTAACTCATTGTTAGCTTGAATGGGTTGAGGGAGGGAGTTGAAAAAATTGACATAATTTTATAGGAAAGTTTGACAGTTGTTTAAGTTAAATAATTAATTAATTAATTGGTTATTTATATAGCGCCTCACTCCATACTAATAAAAGCATGCTCGGCGCGCTCACAAAATCGAAACGACAATAACGCTCTAAAATAGTTTTAAACAAGGTTTCGGCCGATGGAGGCACGAAACGACAATAACATTTTAAAATAGTTTCAAACAAGTTTTTTGCTAATGGATGTGTATTTGATCAATTTAGTTGAAAAGAAAAGTCTTCAAATTCTTCTTGAATGCCTTTTTTGACACAGAGTTTTTCAGTGTCTCAGGTAAGCCGTTCCACAGTGAAGGCGCCACAGATTCAAACGAGCGTACACCAATAGGGGAAGGGGTAGAAGAACTAAAAATTGTAACGTAATTCACGATATTTTAAATTTAAACTTTTCATTTTCAGTCTTTTAAATAATAATAATAATAATATTTGTAAAGCGCTGCCAACAAACATAATGTAAGCTCAGAGCGCGTTTAACATACAACTAAGAATACGGATATTACACTAGGCCAGGTGACAGAGCTAAATTGATGATAAAAAACAAGACAAAACAAATAAATGTAGCATTAACCGACTTAACCCATAAATAAGACAGTAAGTTTCTAAAGCATGTTAAATGTTATCGAAGGTAAATATTGAAATAATGAGTTTTTAAGTTCTTTTTGAAAGTAACAGTAGAGCTTGTTCGCCTCAGTTGAATGGGAAGTTGATTCCACACTTTCGGACCGGATACTGAGAAGGCTCTAAGGCCAACGGTCGTCAGAGAGAAACGGGGCTCTTCCAGAAGCGATGAGTTTGTAGAACAAAGTGTTCTTTGCGGGACATAAGGTCTGATTAGTGCCTTGAGATAGGACGGAAACTCGTATTTAAAAATGCACTGATGGCAAAGTAGCGCCACTTTATACTCAATTCTGGAGCGAGCTTAGAAGGGCAGTTCCCGAGTCTCTTTTAGACTTGCACATAAACAAACGCGCAGTACTTTTATGTATTCGTTGTAGCCTGGCGATTTAATGACATAAATGACATATATTTCTGTTGGATTTAAAACTGACAACTCTAGCCTTCATGTTTTTTTTGGTTTAAAATGAGATTAAGCTGTTGTTGTTGTTTTTTTTTTTTGTGTTTTTTTTTTTTTTTTTGGGGGGGGGGTTATTGGTCAAAATCTAGATATTAGACTGCACAAATAAAAATCTGCTTCGACTGTTAGAATTTAAAGCCCATGTTATTCATAGTAGAAAAAAGAAAAAAGACAAATACAATTTATTGGTCTGGTAAAGAAGTATTTTTAAAATGTATGCACTGTTGTTTTACATACACATGATGTTAAGGTACAAGCGCCTGCTCTTTATTACCGATCGAATGATCGGTCACCTGGTACTATCCTATACTATAATACGAGTTAAAATTGTATGTATATATATATATATGTGTATATATGTCTGGAAATTTTCTTCAAAAGCGCTCTAACGATTATCTTCATGTTTTAATGCACTACTTGTTTCACCTAAAAAAAAATCTACAGCTTTTCGGCCCCACAAATAAAAATCGGAAATGGACGTTAAACAAAAATACACATTAGATTTATCGTAGATATTGATTTTGGCCGTGAAAACATGCCCTTGCTCGACCCACATGTAGTGCGGCTTTCAAGAGCGGTGTTTTGTTGCGTCGCAGTTATGACGTTTCGGGAATACCCGTAGGCTTACTACAGCAGAAAGAAGTTTAATTTCTTGTTTAAACTACTGTTGCGCACCGATGATAGAAATAATTTAAAGCAAGACCAAGTGTAATTTATGTAATGCAGGGGTGTCCAAACTACAGCCAGTGGGTAACGCGCGGGCGGACAAATGATAGTATGCGGCCCTCGCGGCTTATTTAGATTTGAACGTCTACCAATATATTTTAGATTAAACTTCAATATATTTTAGATTAAATTTTAAAAAAAAGAAAACAAATACATATTTACGAATTATCTAATAGTGAGATAATAGTTTGCCGTTTAAATAATAACAGAATTAGAAGAACTTTCACCAAACTAAAGGTCTATTTGTAACTTTCTTTTATCTGACATTTTTTGAAAAAAAACAACCTCTAAAACTTTTTTTGTGTTTAAACAATGAATAGCTGTATATAGTGTACACTGTAGCAGATTACACTGCACTGTGTATAGTGTTCACTGTAGCAGTATACACTACGCTGTATATAGCATACAACGTAGCAGTATACTCTACACTGTAAATAATAAACACTGTTTTAGTATTCACTTTTTTAAAAATTCAATTAATGTTTCATTAAAAATGTGTATGATTTGCTTAAAAAGGCCTACCAAAGTAAGATATATTAGAATATGTTAACATTGTCAATTTGAAATCTGGTAAACTAGAAAAGATGTAAATTCAGTATATTCGTATTTTCCTTATAACAATAGTCAGAAGTGTAATATACTGTTAGTTTTATTGAGGGGCGGGGGGGGGGGAGAGAAATTAAACACATTATCTAACGAAGCCTACATATATTATGATCTTTTCATTTGCAGTCTTTTCAATGAATAACATAATTTTACCTTTAATTATTTAGTATTTAAGTTTAATGCTCAAAATTTAAAAAAAAATGTTTATCATACCATTGTTTTAATTAATCAATATTATATTTTACCGCGATAGTTTATTATAAATAGTAACACAAATGGAGGATATTAAATAATGTTAACACCAAACTATATTTTTTTACTTTTTTCGTAAAACAATGTTTGGAATAATACATTGAAAACATTGAAAATCTCTATATATAAAAAGATCGTGTTTGTGTCCCCACGGATCCCTATTGTGTCACTGACTTTTTTAGGCCTAGTCCTATATACTGTCTAATAGCTTTTCACATCTGACATGTGCCTTCTCTAGCTAAGTTGTTAACGTAGAGGACTGCTGTGCGTGCGAGCGGGTTCGATTCTCCAGTTAGACTATGCCTATTTTTTTTACCCGATTTACATTTATTCGTAGACCTTTTTAATTCCTATCAAACATATTTGCCGGCCGTAACTCATTGTTAGCTTGAATGGGTTGAGGGAGGGAGTTGAAAAAATTGACATAATTTTATAGGAAAGTTTGACAGTTGTTTAAGTTAAATAATTAATTAATTAATTGGTTATTTATATAGCGCCTCACTCCATACTAATAAAAGCATGCTCGGCGCGCTCACAAAATCGAAACGACAATAACGCTCTAAAATAGTTTTAAACAAGGTTTCGGCCGATGGAGGCACGAAACGACAATAACATTTTAAAATAGTTTCAAACAAGTTTTTTGCTAATGGATGTGTATTTGATCAATTTAGTTGAAAAGAAAAGTCTTCAAATTCTTCTTGAATGCCTTTTTTGACACAGAGTTTTTCAGTGTCTCAGGTAAGCCGTTCCACAGTGAAGGCGCCACAGATTCAAACGAGCGTACACCAATAGGGGAAGGGGTAGAAGAACTAAAAATTGTAACGTAATTCACGATATTTTAAATTTAAACTTTTCATTTTCAGTCTTTTAAATAATAATAATAATAATATTTGTAAAGCGCTGCCAACAAACATAATGTAAGCTCAGAGCGCGTTTAACATACAACTAAGAATACGGATATTACACTAGGCCAGGTGACAGAGCTAAATTGATGATAAAAAACAAGACAAAACAAATAAATGTAGCATTAACCGACTTAACCCATAAATAAGACAGTAAGTTTCTAAAGCATGTTAAATGTTATCGAAGGTAAATATTGAAATAATGAGTTTTTAAGTTCTTTTTGAAAGTAACAGTAGAGCTTGTTCGCCTCAGTTGAATGGGAAGTTGATTCCACACTTTCGGACCGGATACTGAGAAGGCTCTAAGGCCAACGGTCGTCAGAGAGAAACGGGGCTCTTCCAGAAGCGATGAGTTTGTAGAACAAAGTGTTCTTTGCGGGACATAAGGTCTGATTAGTGCCTTGAGATAGGACGGAAACTCGTATTTAAAAATGCACTGATGGCAAAGTAGCGCCACTTTATACTCAATTCTGGAGCGAGCTTAGAAGGGCAGTTCCCGAGTCTCTTTTAGACTTGCACATAAACAAACGCGCAGTACTTTTATGTATTCGTTGTAGCCTGGCGATTTAATGACATAAATGACATATATTTCTGTTGGATTTAAAACTGACAACTCTAGCCTTCATGTTTTTTTTTGGTTTAAAATGAGATTAAGCTGTTGTTGTTGTTGTTTTTTTTTTTTTTTTTTGGGGGGGGGGGGGTTATCGGTCAAAATCTAGATATTAGACTGCACAAATAAAAATCTGCTTCGACTGTTAGAATTTAAAGCCCATGTTATTCATAGTAGAAAAAAGAAAAAAGACAAATACAATTTATTGGTCTGGTAAAGAAGTATTTTTAAAATGTATGCACTGTTGTTTTACATACACATGATGTTAAGGTACAAGCGCCTGCTCTTTATTACCGATCGAATGATCGGTCACCTGGTACTATATATATATGTGTATATATGTCTGGAAATTTTCTTCAAAAGCGCTCTAACGATTATCTTCATGTTTTAATGCACTACTTGTTTCACCTAAAAAAAAAATCTACAGCTTTTCGGCCCCACAAATAAAAATCGGAAATGGACGTTAAACAAAAATACACATTAGATTTATCGTAGATATTGATTTTGGCCGTGAAAACATGCCCTTGCTCGACCCACATGTAGTGCGGCTTTCAAGAGCGGTGTTTTGTTGCGTCGCAGTTATGACGTTTCGGGAATACCCGTAGGCTTACTACAGCAGAAAGAAGTTTAATTTCTTGTTTAAACTACTGTTGCGCACCGATGATAGAAATAATTTAAAGCAAGACCAAGTGTAATTTATGTAATGCAGGGGTGTCCAAACTACAGCCAGTGGGTAACGCGCGGGCGGACAAATGATAGTATGCGGCCCTCGCGGCTTATTTAGATTTGAACGTCTACCAATATATTTTAGATTAAACTTCAATATATTTTAGATTAAATTTTAAAAAAAAGAAAACAAATACATATTTACGAATTATCTAATAGTGAGATAATAGTTTGCCGTTTAAATAATAACAGAATTAGAAGAACTTTCACCAAACTAAAGGTCTATTTGTAACTTTCTTTTATCTGACATTTTTTGAAAAAAAACAACCTCTAAAACTTTTTTTGTGTTTAAACAATGAATAGCTGTATATAGTGTACACTGTAGCAGATTACACTGCACTGTATATAGTGTTCACTGTAGCAGTATACACTACGCTGTATATAGCATACAACGTAGCAGTATACTCTACACTGTAAATAATAAACACTGTTTTAGTATTCACTTTTTTAAAAATTCAATTAATGTTTCATTAAAAATGTGTATGATTTGCTTAAAAAGGCCTACCAAAGTAAGATATATTAGAATATGTTAACATTGTCAATTTGAAATCTGGTAAACTAGAAAAGATGTAAATTCAGTATATTCGTATTTTCCTTATAACAATAGTCAGAAGTGTAATATACTGTTAGTTTTATTGAGGGGCGGGGGGGGGGGGGGAGAGAAATTAAACACATTATCTAACGAAGCCTACATATATTATGATCTTTTCATTTGCAGTCTTTTCAATGAATAACATAATTTTACCTTTAATTATTTAGTATTTAAGTTTAATGCTCAAAATTAAAAAAAAAATGTTTATCATACCATTGTTTTAATTAATCAATATTATATTTTACCGCGATAGTTTATTATAAATAGTAACACAAATGGAGGATATTAAATAATGTTAACACCAAACTATATTTTTTTACTTTTTTCGTAAAACAATGTTTGGAATAATACATTGAAAACATTGAAAATCTCTATATATAAAAAGATCGTGTTTGTGTCCCCACGGATCCCTATTGTGTCACTGACTTTTTTAGGCCTAGTCCTATATACTGTCTAATAGCTTTTCACATCTGACATGTGCCTTCTCTAGCTAAGTTGTTAACGTAGAGGACTGCTGTGCGTGCGAGCGGGTTCGATTCTCCAGTTAGACTATGCCTATTTTTTTTACCCGATTTACATTTATTCGTAGACCTTTTTAATTCCTATCAAACATATTTGCCGGCCGTAACTCATTGTTAGCTTGAATGGGTTGAGGGAGGGAGTTGAAAAAATTGACATAATTTTATAGGAAAGTTTGACAGTTGTTTAAGTTAAATAATTAATTAATTGATTGGTTATTTATATAGCGCCTCACTCCATACTAATAAAAGCATGCTCGGCGCGCTCACAAAATCGAAACGACAATAACGCTCTAAAATAGTTTTAAACAAGGTTTCGGCCGATGGAGGCACGAAACGACAATAACATTTTAAAATAGTTTTAAACAAGTTTTTTGCTAATGGATGTGTATTTGATCAATTTAGTTGAAAAGAAAAGTCTTCAAATTCTTCTTGAATGCCTTTTTTGACACAGAGTTTTTCAGTGTCTCAGGTAAGCCGTTCCACAGTGA
The DNA here is from genome assembly GCA_949126835.1 of Anisus vortex. Taxonomy (NCBI): domain Eukaryota; kingdom Metazoa; phylum Mollusca; class Gastropoda; family Planorbidae; genus Anisus; species Anisus vortex. Next base: position 24,779,620 of record OX421499.1, read on the forward strand.
AGGCGCCACAGATTCAAACGAGCGTACACCAATAGGGGAAGGGGTAGAAGAACTAAAAATTGTAACGTAATTCACGATATTTTAAATTTAAACTTTTCATTTTCAGTCTTTTAAATAATAATAATAATAATATTTGTAAAGCGCTGCCAACAAACATAATGTAAGCTCAGAGCGCGTTTAACATACAACTAAGAATACGGATATTACACTAGGCCAGGTGACAGAGCTAAATTGATGATAAAAAACAAGACAAAACAAATAAATGTAGCATTAACCGACTTAACCCATAAATAAGACAGTAAGTTTCTAAAGCATGTTAAATGTTATCGAAGGTAAATATTGAAATAATGAGTTTTTAAGTTCTTTTTGAAAGTAACAGTAGAGCTTGTTCGCCTCAGTTGAATGGGAAGTTGATTCCACACTTTCGGACCGGATACTGAGAAGGCTCTAAGGCCAACGGTCGTCAGAGAGAAACGGGGCTCTTCCAGAAGCGATGAGTTTGTAGAACAAAGTGTTCTTTGCGGGACATAAGGTCTGATTAGTGCCTTGAGATAGGACGGAAACTCGTATTTAAAAATGCACTGATGGCAAAGTAGCGCCACTTTATACTCAATTCTGGAGCGAGCTTAGAAGGGCAGTTCCCGAGTCTCTTTTAGACTTGCACATAAACAAACGCGCAGTACTTTTATGTATTCGTTGTAGCCTGGCGATTTAATGACATAAATGACATATATTTCTGTTGGATTTAAAACTGACAACTCTAGCCTTCATGTTTTTTTTTGGTTTAAAATGAGATTAAGCTGTTGTTGTTTTTTTTTTTTTTTTTTTTTTGGGGGGGGGGGGTTATCGGTCAAAATCTAGATATTAGACTGCACAAATAAAAATCTGCTTCGACTGTTAGAATTTAAAGCCCATGTTATTCATAGTAGAAAAAAGAAAAAAGACAAATACAATTTATTGGTCTGGTAAAGAAGTATTTTTAAAATGTATGCACTGTTGTTTTACATACACATGATGTTAAGGTACAAGCGCCTGCTCTTTATTACCGATCGAATGATCGGTCACCTGGTACTAGATAATAAATAGTCTACTGATGTTTCCAATACTGAAATGATGAAAGTGCCGATCCTAGGTCTATAATTAGATGAGCGTTCATTTAAGTCGTACGCTACTTCACCGATAACAAGTTTTGGTATCCGAGTGATTAGCTTAGTCAACCGGTGGATTGGGCTGTTAGAAAACAACAACTACGATTCCTTAAAATTAAGATTGCAACCATTGCCTTTGATTTATTGTGTTTAAAATCTTAGTTTTAAAACACTGGGAAAGGTGGAACTTTTGGAGAGGGTTCAAATTCGACTTTTATCTATCTTCGCCATTCTCTTCAACAAGAACTAACAACTGTATTTTCTTTTCCTAAGTGTGAGACAATACCCTAAACGTTTTGTTTATTAACAGGAAAGAGAGTCATGAACGTGAACTTTGTGTCAAGAAACGGAACTGGAACAGGTGAAATTTACCTGTTTATTAACACAGTAGACCAGATCCCAGTAGGTGAGTAGAGATGAACATTTTCGGTTTGTTTAGATAGTTAAATTTAAATTTCCTGGAAAAAAAAATAAAACAGAACAAAGTGATGCCATTTGTAAAATGCTTACAGTTTTCTGTAAGTTTACTTTTATACGATCGCACATTTATGGGTGTGAGTTCTTTACACGAAAAGGAAGTTTATCTTTTGTTTGGTAAAGGCACTGTTGATGATTAACGTGGTATTGAATTTCCTAAAAATGAAAATATTTATATACTTCCTTTTCTTTTTCTTTTGTCGACCCTTGAAAAGGATCATGTTTCTCTTAATAATGTTTTTATAAGAAAACCCGTAAATGCCATGATTTCATACGATTCTGCTCAGTTTCGAAACATTAATGTTCAATTTATAATATTAAAAGAAATTAAAGTTTTACAATTGTAATGTTCACAAGCAATGTAATTAGATCTATTAGCTGTGCAGACAAAAATATTTTTTTGTTGGTTCATACAAATGAATATTTTCCATTTAATTACACGTCGTTCGTCTTTCAGCTCCAATGCATTATTCACGAACACTATGTTTAAACAATGTAAGAGTAAAACGTTTTATATACAAATACAAAAATTCCCTTCTAAAACATTGTAGTTTCCTAAGACCAAAAAGGACATTTGTAGAAGTTTAAGATAGCTCTATATTAAAGTATACTGATTTTCATCACTAGAAGTAAGGTCGACAATTGCCATGTCTTCGTCGAATTTGATTAAGGGTAGCCTACTGTATCGATTGCCGGACTTCAAAATTCGAATGTCATTGTGTAGATTAACTTTTGATTCACTGATATATGAAACTGTAGAGATGAAACGCCCATGTTGCACTCCTGTACTAATTTCTCTCAAATTCGATGTGCTCCTTTCGTACAAACTGAGATCGGTTTATCATCAAGTATATAACCAAGGCTTGTTAAAGGTGACAGTTCTCCAACATAAGGTGGGGTTGGATGGTATTGAAAGTTAGTGAGTATATTTCGTAAGCTCAACAGGCACATTATTATTTTGATGTTAGTTGTATAGTGGTAGTGAAAGATAATGCTAACCTGCATATAAGACGTAACTTTTTTATTTCCTTATCAATTATAGAGAAAAATCCCAAATTTAAAATCAATTATAGCCTCACTGTCTGGAAACAAAGAAAAGGAATCATCACAATAGCTAGATAATACCAGGTAGGTAATAAGATGATATGTAAAGAGATTTAGTTGAAAACTGGAGACTAACTATACAGCGGTTTTCTTTCAGAGGGCTCTTTCCTCCAGGAGCCTCTCAAAGCTGGCTCGTACTCACTGACCATTGACCTCGATGCCGAACCTGACCCTGACTGTGACCCAACTCAAGACTTCTGTGAAGAATGGCTGCCTGGTCCATACGTTGCAACACTCCGTAAGTAATTAATAGTGTTTTAGTATCTATATTCAAGCATTACACCGTACATTAAAATATACAAAAAAAGCAGCAACTTCTTTACGACGTTCCATTAGAAATATTTTTGCATTTGAAGGAACTTGCTTTATTGTGTCTTCTTTAAGACTTTCATTTGTTTGTTCTTTTGGGATCAATCTTCTATGCCCTATGCGGTTTGATTGGTGACTTCTTTTGTGGGCTTTCTTCTTTTATATTTTTATTGGCTACTTCTTTTGAAATTATTCTTTTCTAAGAAACATTTTTGGGAGTATTTTTTAAGGACTTTATCTGCGAACCTCTTTCATAATTTGGGTAGAAGTTGCAGTAGAAATACTATTCTTCATTCATTCTTACACAAGTTTAGAATGCAGTAGTAAAACCAAATAGTTGAGTGTAGTGTTTAACAAATATAAAAAACGACAACATCGAGAGGGTAACAAATATTTATTAAAATTGTTCAGTTATATTTTTAAACTTTTAATCTTACACGTATTTTGCTTTATAAAATTCATTAGAGTTTTCATTCAAGCTATAGAGCTAATGTCAGAAATGTTTTAATGATCTCATTTACAGAACTGTGTAACGGAGAATGTGGCAGCAAACACCCACACAGCAGAATTTACGACACCAAAAATACCACATTTACCATTACAAATTAAGTGGACAAGAAAACCACCCCAAAGTTGTTTTTTTCTATCTATGCATCCCAGTCATGATTTATTGTTTTGTTAATGGTGAAGAGAGCAGTGGTTCTCAAGTTACACACATTTTTATAGAGTGAATGCCATGAAATAAAAAAACGAATTCGTGCTGTACCTAGTGAGTTGTGACTAGATTGAATTATTATAACTGCTTATATAGGCCTAATATCAGTCTTTCTGTGCGTATCATAGAAAATACGTCTTGTCTATTAATATATTAATTTGATTGTATTATCCTTCCTCATGTCTGTAAGAATGTTTGTAGTATTCAGCTATTGGTATTTACTTTATTTTTACACCACCCCTGATTGATCTAGACTATTCTAGACTACAGATGCATAAAAAGTGAAGTAAACCCAGTTCAATGACATCTATAGGGCATGTCAAGCAGCGTTCACAAGTTTCCGTGGCCACGGCATACTATGGGATTGTGTGGCCAGCATTGCGGGAGCCCCTAGAAACAATTTCATTAAATCGCCGGCAGGCCTCACTAAACATAAAAAAAGGACTTAATCCCAAGACAATCTTAAATCCATTATTTATATTTATTTGAAATCATTTTTCTCGGATGTGAAGCACTACACACACAAAAAAGTTACATATTATGAACATTCTAATACGTGTCACGTTTACAAGGGACGCATCGCGTTTCTAAAATATTTTGCTCCTATTACATAAACATACTATTTTTTATACAAGCTCAAATATTGCATCAGTACTCACTGGGATGGTATCAGCAGCGTAGCCATGATATTGGGGTAGGGACAAGGGCTGCACATGTCACATTAAGTCTCCCAGTGAGACACACCCGACGTTTCCAAAAGCCAAGAATTTTTTTTTGTTTTTTTTTGAGGAGGACAAAGAGGAGTAACGTGGTAAAATAAAAATCTAAATAACTATCACGACAGTTAGATCTCTATATGAGTTAACAGGTTTGTCACTGCATTCATTATATTATAGTTGATCAGTATTTGTTTTAAAATTTCTATTTAGTTATTTATTGTACTGTTTATTTGTATTTGATGCTGACTAGTATAACTTTGGCTTTTCATGGAATTGTTTCTGAAAATACCACATCTTTGTCTTAACGTCAGTCCTGTTTGTTGTACTTAATTCTATTTATAGAATATCTAAACAATGTTGCTTCAATTTTATTATTTAAAAAAACAGCAGAAATTTAAACTATTTAAGGGGCTGTCCATAAATGACGTCACGCATCTTCGTGATGAGGGAGGGGGCTGAAACATTTGAGACGATAAGTGAAAGAGGGGAAAGTAGTGTTTAAACAATATGACGTCACAAAAATGCGCATCTTTAAATGAAATTTTCACTTTAAAAAGTCTCACTTATTCACTTCAGTAATTATATTATTTATTGTGCTACTTTTGAAACCGGATATATGGAGGTTTTGTGTGTGTGTGTGGTTCGGTGCAAAGTTCACCAGTTTCTGTGGCCACTATGGGATTGTGTGGTCAGCACAATGCCTAGCCGCCTTTACTTTACCTTAACTTAAGTCAGGTACCCAGAGACTCATGGACATTCTCCAAATACTAGTCTTCACCAGGGTTCGAACCCAGGTCCTTCGGTAATAGCTTATGATGAATGCATGAACGAATTCAAGTGGATATTCTGCTATAGCCCCCCCCCCCCTCGGGTCACACACACACACACCAGAAATCACTAATCTTGCAATTCTTGCCACTTACCTTGCCTCCTACCCACTTTGCCATCCTTTTACCTTGCACTGAAAGTTTTCGGACATATAGTTAAATGCCATTAATATACAGCATTTCAAATGAAATTTGCTTGAAAAAAAAACATGTATCAATATTTGAGAGCTAAGTTAAAATTATCACAGAGGTTCTATCGCCAAAGCCGGAAGTAATTACATTTAAGTTCTACCCCCGGAATAGCAATGTTCAAACAGGCCGCATTACTTTGGGTTAGGATATTTTGAATAGATGGTGGTTGTGTCAGACAAAAGTCTAGTGCCCTTACAGTATACAACGCGGCAAATCTTTAGAAAGTAAGGCCAAGATTAGTCATAAAATGATTGTTAGAGTATTGATAATATTCTTTTTATATACTTACTGAATAATGTAACAAAATAAAGTCATGCATGTCAATATATAAACATGTAATGAAGCAAACATTATTTTCAGTGAAGTAATAAAATTTACAAATAAGAATATAGTAAACTTTATAATCTGCATTAAACATGTTTTCGGTTTCGTTTGCTTTATTAAAATACTGTCTATCATATCATGCAGTGTTCCATAGCCCCCCCCCCCCCCCCCCCAACGACCGTTAAGGTTTATGGATTTGAAAAAATCCTATGAATTATAAAGACATAATACTACACAGTGTTACAGCTGCGGGACCAACGGTTATTAAATGAAATGGAATGTGCACCAGACAGTCAAGAGTCACTGTCCGTTTGAGTTCAAGAAGAGGGAGGAGTAATGACCACCAGAATATTAAATTGTGACGTCCATCCAAGTTAAAATTTAGTTTATGACTCGCTGTTAAGTCAAAACTCTCTGACCCTTCGTAAAAAATGTATGAATTTTCACGACGACTCACTTAAGAGGACCAATATAATTAATTGAAGCGAACATGGAGACGAAGCATATTGGATGAGGCTGGAAGAACTGGAAAGAGCTGGGAAGAACTGAAGCGACTGACAAGAGACCGTTGAGATCGGCGTGCTTTGACAGAGGCCCTATGTTCCACAAGGAACCCAAAGGACATGATCATGATGAATATAATTAATTGTAGATTTATTACCTCGTGTGTGTCCGGCGTCAGGTTAGTGCTAAACTCTTTTCCGCCATTGACGTTTTTTTTCTACATAGACTACTTTAATTTTCAAGAGATTAAATTTAACATTGTTTCTTCAACTACTTGTTCGTATTGCTGAGAATATTGAAAGTGATTGAAGAAAGACGATTAATTAGTAATAATCCAGTCGGAACTCCTAGAAAAGATTTCATCAAATCGCAAGCAGGCTTCATAAACATAAAAGGTGACTTGAACCCAAGGAAATCTTAAAACATAAGAACATACTCTGGCTTTAGTGTTGCATTTATCAACTTCCTGGTGATTGACCAATTTTGAATCTGTTTTGCTTCTGTTTACATAGACTATAAATTAATCAATCAAACTCCCAGCATGATAGAGTGGCTATAATTATAATATTATTAATATGTGTTGGCAATTGCCAAAGAGAGATTATAAAATTGAACCAGATAGCGATTATAAAATCTCAATGACTATCTTCCCTTGCCTGTCAGGGAAAAAATATTTTATTTTATTTTTATTTTTGAAAATTTAGTTTTTGGCTGCCCATATTTTTTTTATGTAATGAAATGAGAGAAAAATATATTTATAACCTAGTCACACTGAAGAAAACGAAGTTGACCGATGTAATATGTAGCGTACTTTAAAACAAACTTTCTAGTCACACGAATCACACCTTGAATACTAACATTTTACAGATATAATTTGGAATTATTTGGAAATCTATGATTGTTTTTTTCGTAATTAAAGGAAATAGCACATTCAATAAAAGTCAAGTAAAAAAATTCATTATGAATAGCTACACAGTAATCTAGTCATATATCATTTGGCTCCCAGCAGTTCCCAGGCTGATGTATCCAAGTGTAAATATCGTCATAGACATGAACAGGACGTCTGGTGTGGACAGCTTTACACAGCTGACAGAATATGTCTGCGTTGGGTTGGTATTTTTCATAGCTGTACTTGTCAAATCAAGAAACATTAGTTCATTTTTATTTTAAATTAACAATGTTATAATATAATAATATGATGATATTTTAAGATGTTTCACTCATTAAGAAGTTTAAGACTGGCTTATTTGTTGATCCATATCTCTATTTGGGTGGATTACATATCGTTGTTGGCTTCTTCGTTCCCTGTCTCTAAATTGATCATATGATCTCCCTTGTCTCTACATCGATCATCATATCTCCTCCTGTCATTAAATCAATTATACATTTCCCGATGTCTCTGCACTAATCATCTTTTCCCCCTGCCTTTAAGTTAATTATATTATCTCCCCCATCTCTCGAAAATGATTATATTATTATCTTTACTCTCTACTCTGATCATCTCATCTCCCACTGTCTCTAAATCATCTTACCACACCTGTCTCTACATGGAATATCATATTTCCTTTGTAGCATTGATCATCTAATCTCACCATGTCTTGGTCTTATCCTCTTATTCCTCCCCGTAGCCACCTATATTGACCCTCTTATCCCCCCTGTCTTATATTAACCATATTATCTCCATTGTATCAACATTAACTCTCTTGCCTCCCCTTGCCTCTACTTTAACTATATGTATCTGTCTCTTCATTGGCCATCTTATCTCCCCTGTCCCAAGATAACCATCTTATCTCCCTTGTTCTTTCACTGACTTCTTATCTCTCCCTGTCACTATATTAGCCATCTCATCAACCCTGCCTATACAATAAAAACAAACAAACTAACAAAAAGAAGGTCACTACCCATATTCATTTTTGTTTATAAAGATTACCCCCCACCGTCGATAACAACAAGCATTATGAAAGCTAAGCGATAAGCAAACAATAATGTTATTGCTACTACAAATCATTTCAATATTGAATATCAAAAAATTGTTTAAGGATAAGTATGTAAATATAACACACGTTGCACTAAAAATGTTACTAAATATAAGTTATAGGCTGTTATATGCATATGTAAAATATTGGCACATTATACTCATTTCTCTATCTCTTTGAAATCTCCTATATTATTCTTCACTTTAAAAAATCATCTATCAGATGGCCATCTCTACAGGTAGATTGTTTTAGAGAAGATTTAGATCTCGATTTGTTGACTTACAAGTAGAGTTGACAATCCTATTTGTAAGCATCCACCTAACGGAATTATCAACCATTAGTAAAGAACTACAATTATAGACAATCATATATCTATTTACCTCTCCAACCACCAAGTGTCACACACATAGATACCGAGATACTGACCTGTTTTTCTTCTTCAACATGGTTATATATTTAACTTTGTCACGTGACAGTTCGTGCAAATATCTCCCGAGCTGCTCCGGGGAGTCGAAGTCTTGCGAGTTGACAAATATGCCAGGGGGCACCAGTTTCTTGTAATCGGCTCCGCCCCTGACAACAGGTAAGACGTCTATCTCCGGAAATAGGTTGAAGAATTTCTCGGAGACGTACTGACGGCAAAATGAATTCTCAAAGGACAGGTAAAACCTAAGAAGATTAAAGGACAAATTATAAATGACATATTTTATATAGCGCTATTCATAACAATTAGTCTTCGAATACGCTTTACATTTAGCCTCTTTTATTAAAATTAATCAAATAAGCATGTTTTAAAAAATGTCAATATTATCCTCTTATTTAATGGTGTTCGGAAGTTCGTTCCACCAGAGAGGTGCTACGACGAAGTAGGAGATACCGGCAGCACATGTTTTTCTTTTTAGCTGTTTGGTACCACAAATTCCAGACTATAGGTCTGGACATCCAGGCACCAGAGCGAGTTTGAGACGGGCTGTTGAGCTCATTGCTTCCTCCCCACCTAGTCTCGGAGCCTCTCGGCAGTGCATTGATCCTCGGAAGCGCAACAGGGACTGACCCTCATGCGTTCGCCCGCGTGTGTGCTCTTAATGTAAGCGTATCGATGGTTTAAACACATATCCAGACATTGAGATCCATATGTACAGAAGTGTGAGTAGACACCAGATTGACCAGTTCTATACGCCCCAGGTGCAAAGTACTATAGTTACGCCACATAAGACAGATAATACATACTATTTGTCCTGTATTGGGAGTAGATAGTAGCTCCAAAAGCATTGCAACTTGTTATTATTATTTATCAATATTTATTATTTAAAAAAAAGCCGCTCTTTGGTTGGTTAAGAGACTTACATACTTGTAGTCACGTGCTAGCATCTGAAGACATTGGTCCTTTCTACCTCCCATGGTATAGCCTTTGGTCCCGCAGCTGTAGTTCCCGCACTTGCCATAAACGTGAATTTGGACCTGAGTAGCCATCCTGCGGACGTAGAGCTCGCGCTTGGAGCTCGTTTCACAGTGGCTGACGAACCAGGCCACATCATATTTCTTTTTACGGTAGAGCATTTCTGAAACAGGGAAATCTGGCAATTTATTTTTGTTTTGTAACACGACTGCATAATAAATATCTTATCTTATATATTACAGAAGCTCCTTCTATTAAAAAAAAGATAATTGCGTCCTACGCTCAACCGTTTTTATTAGTGTTTTAAATGATGTTAAGTTACTGGTTTTCCTAGTTTGTTCAGGCAACCCATTCCCTGCCCGAACGCCACTCTGGAAGAAAGTGTACCTATATGCATTTGTTATTGCATAAGGGAAAGTGTTTTATCCTTATGTTTATCCGAGTATTTCAACAGGTTGTTATTGTGTTGTATTTCCAAGGTAGAGATTAATGCGTTATCTATTATTACTTCTTTACTCTTTGGCATTCTGTCCTATGGTGTTTGTAGGTAAAGTGATTAAACTATTGGTGTTGCTCTTGTCAGTTGTGAATATTCGCTAGAGTACTAATATGTATACACTCATTTTTTTAAATCTTAGTATGCTGTTTTCGTGTGCCGCATTAAAACTTTATAATACTCTGTGTGTCAGAAAAAGACCTTTTCTCATTCTGCTAGTTTTGTTTAAGGTCTTTAATCAGTGATTTCTATTTTCCTGTTGCTGTTTTCTATATTTATCGAATGACAAAGCAAAAACACAGGTGATATGTTGGGAGTAAAAAAGAAACAAACAATTAAAATGGGAAATAAAATGTGGCGCACTTGCGAGACAATATGGAAATAAAATTACTGAATTAAACAACCCACTACAACACAACGCATTTGGTTATAAATTAAATGATTAATATGCATTTTAGTTATGCATTAGCCTTACAGAGAGTCTGCCTCAGTCACCTATAAATAAATAAATAACAAAAGCAAACTTGAATAGATCTATAAATGATTTAAAAAGAAACGTGTCATTCACGTTATGTTTGTACCTCAAGTGGGTTCTATATTTACACAAATACGTCACTAAATTTACACAAAAAAATTTAAGCTCCGCCTACTGAGAACGCTCTATAAGGATTTTAAACATTCGCACCATAAAGTGTAAATACACAAATTAAAAACCTTTTCGGAATCAGACTTCCGAAGGCCGGTCGCCCGCCAGCCAGAAATATACATAACCATGTTGGCGAAGTTAATACAAAGGATTTAATTAACCAGCCCTACATACAAAGATTATCTGTGTGATTTCACTGTACAATATACAACCCGTGACACTGACCATAATCCTTTTCTGGGGGATCACGAGCCCGCAGGCCCCCGTAAAAACTCTGGAAGGTTGAGCCCTGAAAATATGTCCTCGTCCAGTTGAACTGACCACGCAAGGACGAATGGTTCAGAAGGTTGAACCTGATGTCCGTCATCGGCTCCCTGGTGTACATCAGCCATCTGTGAAACCAAATTATGCCCGATAAAAAAACTTACAGAAACTATTTTCTATGGATTATAAAAATATCTCGGGTCTAGAGGGTGTCCCTGAGTCTACCCAGCTATGATGGGGACCTGACAATAGTTGGTGTAAAGTGTAAAGTAAAGGCCGCTGGGCATTGTACTGGCCAAACAATCCCCTAGTAAGTCTGGCCACAGATACTGGTGAACTTTGCTTCACCGGCCCTATGGATCAATTTGGTCCAACGGGATCTCTATTGTTCACAAGAGACGTAGAGCTGTTTGACGATCCGCTTGTATGGAAGCTATGTGCTGGGAAATAACAATGTTACACTCAAGGTATGGAAAGTATTGAAGAACAATGTGACACTGTCGTCTTGCGGCGACAAGCTCAGATTTCAATTCCGAAGTTCTCGGATTTCAAGCTAGTGTAAAAAATCAGACATCTCCCCCGCCTTTTTTTTTTCCTTGCCGTGCCTGGAGGGTGTTTCTGGAGGGTGGAGGGTGTTTCTAAGTCTACCCAGATATGAGGGATATTTCATTACATTGTGGAGGGAGGGGGGGGGGGGTAAAAGGATGGGCATTGGGCTGTACCACACACCCCCATTGTATGATGTGGCCGAGTAAACTGGTGAACGCTGCCATCCAAGGTATCACTGTACCGCCAAGAGGCTCTGAGACACGGTGGGGAGGAAGCGATGTGCGCACCAATCCTGCCGCAACCCGTCCTGGTGCCTAGTTGCCCTTACCCTATAGTATGGGATTTGCGCTACCGGGCGACAGTGCAGGTATACGAGCGGGCCACCACGATAATGATCCGAGGGGAATTCCGCAGTGGGGAAAGTAATGTAGTGCAAGTGGCTAGCGCTCGGACAGGACCTTAGTGCCCCCCCCCCCTGGTCCACCCCTGAATATCGTTACGCCAAGGAGGCAATTTTTAGGGAATTATAGTATGGTTCAATTATCCCCTTAAACCGAAATGGCATAAAAGGGTAACTAGTTAGTTTTACACTATCCACATTCAAATCCTAATGTGTAATATTTGTATAATTGTAGATTGCTATTTATTGGGATTTTACAAACAACTGACCAAAATCCTGTGACCCTAAAAGTTCCAAACTGCTACTTGCCCTTCTAGATGTAAAATATATGTCAGTTTGATCTAGGCTTAAACTATTTTTTATTTTAAATATATCAAGGTTTTTCTAGGTAATTCTAGGACTAGCTAAAGTCTCTTACTGCTTACTATACTCACTACTTAGGATTAAGCTGACTTAGTCCACTATATACATCACACTTGCATTTAGTTTGTTAAACATTGAAATATATTACACTTTATTGGCTTTAAAATGATTAATTTTTCAAAATAAAATATTACATTACTCTCAGTTTAATGCCTTATGTATTATCACTACTTTACTCTTTGCCCATCTGTCCTCTTGTGTTTCTAGGTTTAGTTATTTAAACTATTGGTGTTACTCTTGTCAGTTGTGAATAGTCGCTAATTATGAACCTTGAAGCTCTTTTCTGAATTTGTTCTAATTTTATTGTTTTCTTTAGTTGATGGGTTCCATACAGATGATGCATATTCTAGTATAGGCCTAACTAATGCGAAGTGAATACCGTAATGCTGCAATTGTATAGTAAAAATAATAATTAGTCAGTAAAATTAGTTATATTACAAAACATAACTTGTTCTATATGGAGCAGCTTGCCTCAGAAACTGAGAAGTTTTGGTACAAAGGAGTCTTTTAAAATGTGTTTAAAGACTTTTCTCTTTAGCTAAAGGCTGTGTGCCTTGCATACCAATACATCTTCCCCTGCAATTTATATTAAGAGCGCACTGAACATTCTAAATGTAATAGCACGGATACTTACCTACTCACGCCTACTACATTCTTGGGGCATAGGCCACCAACAAGGGTTCTTAGATACTAGCGCTATATAAATAATCATTAATATTATTCTAGCAACAAATGTGGAAACTTTATTTTAATTAAAGGGAAATAACTAACCCTTTTTTTTGCGCTAATATTTCTACAATCTGTCTATGCGCAAACATTTTTTTTAAGGACACATTTATATAATGTTTCTTATTTTTCATTTATAAATGAATAAATAACTTATAATTTATAACTTGGAAATGCTCAAACTGTAAAAAATAGTTTTAAATTATATACATATTATATGACTAAATAATGTATAATATGTACACTTTTAAACACTACATTAACCACCCAGTTTATATGATTACACCCTATCTATACCCACAGTCTACAATTTTTAATTGGCCAAAAGACTATAAACCTTTTTAGTTTGACCCCGGAAAAGGGGCGTGGCCTTGAGACTCACTGACATATATTTCTTTTGGGGGCACAAAGATTTTTGTTCCTTCTTTCCATATAGTATTTTACTAAAGGTGTTGGGGGTTTTTAATGTTATTATAGTTGTTTTTGAACTTTAAACCATAAAAACACATGGAGATCTTAAACTAAGAACCTAGGAAGGGAATTGTTAAAAAATAACGTTTAGAGCTTCTTTATTTTTTAAAGAAAAAATTTTTTAGACCTGGACTCAATGCTTTGGACCTTAATATTATGGTCGATTCTATCGTGGTCACTGTGTCATTACTTTTTGTTGAGTTTCTTCAATGAGAATCAATGTAAAAAAAAAAAATTACGTTTAGAACTAGTTTTGTATCGAAAAAATAATAATTAGGCCTATAATGCTTTTATTACTGTAGGCTATTCAAGCTATTGCTTAACTTAGTCCTAGACCTAGATCGCTCGTTTTGATTAATAAAAAAGGCAAATATAATTCTAGATATATTTCATGTTGAATGTTTGATAGAGACAGACGCATAAGAGCCGATGCATCTTCACGAATAGGCCTATAAAAACCATAGCCATAGGCCATAGCAAATATTATGTTAAACTTTAAAAAAATATATATTGTTCGTAGGAAGAGGCTAATATATATATATATATATAGGCCTATGTCGTATAGTCGGACCTATGACCGTATGTCGGCGTAGGCCTATGTTTTCCATATTGAATATGATATATTATAGCCTAGCCTAGATATAGATGATATAGGCCTATAGGCCTATTCATATTGTGACTTATTGAAGTTATTGTCATTTCATTAGTCCTATGCATGAAATATTATACAATAACAGGCCTATAACTAAAAATTCATGAAGAAAACACGCACCAGTTTGCAAATATCAAATGTAGCCTATAGCATAGCCTACTTTCATATTCGCTTAATTATTTCATGCAATCGCAATCGGTTAATCAACACTTTTCTATAGTAAATAGTAAATATTTTCAATTGTTTAATAGTTTAAACTGTTTGAGCTTATAACCTTTAGCTTTAGGCTACTATAATAGGCTAATGTACTAATAGGCTAATAGTAATAGGCCTAGGCCTATAGGCAGGCTAATAATTAGGCCTATTATTATAGTAAACTATATGTGATAGGCCGATTCGATATGCTATATTATATTAAATAATAGCTATTATAATTTATAGGCCTATCCTATAAGCCATAAGCCTATATTTATAATTTATATAGGCCTTTAGGCTACTTTAGCTTAGCCTATTAGGGCCTATAATACTATATAGCCTATAGCCCCTATAGGCCTACTATAGCATATAGACGGCTATAGTCTATAGTCCTATAGTGACCTATAGCTAGGTCTAGGCGACTAATATGTTATAATCCCGCTTAACTACTTCTACATACAATATTTTAACGATAAAACCCCAGAACAAGTCAAACAATAGCATAGGCCTATGGGACATAGACCTAGGCCTTTTCAGAATCAAACTATGATGAGCTTACTTTGGCTTTTCAAGGTTCTTTTGTGACATCGAAATCGAACGATAAAAAAAATTAAAATAATTAAAAGTTACGATTTCTATTGCTACAAATAATAACTTAATACAATATAGCCTACGCGTTGATACTTCAACACAAACAAAGCTTTATAAATATATAACTATGTTAAATTTTATTTGTATGCTTAAAGACGATTTACTGATCGCTCGACGCCAATCTGTATTAACATAGTGACATGGTTGATGGTAACCATAGACGCATTAGGCCTAGAATGTATAATAAATGTTTTTTGGGTTAAAAACTGGTTCAAAAGGTAAAAGAAAAGTACAGTTCGCTCCCTAGCTTCTGGGTATAAAGTTTTTATGAATTAGTTTTTTTGTAAAATGAAAAGCTAATATAATTACGCCCAAAAACCACTAGGCCCCCAGTAAAATAACAAAGGCGAAGAAGGTTTTATTGACAACTTCTGCCCCCTAGCTACTGCGCATGCCTAGACATTGACCTCTTTTTTGGAATAATTAATAAAATGAAAAGGTCTATAATAATATGGACCGCTTGCTCTATTTTTAGAGCTTATTACAAATTTTTTCCGTGCGCAACCAATAAGACTGTCTTATATTACTTCTAATCTACGCTCCTCGTTGTTTCTTAAATGTTTCCGCTTTGTACAACTTTCGATTTTAATTTCAATTTGTCATTGAGAAAATCGAAGCGATTCAATAAAATGGAAGTGCAAAGGAAACAACGAATCGGAAATTCCGAAAATCAGTGTTTCGAGTCATCGTATAGCAGAAATACTAAAGCAAGCGGTCCATGTATAATATAGTATATGGTTGGCCTAATTATAAGAAATGATAATCATAAAGATCTCAACATAAGAGCTTAAAATTGGATAATTAAATAGCAGATGCTAGATGCATATCTTGTCAATTAAATCAAATATAATAGACAATAATTAACCATTAATGTGACAGAATAATAAAGTTTAGTATTTGATGTAAAATGCAAATAATAAAGATGAAAATCACAAATACGTAAATTTTTATTAGATAGACTAGATCTATACATATAAAATGCTTTAACAAATTTCCTCTATAAATCTTTAATCTCCTTTGCTTTTTGGCCTTGGTATTGCTACGGCACTAAATCAATTGTCTTGTAAATTATTTGTTTTGAATATAATAGAGCAGGTTGACTTTGAGGTTGTGGGCACACTGAATGATTTAGAAATCCTAGTTTGGCACACCATTAGCAAAAGGTTGCCGACCCCTGCTCTAAACAATAAGTTGCGAGGACAAGCTCGGTTTAGCCCATTATATAGACCTGGGGGATAAATGTAATTTGGAAGGAGCCGCGTTAATTGTGTGGGCCGAGAAAAAATTTGCGGAGGCAGAGGAGTTGGAAGAGAAAAGAAATTAAGAGAGGCCCACGCCAGAGAAGAAAGAAAAGAAGAAAGGGAGTTAAAGAGGTTAGATTTAATACAAGAAAACGCGAAAGTGGATAAAGAAAGATAAGAGAGGGAAATAAAAAAGTTGGAATTATTAAAAGAAAGCGCAAAGATAGAGGAGGAAAATCTAGACGGAAAAAGAGAGAACACAAAGGTGGGAATAATTTGGTGATAATGAAACTGGTAGGACTAAAAGTGGAAGATGGACCAGAGGAAAATGGACAACCTGATCGATATTTTTGAGAGAGAAGCATTAGAAAAAGGATTAGAAAAAAAACGGTGGTGCCACGAATTCAGAAAAAAATATATTAGGCCGAGGCTGCGTCAAAAACATCACGGAACTTGGCGCGGAGACTAACTATTCGAAATTGAAAAAGGAGATTCAGAAACAATATGGACTGACTTGCACAGGCTATGGTGAACAATTTTGGACCGCGCGGCCCTTTTTTTTGCCTCTTGGGAGGTTATCCAGCTGTAGACGGCCTGTCGCCAGACTCCACAGTCACCTGCAACCTCCTCACATGAATCCACGCCTATGTTCACTTTCCTGAGGTCCCGCTTGTACACATCTTTATATCGTAGAAGAGGCAGGCCTGTGGCTTGAGATCCTGCGGCCATCTCTCCGTACAGGATGTCCTTCGGTTTTCGTTCATTACTCATGCGCCTGGTGTGGACAAGCCAACGCAGTTTGCGATGTGACAGCAATGCATACATGCTTAGTATATTGGACTGGTTTAGGATTTCCTGGTTTGTTTTGCGTTCCTCCCAGGTGGTGCCTAAAATTCGACGCAAGCAAAAGCAGTGTAGGTGGAACGTGTTTAAGCGGTGTTCCTGTGACATATATGTTATCCAGCTCTCACTGTCATATAGCAAGGTGCTTAAGATACAAGCTCTGTAGACGGACATTTTGGTAGCTAGTGACAACTTGCTGTTTGCCCACACTCTTTTTGATAGCTTTGCCATGGCAGCAGATGCTTGCCCTATCCGTTTGTTTAGCTCATTTTCGATGGACAGATTACTGGATATAGTGGATCCAAGGTAGGTGAACTCTTTCATCCTTTGCAGGGTGTGATTTCCAATGTTGATGATGGAGACATCGGTTACACCTTGACCCATTACCTCTGACATTTACAACTGACTATGACTAGTAGAAAATACTAACATACTATCTGGGCTCATTAAAGAAAAGCTTATTCAAAAGTTCATTGATATTTTCTCCATTGATTTTTACGCTTTTATGTTGTATTTGTATACAGCTTGACCCAGCCCTTTAACATTATTTATTTCAACACATTTTTTTATTCTTGATACGTTCAATATGTTTTCTACTTTATGGCTAAGTTTTTTACTGCATCAATAAACTAAGTTTACCGATTTCCTTTCATCGAATACAGGCCCTTTAGATAAGTTAATGTTCTGTTTGACGTTTTAATGAGTTCATATGCGTTTTTTTTTCACTCTTAATGTTCAAGGTAGACAACTCTTGCATAATAAAATTTAAAAAAATATACACAAAGCTTCCTTTATTTTTCTCTCTTTCTTCCCACTTGCGTCTGAGTATTTCGTTTCTTTTAATCCCAACAAAGATAATATATAAGCCTTTTTTTTAATTCACTGCATCCATGGCACCAAAAGCATGACACATTACATCACAATCACTGATCTAAACAAATCAGTTTCTTAAACTGACGAAGCAGACGTGTTTGAATAGTCTCCCGTTGAACTTTTTAGCCGGGGAAAATGTTGTATCTTAAAATATCTTTCATGCGTTTAATCACTTAATTTGTCTTATATACCTTAAAGGTCTCCTTAAATTTGTTACTTTGTCTAACGTATATTTGTCTGATATATCTGATATGTTATACGCGTGTCTTACATAGGCCTATCGTGCACGTGTCTTGAATATCTTAAATGCATCTTATATATCATACAGTTGTTTTACATATCTTACATTTGTATTTAACGTGTTACTTCTTCGAACATATATTATATGTGTCTTTAATTTCTTACAAGTGTCTTGAATATCTTACATGTGTCTTGAATATGTTACATGTGTCTTGAATATCTTACATGTGTCTTGACTATCTTACATGTGTCTTGACTATCTTACATGGCTCGCCATATCAAACATTTACTTAGTATCCCACAACCTTACATTTGTCCGTTAGGGCGTTTCGGTAGGCGGACACCGTTCAGTCGAGCCCCGTTGATCAACACGAGATCTGCCTCTTCAGGGTTGGACGTCTCGACACAGTTGTTGAACTGGCAGCCCCTGAAGTTGAAACGGAAAGTGGTGTCCGGTCTTGAATTCAAGTCCATTATTTTCATCACCCTATGAAACAAAAGTGTTAAGTCTTCTTTGAGTTCATGGCTCTAACGTATAGAGCTTATAGTAACTTCTATCCAGCTATTTGAACACTAACATGGATTATATTAATTATTTGAACATTAACATTTATTATATTCATTATTTGAACATTAACATGTATTATATTAATTATTTGAACATTAACATGTATTATATTCATTATTTGAACATTAACATGTATTATATTCATTATTTGAACATTAACAAGTATTATAAACATCATTTGAACATTAACATGGAATATATTAATTATTTGAGCATTGACATGTATTATATTCATTATTTGAACATTAACATGTATTATATGCATCATTTGAACATTAACATGGAATATATTAATTATTTGAGCATTAACATGTATTATATTCATTATTTGAACATTAAACATTTATTATATTCATTATTTGAACATTAAAATGGATTATATTCATATAAGGTGTTTAAAATTATCACTTATCGGCTAATGTAACGTTTTAAAGCGTGGCTTTAATCCTTCTGGTAGGCATATCCACTAAATAGACATATTGGTAAGTGGCATAGCACACTGTAATAGTGTGACCTAAAGCCACTGGTTTGCATGTTGTCTAGTTTCAAATTCCTTTTATGTTATGCCCATCAAATTTGCTAGTTCCGGGGCACAATCCAAGACGGATCCAATTCTACAAGTTACACAAGTAGGCACACGTTAAAGCTCCTTTGAGCAAAATGTGGCTGCGCACCTACACAATTGTGATATAACCTAGAAAGTTTTCTAGCCCACGAATAAGAAAATGACTCAGAAGAAATCTTTTTTTATATATATCTGAGACCTTGAAAAATTTGTGAGTTCGTGACTCAATAAAATCAACACAAAGTTTTTAAGTCTAAAATAAATAGAATTAATAAAAACCTTTCAATGAACACGCTCGCACACACGCATACACCAACTCACCTGGTTTGTGGGACGTATTCTCGCCGCCAAGTGCCAGTAGAGCTGTTAGCGGCAAGTTCTTGTGGTCCGACCTGATCCCACCTCCTTCCAATAAATACTACCACTTGAACGGTGGTGACATAAACGACCAGACAAAGTATTCCATTGACTAGTTTTCGTTTTAGCATCGCGCCTTTAAATTTCTACACCCACACAAAGCTGGTTTATCTGTTAGGTCTTGGTCTATATATAGCCTACATCAGAATCTATATATAGCCTACATCAGAATCTATATATAAATCCGAGTGTTGCCAAATTTATTTTATAAAAACGCGGACAAGTTGCCCAACATGGTAAGAAATTTATGCCAAAAATAATATTATTAAAAAGTTGATAGTTTTGCGATGTGTACAATAGACATTTAAAAAAAAACAACAAAAAACAAAGCTGAATTTAGATTTAAATAAGCCAAATTGGCGACTAACGATAAAATGGGTCCTACAATAACTCTTATGTCAAATCGCATTGGTGGTAGGAAGTCTGCAGTTTTCTACACAAGAACACACCATTACAAGAACAGAAGCGCGTTTCGACAACATAATGATACACTAAAACCACAATATAAAAAACACATTAAATAGGCTAACACAACAAGGTAAACCTCATGAGAAAAAAACTAATAATGAATATTTCATGTCTTGAAATTACCTTGCCAAACACCAGGCAAAGACCAAACAGGCCGGAAATGTTTATTGTAAGACTATAGCCTTCAGTTTACGGACAGTAAACAATTTTATGAGACATTTATGTGTTTGATGAGGTAGAGGGGGAGGGAGGACTCGGTGGTAAAGTTAAGAAAGATGAACAACATAATTAAAGGGAAAGACCTGGTCATTGATCCCATGAGGAAGGCGAAGGGGAGTAAAAGGCGTCTTTGGAATTGTGCTGGCGACACACTCTACTTGAATGCACCAGCACGATGGCTTGTAAAGGAGCTATTCACCAGAGCCAGAACAATAAAAACAACAAGAAGAAACGGTATCTGCATTAAATTGTATCAAGTATCTTTATCTGTGTCATATGCTTTTCTATTCACTAAGGATTTTCGATCTTATAACCCAACCTTCAACACCCCCGTCATCGGGTATACGCCTTCTAGTTACAGTAAGTTGTAAATGATCACCGTAAAACCAAAATCAATCAATGCCCTTTGAGCGGTCAATGTATAAACCTCCAACACTTCAGTTCAAAATGTAACCTTTTATTAAAAAAAAAAAACAAATAATAGAATCTACAGCTTTAAAGTTTTAGTAATATTTTTTTTTTAGTTCAAAATAATAAACTCACTTCTGCTCAAGTGAACACGCCTTGTTTGTATTTCCAGCATCTCATGTTAAAGAGTCAATATAGAAAAGGTTTAGAAATGTGTTAGTCTTTGAATGTATGTGTGTCTCTGTGTGTGTGTTTAGCTACAAACGCAGTGGGCACAAACAACAACACGTCTTCTCAGTGAATACGGCTTTCGTTGTGAGTCGGTGTTGGTGACACTATTTAAACAGTGAGTTCAACACGACTTCGGACTTCAACAACACGCCTTCGCACCAACTTTTTTGACGAGAGTGCACAACTGGCTTGCTACATCTCATGCCTTCGTTTTTTTCACGGTTGCCAGTAGTCGCCTCGACCTTGAATATGTGACGTCATATGGCTGGACTAGGGAAATTTTCACTGTCAATTTTCTCATCGAGAAAGCATCGCAGACAATATCTGATTTCATTTTTGAATTCAGCGACTAAAAATCAAGGGGAGACTCGAGCAGAATTTGAATTTGTGAAATATTTAGCGAGATTTTAAAAAAAATAATAATACGGTAATAATATTGCACACTGCCGGGTTTCGTCTGGCGCCGCGGCCACCAAGAGCAGTACATTTAAATGTTTTCTTTTAGGACTTGAAAAGACAATCAAGAAGCTATTTCTTTTTTCCATAATATCAATGATTATATATGTTACGGCCAAAGCCCGAAGCCGGCCAGATCGCGATCTGGCCGGCCAGATCGCGAAGTGGCCAATATCACCTCACATTTGACCGGCCAAAGCCCGATCTGTTCTTGATTTCGGACCTTGGCCGGCCAGATCGCGAAATGGCCAGGAGCGATCAACCTAAGCCCGATTAAGAAGGTCATGAGCAGATTTTGAGGGTTTGTATACCGTAATTATCACATTAGGCTTATATTGATTAATTAATAATTAAGCTATATTACAAAATCAGTCAAATTAGTTTATTATAGTAAATTAACAATATTTAATTAGGCCGAGGCGCTTGGCCGTAACATATACACCACATTGGATCGGACTTTGATCAATAAAAAGTTACAGTACTTTATAATAATCAGTACGTTTTCTTGTTGCTTCTGTTTTTGCTTTGTTCTGACTTGTTTGTTTTGTACATTAATTGTTGTTTTATGTTTGTCTGTTTGTTTGTTTGTTGTGATCAAGGACTTGTATGAGTATTGGAGCTCTTAAAGTTTAAGTGGTCCGTAAGACCTGTACAGCCATGGCAGCCCAGCTTTGTACCCTGGTGACTGGAGGACCTTAAATGTACCTCAAGATTCTGCTGAGTGCAGATGATGATGACTTACCTCAATGTAATCAAAAGTCGTTCTCTTGGGGACAACGGTTTTCGGAAGTTTGTGGTGCGCTCGGTGATGCTTGGGATCACTAGCTCTAATAGTGTCCGAACAGTTGAGGGTCTCATCCTGATGTACGCGATACATTTTTCCTCGTCGTTCAAAACCTCGTCTAAAAGATGATGGTATTCCCCAAACTTTTCTCTCTTTCGAAATATGTGATGAACCCAGTACCGTTGCCCTATAATACCTTTTCCCGAGCCAATAAAATAGAACAAGCTGCAAAGCTGCAATGCACAGCGCCTCCATTTTGGAATGACCTGCGCGTCACATTATCTCTAGGCTCTCGCTGGCTAAAAGTTGAATGCACGTCGTATCGCGCACTGCGTTTGTGCCTATCTCAGTTCAATCGTACAACTTGCGTTCGGCTTAAGAGACGTGCCGAAGGTGTGTTGGTGTTTGTGCCCACTGCGTTTGCAGCCTCTGTGTACGTATAGTACAGTATACAGTGTATATTATGTTTGTGTTGGCGTGCGTTGTGTTGTGCGTGCGTTACGTATGTGTGATGTAAGTAATGAACCGTGAATATTGATGCAGCCTCTACGTTCAAGACTATCTTATATTGAAGATATTATTTTACAGGTAGGATTTTATTTTTACTCATTCATGGTCGTCCAGATGCAAGATCGTCCAGATGCGAGGTCGTTCAGATGCAAGGTCGTCCAGATGCGAGGTCGTCCAGATGCGAGGCCATCCACATGTTGCTACCGACAAGGCCCTCTTATTCACCCTTGTTATAGACTAACATAAATATATTGTATGAGGGTCTAAGGAAAATAACTCTTATAATCAAAATGTATATCACGAGTTATTGCCGCTATGTATTGCTCCTATGTTTCTAAGTCGTAGTGCGACGTTATGTTCATTCATGCTTTACACGAGAATTGAGTGTTGTTAGCTTTAAGCAGTGAGAATCACGGGAGTTGCGAGTCTGGTCATGTGACGAGGGAAGAGCGTATTTTTTAGTTAACTGCTAGCTCTGGTCTGAGAAAGACATATGTGAAAGAAAGTAGTATAACTGTATATAAACTGGACTTAGAGTGTTAGAACGTTTGGACGTTATGAAGATGTTTTTCGTAAACCTGGAACTAATGTTTTATTCTATATAATTGGATTTTATAATGTGAATTAAAAGTTATTTGTGCTGCAATAACTGTGTTATTAAATATATATAAATAAATTGAACTGAAAGTAAGTAGCTACAACACTTACACTGTGAATTATAATTACTACCAAACGAAGAGACTGGTGATAGACACTTTTATTATGTTGTTTAATGGTTACAGATAAATAAACCATTAACAATTCTCTTTAAGAGACAAGCACCTTGTTATTCAGCCATGTATCCTCAAAGTAACTTTGCCTTTTCACCGTTCGCAAATTTTGTGATTCTACTAAATTTTGCTATACTTACCAGGTGTGAATATTCAATAATAATGAGCCTTACGGTTTTTCCTAATGGTTTTCTGGCTTTTACATGTTTTCTTTAGTTGATTATTTCCAGACACGAGATGTATATTCTGGTATAAGTCTAACTAATATTACACAATCTATGTAGCTGTACATTATGAAAACATTAAAATTGTGTCATTTTATTCGGGGGGTCTATAATGTAATCAATCATTTTGCTGTTGGTTCAACTTATCGTCGGTGCAAAGACCTACAACACTCCAAACTGGACATACAAAAAAACGTCACGTGGGTGATCTCCATGGAAACAGAGCTAAGCGCTATATTATGCAAACTTTCATTCAACCATCTAGTGCTGGTGTAGACAAGACACTCAGAGAGAAAACAAAAAGAACCCGTAGAGTAAAGACATTTATTAGTGATGTATATTAATATATAACAACAAATATTACAAGTTGAAAATAATATATTATCAGTAAAAAAAAATGAGGCTGAGCTTATTATTAGAACATATTTATCCGCAATCCATTTAAAGTCTTGGCCTAAGAATTTACTTCAGCACGTTTCATTCATTGCACAGTTCATGAAATAAGCAGAAACCTTACGCGCAATTCTTGAAATGAGCGCTTCCTTGCACAATTAATTGTTTTCACTTTTAAAAGTCACTAGATTACGACGGCTCAATTTCGTGAACTGCGCAGTTACATGATCTGCAGCAAGTACATACAATGGTCTTTATGAAACAAATAATTAATGATAACTCTGTTTTCCAACTAAATTTTAATGTATGAAATTTATTGTTCCTGCCTAGAGCCCCAGTACTGTCGCGGTCTAATGAAATAAACTCGCATATCTTAAACAAGAAATAGCATTATAATTATATTCTAAAAGGGTTTATTTTGTAGTCTGTACACACACGGAGGTCATGGGCAGTAGTTTTATGGAGCGACTCCAAACAAGCTTTTTATTGTTCATTCTGTAACACCTATATATAGGCTACCTAGTATACTAAATGGGCGTCAGGCATGAAGATCAGGGGCAAATTGTTCACTGATCACCAGGTAAATTTAATAAAATAGTAATAAGTAGCTCACAAACAATTTCCCTAGTTACATTTTTTTTTGTCTCTTCCCCACCCACCTCCATCCTCCCCTCCTCTCATACCAGGACAATGTTTAGCTGGACGCGCATATCTTATAATTAGCTATTCATGTCTAAATTGTGCATCTTAACCATCTTTCAATTTCCATTTCAACTGAAAATAAGGCGAGTTGACAGCTCAAATGATTTCACTATTTGCTGAAATAATTTACATAGAGTAATTAAATACGTGAATGTCGAGAAGCTATAAGAAATTATTCGACAATTTCTTTTTAATTCTCCGTTACATTTTCACTTTAATTGTGTTAGTTTTTACTGTAGAGATATTTTTCTTCTTGACGTATTTTTTTTTAATGTTTTCTTTTTCAATAAGGACTGCAGCCTATTATGTTAATTTCATTTTAATAGGGGGGAAAAGACATTTTAAAAACTATTATCCTTAAAAATTCTTCGCAGTATTACTTCTTAAACTAATAATGTTCGCAATTTTCGTTCTCATTTTTGAGAGACATGTAAAATACTTTAATTATTGTAATTTTAGATAATCACACAGTTTTGTAAGAAAAAAAAACACTATTTAATTAATTTCCTCACACGTGTATAAACGATATGAGAAACATTTGCCGAACAAGGATCTCGTGACTCTGAAAGCTATTATTCATATTACAAGGAAAGATAACTCTAGTTATATATAAATACGTTTTTATCCATTCCCTCCCCTTCTGGTAAAAAACGTCTTGCCGCTCCGAAAAGAAAATCGAAGTTTTATTGGTGCGAGGTCATTAATTGTCAAACAGATAACTATTTATGTCATGTTTAATGGAGTCTAGGACCAGGGATAATGTTATGATAGGAGTGTGAGGGTTATACAGTACTAACATAGTGGTACGTTGAATCTGTTTTATTGATTCATTTCTAAACAGTATGTAATAGGAGTTAAAGAAAAAGGTGAAGAACATTATTTTTCAAAGCATCGTTTTTATTCTGTACATTTTTTAATATAAAAAAGGCCACACACAAAAATATTGTTGCTTAAATAATATAATATTTATAATATAGGCTATAGGCCTACAGTTTTTTTTTTTAACTAACTATATGCTACTAATGCGCTAAAAGAAAACTAGTTTTAGTTTAGTTTTTTAAGTCTAAATCTGTATTAGTTATGCAGTGATATGTGAACTAAGACACGATTGTTACACGATACATAGCCTATGCCTGTTTTCCTTCTCTCTTCCTTACAAAGTTTTTAAAATGTTAGTAGACTACAGTTAAACAATTTAGTTTAGTGAATTTTTTTTTTTTTACTTTTCATTAATTTTTTCAATGATGTCACGAAAATTAAAAAAATAAAAATAATTCATAGCCTAAATATGCACATTTAAAAACCAAACAGCCTCACTAACTTATAATTTCGTGTTACAGACATCACTTCGATATAGAAGATTATTGCTTATAGATTTATATAGATCTTCACTATTTGAGACTAGTCTTGCGTTTTGTTTTTAGTTTAAAATGTTAAGTTGTTAGTTTTCCAAACTTCTAGTTCAGGCATCCCATTCATTGCACAAATTAAATACACACAATAAGAATGACGTAATGGAGATGGTCTTTTACACTTGCAAAGACAAACACGATTCCTTGAAACGATAAAAAGGAGATTGCTTTATTTGCTCGATCGCAAAAGGTGTGATTGTGTGACAATTGTGTGTTGCTGTATTTTTTATTTTATTTTAAATACCATTACCAACTAAACATAAACTACAACTCTGTCGGTCTTTTAAAAAAAAATTAAAAATGGAAGTTGTTTAGACTGAAAAATAGTTCGTTTACAGCTGGAGTTAATCCATTAAGTTAATCTAAAGTCTAAAGCGTGGTTTCCCAAAGTCTTCTTTTACATGACTCGTTGTTTTTATACTTCTACTTTGTTACCCACTAACAATGTTATCGTTATACTTGTTAATAATAATGATAATTCTATTTTTATAGCGCTGCTAACAAACACAATGTAAGCTCAGAGCGCATTAAACATTGAGCAACAAACAACCAAGAACACGGATCTAATTCTCGAGGCTGAAAAGGATATAAAGCGCATTAATAATTCTTTACAAACACAGGAAAACGCTAATAAATGTAGCATTAACCGACCTTATATAAAAGTATAACAGTACGGGTCTACTAATAGGTAAAACAAGAGATAAGAAATTCTCCACCTAAATTTTCCAAACTTCTGGCATCTGTGCTCGTTAATGTATTACAAAAGTGTCCGTTTGGAGCTACATTTCGCGTATTGGCTTAGCTTATACCAGTTTTTGTATTATTTTATTTTCGTACTGTGACCTGGTAATTATTATGTTTTCGTTTCCCGGTACCGGTCTTGATCTAGAGCAGGGGTCGGGAACCTATGGCTCGCGAGCCAGATGTGGCTCTTTTGATGGCTGCATCTGGCTCGCAGACAAATGTTCGATTACTTTAAAAAAATGTTTCTTTAGACTCCTTTGATCTACATATTAATTACATTGCAGCACCAGAAGTCGCATTAATGGTAAGAAATACTCATTATTGATTAGCAACAGCATAACAGTGTTATTAAAAAGAATTCAGAGACATAATTATTGTAATTTTAGTGTTGAAATTACACAAAATTTACTTGAATTTTTAGTTTTAAACATAATGTATGGCTCTCACAAAATTACTTTTAAAAATATGTGGTGTCTATGGCTCTCTCAGACAAAAATGTTCCCGACCCTGATCTAGAGAATTACTTTTTAAACTATGACATATTATAATATAGATCAAGGATGTTCCATTAGAATGTAAATATTGGAATATGACGAGAACTAAGTAGGTACAACAAAAAAAGCAAAGCATGTGGAGACCAACTTTTGACTTTTTCAATTTCTATATTAAGAACGTGGTGTGTACGACCCTTTAAGATAAGATAAGATAAGATAAGATTGCTTTATTGATCCAAATAAATGGGAAATTGACTTGATTACATAAATTCCGTCTTTCAGCATACCTAAAACAAAAATAAAGAACCATTTATACTCAAACACAATAGACATTCACGCACACTATCATACCATTTATCATACAAGAAAAAAGTAGGCCTATTATTTAGGAGTCAGCTATTGAGCCATTGTATTTCCTGGCTGAAAGATGGTTCTTTTTGAAAGAGTCTCACTGACAGTGGAACAAAAGAGTTCCTAAATCTCTCTGTTCTTGCCCTTATTGAAAGAAGCCGACCACTTCGACTAGATATTATGTAACTATCATGTAATCTTATACCAGGGGTCGGCAACCTTTTGCTAACAGTGTGCCAAACTAGGATTGTTAACTCATTCAGCGTGCCAAACTGCCTAAAAGTAAACCTGCTCTATTATACTTTTTTATTAATATTATTTTTATAGAACAATTAATAATTTAACTTAGTAGCATGACCAAGGACAAAATCTAAGGAGATTATTTATAAAGAAAATGGTTAAAGTTAAAGCGTTTATATTTTGATCTCAGTTTGATTGAGAGGTCCTTTAGTGTGTTAGCATCCACTAGCAAGCAAGTAATAGCCTTAAGCGGAATAGATACTTAGTAATCATAAAAACTGGGTAGTTAATGTAATGTTTGAAAATATACATATAAATTATTTAGTCAGATAATATTTATATAATTTTAAAACACTTTTTATAGTTTGATCATTTCAAAGTTATAAATTGTAAGCCGTTTATACTTTATAAAAGGAAAAAAATAATAGAAATATTACCTCAAATAAAACAGGCTGATTATCTCCCTTTAATTAAAATTAAGTTTCTAAATTTGGTTCAATAGTGATGCCAAACAAGTTATGTTCTATTATATAAAAAATATAACTGACTAATTATTATTTCTTTATATAAATCCAACATTATGGTATTCTGTACAAGATGCAATTATTAGAGGATTAAAATAATTTATGTTAAAACAGTAGGCCTATTAATAATAAACATTTCCTGTAGGATATTAATTGTTTGTCCATTTTAGGAGTTTATCTTTAAAACATTAATAATTAAATAAATTACCTATTGTAGGTAAGTCTCTTAATAATATTTAATTAAAAATACTTAGAAGTACTTATATTTATGCTTAATTGAAGAAGATGAGCATAAAAACTATTTTAACTGCAATTAGTCTGTATCAATTAATGAGAGGTGAAGTATAAATGACCTCTTTGTATACTTAATAGAGCTTTAATGTGCGATAAAATCTGTTCATAATTGTAAGTTGAACCAAAAGCTGAATGAAAATAGCAAATGCCTAGAAGTTGAGAATAGTACATGACTTTCCTAAGCAGCTTCCTTCCAGAATTTTTCCACAAATGGTCATATTTAGATGCCCATTTATTTTTTAAATGTTTAAAAAGATCATTAAAAAGATCTACATCTGAAAAGTTTGTAGTAATATCAAACCAGTTAGGATTGATGTGGTATGAGTCCATCAATTTGAAAGTCTTGCCTATGATTAGAAAACTCCGCTTTGAATGCTTCGATGTACTTCTGAAAAAAGCCCAACTATCTTAATATTTATTTTAATTATAGGGATGTGCACGTAGTTAAGTGTTTTGAAATTGATTTCACGTCAAGATATGTCCAGTTTCAATGCAACTCCATTTCAGTGGTTCTTGTAAATGCAAGTTCAACTCACTGAAATGTGTCGCTATGTCATTCGGAAACATCGGCTTCAAAAGTCAATTTTCCTCATTCAGAACCGTAAAATGTTTTTTTTTTATTTATCAATAAAAAAAACAACATCACTTGGCGGTCTTTCGCGTGCCGTTGAAAATCGCTCTGCGTGTCAAACTTGGCACGCCTGCCTTAGGTTGTCGATCCCTGCTTTATACTTTTAGCTCAATGGTTCTCGCATTGGCTTCGCGGAGTCCTATGGTTTCGATTTTCTGAGAAATCTCAAGAGTTCTGAGAGAACTAGACTACCTCTGACCCATGACATTGAATATCTATCTGACCCCTGACATTGAATATCTAATATTGTCTTTAAGAGAAAAAAAAGTTGTAAGTTGTTTTAGGGTTTCCGTCGCCTAAAAAATAATCATTTTTTAAAAACACTGTTGTGGCTGAATACACTTTATTGTAACATTACATTTTTTTACGGGCATAGAATAGGTTACTGGAACTGGGTAAAATATGAGCTGTATGGGTGAGTTAAATGATTGCTCATTTTTTTTTTTTTTTTTTTTTTTTATTTCTATTTAGGTGCTCTAGAAGTCAGATTGTGTTTACTGCTGTGCAAGGATTGGAGATACACGACCAGTTTTGACCACGTAAAAACATTTAACGGAAGGCCCTCGATCACTTGGTTTTTGGCAGTCACAGATCCACATCAGGCTAATCAGTCCCGAAACTGGACGAATTCTTCTATTTAGTTATTACAGAAGCTACGACTTCTAGATCTATACAGAGGGTATAATGTTACACTGTAGTTCTTTGGAGGTGTTGCTAAAGAGATACTTTATTTGTACGAACTAATTTAGAACATCAAATAGTCGCACTTAGTGAGAGGTGCAACGCGCTATATTTTTCCCTCAATAATTGCAGTAACACTTATTGTTTTTGCAACTTACACAGTTGAATATCACGTGACTGTAAAGCAAATAAAATTAATGCAATGACAATAAAAGTAAAACTTTACTTTGTCCAGTTTTGATTGCTAAAAAGTTCCAAAGAATGACATCATTATTTATATTTGCAATATTTATTTTTCAAATCGACACAGCAAGATTTACAGTAAATCTATATTTACACTTTCTTTTGAAGCTCATACTCTATATGTGCTAGTTACGTGCTAGCTATAAATTAGTTATGAGCTAGTTATGTGCTAGTTATAAACTAGTTATGCGATAGTTATGAGCTAGTTATGTGCAAGTTATGTGTCATTTATGAGCCAGGTATGAGCTATCTATGTGCTAGTTATTTGCAAGTTTTATGCCATTTATGTGCTAGTCATGAGCTAGTTATGAGCTAATTATGTGCAAGTATTATGATATAGTTATGAACTAGTTATGAGCCAGTTATGATGACGCCCTATATTGTCACGCAGAACGCTTTACCCAGCAATACAGACATGGAAAACACAACAGAAGTCTTTCTGATGGAAACAGACCAAAGCCCCGAGTCAGCGCTGAGCGACGAGGTTTACGCCTGGTACCTTATCATTGCAGGGGCCCTCACAGGGGTCGTCGGCTTTCTCGGGGTCGTCTTCAACGCCGTCAACGTCGTCGTGTACGTGAAACTGGGCCTGAGGGACTCGGTCAACGTCGCCCTGACCGCCCTGTCCCTGGCGGAGCTGGGCGCTTGCCTCGTCCTGCTGATAATGAGCTGCTTCGGGCACCCCGACCTGTCCCTCACTTACGTGCCCGTGGTCTACCTCATGAGCTGGATGCACATCAGCTTCACCCGCGTCGCCAGCTGCCTCACGGCCTTCATCACGCTCGAGCGGTACCTCTGCGTGGCCATGCCACTGAGGGTGAAAACTCTGGTAACCTCCGGAAGGACGCTCGTCATCGTGGCGTTTATCTACGTGGGCATGACGTCGAGCATGGTCCCGCCGTACTTCGCCAGGAAGATCGAATCTTTCCTCTTGCCCGGGACGAACAGAACCATATTGACATTTTTCTATCGGGACGAAGGCAGCCATGGGATGGAGAACATATCGGTCACCATCAACAACGTGGCCCTACTCCTGGCCTTCGTCGTGGTCTTCGTCGCCACGTTGATGATCGTTGTCACTTTGGAGAGGAAAACGAAATGGCGCAGCGCCGTCACGTCCGCGTCGGGCAACGACTCCACTTCCGCCAGGGACCAGAAGGTCGTCAAGATGATAACTCTGATTGCAGCAATATTCATCGTGAGTTACCTCCCCATTGTTGTGGCAACCGTAGCCATGCTGAGCATCCCAGACTACAGCGTTTTAGGGGCGCTCAGCAAGCTCTTCACCTGGACGTGGGGCGTTAATTTCATACTGGAAGGCGCCAACGCCGCGTCCAGCATTTTCGTTTACCTAAAGATGAGCTCCAGATACAGAACCGTGTTTCTGTCATTGTTTCGGTTTCGCTCAGAGGTTGGCTTGACCAGGTTACATTAAACAGGCGTCTAGTGTGAATAGATACAGTTGCTAACAATTGTTGCCATGGAATTGAGTTACAGATGTGTTGCAACTAAGAAAAACTCATTTCTACAAATAGAAAAATACTCTCATATTTGTGTGGAAATTATAGAAGAAATCTGCAAATATAAGAACAGTTTAAAAAAAACCCATTTAAATTGTGTCATTATGTTTTTGCAATTCTACTAAGGTCTTTTTTGTGTTAAAATATTAACTTCACATTAAAAAGTAATAGGAATATAAAGTTCAATATATAAATCTATATAAATATATAAATATATATTTTTTGTGTTTTAAATTATTATTTGATTTCTTTTGTTACGTATATTAAGAATAGCCCCTCAAAAATAAATTAAAGATTTTTACGCTTTTTTGTTGTTGTGCTTTTGATATATTTTCTATTTTACATACTATTTTATTATTTCTCATTTATACATTTTTGTCTTTTATTCTTTGTCTGTACTATGTCTGTAACTGTTGACAGCGCATAGAACTGTTTCAAATGGGATATGCGTTATACAAGTCTTCTTCTTATTATTATTTAAAAAAATTGGATAAGCATCATCATCATCATCATCATCAGACACGTGACTTTCGTCTTGAGGGTGCTACGACGGTGCGTGTAACCAGATTTCTCCATTCGTCCAAGTCAGAAGCCGTTTGCAGAAGTGTATCAAGAGGTAGCTCGGTCCACTCTTTCAGGTTGTCCAACCAATTCTTTTTCTGGCGACCTTTTCTGCGTGCTACTTCCACTGTACCTTGTAGGATGGGTTTGGCCAAGGATTCATGCCTTACAGTATCATCAAACCATCTGAGCTTTCGTCGTTTTACAGTTGAAAGGGATGCCTTAGGGCATTAGCAAGTATTTAATCTCACAAACATACAAGTAATTAAAACTGTAAAACAAGAATGTTTAAATTATTGAAACAAACAATAAATTTAGCACTGAAGAAAATCTATATTTCTCACCATAATCTTTTTATTTTTCGAAAAAAAAAGGTTACCAGCTCCTTTATAGACAGTATATAAGTTGGTTGGTGTTCAGATTTCTACTTTTATTTTAAATTAGATCAACTGTACAGTTTTAGTTTGATAGATATTTTGTGTGCAGCAAGTTGTATTTAATTTCTCAATTTGTATGTATCTGTTGATTTACTATTCAAATATGAGCCTTACTGATACCTGTACAACATCAAATGAACACTCACTTATAACATCAACTTAACATTTCCAAAATGAAAGTATTAATATTATAATTATAAGCTTAGTGAGATTATTCTATTTACATCAAGTTCTAATTCACTTGAAGGATTCCTTCCCTTTACCCGTTCATCTAATAGCGTCGATCTTTTTAAAAATCTTTTGTAGGCCTACTTTATAATAAATTCGCTAAACATTCTAAAAATCTTCGGAAGGCTAATTGACCTCTTCCCTTCATCTTATTGAGCTGCAATTCGGCACATAGACTGACTGCTGATAAAAACACATTATATCAAAATTTAGCCCAATCCTCTCAGATATTATATGCCGAGAATGGGCCGTATTGCTGATGAGAGTTAACACCCTTGCCCCTTATACAAGTCAATCTTTTATGACTGACTTGTAAATTACAAGTCAGTCATAAAAGATTGACTTGTATAAGGGGCAAGGGTGTTAACTCTCAGCAGCAATACGGCCCATTAATGTCAGTTACCCATAAATATGGCTAAACGATGAAAGATTTGCCATTTTCTTCAAAGAAGACTGGAAAAGAAATAACTTGTCAATTCAATACAATTTTCTTAGGGGCCTAAACCTATAGGCCCTAGATCTAGGCCTGTTATTAGCCTATATTTCATTTGGTTTTTACGTGTCTTAATAAATGTATAAAATATTCAGTTTCATTATAAAACTTACTCTTTTTATTCAAATTTCTAACAATTTTACTAATTTTCTCAGAATTCATTGGGGATAACACGAGATACCTGGTTATGAATTTAAAAGATCAAAAACAAAAACCGAACAAAACACACATAAGCAAAGTAGGACATAACTCAACTTCATTGGTTATAAATGAATTTTTATATGTAAAAAAAAATATTCAAGAAAAAAGACATTTTGTTTTCATTGATTTCAATTTGAACAAATAATAAAAAAAACAACAAGAGTGAAATGACTTTAAAATAATTTCTTTAAAAACAAACAAGTAAAAAAAAATAAAAGAACTATTTTTCTCTTCACAAAATGAACAAGTCAACAATAATATTTATCTTAAACAAATCTACGGTAGTTTGTACTCTCTGCTAAACAATAAACAAAATGGGGGTCTCGGGGAACAGGGTTACTGAACTAAGGTCATCTGGTCTATATCAAATATAATGAGTGACAAGGCTTATGATCAGACATAGAAAATGTACATTTGGAATCGAGTCCCGGCAGTCTTCAAGTCAGGAGATGATAAAAGAGAGATTGGAGACAAGAAGAAAAAAAACAAAATGTCTGGGGATGGAGCTATGAACTAATCATCAAACCAATGACTAGTTTAAAAAACAACTCGTAACAGGAGAGTAATGATTTTGCAACCAGGCCTCTCGTTACATGAAGAAATTGATAAAGTTGAACTTGTCCAATAGAATACACAAATTATGATAAACTGTTTACAAAGTAAAAATTTAAAGTTAGACTGAATGTGAACATTAAGTTGAAAAAAAAAAAATACAATGATAAGAATGTTTTAATGCTATTTTTGTCTTCACATTTCATCAGTTAATAAAATTAAATGAAGTTATATAGTCTGTAAAAAAATATTTTGATGAAAAGCTTTCAAAATGAAGCAGCACTCAAAAGTGAGGTCATATATTTGACCATAAGAATGAAATTGCATAAGATTTGAATAACAAAAAAGTTTTGGCTCACAAAAGCTCCTCCCTCCTGGCAACCAGTGTCAAGTTTTGGACTTGCCAGCTTGTACTTAGCCCTTTTTTTTTATTTTATACAATTGCAATTAGTTATGGTTGTAAACTGAAAGAGCACTTAGGATTAATTGCAAGAAATTTTGGCCAACACAACAAAATTTTTAATATCTTTCTTTCATCAAGACAAACAAATAACACAAACATGTATTTACAAATGAACAAAAGCAACATGAACAACAATGATGTACGCCTTGTTTTGTGTACAACTTCATTCTTAATTATAAACAATTCCATTGGTTTCATACAATTGTTTACATATTAATGTTACTTTTTAAAAACTAATATTCTTCATTAAAACTTCATTAAAACAATGTCCAAGGCAAAAGTAGAACAAATAATCTTATAAAATGTACACAGAAACATTTTAAGCAAAGCGTACACAAATGTTATTTGTTTAGTTTTCTAGTTTCAAAGCAAACTTTTGTAACAAAAAAAAAATTTCATTTCTCCAAAACATTTTCCTTATCATTAAGGTTGAACAAGCAGTTGAGTGAAAAAACATTTGCAAGGCAATGGACGGCTGCGAAGATTTGCATTTATATGAACAGAAACAAATTGATGACCACACATCCAATTCTAAATCCTGTTTGAAATAGAAAGAAACAAATCTCTTCCTAAATATATCCATTTGTCATTTGATATCTAACAGCAATCATTAAATAGTTATTCTTTACTTAATTATGCTTTTATCTTTCACTGAACAACACACAAAATATTGTGAAAGAACATAAACTCATCAACTAAACAAAACCTAAACTTTAACCTGTGGATATGTGGCCAGTTTTTTCAATGGTTTGTAACCAAAAGCATTCACAGAAACAAACAAAACTTGTAAAAAAAAAACAATTGAATGAAAAGACACATTGTTTAAATAAATAAATATATGTGTATAAATACAGCCATGAACTAAGCACATATAGAGAACCCGAGAGTTCTATAATCCCAAGAGTTCTCTAATAATGTTTTGGGTGGATGAGACAGTTCACGCCGGAACACAAACAGTATGCAGCATCATTTTGTGGTAAAGGAGACTGTGTGTCCAGTGTCCAACATGGTAACTAATATAAATAATTATAATAATGACTTTCTGAATTGTGAATCGAGCTGTTTTAGTACAAAACAGTCCTCATATAAAAAAGAACCAAAGAATGATTAAAAACTTCCAAACATGAGAAAAACAAATGAAAAAAAAAATGATCCATAACAAAAATTTGAAAAAAATTTTTATTTATATAAAAACAAAGAAGCTGCTTAACTATTTTATTAATATTTATTAACATTTTTTTGCAAGATGCAAAAAAAAAGAAAAAAAGATAAAAGTAGGGGGGGGGGGGAACCAATAGCCACATATATTGCACATCATAGATTTGTGAAAATAAATAACTCGTTTGATAAGCTCAGCTGATAGCGCTGGTGCAGATATACAAATAGACAATCATTGTAATGTACATGTATGAAGGTAAGCAAGAACTATAACCCTGTGGGTTATCGAAATATTCTAAACATCAGTGCAGCAGAAGTCTGCACGCAAAACTATTGCATCAATGCAGTGTTGAAGTTTCAAATCTAGTTTAAAGTTGACACAAGATATTTAAAAAAAAAAAAAAACTAATACAATACAAAGAGAAAAACACCCAAAATGTTTTTTCAAATATTTAAAATGTTTCGCCTACGACAAAAAAAAAGTTTAAAAAAAAAATTGTTTCAATATTTGTAAAAAATTTCCATGAAAGACTTAAACAATTTTTTTTGTTTGATCAGTAATCTTTGAATCTGTACATTTTTTGCAGAAATATGTAAGAATTGTTTTTTTATAAACATTTTATATAACTTAACAAATACGTATATTTATATATATATATATGTATGTATTTATATAATGATTAATAACAGTTAAATATAGTGACAAAATTCTGTCTACTGTTTAACTCAACCAAGATTAATAAGTAGCTACTGATTAGTGGTTAACTTTAGGTCAATCTATTGAAGCAGATCAGTTCTTGGGTTGATTATACCTGGGGAGGTGGGGGGGGGGTGTTAGTGTGGGAGTTTAAGTCTGTGAAGGCTAAACTTGATCCCCGAAGGCGTTGACGACCATTAATTCCTCCGTGTCCAGACCTCCCTTTAGAGTTCGTCTCACTGAAACAATAGCAAGAGGCATAGATTTAGATCCCTAATCCACACAAGTAGATACTTTATCTACATATTATATCCACATAGATACTCTATCCATATTATAGATATTTTATCCACTTAGATACTCTATCCACATAAATATTCTATCCACGGATACTCTATCCACATAGATAGGACAGATGCTCTACCCACAGAGAGAAAAACATTGATGGATACACATAAAAAACACAACAAAGATTGATTATTAAGTACCGCAGTTTTAAAGTAAAGAACATAGATACATTTCAATTTTTTCTTTCTCTTTTTTTTTGTTTATTTGCCTAAACTAATAATTAGTTTAAATTTTTTGTTAACTGGGTTTCAAATATAGTTAGACATATGTGATGCAACCCCACTGAATGGTACTGAAGTCGGCAAAATAGGATAATTAGTTTTAGGTATTGAATTAAAGCTAATTCATTTATCTACATGTTGGTGAAAAAATCTTTAAAATCCATTAATTAGTTCAAAAGTTATTCAAAATTACATAAGTAAAGGTAAGGGAAGTCCTTTTAGAGAAAAATGAAAAATAAAACAGTATCGATTTTTTTTAAATTTAACATTGCAACAGATAATTAATTATTTCCAGGACAAACAAATATGAACTAATCGTCATGAAATTTAACAAACATAATCATAATGAATTAATACACAAGCTGTTAAAGTTTTAAATGTTTTAGGTAATATTTATTATATTTTTATACAATTTAATGTTTAGAGGACATTTTCCGTGATTTTATACAAAAGCTGCATAAAAACACATTTTTTAGTAATTTCTAAAATACATTTTAGTTTGAAAATTTCACAGCGATAAGTTAAGGCATTCAAAATTACAAATCAATAATAATTTAAAAAAACGACCTAGGACACTTTTCTTCAAATTTTTTGCATTTATTCTAAAATCAGTTTTACCGACTTCCGTACCGGTTCGTAGGGTTGCATCACATATTTCCTTTTTATGTTAACACCCTCTATTTATATAAGTTAATAAATACTTTAAACATTAAAAAAACAACAGAAGACTCTCAAATGAAATTACTTACTAGCATATAGACTATACTTTTTTAAATTTCATTACACAAGTGAAATATTGGCAAACTATTAATTTTTTTCTCTCAATGTAATATTAATTTCTTTAAATTAAACAATAAAGAAATGTAAAAATAGAAGTTAAATAGGTAAAAAAAGAGATAGACAGGAGCTGCAAGTGAAATGTTAGTGGCAGGGGGGGGGGAGGGGAATAATAGATCAAGAACAAATACACAGACCATGCTGATATCTAGAATGGACAAGTACAAAATACTCATTCAGTTCAATATCAAACAAATAACCCCCCTTTTTTTTTGTAAATGTAAATAATCTAAAATGTAAAAACAAAAGAAATATAAACATTTTGCATAATATATATTTTAAACTTGTTTTCTTTGCCAAAAATGTAGAGATCCGTAATAGTTCAATACAATAGTAATACTAGCAGCATATTGTAATGTTCTGATTGATCAAAACCTGTTCACTGACAATTGTAAACACTCATGATAGTATTCACAAAACAACAGCACACAATATGATTTAGTCAGAAAACACACAAAGAAAGGTTCTTGAACATACATCATTTTTAGTAGTGCACAAATACACACTTGTGATGTCAGTGTCAGTTATCTTTTTTTATACTGCGTCAACTCTAGCTTCACTGGATAAACTAACCCAGAAACATTCAATACACACAGACAGACACACACACATATTTTAAAGTAGGCCTACAAGTTGAATGAACCTCATAAAATATTCAACTCCTCATTGATCTCAATGGCTTCCATTCCCATGATTGGTTGAATCTAAAAATATCTTAAAACAAGAATTTGGGAATTTTAAAGCAGGGCCTATATTGAATAGGTCTTCTACTACAACATACTACTCCACAAAGACCAAGGATGAACAAAGTCAATATTATTTTATACAGTTTAACAACCAGAAGCTCTAAAGTAGTTTAGGTAACAGAAAAAATTTTTGAAGACCTGTTTTCTTTTTTCATTCATTGCCAACCAGTACATTTGCAATGATAGTTCTGCCTTCAAAGTTTGAAGAGTTTTCACTAAATTTTCACAATAAATTAAAATTTGCTTAAGTCTTGTAACGCAGCTACTAGTCCATTTTTTTTACCAAGACACCCATGGGACTGTCTCATGCAATCTTGTAAACAGCATCGCCCCCTTACCCCACCCCCCTCCGCACTAACCATCCTTCCACCCGCTATTTAAACCAGTGTGCTGTTAACTTTATAACTAGCTTTATAACTCTACTTCTTAATCAAGTCGAACATTATCAATTTTTTTGTATTTATATACATGGGGACAAACACTAGCATAGAACACTTCACAATGCACATACTTTTCTTTTATATACATGGGGACAAACACTAGCATAGAACACTTCACAATGCACATACTTTTCTTTTATATACATGGGGACAAACACTAGCATAGAACACTTCACAATGCACATACTTTTCTTTTATATACATGGGGACAAACACTAGCATAGAACACTTCACAATGCACATACTTTTCTTTTTTCTATAGAAAACACAAAACAAAAAGATTTTGTATAGAGCGGGATAGAAAGCCAAGAAAAGAAAAAATTCTAAACTAATAAAACTATTGAAGCAAATCTTTCAGTGGCAAAGATCTACAGTTCTTGGGAAAAAAAAAACAAAAAAAAACTGGGATTAATTGAAGCATCAAATGACAGGCTGTATCATGCGGGAATAAATAGCCAACTTTGTATTTGCAGACAGCACTGCACAAACTCACATATCACTCCAAACACACAAGTCCAGAAATACTGCTAACAAAATTCTATGCAAATAGGTGCTCAAACCTCAAACAAGGGAAAACAAATTTATTTTCTTCTTCTTAACATGTCTCTAGAAAACTATCCACATTTAGAAATTCACCAAACACAACAAAAATTCTTACCACAAAAAAACTTGTCAGTAATAATTTTGCTTAATAATTAGGTTTCATAAAAACCACAACATACAACTCAAAACAAACAAAACGAAATCAAGAATTTTCAATGCAGCAAAAAACACACAGTCTAGCAAATGACCAAAAAAATAAAAGACAGAAATACTAAAACAAAAAAAAAATTGTAAAAAACTGAAACAAGAAAAAAAGTTTTTTTTAAAAGATAAGAGAGCGTCAGGCCGTTACCTAGAAATCACTGTCCCAAAACGCTGAGGAAAAGAGGTAACACTTTGATTTGCATATGTAGAAATGATTAGATCACACAAGCAGACATGAATGAGATGCTAAGACTTAAAGTACCAGTGAGACAAGAGAAATGTACATGAATACAAATTAAAAAAGGCTGAATAATACATATTGAACATTTAACAACACTTGGATGGCTAATTCATTATATGGAGAATGTTTGTGAATACAGGAAACAAAATAAAAAGGATAATACATGTATGAGAAGCAGGAGCTGTTGTCTATGAGAAGAAGTCTAAAATGGAAACCACATACAATATACTTACAAGACTTTCTTTGGCTGCGAGATCTCTTACGCTCACGCTGTGGTCTGGACGTGGGTGCCGTGGCAGTTCTGACACAAGCCTCTAGAATCTCATCATCACCGGTGTCGTACATGTCTGAGTCGGTGGTCATGCCGCCTCTAGTGGAGCCCATTGACCTGGCATCTGGACAATAGTGACATTACTTTTAGCTATGATTCTTTCACACTTTTATTACTTTAGTCTTACAATAGATAATTTTCTTACAGACTTTATAACCAGTTAAGAAAAATTCATAACGCTTCAGATAAATTGCACAGACACGTAAATATAAGGGGGAAACAGTTCACGGATATGGTTCTTAATCTAAAATCATACAAAAATTCCCTAACTTGTACAAACTTGAAAAAAAAAAAATACACAAATCAACATTCATTGGCATGTGTGAAATTTCTTAATGTTAACTGACAGTACACATAGGAAGTACGGTACAAATTAAAAAGACATTTGAGAATGTTTTTTTTAGTTCTTATTTAAGAAAAAAAACATGATGAAAGTTTTATTAGTGACGTCTCATTTTAACTACATGATTATTCACTCTTTTTTAAAATTAGTATTTTTCACACGGCTTTGTCCATTTTAGTTAAATGCACAAACTTTCTTAAACCTTGGGTAGTTTTTCACAACCTTTCACATAGGGGCCTACTTAAAAAATATAGTTTTCCTAAACGTTCAATAATTCTATGAAACCTGATGGAGACAGCAGACAACAAAACTTAAAGTTTCAGAATTACACTGTGAGAGCAAGACTGACCTAGTTTCCTACGATTCTTCTGTCCTGGTAAACCTCTCTCATCAGCACTTGTGTAGCCATTCTTTAGAATTGCATTCAGGGCATCATCACTTGCTGCATCTTTACCCTTGAAATTTTCAGTCTGTTCAAAGCAGGTAAGGGGGGCGGAGGGGTAAAAAGAAAAGATTTTGTTCATATGAGCCTAAATTCAATCTAATAAACAAATCACAGACTTATATACAACACTGTACTCTATCTATGTCTACTTTAACTATTTCTTTTCTGGTGGTAGGTAAGTATAGGTAGGCTACCATCTCAAACAATACCTACGTAATTGCAAAGTATTTATTTCATCTTCTTTCGTCAATCACCTCTGAATAAACATTCAAATATCATACAGGGGCAGGGGCATGGATGTCCATTGCATAAATTAAAAAACACGTGTTTGTTTTAGTTAAAGTTGTGAAGACCTTTTTTTTTAAAAATATTATTGAAACTGTGATTCTGTTTTGTTTTTTTTTAAATTGATACATAATACCTGAATTTTAAGTATTGAAACAAAGGCACTGCATGTTAAACATCTGAACAAAAAAATACCCTTTCTAAATTAAAGGACCACAAAAAATATTTCAAAATCTAAATATGGCAAAATCTAATATAAAAAAATCTTGAGCTAAATATAACAAAGTCTTTATTTGCATTGTTCTGCTAGCAAAAATCCCCACAGGAATCCTTTAAGTTGCATGTGTGATAAGTCCCAGACAAAAGGTGTCAGTTTTACAAAAAAGGTTTGTTGAGGTGAAAGAACTCACATCTACGATCATCTTTCCCCTGGTCTTCTTCCTTTCTCTCTGGTTGGCCTTCTTCTGCAACATCTGCAAGACTTTGTCCCTGGTGGTCCTGTACTCTAGAGCAAACTCACTGATCACCTTACAGAAGTGGTTGATCTTCATCTCGCGGGCATCGTTGACAGCGAAGGCGAGGAAGAGCAAAAGTTTGCTGAACCTGTAAGGAGAAAGTGGCGGAGAAATGGCCTCAAGGAATGTGCTAATGAAAGGCAATAAGGTCAGAACTTAAAATAACTATTGCAAAGATGTCATTTAAGTTTTGACATTGTTCTTACAAACAGATGGGGGTGGTGTAATTAAGGGAGTAAAAAATACCTGTTCAAAATTCTCTTGTATATTATATGCAAAATCATAATCCTCTCTGCTGCGTCCGCAAGGAATAATGACATCCTGCAAGAAAGAATTCGTTAAGTTGATGAATGCAAGAAAATATCATGTAATGTCATGCTGTACAAAAAAATGAATCTAATACAAAAAGAATGGCATGACATTATCTGAACAATTCAATACACACAAATTTGCTTCCAAAATTCCTAACAGAATTATTTTGTCAAATGATGGTGGAATCTCATCAATGAAAAATGCTTTTTCTTTAGTGGCATTAGCTACTGCAGAGGTTGTCAACCTACGGCAAAAAGGCAATTCAAGTCTCTTCTACAAGAAATTAAGTGCTATGTGCATTTAAGCTTTTGGCACCCTGAATGAATCTTTTGGCACCCTGAATGAATCTTTTAGCACGCTGAATGAATCTTTTAGCACGCTGAATGAATTAGAAGACCTACTTCGGCAACCTTTTGATAATAGTGCGCCTGAGCTACTGTACCATGACCCATGGCAAGAACAAAAACAACAACATCTGTGCAGCTGACAGATTCATTGAACTTACTTCCCCTTGAGGTCTGTGGAGCTGCCGTCATGTTTCAATATGGCACGGAGGTGATCCCAGGAGGACTTGCAATCATACTCCATCTTGTCCAACTTCCTGGACAGCTCGTCCCAATCAACCTATTGTAACATTTAAAAATTATCAATCACACAAGAAGTTTACCACGACATTTCCTTAACTCTAACCTGATAAGAGCTAAACAGAAGAAAAAAAATCAGGTGGAACAAAGGTACATCATATACAAGGGGCGGGGGAGGTGGAGTTGACTCACCCTGGAACATCTTGTGATTGGTCCAATGTCCGAGTACAGGTCTGTGGAGTCTGGAAACTGCTCAATGATCAGTGTGCAGAGGTGGTGAAGAAGGGAGTGCTTGTGAACTGTGTCCTTGATCTCAGGCACACGCTGCAAGAACTCAATGCTGAAGGCGTGAACCTAGAAGACAAATACATGGCTGCTTACTGACTCATGCTAAGAAAATATGAAACCCCAAACAATATGTTACCATAAACTAAGACTTTTAATACAGATATAATATACACATGATTTTAAAAAAAATTGTCTGCACTACCAACATATATATATTATAAGATTTGAATGCCATGATTTTTTCAGAAAAATATTTGCAAACCAGTAAGATAACTAAAGGTAGCGGCCACCATAGATACAAAAGTTTGGATAGGCGCCAAGCAGACACTTTCTTAACCGCTAGGTACGTTAGCTTACTAGTAAATGAAAAGTAACATTTAAAATAGGCGCCAATTTCTACCCACACTTCTAGTTACGCAGCTGTTACAAACGACTAATTTTTTTCAACGAGGCATTAGTTTCCATGTTTACTCAAGTCTTAAGTCACTTACCACAGCACCATTCAAGAAATTTCCCATGGCTAAAATTCCAGAGAGAATGCATCTGAAAGTTTTGTTCTTCTGCAAGTCTATGATACCTTTCTTCAGGTCCATCAGGGGTTCTGCTATTTCCTGTAAGTAAAGTAAATTGTTTTCATTTATCAAGTATCTCAGTTCTACAACTATATAAGCTTTGCAAATATCTTGGCTTTGGCTTTTTATTAATGTCCGAGCTTTTAATTAAAATCTCCACGTTACATCTATCTCAGTTTTATAATTATATCAACTTTACAAGTATCTGTTTCACAAATATGTCAGCTTGACAAACATGCGGCAGCTACTCACCTGTTCTAACTGTTCATAGTCTAGCTTGAACAACCAGA
Source organism: Anisus vortex (assembly GCA_949126835.1). Taxonomy (NCBI): domain Eukaryota; kingdom Metazoa; phylum Mollusca; class Gastropoda; family Planorbidae; genus Anisus; species Anisus vortex. Next base: position 24,824,168 of record OX421499.1, read on the forward strand.
GCTTCAGCCTCGCCTCCAGTTCAAAGATGGAGGAAAGGGTCAATAGGAACTGTTCAGCCGTCCCTAATGGGATATCAGGGTTGGCCATCTGCGCTTCTAGTATCTTGGACTTCTCCTCCTCTGTTGGTATCATCATATTCAAGATTTTCTGCATGGTTAAAGATAGAGAAAAAAATCCAGCTACATAAACAGAACAATAAGTCTGCCTGCCACACTGGTGAGGTTCATTAGAATTAAGACGACTCCACTGAATAAACATGTCAGCTAATATTAAGCTGGCCTTTGCCATGCTTTGTCCACAGAAAACATTCTTTGTCATTTTCTATTTCATGAAATAAAATTCCCAACAGATGAGGCAAGCAAAGTTTAAAACAAAGCCCACTAAAAGTATCCCTTTCAGATCATGAATGTCCTGCCCAGTGGAGCAGCGTTTCAGCATTTACAGCTCACAGTGACCAACTGCATGTACTTTCCCCCTAATTGTGAGGTACCCGTAGGAAGTAGACTCTGGGACAACCCTCTAGTCCCTGGGGAACAATAAAACCCTGGGGCTTAGCCTGGATTTTAACTCAGGACCCAGGGCATGGCAATCTGAACGCCCTGCTGCTGTACCACCACATCCCATCTTTAAAAGTATGGTCACACTAAAATGTTGAAAGAATGGTCACTGAGTGTTAAGCCCTGCCAGTTGGTTTTCCTTCAGTGGAGTCTTCAAATTCATTAGGCAACAAAGACACAATTATACAAAGAAACTTTTAAATATAGAAGGCACTTAACCTAATACCTCTTAAATGATGATCAAATAATATATAATACTTGTAATATAAATGATAGTATGAAAATTATAGAACAAGGAGTATACTATTTAAACTATATAAAGTTATGATTGTATGATTGTGCTAATCATTTCAGTATCATCATGGCTGTGGTCACCTCTATTCCTTCCTTGTTCATGATGGAATTGTCCATCTTGAGAATGGCCGCCTTGATAGCTCTCGGCGGAGGCAGGACCGTCAGGCCAATGTTGATGGCGTTCGACCTCTTGGGGTCCAGGACAGTTATCTCCTTCTTGCCGCTGACGTCTTGTTTCTACATTAATGTTCACTGCATTATTAGCCAGCATTCAGAATATGTTTTTTTAAATTAATTTTTACAAACATGCCCACAGATAAAAAAAGATAAAAAAAATAAATTTTCTTCATAAATTACATTCAAATTCTATAAAAATAACATATGTTTTGTTTTACAAAAAAAAATGTATAGCCTTAAAGTATTTAAAGAACCCTTTTTACTTTAGCTGGAAGAGAATGTTAAATTGGGAATGTAAAATACTGTATATGTAATACAAGCACTAAATGCTGATAGAGACCTTGTCTCATAGAAAAAAGCAATACTGTTTATAGTGATATACAATATATCTTGTAAGGCTCTGGGATATTCACAATTCATATTACATAAAAGTGATAAGAGATTATTACATCCATCACCAAGATTGAGAGAGGTAAGCAGCCAACATGTATTTTTTTAAAACCTATTTAGCGTCGGTCTGCAAACTTACAATGTCAGGAGGGAGGAAAAGGAAGCTTCCAGGAATACATATTAATTAGGGGAAGGTGGAGAGGGGTTCAAACAAAAGGGGGCGAATAAAAAAACAATATCCAAAAATACCGCAAACAAATAAATAAAAAAACTCAAAAGGGGGGAACTAACTTCCACCAAAAGTTATCAGGGTAAACAAGGGAAAAAAAAATTACCGGTAGACTATTTTTTTTTAAAACAAAAGAAAAAAAAAATTACCGGTATTATTAATAGGAATGAAAAGAAATCAAGGGTAACCAAAGCATGGTGATTAGAAATAAAAGAAAAACTGCCAAGTGAGCATGCTAAATAAATACTATACTGCTATCTCTCCATAAATAATAGTTTATATTTTCAAAATGTATATAGAAATCTTGAAGAATTCAATCTACTTACAAAATATTTTTAGGGTGCAGGAATTTAAAAAAAAAAAGAAATCAATAGAAATAATGAATCAAAGAATGAAGCCTAAAACAAATTAACTAATTAGAAAAATATTTTGTGTGTCAATTTATTTGTGATGGTGTTTGGGGGTGTCAGTTCAAAAAACAGATGTTAGCCAGGGCCCTGGGGAGAAAAGGATTCAAAAGGGACTAAGAAACAACAACAACAACCCTCAAAACAAAAGAAATCTGGGATAAAAAGGGGGGATGAAAAAAACAATTTGAAATAATTGTCTTCCGAACCTTATCTTATTATTTGCAGTAAATGATGAAAAAAACATATTATATTTTGATCGCATAAAAAAGTTAAGAAAGCCTAATATTAGGTCAAATAGACTGAATTATTGATGATGATGAATGAGCAGGTGCTGTTAAGCTGTGTGCACACACACCGAAGCATTTCTCTTAGTCACAAGCTCACACAATTAACATGAATAAGCGGCACATTTTAAATCACTGCCAACGTAGCAACAGTTTGTGTTAAATGTTTTCCTTGCTTTAAGCCACACTTATTTTTTTAAAATTATTTTGCAAACAATGGACACAAACATTATTACACAACCGTAAAAACACAAATTACTTTTTGTTCTATTTTCAACTCAATTTGGGTTCTGCTTACTTTTTTTTTTAAAGAAGGGGGTAGGTAACTCTGCATGCCTTTTGCACAAAAAGATTTTAGTCCAAATTTTCAATCAAGGGAGAAAAGGTTTATGAGTTTCGGGATTATTTTCTATAGTTTTTTTTAAATACTTTTAAAGTATATTTAAAACAAAAAAAGCATATCTTACCACTTCCTGGAGAAAAAATGCATAGAACATGCAAACATGTTTTTAGCCGCCAGTCAACTCAGCCCCAAAGTCATGAAGAAAATAAGAAACAATTAAACATCTAATTGCAAAAAAAAAAATACTAAAAAAAATAAAAAAGCCTGGCCAATGGAACGTTTACACAACACAAAGGCAGTTAATGGCTTTTGATTTCACCATAGAGTAGTAATCCATAAATATATTTATTATATACACACATTTAGCTCACAACAAGAGTCAATGTTTATGAATTTACCTTATTTTTTTTAAATTTTGAATTTTTAAAAATAAAAGATTGACCTCAACCCAAACATTAAAAAAGGTACAAACACAACATTTTTATACTTTAAAATGTATAAATATAATCATCCTTATAATTTTGTTTAAAAAGATAATTTTTTATGATTTGAAATATGTAAGGGAATAATAAAAAAAAAAATAATTTTTTTTCAATTTCAATAAAGTTTGTTTCTTTGACAAATTAATAATATAAATCTGTGACAACATTGACGACATAATGACTATCAAAAAATTAAACACATCTAGAAAAGCACTCTTCACTTTTTTAAAACAACAAGAACAACATCAATACATCGATTAAAGAAGCTTGAATCCTTTCCTAGTCTAATGTTAAACAAAATTTAGTAAATAAATTGATAAAGATTATGACTATCATCAGATAAATTAATTAAACAATCTAGCAGACTAACTACTCTTTTTTTTCTCTTTTGGTTAAATAAGCAGTTGACTAAATGAACCAATGAGCAGTGTTTTAGATTTAACAAGTAAAAACCAATGAATAAAGTGAAAAATGAATTAATAAATAATTCATTTGATGATGGAGATTTTTCCGTAGTTAAGTGTCATGAAAACTTTATAACTTTAAACTGATCAAGGCTAAAATTTGGTCAATTTGTTGTAGCTTGACAATTACTATCGGATGAAGACCAATAAAACTGCGAACAGGTATTGTTTCATTGGAAAAGTAACATGTATTAAGATTATTGCTTTTCATATTTAAAATTTATATTTTACAAGCGCTATTTAACAGCTTGTCTTGTTACTAGCAAAATATTTGTTAAAATGCTGCTGTTCAGATGAACCTTGAAAAAGTTATCGCTTTGATGTTATGCAAAAGTTTTATTTGTTAATGTAATTAAGTAGACAGTGAAAAAATAGGTTTCTTTTTAGCATAAAAAAATGTTTCATCTTGAATATTATGTAGCTGTGTAGATAGAGATAAAATAAATACAGCAACAAAACAAGGCTTGCCTTAGTTTTGAGTTCACTGGTTTTTGTCTCAAAAAGATGCTCCAGCTTGTCTGTGTCTATCTTGATGGGGACCAGCTGCTTCCATATGATCTCTCCCTTCATCACAGGATGAGGGTCCACACCTAGCGTACGCCAGTGGAGGCGGACAGTCTTTTTGCTTTTCTTCAGGTTTGCACCGGGAGGTGGCGGCAGGGCAGGCCCTGTGGGGGGCGGTGGGGGACCCCTTCCCCCTGGTGGGGGAGGGGGTGGAGGCAGTCCACCCGGGGGAGGAGGAGGCGGGGGGCCTCCACCAAAAGGAGGAGGGGGAGGGGGCATCCCACCAATACCTGGTGGGGGTGGCGGACCAAACGAGCTATCAAAAAACATTTTTGGAGTAGAGAAGACATCTTCATCGTCTTCATCCTTGAGATCTGTAAAGTCCATGTCCTTGATCATCAGCTGCCTTTTCAATCTTCTCTGGATTCTGTCCCACTGCAGGTCACTTTCTGTTTTCTTTTCTGGTTCAGGTGGCGGGGCCTCTTTTGGTACAAACTGCTTGTTCAGGCCGTCCTTGGCCGCCGAGATAAGGCCGCTTGTGTCCCCAGCGGGCCGCACGGCCTCTCTCAGAGCGGGAAGGTCCACGCCTTTCAGCTTGTTCAGCATGCCCTTCACCTGGCCCTCTCCCGTTGATGGCGGGAAGCCGTTTGTTTCAACCTTGGGTGGTCCTGCCTTGATGCCCATGTCACCTGGGTGGCCCTGCTTGTAGGCGAGCCAACGCTGGTTGCTGGATGGGCCAGAGTCATTGAGTTCTCCGTTGATGGCGTTGTTCCTGGCTTCTAAGGAGTTTGGCTCCAGCTGTGCCTCGGCAAAGCTGTGATAGGCGGAGTCATTTGGTGAAACTTTCCCTTGAAAGTTTTTATGGTCTGAAAATGAACATTTTACAAGGTAAAAAAATGTATCTAAAGAATCTGGCAAAATTGTTTAAATGCTTCTAGTTTAAAACTAGTTTTTAGAAACTATATTTTTATATAATATAAAGAATTCTGACAATAGTTACTGACCCAATGCTTCAAAAATCATTTTAAAAATTCATTTTAATTCAGTTTTTTTTTAAAGTTTTTATAAACTATCATTCCACCATTGAGATCAATAGAAGAAAAAAATTACAAAAAAGAAAACAATCTCTCAGACAAAAACATAAACCTTAAAAACACAAGCCTTAAAATGGCCAATGAAATAGATCAAAACATGCAAAGAACTGCTTCACTCAAGATGCAAATGTCACTGTTATCATATCACTAGGTTAAAAGCTATAACAACATGGGTACTAATTGATAAACTTTATACAAATAATGGGGGCAGAATTCTTACAAGAAAGAATTAGTATTTCAAATGTGCATACTGAACAGGAAATTTTTTTATATAAATTAATGTTAGATAAATAGCGCCCATGTTATTCATATTTAAATATATACGTATATATGTAAACTTATACATATTTATATAAATGTGTATATATAAGTGTTTACTGTATCTTTATTTCAAACCTTACCCAAGTCCTGATTTTCAAACTTATCCGAGACACCTGGCCACTCATCTCTGTTTGAAAATTCTGGTTTGTAAATTCTGTTCTGGTGGTTATAAAAGTTTGGATGGTGAGGCTTGTAGTCATGGGCTGGCGCTTCACCCAGCTGAGAATTTCTGCTGCTGGCCCTTTCCTGCAACAGGGAGTGGTCGCCGAAAGACATGGAGTCAACACCCGGCCGGACCGTGAAGTTCGCTGGCACTGACGTGTTGGGCTGAGAGACGCACTGAACCCCTGGCGTATCGTTCTGGAAAGACTCTGACTGACTCAGCCTGGGCCTCATGGAAGAACGCCTCCGTGGCTGGCTCTGTGAATTTTGCTGAAAGTTCTCGGAACTCATGGGCGTCTCCGCCATAGATGAGTCATTTTTATTTTCAGGGTCTCCAAAGCCCACACCGCCTACCTGCCTGTACGTGTTATAAGTCTCCCTGCCTCCTCTGTTATTGTAGATTTCAACAGCCTCTTTGTTATTATTATACATGTCTTTCTCCATCAACACATTAATGTCATTTTCTCTGTTGGATGAGACCCAACCAGTGGCTACTCTGTTTGAGAAATTGTCCACATTGTTTCTATTGTAACCACTTTGCACACTAGTGTCTCCCATTGAATTGTACACATTTCTGTCCCGCCTGGTAGCATTGTATTTGTTTAGGTCCTCAAGGGCTTCCTTGCTTCTACTGTAGTTAACCTCAGCCCAGTTTCCATCACTTACACCGCCGGGAACATCAGCAGAAGGCAAGGCTTGGCTGTGCTCTCCTCCGGCGTTTGTTGACAAAGAGGACGAGGATGACGTTGACATCGGGGAAGAAGGGGCCGGGGAAAAAGAGCCGGGTAAAGTCCCAACCTGGGTGAAAATGGTTGGGAGACTGTGTCGAGGCCGCCTGGGAGAGGCCACCGATGACATGACAGGATCAGCCGACATGACCTCATGGTAAAGGGGCTTGTCCTGCTGCAACTCTTGCTGCTCCTGGATTAGAGTCTTCTGGCGATATCTCCGCATGTTTCTGCTGCCTAAAACTTTGCAAGAGGCAAAAGGGCACGGCAAAGCATGCAAGTTAGTAATCTACAGTACGAAGAATAACTAATACACAAATTTATCATGAAACAAACTAACCTGTTACACTATAGTTAAACTAAAAATTACTCTAAGCTAAGTTAATAAAAAATACTCTATCAAGATGTAAGATGATTATATTTATTTATTTTATTCTTTAACCAATTTGGAACTAGAGTCCTCGCCTCTACTGGTAGACAACTATAGTAGCCGATTCTGGGTTTTTTTTTTGTTACAGCCCTGGGAGTTTTTAAATGCCTTTTTAAAACTTTTGTTTTTATTTACATGTTGGTTTTTGTTTATATCTTGATTTGTTCAAATTTTAGTGATTATTTTTTTTTAAATAACTCATTTTTAACGATAATTCTACTAAAAAGGATGGCATTTTGAAAATACTTTTTGGATGCATTGGGCTTTGCTAATGATGGAAAGGAGATATTATTTTGATAAAGCCAAGATAATATTGACTGAAAGTGTTGTAGATGTTGAATTGGCTTGAACTATGAGGATTTGAGTCAGATACTATTAAAATCCATGAAAAGCTATCACAACCAATTTAAAATCATTTTGAATTTGTAACTGTGTATTATCCTCTTTTCTGGTTCAATTAAACTTTATATAATTATATTTTAACTATGAAGAATTTAATTCAGCTGATTGAATATTTTTTTACGGCAAATTTTTACAAATATGGTTTATCTGATTTTTGCTCAAAATACAGAGGTCTGCAACTTGGCTTATGGAATGGGGGGTAATAGGCTGTCAACTGTTTAGGGCTTAAAGGGTTAACCAAACTAGTTCCAATTACTAGTTTTTGGTCGCAGTTTTTTTTTCAATAACATAAAATTTTATTTGTGGATAGCTAAAGGTTAAAAACTTTTACACTTTCTGATATCTTTAATTCTACTGGTATCTCTAATTCTTAACTGCTTCAAATGAAAAGGTCACAAATTCGTGCAGCAATCATTTTTAAACAATATTTTTAAGGAATCTTTTTGTGGTAAAAAATAACTATGTTATAAAGACATTTTTAAAAGTTAGATGCAAAAAAAAAAAAAAAAATTAAGGCAAGATGCAAAAAAAAATATATGCATTTTTTTTACTCTCAGATCATCCAAACACTTACTTTGGGGTGAAGTACTGCTGGGTCCAGCTGGCTCAGGCATGGCTCTTTCATTCACCATTGGTCTTCTTGGTTTCTGTTGGTCAACTGGTACTTCTTCAACAACAGCAGGAGTGCCTAGCTCTCTGGCAAAATTTAGATGATACAAAAAAAAACAACTTAAAAAAATTACTTCCCTTTTAAATAATTCACAGCAGCACAGCAATAGAAGCTCAAAGTTGTGAGAAATAAGCAGTTAAGAATTTTTTTTAAATCTATATAAGTGACTTATCAGAAACAAAAGGACACAACAGATCTGCATAGCACATACTCTTTCTGCTGTTGGCGCCTCCTCCTGAAAGCCTCTGCTGGAGTTTCTGCCCCTGTCGCCTGCGGTATGTTTGACGTGCTCTGGGCTTTGCTCAACTTTTTCATTCCGTCATGGCCGTGTCGTTTAGATTTCCTCTGTTGGCCTTCACTCTTCTGGCGGGGAACCCTCCTGCAGGACACAGAAAAAAATACAGCATTGAGATGAATACATTTTCTTGTACAGAAGTTTATATTTCACAAACTTATTTTTTTTTCAAAATCTTAATAATGAATTCAATTTTTTACAAATATTAGAGTGAACAAGCACAGCAAGAACAACAAATATTAGATAAACTTAAGTATCATGTTAAAGGAAACTATGCTCTCGCATATTTAATCCAAGAATTACCTCAAATTTTCAACTTGTGCAATCTCTGATGAATCTTCTCCATCTTCATGTTTCAAGGCACTCTGTGAAAGTGTAGACAAAAGCACAAAAAATTTAAAGTTGTTTTCTTAAACATTAAAGGCTCACCATAGGGGGGCTCAAAACAAAAGCTAATTCACAATAGGTGACAAAAAGTCTTACTTCATATAGCTGGAACTGGGTCAGGAGGTCAAGGTCAGCCCCCTGTTTGTTCATGTGCCTCTGAGTGATGGTGTCCATTCCGAGCTCCTCCAAGGCATCCGTCACATCATAAAATGTGTCCTGCTCTGGAATGGCGCTGATCACCTGAGGTTAGGAAAAAAATGGTTGGTGAGCCACATGATTAACACACCCAGATACAGAATCCCTGTATGATTGTCCATTAAATTATATTATGCTCGAGGTGAAGACTGAAACAAAGGCTCTGATGTTAGCAATGTATGAATCATTTTCTATGAATCTTTCGATTCAAAAAATGTATTTATACATGCAAAATAGGTTTAAAGATGTCAGATACCTTAAATTTTACAACATTAAAGGCATATCTGTGTTTGATTTTATTTACACAACTACTGATGTTTTCAATTAAAATGTCAGCAACATGCCCCACGGGTTCTGGGCCTGGCTAGTCTCACCTTGTTGACCAGCGTCATGGCGTACACCAGGAGCTCAGAGTCAGCCCCGTCTTTCTCACTCAGGATGGACATGATGTTGCTCCATTGGTGGAGCCCCCTCCTGCTGTCCACTGTGTTGACCGCCTTGATCAGCTGGTTCGTGTTGGGCTCAGTGTACTCCACAAACACCAGCAACAGCTTGAGTGCAGTCTTGACCACCAGCCGGCCCTGGGGGAAGGTATAAAAAACAAGCACTTTAGAGAGTTTGATAGCTCACACACACAAAACAACAAACACTTGATCACTTCCTATACTTTATTAGATCTAAAGCAATTTCATGCCATTGGGATATAACTTGGATAACCCCTTGGATAAACTAACAGACAAATTCATTGTAGTGACTGCTGTAAAAAGGCAGTGATAAAAAAAAAAATTGAACATTAAGTAGAATCTGGTCTAGTGGCAACACAATGAATTGTCATTTTGGCTCAAATATCTATATGGCTAAATGCCACTATAGCTGAAATGCCACTTTTTTGGTCCCCAGGTCTCAACAATGTTCCTTGATTTTCTGAAATAGCACAAAACAGAGTAGCCCATTTCTACTGAGTGCAAATCTGAGTATTTGGGTGTATTATTTTCTCAATCCTGGTACAAACCGAACAGCTCTAGAATTTTGATATTATATTCTAAGCTCCTTTTTTTATAGCCTCCCCCTTTTACAACCCCACATTATGTACAGATATACAATCAATTACAACAATACCGGTAGTTAGGGCTTTGAAAAAAAAGGTGATCAAGTCCTCATTATATGTGTTAAAAAGTTTGGTATTTATTGACATATACAATTCTTTCTTTTTTGTATTTATGTGATTGCATAAGTTTTGCCGAGACCAAATGGGATGTTAAGTAAAATGCCTGAGATGATTTCCATTCAGGCCCTACTCTGAAGGCAGCTGGTTTTCTTTCCAAGAATATTTTTTCTAATTATAAATCATGTTGAAAGTAGTCTTTTTTTGTATGATACTCTAGTGTCATAATGAAGAGATTTAAATTTGAACCTGGTTTTGTGTAGTCTTTTGTAATTCACTTTTTTTTTTTTTTTAAGATACGTAAAAAATATAAGTGAAACCCAAACCGTAATAGGAAAAAAAAAAGCCTAATAAGCTACTATAGATGTAAGCTAATTTAGCAATAAGAGCAATGGAACACCCCCCCCCCCCGGTTAATACAATGAAACAATTAGGACATCCAATCTGTTGTCTTTTCATCACTGTCAGTAACTAGAGAAACACAAATAACACTGAACTTACCTTTGAAGCCAGCAAGGAGTAGAGCCACTGTACAGTAGCATTGTGACGTATAACACCTTCCATGCCGTCCACGTACAGCATAACCTGACCCAGTGCTACAAAATGAAATGAACTTGAATCAATAGAAGCCACATTATACACAGTTATACACAGTTGTTAAAAAAGTACAGTCAACCTAGACAAGATGTGCATGTCTGTAAAATATTATACATGCACTTAAGTCAAAACTACATGTTGACTATAAGTCATATAGAAAAATCAAAGTAAGAAATAAGCTAAGGCCAAACTGGCAAAGTTCAGTCTTTATTTACTACAGAATGGTGTCATCCTGTGTCTGGACTCATACAATTACTCTTTCTGTTGGTCCTTTGATCAACTGAAGGAAAAGTTTAAAACAGTGAAAGAAACAATACTTAGTAGTCCAACAAGGGTGTGGCCAGTTACCTCTGAGGATGTAGTTCTGGTAGTTCTGGTCAGCTTCTGTGCCCACCTTAATGAGACAGTCCAAACCATCATTGTTGACAAACTCGTGTACAAGATCCTTGTCATCCTGTGAACACAACAAGGGTTATGTACAAGCATTATAACAAATCAATAGAATTTAATACCATAGAGAATAGAAGTTACATTAATTATTCTGTGTGTTTCAATGTACACTATGAATTCTGAACATTTAGTATCAAATCTCCCAACTAGTTACAGGTGTTCAAATGGAAATGGATCAGATACTCCCTCAGACGTCACAAAACAGAAACTCGCAATGGAATCCAGAAAAAAGCTGTCAGACATAAGCCTACTTGTGAGATGAAGAGATGAGGTCATGACATTGGAAAACCTATAAAGGGTCAGCTCAAAGCCAATTGCAATGGATAGATATGCATTTTAGTGGCCTTTTGTTTTACAAGGAACATAGGGAAATAGCAGAGAAGGATATTGAATCCTTAATTACAGAAAACAAAATAAATTTTACGCCTGTTATTCTGACAGCATTTTTTAAAACCAAATACTTATAAATAATGCTCAGCTGTAAAGACAGCTCAAAAATTAGTTGGTGACCTGCTGAAAAATTCATGAGACTGTAAACATAAGGGACAGAATTGCATTTCAAAGGTTGTAGCAATAGATGGTTAAAACATTTCTCTATGAACAAAGTTGTAATATAAATAAATTTGGTAGGTATAAACCTTGCTTAGCAAAGTAATAAATTATAGTTTCCTTGTTTGTATTTAAATATGCTGTAGGCAGGACATTTCTCTTTTAAATTATCTAACTATGTAGATGTTGGAAGGACATCACTTTTCTAATTCAACCAAATACATAACTGCTAATAACATTTTGGGATCTAGAAAATGGAACGTTGAATGCCAGAGAAAAAATAAAATGTCTTAACAGCTAGAGGATAGAGTATTAGTTGAAGCCTTTAAGCCTACATTAAGTCAGAAAATCCACAATTCAACAAGGCGGATTACCCACAGATACACAAGAAACACCAAACAAAACCACAACATTTTTTTTTACGCACTGCCAGCAAATTTCACATTTTATGTTTTTAAATGAGATCATGAAAATTTACCATGTTAAAAAATCATAAAAAGTGCAATATTAAGTGCAAAAGAAACAACTGGGAGGTCTGTAAATATATAAAAAACTTATTCAGTCAACTTCACAGTGCCAATAGTTCTTACATAGTCAGGGTCGGCTCGTCCATATAGGCAACGTAGGCGACCGCCTAACCGCAAAATTTGGGAAAGGGTCGTATAATTGAAGATTTTTTTATAATTTGGGGATTTAAACATATAAACTAAATTAAAGTATACTTGTGCGAGCTACTAGCAAAGGCCTAGAATAGGCCGACGAATTACTAAGTATGAAAGGCAAAGGGTATTTTATTTAAGTTGTCTTAGAAAATAGGAAAGTATGCCCTAACACTACTCAGTTTCTCCCCGCCGAATGCACTTTAATGAAAGCACTTTAATGAGGGCAGAAGAATTTGTTTTCGCCTAGAGCGTCAAAAACCCTACAGGCGGTCCTGTACATAGTTGTGCTTTAAACCCAAATTTTTTGAAACATAGTGTTTGGTGTCAATCAATTTAAATTTAAAAAAAACTCTAGTCACTGATGATTTTTGTCAACTTCTTTTCACAGCATACATCAGTACATTTGTCAATACACCAGTTTGTATTTCACAAGAATTATATTTTGTAATTCTAACACAATGAAGTACACTTTTTCTACTGTCTGGGATGTCTGCATACCACAGGATGATAGGTTAATGAATACAAATGACATCTCAAGTGACCTCTAGCACCTGTGACCTGGTGACTAAAGAAGTCACATGTTATGTTGGAATACACAGTCTGGTCAATGATTTGATATAATAAACCTCATATTTAAACATGTGTAATGAATACATCTGAGCTATTCATTTACCTGGAAAATTTGCTTGAGAGAAAATAAAGCTCTTCTTAGTTCCCTGCCAGTTGAATTCAATAATTTTTCTGAGGAATAAAACAAAAGAAATGAAAAACTTGAATAAAATAAATTGATGCACACATTTTTTAGAATGAGTAAATATTGATAAAATCATGCAGCCAACACTTGAAAATTGTTTTGTCTTAAAGTATATAGGGGCCTATACAAAAAAAAGGCATGTATAAAACATTTATTTGAATGAAAATAATGGACCCCATGACATTAGTGGCCAAATAGAAACTTACAATTTTGGCAACATGTAGATTTGAAGAGTATATAAGGTTATACTTAAAAGATGAAAGACAATAATCTGCAGTAAATCAAAGCCAGTTTTATCATTTGAAGGGTTAAATAATATAAATACTAAGTGAAAGACACTTATTAGCCAAGTAGACAAACACTATAACATATAACTTTGTGGTGAACTCTTTCCCACACCATTATAGACAACCCAAGAGTGTGTTGGTAATGATAGGGATAGGGGGGAGGGGGCATTAATGTATGTCTGAGATTAACTAGTAAATAGCAAATTTGACAGTTTATAGACGTTCCTTCTAGATAGAACCCATTACATCCTAGGCCCAAAACTCCAACAGGGCGACAAAGATTTGTCGGCGGCAGAGCTAGAACCGGTATCGTCATGTCATGACCATCCCGTATACGAATCGCACCGCCGGCCGGTCTAGGGCCAGCAAGTAGGAAGTGGTCTGCTGTTTCACGTGTGTGGGGTGGAGGTGGGTAATGTCTGCAGCTAGATGGCTGTGTTGGATTTATTCTGTTTAGGTGTCAGTGGAGTACTAGATCTACATGTCCTTTCAACCATTTTCAAAACATAATGAGATGTTTTGGTTGGTCCTACCTAATGCAAAAATCTACACTAACCAATGTTGGGTAGCAAACAACTGCTCGTGCCTAGTAGAGAGCCAAAGGGCCACTTGACAAAGTCACTCGAGTTAAAGAGTTGCCACTCGACACCAGTGAAGGTAGCAGTCACGTGCGGAATGTTTAATCTACTTCAAACTTTTAATATTACGTGGTCTTGAATTTGGTAAGGTTGTGTGGGTAACATTAAAATACACACCAGGGGAAACTAATTTTTAATTTAAAAAAAAAAGCCCATCGCCTCTCTCCAATGTCCAGACATACGAAGTTTAAACACAATTACGATAAAACCACAAGTCTGCACTACACCCTACCCCCCTACACACACAAACATACAAGCACTTTCGATGTTCAAACAATAATGATAAACATAACAAAATGTCATAAGTCCAATGTGCTACACAATATAGCCATGGGCTGTGAATGTATTTACTTACACAATACATCGATAATAATTTTAAACACATTCTGTACTTGGTGCTGAAGCTGTACTTTCTCACCCAACTCTTCCCTCTCCATCTCCACTTTTTATATCATCCAATCTCACGAGATAATACTACACGTAACTATTACACACAAAATGAGTCATCTCAACATAAGCCTTTAGTTGTCCTTTTGGCAGTCAACTACTAACTCCTGGGCGACATGCTGTTACAGCAAGTGGAGAAAAACTATTTCTAATACAATAATTGGGAGACCTTGTCAGAGCTCAATATGTATTAAGTGTCTTGTGTGATAGCACTTTAAAGCCAGTAGTTACCACAACGGTAGCCGACGCACCCCCCCCCCCTTTCATTTTTTTTTTCTAACTCAATTTACATAATATGGCGATTTAATGGTAGGAGAGGCTTTCACTGTGAGACACGGTGGTATAGATGCAGCCAGTGTGATGGCCATTCTGAAGGTACCGTGTTTAAATCTGTTCTAACGGCAAGGTTATTCTAAAAATACGGGTATGCGGGGGTTCCCTAATTCTAACCCCACCCCCGGTGTCAGCTGGGTGAACTTCACTTCACTATTTCACTGGGACTAGATTTATAGACCAACATGGTATAAAGTGGATTTAGTTATAAAACTATACATATACACACCAGTATTTGTGAAATGTCTTAATGTTAACCAGAAACCTATGGCGTTAGTCCAAATACATTTTTTTTTTATTTGTGCCTGTTTTTCAGCAAAAAAAATTCTGAAAAATTAACTGATTGGAGTTAAGGACTCTTACCAACAAGTTGTTTTTTTTAAAGATTGTTTTTTGTTTCAATTAGCATTTTCCACTGTTGCAAAATTCCCATATTCCCACAAACCAAGCCGGTTTACCCAAAACTTTTACAACTATATTTACCTACTAAATAATATATTTATTCCGCAAGTACAACCTTTTGTCAATTCCAATAGAGAAAGTTTTTCCGAGTGAGACCAAAAGACCAAAAAAAAAAAGGCTCGAGAATCACTGCCCTAGAAAACAATACGTACGTGACTAACACCTTGCTAGGTTGAATAGACACACGAGATCAATACATACATAATAACACAATAAAAAAAATTAGTGTGAATGTATTGTCAGTGGCTAGATTAACATTATGTTTATACATGAAGTGGGTGGAGTTGCGTTACAGCATAACATAGAAGACATTATAAGCCATGAACTATACGTGTCAAATATATCAAAACGACACGTAATTCAAATGTACGGTGAACCGAACCTCTTGTTTTTTTTTACTTACAAATATATAGTGGAGCTTTTTAGTCTATCTTATTGTGTTCTTGTTTGTCGGTGAATCATGTGCTGACCACACAATACTCGTGTAAGCGGTGACAACTAACAAATATTGCAGTCACTTTCCATCGCAATATTCCCTCAAACGAAAACTGTGCAATCCCCATCTTCAACTGTTACTAGTGTTATTCCCCCTTCTGTCTTGTCAGATCTCCGTGTCCCAGTAGAGATTATCTATACAATTTTGCAGGCAGTTTACCCGAGAATTTTATGTTGTTCCTTTCTTGGAGATAAGCCATAACTTCCCGTAAGAAGTGAAGTGTGACCAGATAATTTTTTTTTTTTAGCAGATAGAAAAATCTTCATCCTATTTTAAGCACCCTCTGCCAGGACGTTTGCACCAAAATAAGTCAGTCCTGGATGGGACGAGTCAGGGGGAAACCAATATTCCTTTGACCTTTATCGGGAATTAGCCATACTACGAGCAAACCTCGTGGTTCATAGCCAGGGCTCTGGCTCTAATTAGGGCGAATAATTCAAGCCCCAAAAGGTGTTAAAAGTCTGGTCATTAAAAGGTGACACTGGCACAACTCGACGGACGATACTTAAGTAAATAAAAAAGTGCCACGAGTTCAAGGTCTTCAGTCAGCGACAGTTCCATTGAAAACTTCCGCCATTGTGTTAACAATGCTAGACTTCGCCAGTGTTTAAGCGCTGTCAGTGGAAGGCGTCATTGTTAGAGAGGTGGTAAGGTACGGAGTCCGTCTTTTAACTGCTACGAATACGGCTCAATGACGAAATATATATAATGGATTATTCCTTCCAGCTGTCGGTATAGGCCTAACAAGAATAAGAATATATAGTGTAGTTCCAAACCGGATAGTCATTATAAAAAAAAAGATTTTCCACTCTCGAACAATATATAAAAATAGTAGTTATGTTTTACTAAAGCCTGCCGCGCCGCCCGTTTCCAAAACGGTTATCCTGGCCTCAAAGCTCTACTCTTAACCCACCCATTGGTTCCAGCTTTGGTCACTTAGGAACTGTTCTGTTGTCTGGGTGGCCGAAGCGGACTAACCAGTTCTTACTTCAGGCAGTGGTGTGAAAAGAAACTAGGAAAATAAAAGGCTATTGAATAGCACCACCCAACCCCTCGAAACCCCACAACAAATAATTTGTTCTATTGGGCATGCCAGTCAATACCTGGAACAGATCACTAGCTGGGGTTTCAATAACAACATGCTTCTGGGGGGGGGGGGGGGGGGCTGATTCTATCAGGATTATACGATAAAAGTACGCCTATTAATGAAACCTTGTTTTCTCTTTCGTCTTCTTCGTACTCAATATTGGTCAATGAAATGGTTCAAATAAGACCTACTGCTATCTAGATCTAGAGTCTAGAGCATAGGTTCTCAACGGGGGCGATATCGCCCCCCAGGGGGCGATTAGAAGCTTTAGGGGGGCGATAACATTCCCGGGGGCGATTGGGGGGCGATTAAGGGCAAGTGGGCGGTACATACTTACCTGCTATAATTTCAACAACTCAGCTATTTGAATCGATTAGTTTTTGGTTGAAATATGATGTAAACGCAAGTGCTACTAAATATCTGATATCTCCCAACAGTAGGCATAGATATTATTGAACAAATAAGAATCGCAATGACTTTTCGATGAAGTAGAGGGGGCGGGGGGGGGGGTCAGTATTTGGCAAATATGGTATGCGGCCGTCTCGTCTTATGGTTGGTTCACCGGACTGTCGCCTTAAAATCTGCTAATATTACTATTATAATACTCTTTTGATGTACTTTTACCGATACGTCCTTTAATGCGTTTGAATCCTTCGTAAAGAGGTAACCATAATAGCTCAGCGGTATAGATACGTAGTAATTATACAAACTGGGTAGTAATTGAAATGCTTAAAAATATTCATATAAATTCTTTAGTCATATAATTTTTATACAATTTTCAAATATTTTTTTTACAGTTCTATCATATCATTTCAAAGTTATAAATGCAAGCTTTTTAATTTTTTTTAAACGAAAAACAAATTGAAAGATTACCTCAAATGAAAAGGGTTAATTATCTCCCTTTAATTCACAAATGTTTCCGCTAAAATTAAGTTGGGGGGCGGTGAGCGGAAAAAAAATGTAAAAGGGGGCGGTGAGCCGAAAAAGGTTGAGAACCTATGGTCTAGAGCTATGGTGAATTTCACGGTGGTATCCAGGTTTGTCTCTCTTCCATACAGTTTATGTTTTGGTGGGTGTGTGTGTGGGGGGGGGGGGGGTCTTCTATGGCCAGTAGGCTACCTGTTGCAAAAAAAAAAAAGGGTGTAGGTGGAATTGGAAAACATGTTCTGTGTTTTCAGGAGACATTTTTACCAATACCAGTTGACTCTATATTTGGGGACAAACAAAACACAAGTACAGCACTGACCTTGTGAGGGGGGGGGGGAGGGGGGGAGAAACAACCCCAACACGAGTGCGCAGGCATCACTTACCGCCCGGGTCGCCGAACCGTCGCTTGGCGTGATTAAAAAAAGGGGAGAGAAAAAAAAGAAGGATGAGGGGTGGGGTGAGAGGGGGTGGGGGCAGGAAGGAACTAGTTATCTGTACCGTTAATCTAGTTCTTGTTAAAACTGTCATGTCACACCGCCACCTCATCCTTCCCTCACCACTCAATGTTACCCAGGGCGCATCATAATCGCATCCTAATTTTGTGTCCATTCATGACATTTAGACCTAGTTGGCCCAGATTTAATTGGAGACTTCCTCCTACGTCTGACCTACTTACACATGCCTTGAGTAATACAGATACACCATTGGGACGTTATCAAGTACGACAATCACAATGAAACACTCACACACGCACACATAACACACACACAAAAAACAACTAAGCATTTTGATAACTGTGACCACGGGATCTGTTAAGCTAAAATATCAAACAGTAATATCACTACAAAGGTCGTGCCTTGGGTTCAGTGACAAGGTACGGAGAAAGATTTCAGACAACGAGTTCAAGACCTTGAATACATCTGCGGTCTTTCTCGAGTCGAGTTAGCTAAATGGAGGGAGGGAGGGGAGGTGTTATCTTATCTTAACCAGCTTTGGAGGGTTACCCGGCATTAATCGGGCATCGTACTGGCCACACAATCCGATTTCCATGCCACGGCAACTGAAACTGGCGCATGGCCGATTAGCAGCCGCGCATTACCAGCCGTATTGAGTTCCAGTTGAACAAGTTATTCTGTTGGGACACGTTACAAAATAAAAGTACGTTTCAACAATTGCAAAGAAGCCAACAATTGCAAAGAAGCAGAGTCTAATCGCGTATATTCATGTGGTCAACAAAAAGTATTAAAATATCCTGTATGTTACAAAATGTAGGTAGTATTGGGTTTACAAATAGACTTTCTCTGAGCAACGTCGGTACAGTCATCACAGGATTACTGATTCGGATTTCGGATACTCTCACTCTATGACCCAATAGTAACTTATATTGATCAACTCGGTGCATAGGAATCTTTTCATAAGCAAGTGCAGGCCGATCCATAACGTGTCTTGATTCATTGGGGAGTCATAAAATGTTTCAAGGTAGTGTACCCTATCTCAATCCCATCTGCGAGCGCACATTTTAACATTAAACTGTTTCCGCTAGGATTGTAGGGAAGATCTCGGTGGAGGATGAGATAGTCAAAGAGGTGAAGGGAGAGGGGGAGGGGGGAGCTGCATATACTTTTTTTTTTGTAAAGCCATAAATAGACTTACAAAAAAACAAACAACACCTCCACAAAAACTTGTGATATAAAAAAAAAAGACAAGATAATTTCCGCCTTATGCTCAAGTAATTTAAATCTCTGCAGCAGATAAGTGTAGCCGTCGGCCCCTGCGATGCCGGTAGTGAAGCGCTGTATCGTTAGACACCCCCCTCCACCCCCCTGTAGGTACAGATAACTGAAGCAGATTTAGCTCCGCTACTTGGTATCATGTAGGAAACATTTTGCTTTTGGATGACTACTACATCCACAGGTCATAAAGTTACAACCGCCGGCTGATAAAATTGGGTCTGGTACGGTCGACAGTTTACATGACTCAAACCTTTCCGTTACTAGAAACACACACACACACAGAGACTTTAATACGGTCGGCAAACATTGACCCGTGGGTTACTAAAGAAAAGAGCCAGCCGTAAGAAATGTCTCGATGGCCTCCAGACAAAATAGTTCCTTGAAATAAAGACGGTTTTGTAGGTCAATATTTTTTTATGTTCAATTAATTGCTAATTGGAGATTTAAATTGTTTTATACAAAAGTACAACTGATTGATAGGCCAATGCTATATGTTTTACCAATCTATGACAGGCGTTACCATGATGAGTCTATTAAAAACAAATAATTTTTCAGCGTCTTACAAATAATAGGAATTATAAACTATGTATGTTTATATCAATCTAGTTCTTTGTCAAGCTGTCAGGCCTATGTCCATAGTGTAAAAAAACAAAACAAATCAGTTCTAAAGCAAATGAAGGAAAACCAACGTAGAAAACAATGAGCATCCCCTACCCCCTACCCCCATCCCATCAACTTCATTAAAATGAACAACCAAACGCCTTATGCTTTTTCTTCTGCACAACGCATGCCTCAGAAACAAAGAAAAAACACAGAAACAAACACAAAAATCCTTTATTCCTTAAAAACACAATGGCCGCCTTTCAATAACATGGAACTGAGTGGATAATCTGGTGAGCCACGAGTCCTCCCAGTGAGTCAATATGACTTTGATTTAGACAGTGAGTGGATTACTTCACGGCTAGAGCAATACCATACGGATAAGGGCACTCTCTCTAATTGATCCCTTTTCAAATGTGAATAAACTTGGCTTTAAAATAAAAAAATTAAATTTAAAAAAAAAGACATTTGCACATTTCGCCAGCCGACAGTTTGCGGCCGCAGTTTGACAACTTGTAGGGCAGTTTTTATTCATACAAACTTTTGTTCCTATTAATACAAACTTTTGTTCCTAAAACCCCGCTCCCATCGACAAATACGCCTATCGACATTCATCACATGACGGTGGTACATTCAGCAGCATATCTACGAATGTTTCCTTATCTATAAATGGCTTTGTATGTGGGGTAGATTTGTAAAGGTATCTTTGTTCAACTAGTCTTACATATAACCTCACCGCCTGTGGAGAACCCTGCCATTAGCAGTGTGATGTGTGCATGGAAATTACCGAAGCATTCATCGATTACAACGAAGAAATTAAGTTGTCTTTTGTAATATATACATTGCATAATATACCATATGATATAGGTTCTGTTTGAAAACATAAAGCCTCTACCGAACTAAAACCCATAGTAAAATAATACTATGTTAAGCTAACTGAAGAATTTATAATGAGTTCATGAGTTTTTAGCAAAATATATAGTGTCACCATATGCTGCCACTTAATGCACCAAAGACATAGTGTCCCCAAAGTGTTTATCTATTTATTTCGCTATTCATACAATACGACAACAAGACCTGCTATGGCCAATAGTTTTCAGATCGAACAAAAAAAATCGTTCGGGAAATTTTCATCGATTGATCGAATTTCTATATGGTTCACGTGAGTGCGGGAAACAATGTTTTGATTGTCTGCATAACTGTTCTTTTCTGTCAACTCTTTCCAACATTTCAGTGCCCGCGGCATATATATCTACTACTAGTTTCTGTCAACTCTTTCCAACATTTCAGTGCCCGCGGCCTATACTACTAGTCTATTTGGGCTGTTTGTTTGTGAATAAAACACTACTTATGAAACGATGACAGGACCGTTAAAACATATCGAAAGATGCTAGGACGATGACTGCTTGATTGAAATTTAAAAGTGAATTCCCAAATGTCAAATAAATATAAGGAAGATGTCGAACGACAGAAGAGCGAAGGTATCCTTAATAATGGCTCGAGGCCAGATCCCAGGTTTAAATGGATGGGTGATGTGGAGACCGATCTAAGCCGCCATAAATTTGGTCGTGAAAAACAAAGGGGGGGGGGGGGGAGGGGCAAGCCTAAATGGCATTAACTGTAGATAATTGCAATAAATAGTGTCCATTGCGGTTTACGGGAGTCAGGCTATATAGGCTGAACGGGGTAGGTGGGGAAGATTCGCCAAGACATTAGTCATTTCCTGTTTTAAAAATAAGCCGTTTATAACTCATAACATAGGCTGGTATAAGACGCCGTTTAGCGTTGGCCGCCCGCTGGCGTCATTTCAAATACCAGACTTAAGTATGAAACAAACAGTAAAACACAGACATTGTAAATCTGTTCAATAGTCCTCGAGTACACTTATAGCCATTGCGATATGAAACAACTATAATATATAGAGGGAGGCGCCCTAAGTAACATTTGTTTTTCTTTATAGAAAGCAACCTTGGGCGTTGATTTTACAACATACACTATCAATACTTCCGCGAACAAAAAAGATTACACTCAGATAAAAGCCAAGAAAAGTTACTAGTCTAGGACTAGCATATGTACTGCAGCAATAAACAATAAAAGAAATGATATCTACAGAATGCAGCAACAAAGTGCTCTGTCAATAGACATAGAGCAGTGAAAGGTGTTATTTAATATACCAATTCCTTCCAATGGGCTTCCAGTATAGATCTATATATATATATATTTATAACCAACTTGAGCAAACACTTTAGCATTCCGAATGAAAGCGAATGTCGTAGTTGTATAGATTTATTTTGACCTCAGGTGCCGTTTTTAACCCAATCATTTTCACATAAACGAGCGTATATCGAATAACGATAGAGGGAAGGAAGGGGGTGGTGGTGGGGTGGGAAACGCCCCAACTGCGATATTGTGGACGCATTTAGAGTCTACAGCTTTATAGACATTGGTAGCATGTAAACGTGGGAATCACTGCTCAATAAATGCACACAGTGCACACACATTAACCAACTTGCACTGGTATGTGCACCGTGTAGCGATACAATACAACTGTGTCTTGTAATACAGCGGCTGGACCTAAAAATACGTGTTTCCTTATATGTGTTTCTGCACTGAATGCCACGTACTTTGTGGAGGAAGGAAATGGGACGGCGGGGTTGAAATTCTTGGCCCTTTGTGTTGTACGCAACCATTCAACATATTTTTAACATTTAACACACACACACACCCAAGGCCCCAAGACCAACGTGTTAACATTGGGGCAAATATGACATGCACCCACGGGGTTGTTTGTTGCAGCATTTAATAAACAGTTCTTTCTAAATAGTTTCTTTTACCCCGTTTTCGTTTCCTACCAGCTTGAAGTTTAAACGAAGTGAAGAAGTTCCATCATACATGGAACATATCTATATGTAAAAGTAGACTGTGTGTGTGTTCAATCAATCCTATTAGTTCATTTAAAGACACGTGACTTTATTGTCTCATATTATACTTTTGCGATTTCACTTTGAACATGTGTCTTCGCTAGCTACGTGGTTAACGTATCGGACTGCCATGCGGGCGACCCGGGTTCGATTCTCCTTTATTTTTCCTACAATTGTTTTTATTAAATTACTTTCCTAAAGGTCTTCAGTGAAAAATACTAATTTATTTAAATTATTAGATGTATAGCTTTATGTTCATTGTAGTTTATACAACTTTTATCTGTCGCTTATACAGGCCTGTTTTATTTTCAACCGGACAACGCTGGACAATATAGCTTGTTTAAAAAAAGTGAGTTCTATTTGTGCGCCAAAAGCTTTAGACTTTAGAAAGTTAAAGAAAGACCCGCACCTAATTGGGGCTTAATATAGCCGTAAGCATATAGCATCTTGTCGATAGGCATATAACATCTTGTCGATAGGCATACAACATATTGTCGATAGAATGAATGGCAGCTAACAAATGACATGAACATTTTTTTTAAAGCATTAGAATGAGTCCAAACTAATACTTTCTTTATAAGGATCAGTTTAGTAGAATAATTAAGAAATAGTGTTTCTTTAATGGAGATGAAATATACACGATTAAATGAATATGGCCTTTAGTAAAAACGAATGCCTTAGGGGTAGTATTATACACGTTGACAGCGGGCATAATGTAGGCCTATTATACACACGCACACACACAGACAGCACTGTGCTTTATCTTAGGTTTCCATCTATATATATAATCTACATGTAGTGGTATTTCTTAAACACATTACAGACAGAAAAAAAAAGGATGACACAGATCTAGGAACAGTTTTACACAGCACGCAGCCTCAGGCTGTGCATTACACGCACACATACAAACATAGCATTAAACATCAGAGATTGAAAAAAAAATAATGAAATGTATCTATGTTCCTAATCTATAACCAATGTGCGTGTGTGTGTGTGTGTGCTTTCACTTCCTGCTTGTTCTGTGCATCTATACAATCTATTATAAAGTTAAATGAATTCAAGCTGCAAGCTACTACAGGAGACCTCCTCTCGTTTTATGTTGGTCACTATGTCACTCGCATGATTTACTATCCAAACATTTTTTTTCTGTTATGAACAAAAATGTTTGGGAAGATGTTTACAGTTTACGGCTAGTTGGGGGGGGGGGGGGGGGAAGAGAATTGAAACGTCTACATCACGTAATACACAACACACGATACTCCTCAGTGTTGTGAAGGAAGAGGGGCGGACGGTGGCAAGAGGGGGTGGTATGCAGTATACTTGACATGAAGCCTACTTGACTACACACCATATCCATAGGTTAAAACTTAATATTGGTCAAATAAAGATCAAACGGAAGGTGTTAAATAGATACAACAATAATTCCAGTGCAAACACCATTGAAATTAATCCACAAACAGGTATCTTTCGAGTGATTGCACCCAGTGTATGGATACTATACAAGCACGATGTGGAAATGACGGGAGTATTTATAAGACACTTTTTTCACACACGAATAATTTCGTTTTCTACACCTGTTTATTCACGGTCTGTTTGGGATTTTAAAAAAAAACGATCGATTAATACCGCCTTTTACAATAAACACAACAAATGTGTCGGGAACACCCGTTAGCCGTGGACAGGGAGAGGGTGGGCGGTTGGGGTGGAATTTTACAGGGAAGTTCATTGTAGAAGTTGAAAATAACTCATATTAGTAGAACTGCCGGCTTTTTATGTTCGGGCCCTGGGCCTGCGAAAGACAACTTTTAAAAAAAAATTACCTACCGCCAACTGATAAGGAAATACAGGCCGGGGTATTTTACCCATTGTGATGCATTCTTACAGCCATTATTAAGCTTGGGGGAGGAGGCGAGGACATGGTGGCAAGCATGGCATTTGATCGTAACCGCCCCCGTGAAGTATTTTGGGCTCCCAAAATAATGTTTCCATTGCACGCAATTGCTTTCCACGTAAGAGATGTTTACACGGTAGCCGAGCGGCAGCGCGTTCGACTGGCGAGCCGAAGGTCCCGGGTTCGAATCCTGGTGCAGGCTAGGATTTATTCCCGCGTCTGGAGGGTGTCCCTGAGTCTACCCAGCTCTGATAGGTACCTGACATTAGTTGGGGTAAAGTAAAGGCGGCCGTGAATAGTGCTGGCCACACAATCACCTAGTATGCCGTGGCCACAGAAACTGGTGAACGCTGCTTCATCGGACCTATGGATCTACGGTTTTTTTTTTACATTTAACTTACAGAAGAAAGGCACGCTTTTTCTTTAGTTTAAAATAAGTATTTCCTCGCGATCTTACACCTAGAGTCTACATATTTTTTTTTATTCGAACCCGTTAAGTTTGTATCAGACTATTAGTAACTAGCTTTTGTTTTTCTTCTTTCTTTCTCCAATGCAATACACTCACTAGTGTGTGCTTGTTGCTTGTTCGCTGGTGGCTACAGAATGTCACACCTGACAAACATTGGGTGACGGTCAACAGGTTAATAACAAGGGGAATGACGGGGGAGACTGGGGGGGGGGGGGGAGTTTACTTCTGGAAAACAAAATCCCTTGCTATGGAAAAACTGGACTGTCAAAGTTGAAAGGATTAAAATTGTACCCCCCAAAGGCCCCCATCCCACTTTAAATGTTTTCTCATTTCCAAATTTCCGGGCTCCAAAAAATTATGACAAAAGAAAATTGTTAGTTTCGTTTTGTTGCTAGTCTACTTGGTTTCCTGCATCCTTGAGATAACTAGAGTGGAGAACTTCTCTACAAGTCTGCCAGGCCAGAACTAGCTAGTCCATGCAGTCCAGCTAATGACTCTTTATTGAGTGTTTATTTACTTTTACTCACCCCAGTATTTGTATCTTTGACATTGACTATATTTGTTTAGTTTACTGTACATTTTTTCTGTTCTTGTTGGAGTGTATGCTATGTGTTAGATTTTGTTACTAAACATTTCTCAGATTTCATAGTTGTCTATAAGCAATAAAAAAGCAAAGAGTTGTCAACTATTAGACAAAGAGGTGACTCAAAGTGATAAACAGACTGTAGCATTCAGTACTTACCAATGATGGCATGGACTCTTACTGTCAGCTGTGTACGTAAGATGAGTGTATTCTTTCGTCTGAAATAGAACAAGATTGGAATGTCAAGGTCAATATTTTTGCTATTGGCACTCTCGTTGTCGTTTACGTCACTTCCTTTAGTCCTAAACGACTTGTTACTGATACTGCCATAACTATTGCCTGTCACCGCCATGTCAGCACTGTCGTAGTGGGTGGGTCCTTTGGTCTCCCCGAGGCCCCCTGGTCTGTTGTCAAGACGGTGTGACGTGTCCCTGCCTTGTTGACAGTAGCCACCGTTGTCCAAATGGCACCCAGTATCGGGCAATGAGCTTCCAGGGATCCCATCCCAATGTTCTCGGGTGTTGGTCACCTGACCCGCACCGCGCCACGCACCGTTTTCCACGTCGTGATCGCCGGAGGAGCGGGGGCGCCAGTCCAACTGACCACCATCGCCCCAGTTGTTGCAACTGTGCCTGACCGCGCTTCGGTCAACAAACACCTGCCGTGGCGGGGCGCAGCTCGACCAGGTGTTGACACTGCCATTAGTCCTGTTGGCGGTGTCACAATTAGCGCCGCCGGGGACCTCCGGATTCTCGTGCTCACTCTCATAAATAACGTCCCGGTCAAAGCGGCGGCGCTGGTGTTTGGTCGCCCGAGACTCGGTGACCTGCCTGCCGCCGCCACAATCAGTGTAGTAAGCGACGGAAGGTAGAAGGTCCTTCTTTCGAATCATCGTAAAAGGCCATATAAAAAAAAATCTTACAACCAAAATAAAACAAACAACACGTGTGTTTCCCGAATTCCCAAACGACATTCAACTCTCCGCAAGGGAAAATGGAACAAACAAATACAAATTGGCGTTGCAAGGGAGGCAAATAAATATAATGACGCGACCACGTGACTTTGTGACCCAATGTTTGAACGAAGAAGAAAACAAAAGTAAACACAAACTATTTAACTTCCTTCCGGTCTGCGCGAGGTAAGAGAGAATGTGGGAAAACGCCGAACTTGAATTCTTATAATCTGTCGTCCGTGATAAACCATCATGGTGGGGGAGACTGGGTCAACACTGTATTTTTTTTTTAACTTGCTCGAGAAAACAGCTGATTGATGTAAACACACTCGGCCATGCGTTTTTTTTTAAAACACGTGCCAGTAGTCCAAGTCATTCATCTTAAAGCCTGTCCAACCATGGCTATTATATTCCTTTTCTCTGCAATGCCCAAGAGGTCCACATACAACAACAATAAAATAATCAATACAATGCAGATTGACTTGGATGTAAAATAAACCCAATTTCCGTAAAGCGACCGAAATTCCGTTAGACCGTAAGTGAGACACCCAATATTCAGATGACTCTTCAAGGTGTGCTCAAAGAAATAATGTGTTCACAGGCACACGGGCCATTAACGCAATATACAACTTCATCAAGCAGAAATGACCAGCCGATATTCCGATCAGAGAGAGACCCGGGTGTGTCCCCCCTTAAGAGGGGGGGGGGTAGGCCTATGTTTCACTGCTAAACTCTGTGAATAGCGTTGTTCCCGGCACATAACTCGGCCCCAAGAGAGTCGAGGGCGGTTTAGCAGTTTTGACTCTTGGACGGTGTATCAGGCAGGACTCAAAAACGTGTTACCGGCACAGAGTGACCACAACTGTTGGGTATAAGAGACTCCTATGAAATAAACATCAGACCACTATCACAACCACAGATCCATCCACCAGGCAAGCAAACACCACTTCAAGTGTCCAATGCCGAATTACATAAATACACGGCGTTTAATTTGTTTCATACATTTATACTTGGCGCCTAAACAGGGAGACGACGTGGTTCCAGAGAGCGGAATAGGGACAGATGCCACGGAAGGAGAAAAAAAAAACTAGGGCACAAACAAAAAAATAAACCCGCCAAATCTGAACAAAATAGAGGTTTTAAGGGTGATAAAAAATATATTTTGGACAAGGTGTAGTTAGATATCTATGACGCAGTGCGTAAGGTGGGGAAATGGGGGTGAAATTAGGAGCAAGTGGGGGAGGAGGGCTGATGGATGGCGGACTCGGTTGGTTGGGGGGTGGGGGAGGGGAGGTACACGAGAATATCAAAGCTCAGTTTAGAATCATAATCTCATTCCCCCCTCCCAATACCCCCCTTTTTGAGTCATCAAGACTTCTGATAACGCACCGGTTTACTGGTTCAGTGGTGGCTCACGCTGCTTCCGTTACTTCCAGATTGTGTTAACTCCCTTACATCAGTACAAGCTCTCATGACTGCTACATTTCCTGCAAGTCAAGCAACGCAGTCCTCTCTACCTCCTCCTACCCACCCACCTATTCTTTCTTCTTCTTCTGTCTTTTGTTTTATTGATTTGTTTTTCATTATAACTGATATCCTGCAGCTTTGACACTGGCGCCTTTGAATGGGAATCATAAAAGTTTTTGTGTAGAACTGGCCTCATTACTGTAGTCGTCCAGCCAAAATAGTAGTCACACAGTTTCATAGTATTCAGAAACATTGTAAAACTCATAAATTTCTCCATGGCTTCCTAACAGCTTGACTAGAAACGCACATTTAAACATACTACCATTCTTACCACTTCATGCGTCAGACCACGTACTAAAGGGCCCGTGAAACAGCGCTCACCAGTTTCCGTGGCCAAGACATACTAGGGGATAGTGTGGCCTGCACAATCCTCAACCAATGCCGGATACCCATTAGACCTGTTCCAGCCCAGCGACGCCCTCCAGATCCGGGAATAAATTCTTGCCCCTTCGCCAGGGGTTCGAACTCATGAGCTTCACTATATGCGAGTCAAGCCGCTCGGCCACCGCGCCCATTACGGAGTCTTGCTTTATTATTCATTATTTTCTAATTCAGTAAAGTACACTAAATCCAGTACTATGTAGTCTTCAAAAAGAAAGATCATGGTCAGGGCCGTAAAGGAGGGTGAGGTAACCATTACACTCACTCAGGACCCAGGAGAGTATGACAGGTTTCAGTGTTTTGTGTCGGCAACACAATCAAGTCCAGTAAATTACTGCCGTCAGACAGATTTGATCAACACGGCCAGTTCACGGGTTTCTGTGGTTAGGGTGTGGCCGACCAGCAGGACCAACAAACATCACAGCATGTTTATTCAACACGGTCTAATGGTCTGAAGTGTGGATTTTGCTTGGTACCAAAAACATACCTGGGCCACAGTGGGCATAGCAATAAGACGTCTTTAATTAAATGCCATCAAAATTTAAGAGTTTGAAACAAAAATAATGGTTGACCAGCCATTTGCCTTATAACTGTGTCTCCCCCAAAACAGCAAAGAACACAACAGTAACCATACAAACAGGGAGACAACAGAGACTCAACTACCTTTCACTGATGAAAAGGTCACAAGCCTTGTACCCTAAAGATATACTTTGGTGGATACTGGGGTTTGGGGGGGGGTTATAAAATTGTGAACGATGGTGGGGGGTGGGGGTGATGTGTGTGTGTGAGGGGGGGGGGTACCACAATGCTAATTTGACTTATTACTGGTAATGGCTGGCATTTCACCAGTTTGTAGTTGGTTTTGTAGGTGGCATTTTTATATAAATGGCTTGCTTTCAAACTATAGACCACTGTTATTTAATCATAATGTGAGTCAATTCAGTTACTATTTTATTTTTTTTCATTTTAATAAACAAATTAATTTTTTGCAGTTCTCTTTTTAAAAATATGCTTTTGTTATACAAATGAAATGGTGTATTGAAATGTGCATGTCTTGTGTGTGAACTTTTCATAAAATTTTTCATCCATAATTTTCTGAGTCTTATATAAACTTTTTATACACATTTTGTTGCAAAGAAAAAAGTTTAACAAAATTAACAAATACAAAAAAAAATTTAAAAATATCACTTTCATAATCAACTCAAGAAAGGTCTTCAAAAAAACAAAGTTTAAATCTCATCTTCTTTAAACCAGAAGAATTAATATATATATATTCATTGGTGACCATTTAATAATGAATACTGTAGTACAGGTTTGGTAGCAGCGAAGAATATTTTAAAATATAATGTGGCCTGGATATAGTCTGGCCAGATGTAAACTTTGAGGAAATGGTTATCAAGGACATGATAAGGTTTCTGGTACAAGAGATATTCCCATTAACATCCTCGTTTGTGAGACACGGTTAAAACGATGACTACTCACAATAACTTGGCATATTTAGCCAATATAATGAAAAATTTAATTAAATTGTACCTTTGATAACATGTCGCTATTTAGCATAAGCCTATAGAGTTATGAAAATTACTATATTTAAGGTCCTCCATACTTTTGTATGACTGCTACTTTCCTTGCCCCATGGACCATCACAGTAAGAACAAGTACGTTTACCAGGTTTCTATACCTTGGGGAGAGCAAACCAGCCTGACACTGCTAGACAACAGTGTCCCAATAAGTTTAAAAAAAAAGTATAGTTAATATTTAGCTATAAAAATTTTCTATTACAATATTAAAAAAAGGAACTTACTGATCATTAAAGCCTTCTAGTTCATCTGCTTGTTCATCTAAGGTAGATTCTAAATCGAGATAAGTGCCAAAGTCTGCTTGACCCCCGCTGTGATATCTATATATTTGTAAAGCACAGTCCTCAAGCTGTAAACAGAAAACAAGATAGTCCAAATAGCTAGCAGTCCCAAATTCAAAATAAAGTTAGGGAGAGTTACTATAACTTTATCGCACATATTCAAGCGGAACAATTTAAATAGTTCACATTTTTAAAAAGACACAAGGCACAAAATGATACGCTTACTCATTATATGTCTACATGTCTGCCATTGTGGTAAATTTATAAATAAACTAAAGACATCACTCTCATGTTTAATAAAATAGACCCATGACTAGGTAAAAAGCTTTTATATATTTTATATGCCTACATGATGATTGTGTTTTTAGCCAAAATAAAAAAAAGATCATCCAGATAGCAGATAGGCCTATATCATATATATCCTTACATTAAAATAGGTTTTATTACTGCTTATTACTGAGCTGAACTATTTTATATAATATATATATAGTTTAGAATATGTCACACAATTCATATAGGGCCAACATAAACTAGGACAGTTTTTATTCAGTAGCCCTAGTCTTTATTTAGCTTGAGTTATAATGCTAATTTTACACTCGAGATGGAATAATGGTGAAGGTAAAATTTAAGGTAATTTAATATCCTTAAATAAAATCTTTAAAATGTATTAATTAATTGTGTGTGATTGTTTGCTTAAGAACTTAATAGTTGTAAAAAATCATAATGAATTATATTTCATTTGTAATAAGGCTTTTTGGGGTGGATTTATCAAATATTTATTATAATAAAACCTTTAACTAATGTTGTGTAATAGAAGGTTATAGTGTACGACAGTAATGGACCTGGGGGCTTAAAATGTTTTTTTTTTAAATCCATTAAATTTTATGTTTATCAATAGAAGGTCAATTAGGTTATAATACTGACAATAGTATTGAATTGATACAATAGCCTAATTTATATAAGTTTTAAATTAAAAACCTAACCTAACCTAAAAGTATAAAAGGAGTAAGTGCCTATACCTAGTTACGAGTTTAAAATAGCTAATATATATAAAAGCTAATGTATAGGCTAATAATATAATTCTCATCTAAGACAAGGCAATTGAGTGACTTTAAATAAACATTTTTTTCTCAAAAGTTTTCAAAATTTAATTATAATTTATATAAACTAAAATACTAAAAAATAAATAGATTATATTATATATAGTAGGCCTATATTGTCAAAATATTATAGAGGACTATAGGCCAAATGCCTTTATAACCTAATAGTCAAGTAATAGTCTATACTCTATAGGCCTACTAAGGGCCTACTATATATAAAATTACTAGATCTAAAAATAAATATATTCTAATAACTATGCCTAATCAAGGAATCAAGGCTAATCAAATCATATTTATTTTTAATATATTATTATTTAAAATGTTTTTTTATTATTTTTATTAAATTTATTTAGATCTAGTCTAGACTAATCTAGATCTCTAGAGACTAGTTGACTAGTCTTGACTAGAGATCTGTAGGCTATACTATATGCTATGCTATATTATACTATATACTATATAATTATTATTTATAATTTTTTATTATTAGGATTAGGCCTCCTATATTATATTAAATACCGTTTATTATAATCTTTTTTTAAAATTAAAAATAATAATGTAGGCCCCTAACCCCAGATTAGTATTACTGTCCCGTCCAGGTCCAGGTGTTAAATATTATTAATAATAATAGCTTTAATAGCGTTGTCCTATGCTGCCTATGCTGATTTTTATTAATAACACAAAACTGAAACTGTCACTGACAGTGAATTGATAATAATTGATGTAAACAACGGAACATTTACTTACTCTGTGTGGCGCCTGTAATAATCGGTGTATTCCAGCTATTTGATTTATTAAGGGTACATCGTCTAGAAACGGATAAGTTGGAGGCCTTGTAGGCTCTGGGAAATTGGTATTAGCGAAAGGGTCCCTATCGTCGAGAAACTGTACACGGCAAGAAAACGTCGCCATGATGGTTTTGATCCTAAAGGTTTAAGGACACCTGTCAACTTTGACCTTAATATTCCTGCGCTTTAGGTCAACCCAATAGAAAATGTCGCCCAATATTTTTGGTTCACATAACCAGGTGAAATACACATCAAATAGAATAACGGCCAGTAGATAAGAAATATTACACAACAAATCGTTTTACTTGTGGAATATATTTGACTTGTTAATTAAACTCGCAAAATGATTGAAAATGACTTTAGTCACACTAAACTAAGCTAGGTCATAAAGTCACATATTATAGGCCAATATAGGCAGACCCTAAATAATATGATGTAGCCTATTTCATTTTTTATTTTTAGTATTATTAATAGATCGCCTATATTTATATATTATGGGCCTACATGACTTACGGGGCAATGCTGAGATCATCAACAACCACATTCGCTTACAGAATAAAAAAAACAGTAAGGACGATCGACATGCATTGACTTGAATAAGCATTCCTATTATTCCTTTTATCAAATATTTATGTGTATATAGGCCATATATATAAGAATAACTAGCTATAGGCCCTATATCTTGGTATGGGCCTAATTAAAATCTGATACATAGAATATAGATCTATAGAACTATATTACAGTCAGTAACTAGAGGGTGGCGATCATCAAATGTGCCAATTTGAAGTTTGGATAGGCGCCAAACTGACACTTTCTTAACTTTTGCTGCGACTAAAATGAATCAAATCTAAAACAATTAGGCCTACACTTAGTACACTAGGCTACTAATAGACGCCGTTTTTTTGCCCCCACCACTGGCGCTATAGGCCCCTATTTACCCACCATAGTTAGGCCTACGCATCTGTAGGCCTATATA
The DNA here is from genome assembly GCA_949126835.1 of Anisus vortex. Taxonomy (NCBI): domain Eukaryota; kingdom Metazoa; phylum Mollusca; class Gastropoda; family Planorbidae; genus Anisus; species Anisus vortex. Next base: position 24,857,620 of record OX421499.1, read on the forward strand.
CAGCCTATAGGGGCCTATGTTAAAAAGTCAAGTATCCCTTTTAGTCACTTTGTTTTCTAAGGGGAAAGCAGCGTTCACTAGTTTCCGAGAACTGCGGCATAAAATGGGATTGTGGAACCAGCACAATAGCCTACCCAGCCACATTGACGTTGCTTCTGTCAGGTAGCCTACCAATCAGAGCTGAGTGGACCCAGGGACATCTATAGATCCCTAGAACAAATTTTAGCTATCGCCAGGATTCGGAACCCGGGACCTTCGTTAGGCCTACGCCAGCGAGCGCATGCCTATTATCTAAGAATAGTTAACTAGATTTCAAACCTAGGATTAAAGAAAGATAATTCATGGTTTCCTGCTTTAATGTCGAATTAGTAGGAGTTATTGCCCATGACTTTATACAAGATTGTAAAATGTGACGACTGACGAGTTGTACAATTTAATTACAATTTTTGTTGAATATGTACTCTACATTTCTAGATGTCTGATTATCTAGATCTATCCAACTTACCTTTTATATGTTTATCTGTCTATCATCGATCTATTCATATATCTCACTATCTAACTATCAATTTGTCTGTCTATTTCTTTCTTTCTTTATTCATCTATCTATCTATCTATCTATTTATTTACCTATCTATCTAGATATATATGTCTGTCTATCTATTTATATTCATCTATCTATCTGTCTGTCTGTTGTCTGTTTATCTATTTATCTATCTATTCATATATCTATCTATCTGTCTGTCCGTCTATCGATGTATTTATTTGTCTATCTATCTATCTATCTATCTATCTATCTATCTATCTATATCTCTCTCTCTCTATATATATATATATTTATAGATATAACAATATATCGTTTCATCTATGAATATATCAATCTATCCCTCTATCTATCTCTCAACCCGCCTTTCTATCTATATATCTGTCTGTATGTCTATCTATTCATTTATTTATTAATCTTTCTTTCTTTCTATCTATCTATCTATCTATCTATCTATCTATCTATCTATCTATCTATCTATCTATCCATCCATCCATCTATTAATCTATCTATCTATATATCTATAACAATATTTATATATATAAATGTATCTATCTATTTATCTATCTATCTGTCTATCTGTCTGCCTATCTGTTTGTCTGTCTATCTATTTATCTATCTATTCATCTATAAATCTATGTGTCTCTCGATTTAACAATCTATCTATCAACCCACCTATCTAGATATCTAGATATTGTCTGTCTATCTGTAGGCCCATCTCTGGCTTTCCGTCTTTTTCTTCTAGATTTGCACACGTATCTATGTTAAATATGTATACAAATTATATATAATTGCATGCACTAACTACAGAAAGACATATACTAAATCAATCTGAGCTTACCTTCCTGACGTCAACGCCCATGTTTTCCAGCAGCTCATCGGCGTTCTTGTAGCCAGAGAAGTCGTTCTCGTCCGACACTGGAACCGTAATGAGCTTCCTCTGCGGCGGGGGCTTCTCACAAAGGCTGAGGAAATCTGTGATGGTCACCAGACCCTTCTTCGCCTGCAGGATCCCCCACATCTGCTTGGCCGTGGCTGAAGCCTGTCTCGTGCCTCTGGGCTGCTTGTTGTTGGTCTGGCCAGAAGAGGGCGGGGCTGAAAGGTTCCCCACGCGCTGAGCCTCGGTGGCTTCGTCCTCCAAGTCGATGAGTTTGTCTCCGTGGGACTTTGACTGCTTGATGTTGTTGCCGCCTTGTTTCTTGTCCTTCTCGAAGGCGTAGCTGTTGGGCCTGGCCCTCCGGTCGCCGTCATGCCCTGGGCTCAAAGGAGAGGCCGGGGCCGGCTTCAATGGGTAGTGAGACGTGTGTGGTACGGGTTCGTCCATTATATTCTGGCCCGTCCTGGTCATGCCCTTTCTGCTGCTGTTAAGCACGCTGTCTATGTCGTCAACTTCTCCGATCATGCCCGACTTCTGACCTTTGTATTGCTTCTTCTGTTTGGGCTCTACCCAGTCGTTTCCTGGGCTCGGAACAAGGTCGGGTAGAGACTGCTGAGAAATGGATTGGGAAACTCTTCCGCTGTCACCTGTGACACCCAACTGGCTCGGGCGTTGCCTGGCCGAGTTCTGCCCCCTTTCATCCAGAACATCTTCCCGGGAGCCGGGACGGCTGCTCTTCCCGTGCTTGCTGTTTCTTCTGTTGGGTGAGTCTTCCTTGTTAAACCCGAACTGGGATCCGTTGCTGTCACTTATCTCGTTGTCGTGCTGCTCGCGTCGCGAGCGGCGCCTATCGTCCAGTAAACTATCGCGAGAATTGTCCCTGTTCAAACGCTTGTGGTCCTCCGTCGCCTGTCGCGGGATGCCGCTGTGACGGTGTCGGCTGGGCGAATCCTCTTTCGAAAACGCTTCTGATGAGCTTCCAGACTTCCTCACCTTCTGCCCGTGGTCGTAGCCTTCGCTCCGACGCTGCCTCCTCTTGAAGTCTGTGGGCGAAACGTCCCTCTCGTAGTCAGCCGGGTCCTCGTAGAAGTGTTCGGCTTTGTTCAGGTCCGACTTTCTAAAGTCTTTATTCGGAAGACGCGCGTCTATCGCGTCTTCTTCGTCGTCGTCATCTAAGATGCTGTCGTGCGAGTTCTGGCGAGAGGCGTGGCGAGACACCCTGTGTCTCGATCGTCTGGACGGGGAGTTGTCCCTGGAGTTTGGCGGCGACTCGTCGCGGGTGCTGTACTGCCTTGACACGCGGGAGCGCCCTTCACGAGGTCCCTCATCATACACCTCGTTTCTATTCTCTGCACCGACTCCCGGATGGCGTTTAGGGTGTCGGGCATCGGGCGTAAGGGGCTCCGGCGGCGGCAAATTCTGCTTCCACTGGTGCACTTTCTCGATACTATCTCTAAGAGAAAGTGTTTCCGGCGTCAGTGGCGCTTTCTCCCCTCCTTCAGGCTCGTCGAGAAGCTCTTTACTCGAGTGTCTCTTTCTCCTTGGGCGCTCCTCGAGCATGTCCTCTCGAGAGCTTGACCTAGAGGTCTTTGATTTGCGCGACGACCTTTTGTCTTCCGCGACGCTGCCGAGCTCAGGATCTCTGTCTCGCAGGGTGCTGGGTGTGCTGGTGCGTGGTCCCTCCTTGCGGCGACGCCCGTGACGGCTGCTCAAATCGTCCGTGTCCTCCTCGTCGTTCACAAGGTCGTCCTCATTTCGCGGGTTGCTCCTGGAAGGCGGTGGTTCACCGTAGACCGACTGTCTCCACGAACGTTCGTTCGGCGGAGTGCTCACCCCTTCGTCTCCGTAGCCTCGCCTGGGCTCGTCTTTAACTGTGGACCTCGAACTGTTGCGTGAAATGGGTGTAGTCGACGGCTTGTTGTAATTAGTCGCAGCCGGCCCGCTCCCTTTGCCGTAGCCATGTCCTGGGGCGGGCCCGCCTAATACCTTGTCTCTGTACTTGTAAAACGTTTCACCTGGCTGGCCGGAGTTTCCGGAACCCGATCCACCGCCGGCAGGAGCGAAACTAGAATTGGAGGAAGTTCTCTGTCTCCGAGACTGCGGTTGATCCAAATTGGTCTGTGTTGCGCAATCCACAGTTCCCTTGTCTGTGTGAAGTTTTTTCCCGCTGACCTTGTCAATAGTCACTGGGCTTTGGTCTGGCACCCTAATACGCCTTGTTCTCGAAATACTGGCTCTGTCCTTGACTTTGGCCTCCTTGGGCTCTCCTTCTGGAATTGGCGACGTCCCTCTGCAGATAAGAAACCGCACGCTCTGGTCTCGTTTCTCCGCCTCAGGCGCGCTGTCGTCTGACTCACTGCTTACTGAGACGCCGCGTCTACCCCGCTTGCTAGCAGCTTCTTGCCGGCCTACAGGTAAACCAGGCACTCTCGCTGCACCTGTTCCTCCCCCTCCGCCCACGGGTGTAGTTTTCGCATCCACGTTACCTGTTGTTTCGTAACTGCGCGATGATTGTCGATCGTAGGAGCGCGCGGGTATTTTGGGAACGGGCGAGGCGTCGGATCCGCTTTTGTAGGAAGAGTAGGTCGAATATGGGCCAGAGGCGCTGCTGCTGTCATACCGCGAGGACCTTGTGCTCACGGGGACGCCTCGCGGCTTCCCCCACCGTAGCGGCTGTTTGAACTCTTGGTCGAGGCCCTGTCCCATGAGCCGTACGGGCTTCCGCCGCCGTAATCAGACATGTAGCCGCTCCTGCTGGAGTACCTGTCTAGGCTGGGGTACTTGTCCGTTTGGTACCTGTCCGCGCCGTAGGAGGGTGTCGTGTACTTTGTGTCGGAGGTCCCGAATTTCTTGATGGTGTCGCCAACGTTCGTGCTCCGGTACTTGGGAGGGTCGTAGCTGGAGGTGCGTGTGTAAGAGGGACGTGAGGAGGACGGAGTGTACGCCCTGGAGGACGCACCGTATGAGGATGAAGGAGTGTAGTTTTTACCTGTCCCCATATCGTACAGCTGAAAAAAGAAAAAAAGGAAGAAAAATGTATAAATTAGAAACTAGTATAAAATAAATATAATTGTATTCACTGTATCTATTAGAAGTAAAACTTTAAATAAGGCAATATAACAGAACGTTAATACAACAACACATTAACTAATAACAAACTTAAAGTAAGTAAAGTAATAACAAATTAACAATTTTTTTTTTTGTTATTTAGCAATTGATAAAAGACATTTTAACTCAATTCGTACAAACTTAAAATTAGTAACGCACCGTAATTTAACGATGGAAAACATTTCAAATAATGTATTTCGTATGTCATTTTAAACTTTATTATTGTTAGGCAGGCTCATGCACCCAGATTTAATGCACACACATAAAAGCCACGGGTGTTCTTGCGCTACAGAAATAGTTCAGAAAGAGTAAATTATCTTTGAAAATCGATTCTTCAAAATGAACATCAGTGTTTCCATATAGAACACGATGTCGACTTGAGATGTTTAAATTTCATTTTTTTTTTCTGTGTTACTTGCGCAATCGTACAATTGTTAGATATTTTGTTTGTTTGTTTGTTTAAATTAGTTTTACAAACGAGACTTCAAAAAGAACATGTATTAAATTATTAAAGCATTTATAACCATTCTTACCCAAGAAACACAGGTTTTTCGGAAACATTTAAAACGTAGTAGCTAAATCACTGTATATTTTATGACTTCTGCCACATAATGAATTTCAAAAACATTCAAATACACATAGAAAAAGTTGGGGTGAGTTAAAGAACAAAGAAGGGAGAGCAGGAATAAGAGAGGGAGAGAGAGAGAGAGAGTGAGAGATGGAGAGAGAGAGAGAGAGAGAATAGAAAGGGTTGACTAAAGTGCAGAGATGCTAAAAATATACTTCCTCAAACTAATGTACTCACACTAATAAGACTAAAAGTCTAACATAACACAGTGCTGACTTCCTACAGTAAAAAAACAACAACACAAGTTCGCTGAATTTACCTAGGTCTCACCCTCCCTACCTGTATTCCCCCCCCCCCCCCCTTTCACTCCCAGTCCTCTTTCTCATTTTAAACTTTCTTATGTCATTGTTCCCCCCCCCCGCCCCCCCCCCCCCCATTTTTTCCACCCCAAACCTTTGATTTTCTTCAGTGCAGAAGACACAATGTCTAGGAAGGTAACACAGAAACTGAACTGATTTTTTGTGAACTCTCCGTTTTGTATGTTTCATTCATAGAAAATATTATCTTAAACACGTTTTTTTTTCTTTTTTTTGTATGTCTATCTATCTACCTACCTATCTATCTATATGTCTATCATCTATCTATCTATCGATCTATCTATCTGTCTTTATGTCTATCTGTCTGTCTGTCTATCTATCAATTTATCTATCTATCGACCTATCGACCTACCTACCTATCTATATGTCTATTATCTATCTATCTATCGATCTATCTATCTGTCTTTATGTCTATCTGTCTGTCTGTCTATCTATCAATTTATCTATCTATCGACCTATCGACCTACCTACCTATCTATATGTCTATCATCTATCTATCTATCGATCTATCTATCTGTCTTTATGTCTATCTGTCTGTCTGTCTATCTATCAATTTATCCATCTATCGACCTATCGACCTACCTACCTATCTATATGTCTATCATCTATCTATCTATCGATCTATCTATCTGTCTTTATGTCTATCTGTCTGTCTGTCTATCTATCAATTTATCTATCTATCGACCTATCGACCTACCTACCTATCTATATGTCTATCATCTATCAATCTATCAATCTATCTATCTGTCTTTATGTCTATCTGTCTGTCTGTCTATCTATCAATTTATCTATCTATCGACCTATCGACCTACCTACCTATCTATATGTCTATCATCTATCAATCTATCGATCTATCTATCTGTCTTTATGTCTATCTGTCTGTCTGTCTATCTATCAATTTATCTATCTATCGACCTATCGACCTACCTATCTATCTATATGTCTATCATCTATCTATCTATCGATCTATCTATCTGTCTTTATGTCTATCTGTCTGTCTGTCTATCTATCAATTTATCTATCTATCGACCTATCGACCTACCTACCTATCTATATGTCTATCATCTATCTATCTATCGATCTATCTATCTGTCTTTATGTCTATCTGTCTGTCTGTCTATCTATCAATTTATCTATCTATCGACCTATCGACCTACCTATCTATCTATATGTCTATCATCTATCTATCTATCGATCTATCTATCTGTCTTTATGTCTATCTGTCTGTCTGTCTATCTATCAATTTATCTATCTATCGACCTATCGACCTACCTACCTATCTATATGTTTATCATCTATCTATCTATCGATCTATCTATCTGTTTGTATTCTGTCTCTCTGTCTTTTTATCTGACTATCTATCTATCATCTATCAATTTATATAATCTATATATCATCTATCTATTTATATCCACCACCCCAACCCTTTTAACCCATTTTCAAACACATAATATATTCACACAAACAAATAAACAAATAGACTTACACGTGCTAATTCCCTCCCCCCTTTTTTTTTGTTTTCTAATCGTTTCAATTTTGTTTTTACCATAAATTTTACTGCCTTTTATTTTTTGGGAGCTTCCGTTCGATACATTTCGCTCAAAAGTTTGGAGTTTCTTTTAACTTAACCCTTCCCGTGCTGACCTACTTCTATCTATGCTGCCTTCAGTTCCGCTATATACGCGCCCAGGACTGTAAGGGTTAACGAAATAAATCAAAGGAGAGTAAGAGCAGAGTGAGTGAGAGTGTGTGAGAGAGAGAGAGGGAGAGAGAGACTTATTTAATGTTTGTTTGTGTGTGTATTTGTCTGTAAAAAGGAGAAGGTAGGAGAATGTAGGTAGTAGCCTATCACGTGTGTAGGATGCAATGGCAAATTTCCAGGTCAGCTTAAAGAGCGGCACACAAACAAATTTTGTTTTGAAATTTTACAGCCTTTTGGTTGTTTGTTTTTAAGAGTTTTGTTTGATTTGTATTATGCAGGCCTGCACTTGAGCATTACAAGTCTTCTAGACTTAAGTATTACAAGACCTAGAGTTTATGCATTACAAGTCTTCTATACTTAAGTATTACAAGACCTAGAGTTTATGCATTAAAAGTCTTCTATACTTAAGTATTACAAGACCTAGAGTTTACGCATTACAAGTCTTCTATACTTAAGTATTACAAGACCCAGAGTTTATGCATTAAAAGTCTTCTATACTTAAGTATTACAAGACCTAGAGTTTACGCATTACAAGTCTTCTATACTTAAGTATTACAAGACCCAGAGTTTATGCATTACAAGTCTTCTATACTTAAGTATTACAAGACCTAGAGTTTATGTATTAAAAGTCTTCTATACTTAAGTATTACAAGACCCAGAGTTTATGCATTACAAGTCTTCTATACTTAAGTATTACAAGACCTAGAGTTTATGTATTACAAGTCTTCTATACTTAAGTATTACAAGACCTAGAGTTTATGTATTACAAGTCTTCTATACTTAAGTATTACAAGACCTAGAGTTTATGCATTACAAGTCTTCTATACTTAAGTATTACAAGACCTAGAGTTTATGCATTACAAGTCTTCTATACTTAAGTATTACAAGCCCTTCATAATTAAGCATTGCATGTCCTAGAATTTAAAGCATTACAAGTCAATACTTGGCAATACAGAAGAAAAAACAGCAATGTGATAGAAGAAAATTATATTTTAAATATGTATAAACATAAAAGAAAAGCGTAATATAATTTAAATCAACGGTCACAATTTTAAGCTAACAAAGCCAAATGCGAAAATGTGAATGAATTTTGCTTACAGAAAAGAACAAAGCAACTTTGCAATTAAACTATAGATTATATTAAATGATATTTTTCTTACTTCAAAGCTTAGGTCCCCAAATCTATTGCTAAATCTGTAGATCTATCGAAAAAATTATGCTATCATTGTTTTTCTCTTTATTTCACGACCAGAGTTGAATCATTCTTTTATTTAGATTTCGATTTACCAAAATCAAGCCCCAAGAGCCAGTGGCGTATGTTCCATTGGAACAGGGGCCCCCACAAAAATAATTTTTTTAGTAACGTCCCCATTCTTTCGTTGAAAATTTAAAATAAAATTCACTTATTCCCCTACAATTTTAAGCGCTCTTGTCCAACAAACTAAGCTCAACATAAATATTGTGATTTTACAAAATGTAACATGAATTAACGGCACTTTTCTGAAGGCAGGGCGAGGCCACGAGGGGCCCCAACATACATTTTGGAACAGGGCCCACACAATCCTAAATACGGCGTTGCCAAGAGCCCATTTTACAGTTCTATAATTCAAAGACTGCGCCTTGTAAATAGCGTAGTTACCGGTAATCAAAGCGCCACATACCGATGCATTTTGAATACTCAGCGTTTTGAAATTATCTATTTATTTATGCTATTTAGGCCTACTCATGGAAGAGGATAAATAAAATTGCGTTATCTGATTGCAGGAATAATATAAATTGGAAATGTAAGAAGTTATAACATAAGGATTGCAATTATTGTTGTTAGACTATAACTTTATAGGCTAAAAGGTAAATCATGTTGATAAGTATTGTGGTGGCACCATATAATGTGGGGGGGGGGGGAGAAATAATTTCACAAATACAGATAATGTTGATTAATTGATCACATACATACTATCTATCTATCTATTTATCTATCTATCTATCTATCTATCTATCTATCTATCTATCTATCTATCTATCTATCTATCTATCTATCTATCTATCTATCTATCTATCTATCTATCTATCTATCTGACTTTCAATCCCTATAAAATTAAATAGGCCTATATGGGCTACACACTCTTATGCAAATACAAACATACACATAAAAACACATACACACCAGCAACACAAGCAAACATACATTAAGATGCATTTAGCATTGCCCAGTAGGTGATAAATCACACACACACATACATCCACCACCATAGGTAAACAAACACAGCTGAAAACGAGGTCAGGCCCGGGAAAAAGTGTGAGCGCTTCAATAAACTGGGTCACGGTGTTTTCTTGCCAAGATTTAAGGCTTAAGGCTCATGCACAAGTCAGCAGGTAGAGAAAAATCTACCGCTGACATCCCAGGTAATCAACAGTAAGTTAAGAGAGCTAACACTGATATCTAAGGCTATCAACAGTAAGCTAAAAGGGGTTGTATTGGTATCTAAGGTAATGAGTAGACAGTTACAGGAGCTAGGTTTGTTATTCTAAGTCATCCACAGTGTCTATAAAAGTGCTAGTACTGATATCTATGGTAGATATTGAGGTAGTCTGTCTCTTTCTGTCTGTCTATCTATATATCTATCTGTCTGTCTATCTACCTGTCTGTTTGTTGTTCGGCAAGGTAGGCAGTGAAATAAGCTGACTGTCTATCTATCTATCTATCTATCTATCTATCTATCTATCTATCTTTCTATCTATTTACCAATTTATCTATCTATCTATCTATCTATCTATCTATCTATCTATCTATCTGTCTGTCTATCTGCCTGTCTGTCTATCTACCTGTCTGTCTGGTTGTTGTTCGGCAAAGTAGTCCTTGAGATAGCTGTCTGTCTTTCTGTCTGTCTGTTTATCTAACTATCTATCTATTTATCTATCTATCTATCTACATGTCACTCTGTATGCATGTTTGTTGTTCGGCAAGGTAGTCCTTGAGATAGCTGTCTATCCATCTATCTATCTATCTATTTATCTATCTATCTATCTATCTACTATCTATCTATCTATCTATCTATCTATCTATATCTATCTATCTATCTATCTATCTATCTATCTATCTATCTATCTATCTATCTATCTATCTATCTATCTATATATATATATATATCTAACGGTCTATCTATCTGACTTTCATATATCAACAATAAGTCAAAAGAACTAGTCTATCATTGATATATTCGGTTATCAAGTGTATATTTTAAGGCACAATATACTTCAAACTTTGGTTCCCAAAGTCTATAAAACATCTTTGTATATTGTATACACTTAGAAAGTATTTATAATCTATAGTTGTAAAATGATCTCCCCGTTTCAAACTGAAAAGTATAATATGTTTACCGAATGCCTTTCTCGGTTAAATCTGTTGTTAAATATTTAAAAAGGGGGTAAACATAAACAATTAATGAAACCCCGAGGTTTTGAGGGGGCGTGAGGAGAAAAAAAAGGTGGGGGGGGGGGGGAGGAAGGGGAAAGGAAACTATCAAGATGAAAAAAAAATATTATCTTGCAGTGCACCTGTAGATAAAAGAAAAGTTACTTATGGCCATTGGCGCCCATGTAGCGTAGAATCAGTTCCAGAAACGGAATACAAAATTTAATTACGAGAATGTTTATATATTGCTAGTTTATACGCCACTCTTTATGGAATATGTTATATATATATACATTTATATATATATATAATATATATATATATATATATATAATATATATATATATATATATATATTAGCTGCATCCAGCCTAATGGCCAGGAGGGAGGACGACCTGGGAAAAGGAGGAGGGTGGTAAGTGGTAAGTAGGATGTTAGATTAAGATTGCACTTCTTAATTATAGTGACTGGGGAAGGCCGGGAAGGGGGTGGGTGTTGTGAAATGAAAGAGTAGCGAGTGCATTAGAGAAATAAATAAACAAGGCGATATATCTCTTGTCTGCTAGAGAGCCTGGCTTGGTAATGAAGGTATACGATTGGCCAGGTTATTTGTTTCTGTATTTTATTTTCGGGCGATTAAAGCCAAAAAAGAATTAATTGACGCAGTTATAAAGCCAAATTTTGCATACTAGATTTATTAGATACACGCATTTTAAACGTTATTTATTTCGTAGGAGGGAGGGGGAGCATAAAAAAAAAAAGATGGGCGTGTCACTTTGGGCAATTTGCAAAGCAGTTTTAACATCATGCTTCTTTATCCCCCCCCCCCTTTTTCTTCAATGAAGTGGGACCAAATCTATAAGGTCATTCTACAGCATAAACCTATATCAGACACTGACATCACGACTTTTGTAGGACTCACAGCCTTGTTTTGAAATGTTTCCGGAAACGCGGTTGTTTTCATAGAAAAACAAAATGTCAGCAAATTATGATTACATAAAATAAAAAAAAAATGATTAGTAAAACTTAAAATTCTTTAAATGTACCTATTTATATGAATATTAATGAATTTAAACCTCTGCGGTGACAAAATGTATATTTATAACTAATTATAACGCATACAAATGTACTTGTAATATTATTTCAGACATTTTGTTTAAACATCAAATACTGGCTAGTAGTAATTTTAAAGAAAGATTTCGCATTATATATATCTATATATTTAGTATACTACGCCATATGGTCTTCTTTATACCGATAGAACTTATTTTAGCTAATGATTCTAATTAACCCGACAACCCTGCTCTAAATAAAGCGATACATAGGCCTTTATATAAATACAAATGTAAATATGATAAAGAAAGTTTATATTGAATGCGCTTTCCCAACCAAGCTAGCATTAGGCCTACACTTCTAGCATTAGGCCTACACTTCTAGCATTAGGCCTACACTTCTAGCATTACACTTATAAGGGTTTATCAACAGAAATACCATATGGTAAATTCTCTTTTCTGCCCAAGTGGCGTTCGGGTATATAATGGGTTACTTGAACCACTTTACTAGTCAGAAAAACATAATTCAGCCTAATATTTTTCAATACGCGTAAGAAAATACATTAACTAGACTTAGCCACGGGTGATCGTAACGGATAGTTATCAAATTCTTTGAAGTAGCGTAGTAAATTAAAAGATAAAATAATGTTGTAGGATTTATTAAAAACATTGAAGAGAAAATTCATGACTTTATGTGTGTCTTGTTATTGTTATTATTATGAAATTATGTCATCGAATATTACTTTTAAAAAAGTTTTACTGTTTTTTTGTTATATTATATTTGAAAAAAAAAAGAGAGTGTTAAGGGGCGGACGAGTGGTATGAGTCATATCTGGGATACTTAGAGAAGGATTATGTTGGAGCCAATAGATGATTTTCATATCTAGCTTAGTCGAATCAACCGACAGCTAAAAATACCGAATTATAATATACACTGGTATATTGATCAAATTATCGATCTAGAAAATTATATGCAGACTCGAAAGTTCACTAGTTAGAAAGGGAAATTATCTTTCAGAATTTCAACCTTGTCATATTATTATTGTTTTAAACTTTATTTAACATGAACTCCAAGGCGTTGACGTTTGATTAAAACATATATACAGTAACATTATATGAAATAAAGAGCACAACTATAGCCCGATGTCTAATGCAGTTGAAACGATTGTATTTCTTCCAAAAATATATTATATTTTTTTATAATTTTCATAAAATTTGATAAATGCAGACACACTGTGTTCACTTTATTTCATCTTACATTTTCTACAAGATTACGTTTTCAATGATGTCCTTTTCCTGACTAGTGCAAGGCAGCATATTACATGCCAAAACGCAACTCGAACATTGAATATGAGTCTTCAGAAACAGCTCTTTATTTGATTGTACAGCTATAAATGATTTGAACGTAATGTTTAAATTAGAACCTTTTAGTATAATCTTATCTTTATGATAACGACTTCGAGTGCTTGTTGAATATATTGATAGATAAATAAAAAAAGACGCAATATTCATCAGCTACACCTTGAAGTTTAATGTTCTATATAACTTGATTTTTCTAGTAAATGTGCTGAAGGCTTAGATCTAATGAATTTACTTGAGTAAAAGGTAACGGCTAATTTTTAATCATATGCATGTTTTTTAAAAAAATGTATTGATTAAAGGAAATATCTAGGTGTCTACACCTTGCTTATGCATAAAATAAAGAGCAAGTACAAAGTACAGCCTCGCTTTGAAAGTGGTTATGGAAATAAAGTGTTTGCTTAAATACTTTATCAATTTATATATATTATAATCTTTATGAGCTTTCAGATGAGATATGTTTTCTTATATAGTTTCAAAACAGTTTGTCTGGTTGTAATGTTGCCAATTTCTCATGTATCTATGTATCTTTATATATATATATCTCTCTCTCTCTCTAAATATATCTATATATGTATAGTATAGTTATATGCTATATATACACATATATATGCCATTGCAGATTATTTTTTTCATTTTTTTAGATGCGTATTATGACTGATTTATAAAAGGAAAGGTTAATAGAATGAATAGAATATTACTAGTGAGTTTATTGAGTATGTGGAAGCCTACATTTAAATACATTTTTAACTTCTTAATAGGGGTAAATAAAAAAGTTTCAAAGGAAAGTGCGCTCATTTGAATCCTGTGGCGCTTTCTCTATGGAACAGTTTGCCTCAGGCCTCATATTCTGAGAGAATCTGAGGCAAAAGAGTTTTTTAAAAAGAGCCTAAGGACTTTTCTCTTATATGCTAATGGTTGTGTGTCATACATTCCAATACAACTGTCACTGCAATTTATAACATGTGCGCACTGAGCTTGCTAAATTTAATAGCATGGATACAAGCGCTATGTAAATAACCCTTATTTTTTTGTAAAGTATATCGTCAAATTAGTAAAGTAAACAACGATAAAAAAAAAGGGAATAACAACAAAAAAAGCTTAAGTTAAAGTAGTAAAATTAGTGTATTACATACGAAAGTGGGCTAGAAAGATGTTATCTTTAAATTAAGTAAGTTAATCAATCGTTCATTAGCAGAACATATTGAAACATATTGGAAACATCAAGTGGGCGTTGAAAAACACCCAAACGCCTGAAGTCAAATATAAATATAAACAAACTAAGAACACGTGTTTACATGTATAATTCATTAAAACAACAAATAAAAAATAATGATTCTGCGAAATGAATTATTAGATAAACTCACCATAGTAATGGATAGTCAATATTATCGTATATAAAAATATATCAATATATAGGCTATATTAAATAGCAAGAAGAAAGCTGCCCCAGTGGAACAGAAGACATCTCCAGCAACACGTCGCTTCTCTCCGAAACAAAACACGGATACACACTGGCCGTACGCAATACTGAGAAGTCTTGGCTACAACATCCCCAGAAACTGCATCACATTAACCACATAGATTGATTCCAGAACGAAATCATATATGCCGAAAACAAATACCTCCCAAAACAAAAGAACTAAATCTAAGTTGAAAAACAAAGGTGGAAAAAAAAAGTATCATAGATATATATACACGGAGTCAAGACGTTCTATCTCTTACACAACAAAAGTCAGCCTTAATTTTCTTTTTTTTTTACCGGGACGCACACGGAAGAGAAACACCGGGTGCACATGTTTACCTTTCACCGGCAGACTCACCCTCTTTTGCATTACCTGCAGTCCTTCTTTCCCCCCGCCCACAGCACACCCTGCACTGAGTGTAGTCAACAAGCTAACTTTAAAAAATATTTTACATGGGCAAGTGACTGACCAATAGCTTTAAAAAAAGGTAAAATACAATAAAAAATACCGTACTCAATTTAAAAATAACAATACAGCATTAACACGACATATTGCCTTATTTTTTGGGATTTCGTTTTTGTGTTTTTTTCTTGAGAGGGTGCTTTCCTAAGTCTTAGAACTTCGTAAGTTTTATTGATGTTGGGCTGTCCACAAATGGCTTCACGCTCTATTCCTTTAATTTTTTTTTATTTGTCCCCCCTGAGCCCCCTCCCCTATCTTTACCCGGTCACATTAAGCCAGAAACCCCATTCGCATATAACATATTTCTTACAATGTGATCGAATTATTTGATTGAATATTGAAACAAAATGGCTAGAAAACTTGTATGAAAACATCTCTTGTTGAAATAATTTCATTTAATTAGTCAGTAAAGGAAATATTATCAATAAATGATATCGTCAGTGCTTTTTTTGTAAAAAAATAGGTGCCGGTACTCAGAGATGGATTGCCTAACTTTTAAAACAGTTTCGCATTTTATATTTTAATTCTTTTTGCGCGCAATTTTAAAATAATTCAATTTTAACACATTAATAATATAATAATATTAATAATAAACGTTAAAATACAAGAAAAGTAATAATTTGTTCCCCACATTGAAAAAGGTAACGGTACGCCGTACCGGTGCGTATCGTCACAAAAAAAAAAACACTGAATGTCGTAAATAAAACGTAACATCTTTTTTTAAAAAATCTCCTCTCGTCGTGACACACCAATTTGCTCCCTTCCTCCCTTTCCTCCCATCATATTCACGAGGCGTGATTTATGGACAGCGCAGTTAGGGAGCTCACTTTATTCCCATTTGAAAAGGATAATGTTGATTGTTTCTTCTCAACACTTTTTTATCTATGTCTCTCATCCACACACACACACACACACACACACACACACACACACACACACACACACACACACACACACACACACACATACACACACACACACACTAAAACGCATTTTCTCTCTCTCGGTCTCTCTCTCTCTCTATCGGTCTCTCTCTCTCTCCATCTTTCTCTCAATGTATCATTGACTGTAAAAAAACAACAACACCAATATATTATATTAAGTGTCAAAGTCTCTGCCAAAACCAGCAAAGAGATTGAATACAGCTTCTTACAAATAACATTATTTCGCTATCAGCTTTGAATAATTCATTTTCTTGGCCTTCTAAACTGCTTTTTATCGCGCACACACACATACACACACACACACAATATTGTCAATACAGATATGTCTTTCATTTGAGCCTGTTGAGCACTATTAGTAGACACGTTGCAATCAGTAAGCCTAAATATGATCAGAAAATTGGATGAGTTAAAAGGTTCATAAAAAAAGTAAAGTAAAGTATCCTGTTGAACCAAATTTTATTCATCATTTATTGGTCCATAGGGCCGTTGAAGTAGCGTTTGCCAGTTTCTGTGGGGGTTGTGTGGCCAGCACAATACCCAGCCGCCTTTACATTACACCAACTATTTATCAGAGCTGGGTAGACTCAGGGACACACAACAGACACGGAAACACCTAGCCTTCACCAGGATTCGAACCCAGGTACGCCAGCCAAACTTAGTGCCCCACTGTGTCCCTCAAATATGTTCATATGTTCAGCTATTGGGATCCCTTAAAAGTGCAGCTGTCAGCACAAGAGAACAATCTTAGGAATCATCGAACATTCTCGTTACTAGGGTCGAAAATGAAAATTCTCTAACAGTTTGGAACAGCTTTTTTTCTGTCACATTTTTATCTGACTTTTGTTTGGTAGTTATAAATCTTTGTTCTAATCGAAGAATGAACTTTGTGAAGTCGGGCATATCCATCTAACTTCTACAGTCCCCAATTCTTCCATCTTACCAAGCATACGTCGGCAAGGAGTGGATAAAGCATGCCCTAGACTGCCCTAGAGCAAAGGTTCTCAACCTTTTTCGGCTCACCGCCCCCTTTTACAATATTTTTCCGCTCACCGCCCCCCCCTTTCCGCCCAATAGTTTCCGCTTTATTTTAGGCGGACTAGACTTTTTGTGTGATAAATTATCTTTAAAAAAAAACTGAAAAGGAAAAATATTCAATTGTAAGAATTAATAGAACTAAAAAATGCCTTAACAAAAGGTTTAAATAAATCAATATTAATGCGAATCCTTTGCCTGATGTGTTGTTAGCAATTTGTCTATTTTTTTTCAATTTTGGTTGCAAAAGCCCTAGGTCTAATCATCAGTAATATTTGTTATATTACAAAACAGAACTTGTTCGGCAGCAATATTGAATCAAATGTGGACACATTTTTTAGTTAAAGGGAGATAATTAGCCCGTTTTATTTGATCTAATATTTTTGTTTTTTCTTTCTCCTATAAAAAATAAATGGCTTACAATTTATAACTCTGAAATGATCAAACTGTAAAAAGTATTTGAAAATTATATAAATACAATATGACTAAAGAATTTATATGTATATTTTCACGCATTACAATAACTACCCAGTTTGTATAATTACGACTTATCAATACCGCTTAACAATAATCCGAAGTCTCCTCTGATGATCTAAAACACAATAAGGACCTCTCTCAAAATATCTTTAATATTAGCAGATCTTAGGGCGACAGTGATCGATCAGCAAGGTTGACAGTCCGGTGAACCAACCACAGGACCAGCTGGCCGCACATTATATGTGCCAAATACTGACCCCTACTTCATCGAAAAGTCACTGCGATTACTATTTCTTATTAAATATAATAATATGTGGGCATTCTGTTGGGGGATATCATATATTTAGCAGCACTTGCGTTTACATCACATTTCAACCTCCAAAAACTAATCGATTCAAATAGCTAAGGTGTTAAAATATATCAGGTACGTTTGTACCGCCCACTTGCCCTTCATCGCCCCCCAATCGTCCCCGGGAATGTCAGAGCCCCCCCCCCCTAAAGCTTCTCACCGCCCCCCGGGGGGCGATATCGCCCCCGTTGAGAACCTATGCCCTAGAGCAGGGGTCGGGAACCCATGGCTCGCGAGCCAGATGTGGCTCTTTTGATGGCTGTATCTGGCTCGCAGACAAATGTTCGATTATTTAAAAAAAAATTTTTTTAAAGACTTTTTGATCCACTGACTAATTGCATATCAATATTTCATTCTACAAATGAGCTAAAGTCTACTGCAGCTCAGCATCAGAAGACTTCAGAGACATAATTATTGTACTTTTAGTGTTGAAAGTACACAAAATACACACATTTACTTGAAATTTTAGTCTTAAACATAATATATGGCTCTCATAGAATTACTTTTCAGAATATGTGGTATCCATGGCTCTCTAAGACAAAAAGGTTCCCGACCCCTGCCCTAGAGCAAGGTTCGGCAACCTTTTTATAATAGTGTGCCAAAGTGGAATTATATATTTTATATTTTGCAATAAAAATCGTTGTAGGCCTAATTTTACTTTTTCTTACTTAAGTCTTAACCTAGCCCAATAGGCTAGAATTAGCCTAGACTAGTAGCCTATCCTATAATGTAGGCCTAGTACCTATAGTCCTATAGACTACTATACTATAGTAACTATAGAGCCTACTAGAGCATTCAGCGTGTGTCATAAGTCTAAAAGCCACCCTGCTTTAGCACTCAATGGGCCGTATTGCTGCTGAGAGTTAACACCCTTGCCCCTTATACAAGTCAATATTTTATGACTGACTTGTAAATTACAAGTCAGTCATAAAATATTGACTTGTATAAGGGGCAAGGGTGTTAACTCTCATCAGCAATACGGCCCATTTCTAATAAAAGATACTTGAATATTTTTTTAGAATTCTCCCGCGTGCAATTTAAAATCGTTCAGCATACCAAGTATGGCCTAGAGTCCAATAATTTTTTTTTTACTGATTTTGAGGGCTTGGGAGGTGGGGAAGGGCTTCAGTTGAGAAATCTAACAATGTTTATTATTCTTTTATTGTTCAGCACCCAATGCTTCATCTCCTAGTTACGAAACAGATTATTGCGTGAATCTGGATTTTAATTGAGTGAAACACAATTTTATTTTCTAGCCACAGAATAAACCAACATTTTGCCAAATCATCTTCTTATCAAACTGGTTCACACCTACAAGGAAGATTATTGCGTCTTAGACTTACCCGTGCAATTACTCTTAGTCTCGTACCTCGATGCACGTGACCCATTTTTTGACTCATTCGCGTGCATGGCAGCTTATTGTATTTAAAAAGAAGGAAGAAAGTAGGGCCGGTGACGGGGTTGGAGAGGTGGGGTGGGGGCTGAAACTGACATACGTAGTTAAGATTGTTTGTGTATGTCTGCGTGTGTATGTGTGTGTGTGTTGTCAGTAGTGATACACGACGACGAATCACACCTTACTGCGCATGTCTGTGACACATACACACACGCATACACACACACACACACAGATAGTACAGGCCATCCATCTTTTAAGTCTGGTGAGTAATTTGACGTGCAGGCAACATTCATCTTTCTCTAGTTATAATATGGCACTGACAACAACAATAACAATACACACACTAAACCTATAATCAAAATAGTAAAATGATATCAGAAAAGGAACATAACCAAATATATTTTGGATTTATCCGACTTGTATGAATATAACATTTAGATCTATACATTTAACTATGCTCTGTAAAGGAAAATCGATATCTATAAATTAAATAGAGATTTATAAATTACACTGATGTACAGAAAATTAAATTGGGATCTTTGATTAATTGAAAAAAAAATGGAATTGCATGAGACGTTCTGAAGAAAAAAAAATAACTCCCTTGGACTTTTATAATGTATAAAGTCTACCTACTAAAACATGATTTTTCAAAAGAATTTTACCCAGAACTTTTGCTTGAAATCAGATATCTTGCTTGCTTGATTTCTCAAACATGGACCAGTCTTATATTAATGAAAATAAGCAGAGTTAGAAAAATATAACGAAGGTAGTGGGAGAGAAAAGGAGTTTTGATGAAAGCTGTACCCATTAGATTTGGTAAACAATTTATCTATACTGTAATATAATATTATATATACTATATATTACATATACTATAGGTCAATGAAATTAAAAAAAAAAAATTAAATTAAAATAAAAAATTTAAAAAAATAATATTAATTATACCGTAACAAAAACGAAAACTAAAAAAAGAAAATTAACATTATTTTTTTTTTAAATAATTAAATTCCAATTGTGCTTGTAAATTACAAGTCAGTCATAAAAGATTGACTTGTATAAGGGGCAAGGGTGTTAACTCTCAGCAGCAATACGGCCCATTGTATTACTTCATATTTCATGAAATAATAATTTTTTTCTCTATTACTAGTCTATGTATGACTTTCGCCATAGCTTTTTTTCTACTTTTTCTACTGTTTCTATTAAAACCTTTCACACCATTTTATTTCTTGAAATCTTCTTTTTTTTTTTACTTCTTTCGTTAGTATTTTTATACGAATACGTTCAGTTCGACTACGTTCTACATGACTACTGTATGAATGACTACCGTCTATATGGCTACTGTCTATATGATTACCTTCTATAAGACTTCTTCCTAATTGATTAGTTTCTACAAGACTTCCTTACTCTACGACTAATGTCAACACGACTATTTTCCAACACCAATTATTGCCAACTTTTAATTCTAAGCAACAACGAGAAAAGTGCTTACCTACGAAAATCTAGATTTCAAATAACAATAAATAAAACAAAACTAAAAAAACAACAACAACAAGCAGTGGGTTGATGATAAGGTTTATGATGTGCTTTATTCATACACAAGATATCGCCATTTGCAAACGCGAAAACAACAACAACCAGAAGGCATAACCTATTTTTTCTCGTGCCTAATTTTTTACAAGGCATCGCTGCTACCTGTTCAGGTTGTACGACTCCACCCATATTTCTCCTCCCCCACCCCCGATAATTTTTCTTTCCATACTTTCTCTCTCTCTTTCTCTCTCTCTCTCTCTCTCTCTCTCTCTCTCTCAAGTCCATACTGACATATACACGCATACACCATTTCAAGTATTCAAAACAAACACTTTTTGCCCCATCAGTCTGCTAAAGATATTTGTCGGTTCGACTTAGCTCAAGACTCATAGACTCTAGTGCTTCAACCGAAAGGGAGGTTCTCAAACTTGTGAAATATTGCCAAGTCTAGAATGTTCTATTTGAATTAGATTTGTCAAGTCAATTTTGAGTCCACACTAAGTTTCTTAGCTATAATTACACTTTTTAACCTAGTCTAATGGCATTTTGAAGAGGCAGCTCTTAGAGCATGTCTTTAAAAATTGTGATATTGACTTTAACGTGGGGCTCTTATCTTATCTGTTATTGAAGCTCTTATCTCCTTATATAAAGAAGATTATTACATCCTATTCTCATCTCTGGTCTGTGTCCAGTCATGCATTCTGATTAGTGTTTTAAATGATGTTAAGTTACTGTTTTTCCTTGTATTTTTTCAAGCAACCCATTCCATGCCCATATGACACCCAAGAAGAAAGAGTACCTATATGCATTCGTTCTTGCATATTGACAAGTCTTAAATATTATACATGCATAAAGGTTTAATTGTAAAACATTTCCGGTCCCATTCGTTTGTGAATGTCAGACGTTAATAATCACCTATTTATAATCTCAAACTTATTGCTTGATGCAAAAGAATTTTCGTTTTTGTTTTGTTTTTATTAATCTACGCATTGTGTTTTTGTAATAATCAAGAAACGCAACTCTTGACTAATTTATTATATAAACAAAGCTAAATTTAACTTAACGCGACTAACACTTTGAGTAACGTACTAATTATTGCCAACTCACTTTTGATGTTAAAAACGGAATCCTCATAACTAATCGTGTAGCCTTTGTATATTTCTAAAACTGGCCGTCGAGGTTGAAATCAATTGTCAAACACCAGCAAAAGCATGCTTTTCGTTTACAGAAATGCCTGCAATAGCACCGGAAGTTCATGATCTCTTCCATTTGAAGAGGTCAGGACTCATTAAGACTTGTCAATGGGCTAAGAAAAGTGTCATTGTCCTTCTGTTTATCTGAGCATTGTTTTGTCTTGTATTTTCTTGTCTTATCTTGTTTTTGTGTTAGAATTTAATGTCTTATATATTATTAGTGTTTTTAGATTGAGTGATTTAACGATTGGTGTTGCTATTGTCAGTTGTAAATATTCACTCCCAATGAACCAGATAGTCTTTATATACTTATAAATGTCGGTATCGTTAGATGGCTTTAGTGAAAAATATTAGTGGATGGTGTTATAATCAAACTCTTGGGGGGGTTGGGGTGGAGGATACCATTAGATAGTGTTATAGTCCAAGATTCAAGAAAAATACAATTAGATAGTATTCATTGGCTCCATAGTCTCGAAAGACGATTAGATTTGCGCTCCTGTGATTTGGCCAGCCCTGCAAAATTGACTGTGTCTGTGGAGACCTATCCTTGAGAGACAGGCTCTGTCGCATCTCTGGCACTTGAAAGATGGACCGTTGGAGATTGTTAGGGACAGCCTACTTTTGCCCTCTGCCGCATTTACAATTAGATAGTATTATAATCAAAGTATTAGTAAAAATTAAAGTACAGTAAATTATCCAGTCGGATCAGACTGATTCCATAGGGCCTGTAAAGCAGCGTTCACCATTTTCTGTGCCACGATTGTGTGGCCGGCACAGTGCCAATCCACCTTTACTTTAACCTAACTAACAGTTGGGTAGACTCAGGGACACCCTCCAGACCAGGGAACACATTGTAGCCTTCGCCAGGATTCGAACCTAGGACCTTCGGTTCGCCAGTCGAACGCAGTCCACCGTGCCTCGTAATCAAAGTATATATTATAATATATTGCTATCATATATTGCTATCATATATTGCTATCATATATTGCTATCATATATTCCTATCATATATTGCTATCATATATTGCTATCATATATTGCTATCATATATTGCTATAATATATTGCTATCATATATTGCTATCATATATTGCTATCAAATATTGCTATCATATATTGCTATCATATATTGCTATCATATATTATTATCATATATTGCTATCATATATTGCTATCATATATTGCTATCATATATTGCTATCATATATTGCTATCATATATTGCTATCATATATTGCTATCATATATTGCTATCATATATTGCTATCATATATTCTTATCATATCTTCCTATCATATATTGCTATCATATATTGCTATCATATATTGCTATCATATGTTGCTATCATATATTGCTATCATATATTGCTATCATATGTTGCTATCATATATTGCTATCATATATTGCTATCATATATTGCTATCATATGTTGCTATCATATATTGCTATCATATATTCCTATCATATATTCCTATCATATATTGCTATCATATATTGCTATCATATATTGCTATCATATATTGCTATCATATACTGCTATCATATATTGCTATCATTTATTGCTATCATATATTGCTATCATATATTGCTATCATATATAGCTTTCATATATTGCTATCATATATTTCTATCATATATTGCTATCATATAGTGCTATCATATAGTGCTATCATATATTGCTATCATATATTCCTATCATATATTCCTATCATATATTGCTATCATATATTGCTATCATATATTGCTATCATATATTGCTATCATATATTGCTATCATAGATTGCTATCATATATTGCTATCATATATTGCTATCATATATTGCTATCATATATTGCTATCATATATTGCTATCATATATTGCTATCATATATTGCTATCATATATTGCTATCATATATTGCTATCATATATTGCTATCATATATTGCTATCATATATTTCTATCATATAGTGCTATCATATATTTCTATCATATATTGCTATCATATATTTCTATCATATATTTCTATCATATATTGCTATCATATATTGCTATCATATATTGCTATCATATATTTCTATCATATATTGCTATCATATATTGCTATCATATATTGCTATCATATATTGCTATCATATATTGCTATCATATATTCCTATCATATATTGCTATCATATATTTCTAAAAGAAAGAAACAACTACTCTTTTATGTTCTCTTCATAAAAAAAAGTCAGTTAAATATAAAAAAGGAAAAAAAGGAAAAACCGATCTAGATCAATAGCTTTTAAATTTTAAACACATTTAAAATGATCGAATGAACATATTGCAGAAATATGTTAGCTACGTCAGATAATAAATTCTAAAGTCATTGGGAAAAGGATGAGGGGGTCGGGGGGGGGGGGCGTTTCGGACCTTTAAATTAACGAATGATAAAAACCTATTTTCAGAATCCGTTCAAAACAAACACAAAAACAAAACAAAAACTCAATAAAAACTTAGATCTAAGTCAAACTATTCAAAATACTATCATTTTCTTATGGTTTATATGGACGTGTATGTTGAAATAAGAGGCCGATATGCTCACTGAAAACACAAATATGGGTTTAAAACCTTAGAAGTGGTGGATTATTAAAACTTTATGGAAAATGCTACTTAGCAGTGTTGTTTTGTATTTTTAAAACCTAGAGAGAAAAAGGAAGTTCATAGGGGTTGTTTTCTGGCTAATAGGCAACTGAATTCGCTATTATTTTCTGTTATAATAAAAGATGTCAAACAAACAATCAATACTGTCATGTGGAACAGACGTATGGAAATTGAATCTCTTTGTGGCTAACCGTATTACCTCCCCTTCCACCTCGACACCCACATACCCGTCTCCATTTCCCACCCATACTACCGATGTATCGGTGCATAAAAACGTAAGAGAAAGTAACTTTTAGAGAATTGGACAGTCAGCATTTCCCCCCCCCCCCTCTCCATCATCCACAAGAGCCAGGAGAAGACAATTAACTTCTGACACGTTACAGACACAATTTCAAGTATTATAAAAAAAAAAACGGTCTTAAGTACAAGTAATATAACGAAATATTTTGTATTCTTCTTCTGAATCTTATCTGTTCATCACGTGTCATTATGACATGTTTTTCATCTTCTGCCTCCCTACATTCAATTGATCTCTTCCTACCTTTTATTCTCTTTCTACTAACTTTCTCTTACTATCTCTCTCGACTTCTCTCGTTCTTCTCTCTATTTATATATTTATCTCTTTTAATCTCTCTCTCTATCTCTCTAGATTTCTCGCTCTTTATTTTCTCACTCTCTTTCTGTTTCTAATCCTCTTTTTTCACTCTCTCGTTCTCCCTGTTTCTCTTTCGTCCCCTCATCGAGAATAATCCACGATTTCACAATACAATTAACATAGAAATATCAGGAGAAAAATATAGAATTAATAACTTTTAGTTATATAAAGTAACGCACACACATCTAGTGAATTAGAATGAATGTTTCATAAACTCATAACTCAAACACAACAGAAGAAAACATATTTACAACATTAGCAACAGAACTACTGGATCTCTTTACATTTGGCAACAGAACCTCTACATCTCTTTACATTTGGCAACAGAACCTCTGCATTTCTTTACATTTGGCAAGAGAACCTCTGCATCTCTTTACATTTGGCAACAGAGCCGCTGCATTTCTTTACATTTGGCAAGAGAACCTCTGCATCTCTTTACATTTGGCAACAGAGCCGCTGCAGCTCTTTACATTTGGCAAGAGAACCTCTGCATCTCTTTACATTTGGCAACAGAGCCGCTGCAGCTCTTTACATTTGGCAATAGAACCACTGCATATCTTTACGTTTGGCAACAGAGCCGCTGCAGCTCTTCACAGATCACATTAATTTAGTTGCTAGCTTTGTTCATATTTTTTTATTGATCTATTTCTGAAAGATGTTTGACACCTGTGCCAATTAGTTTCATCGAAGAAATTTATCCAGAGATTAGTAACAAGCTCTACCTTTTAAAATATGGCGAAGAATGGAATTTAAAAGAGAACAAGACGACGAGAGAGAGAGAGAGTGAGAGAGAGAGAAAGAGAGAGAGAGAAGAAAGAAGAAGGGGAGGATGTGAGAGAAAGAGAAATGGAAAGGGGATACTATAAGAGGGGGGAGCAGAAAAGATTTTGAAAACGAGAGAAGAAAAATAGAAAGATTGAGCGGAAGAGAGAGTGAGATGAAAAGAGATATTTTTTCTTGATTTTGAGCTGAATTTTGTAGGTCTTAAAAGGATTGTTCACCAAATCCGAACTGCTGTTTTCCCAATTTGATGTTCTGCCGCCAGGAGAGTTTGCATGTTGTAGTTTTGATGATGTTGTTTGTGCTGAACTTCATAGATGTATTTGTTTATTTTTGTTTTCTGGACTTAACACTTCAGGAATTAGTCTTGGTTAATGGTCATATCAATAGTGTATTACTAGTCAGCAAAGGGTTTCTGCTAGATGCGTCCGGGCGAGAGATTAAACCATATGATGTGAGTGGGGCCGTTATGTGGGAGGGAAAGGAGACTTAAAAAAAAATCATATATTATTATCAGAGATTTCATTACAAATTCTAGTTCTAGACATTCTTGTTCACCATTTGTGTAAAGGAAGATCAGTCCTTTAGATTAACTTTGCGAAACATTTTTTGTGTGTATACGACCTGATCTTTGGAAACCAAATGGACCCACTTTCCAGCATCCTATCGAATTGAAATTGTGTATAAAGACGTGTTTCATTATACCAAAGACTATAATAAGATGGACCGTTTGCTCTATACATGTTCTTTTTCCGTGCGCACCCAATAACGATGTCTTAAATGACTTCTACGCTCCTTTCGTTTTCGGCATTTTTGGCATTGTTTCCGCTGTATACAACTTGTGATTTTAATTTTAATTTTTCAGAGAGAAACTCATAGTGATTAATAAATAAGACGGAAGTGTACAGTTCAAAAGGGAATCGGGAATTCCGAATGGAAGTCACTCGAGTCATCAATTTGCAGATATATTAAAGCAAGCGGTCCATCTTATCATAGTCTTTGAATTGACAACATAGTCTTTCAAATATTCAAACCACTTACCCCAACACTCAATAGTTTTAACAGCTTTTCATTTCATTTCACGCTCATTTTTAAAATCCTTATTTGACGCATTTGAAAATCCTTTTAGAATACTTATGGCTGACATGCGTGTGTATTTCTCTCACTATATATACACATAATATGGCTAAGTGATTTCCCCTTTTTAAAAACAAATCATTTATCGATCTTCTGTGTGTGCGTTTCTTCCTTTGTGACTAGTGAAGAGCAAAACCTTCGGAAATAATAGATCTGTAAAGGGTTTATACGAAAAACGTTATTTCTAGGTGCTGTTTACTTTGTTTTTTGTGAATGCTTAGTCTACGACGTTTACAAATATACATACAACATTTCTATGAGTTTCCCAAAATACATTCTTTTGAAATCATTGCTTCTTGTTCTGTTCGTTTTGGTCTATAAAATTCTGTTGCAGGTTGGACTGATGTTGTTGTTTTTTTACTCACTCGGCATTCGGCATTCGGGCATGGAATGGGTTACCAGAACAAACCAGGAAAACCAGTAACTTAACATCATTTAAAACATTAATAAAAATGCAAGACTAGACTCGGGCCACGGATGAGCGTATGAGGCAATAATCTTCTTTATAGAAGGAGCGTCTGTAATGTATAAGATAAGATAAGATCTAGAGTTAACATTTTAATCATGGTTGCTACAAATACAACCTCCACATTCAAGGTTAACAAAAACACCTGTGGCTTAATTTTTAAAGAATGAAATATAAAGATTACTAGTAAATTATATATTACTATATATATATATTACTATATATATATTATAGTAATAGAATGCTTTTTTTAAAAATCAGCATAAACCTAAGAACATTTTATAAATATTTTTTAGTTTTTATAATTGAAATGTCTACATGGATTATAACACAATGTTACTTAAATATTTGACCAAAACAATAAACAGGTGTTTTTGTTATTTTTAAAAAAGTCGTACATTTTTATTGTGTATGAAACTTTATATATGTTATTCAAATTTTAAATTACATTTAAAATTCAATTAAACGCTCGATTAACTATGATAACAGATCCTGGGTGAAACTTTAACGTTTATTCTTTTAGTCTTTGAAAATATAAAACTGATTTAATGAATAAAAAGAAAAACAACAAAACTGAATACTCTATTTTAATTGCTTGATAAATAGACGTATCTGCGTTCACAGCCAAAATATTACCGGGGGAAGGGGGGGGGGGTCTACAAATCGTTTGGTATAAAATTGTATTATATTATTTTGATTAATTAGCAATCAATGTTGTTTTCTTTAACTAATCATTAGCCTGTTAAAAAAATGTAAGGTCCAATAAGCACATGCGGCGCTATAACTTAAGAGAAAAAAAAAATATTAATTAAAAATATCCTGATTTAATGTATTGGCACTTGTGACTAATTAAGCTACAGATTCATGTTGTAAACAAACAAGAAAACATTAAATACCCAACACTTTGTTTTCTTGCCAACTGATTTTAAATGTTTGTATTTTATTCCGATTCAGCCAGATTTGAACAATTTGGGCATGAAGCCAACAGAAAGGAAATGGCTTAAAAACGTCCCAAGTTTGAGTTTAGAATTGAAAACCTTCACATTCTTGTTGAGAATTTTGTTGGCAACGAAATAAAGTTTGTCGACAACAGGAGGCGGCGATCTGCCCATCTGCGCAATACACAAACGTTAATTATATGTACGCTTATTTTATTTGAGTTGCCTTGTTTTTGGGATAAGCGTGGGTTTTGTTGTAGGATTAGCGTTGGTTTTGTTATAGGATAAGCGTAGGTTTTGTTGTAGGATAAGCGTGGGTTTTGTTGTAGGATTGGCGTTGGTTTTGTTGTAGGATTAGCGTTGGTTTTTTTTTAGGATAAACGTGGGTTTTGTTGTAGGATTAGCGTTGGTTTTGTTGTAGGATTAGCATTGGCTTTGTTGTAGGATAAGTGTGGGTTTTGTTGTAGGATTAGCGTTGGTTTTGTTGTAGGATTAGCATGGGTTTTGTTGTAGGATAAGCGTGGGTTTTCTATGCATTTATCTCTGTGTGTTTCTATAACGCTTATAATCAAGATCTGATTGCGTAAACTGACTCTTTAGCCTGTGAATTAAATGACTAATAATGACGCAATATAATTATATAATACTGCGCAGAAAAAATTAGTCCGTATTGCACAAAAATTATAAATAGACGTTATGTCATTTTCTGGACCATACAAGAGAAAATATTGTAGCACTAAACATTGGAAGGAGTTACTCAGCCTGAGTTACCGGTACGCTACTTTACATAAGAGAGGCGGCCATCTCGGTGATTATTGGAGATGAGTCAACACAAAGCAAGGTTTTCTGGGTTGGGAAAGGGTGGCGTTCTAAGGGAAAATAAATGTCGTGGATGACAGGGGATGAAGGAGTATGATATAGATCTACAACACATGGACCAGGAAGGCAGGAACGGGACTAACAGGAGTGCACTCGCGAAAGTTAACAAAAGGAAGATAAATGCAAGAAAGCTACCACAACTAAGACAAATGCCAAAACGTTAACATAAGGAAGACAACCCCAAGAAAGTTATAAAAGAAAGACAACCGAGGGTTATAAAAGAAAGAAAAAAAGAAGAAAATTTACCAAAAAGAGAGCCAATTTAAAAAAATTTACCAAAAAGAAAGCCAATTTTAAAAAAGTTGCCAAAAAGAAAGCCAATTTAAAAAAAAGTTGCCAAAAAGAGAGCCAATTTAAAAAAAAGTTGCCAAAAAGAAAGCCAATTTAAAAAAAAGTTGCCAAAAAGAGAGCCAATTTAAAAAAAGGTTGCCAAAAAGAAAGCCAATTTAAAAAAAAGTTGCCAAAAAGAGAGCCAATTTAAAAAAAAGTTGCCAAAAAGAAAGCCAATTTAAAAAAAAGTTGCCAAAAAGAGAGCCAATTTAAAAAAAAGTTGCCAAAAAGAGAGCCAATTTAAGAAAAAGTTGCCAAAAAGAGAGCCAATTTAAAAAAAAGTTGCCAAAAAGAAAGCCAATTAAGGCAAGAGTTACCGAAAGAAAGATAAAGGCAAACACTTTAAAGTAAATGAAGAAAAACAGGAGAACGCATGAGAAAATTAAAAGACAACTAAGATAACCAGCTACATTATTCTCTTTTATTTACCATGTGAAAATCTCATAAATTAAATTTGACAGTGAACATTGAAAATTCATCATAAAATTATCTTTAACCTGTTATTAACAAGTGCTGTTTTATTTTCGCCATGTATTTTGTTCAAAAGGAAGATGTTGTTGGTAGATGGAAGGGAATCTTAGGGGGAGGGACTCACTCTTTTTCATTGTTTGCCAAAATGTCACTCATCTAGTTTAGTTGGATTAGACTGAACTATTTATAGATTGATGAATACAACTTTCTCAAGTGCATAGAATAAAAAAAAAAGAAAGGTGTTTTCCCTATTTCAACCACACCCACAAGTTGTTTGAGAAAGTTTTCTTTGATATTTAGCAAGGAGGTAGCCATCGCGATTAAGAAGACGTTAATTTACATTTGTAAAGGTACAACAAATACGCCTAAAAGATAATACATATAGCCAACGTGTTTTATGTTCTAATTGGATACGATTAAAAAAAAAGGGTATACGTCTATCCACGTTGAGGAAGTAATACAAAAAAACACAAAAAAACAAAATTTCTTTTTAAAAGTATAGAAGAGGCAACAAAAAGTTTCCAATTATAAAAGATGCTCTTTGCATAACAGTGTTATCTATCTATCCATCTATCTATCTATCTATCTATCTGTCTATCTATCTATCTACCAATATATCTATAAATCTATCTATCTATCTGTCTATCTATCCATCTACCTGTCTATCTATAAATCTATCTATCTGACAATCTATTTATCTATCTATCTGTCTACCAATATATCTATCCAGCTACATATATGTCTATCCATCTGTCTGTTTATCTATCTATCTATCCAGCTTTCTATCTATCTATCTATCTATCTATCTATCTATCTATCTATCTATCTATAAATCTGTCTATCTATCTATCATATCTGTCTGTCTGTGTATCTATATATCTATCAGTCTCACTTTCTCTATTTATCTCTATCTGTCTTTCTCTCACTTCTCTATCATTCTCCCTCTCTTTCTCTCACTCTCTCTCTCTCTCTGTATATACATACATACATAGATACATACATACATACATACATACATACATACATACATACATACATACATACATACATACATACATACATACATGCATACATACATACATGCATACATACATACATATATATATAATTGATATAATTGCTAGTAAGATTTCATGAGTCACTTTGTGTGCCTAATTAGACGGAACAACATCCAGGTGTGTGGAAGATGACATAAATGTCATGTGTCATTAGGGGAGATTCTTCAGTAAACTGTGTTGTTTAGGCTCACACACGCATAAATAGATAAAAATAAGAAAGTTGTTTCTGTGGGCTTATTGCCTTTGTTCGTGTGTGTGTAAGTGGGGGTGGGGAGTGTGGAGCTATATTTACAGGCATGTTGCTATGAACATGCGTATTTCATACTCAAAGTGAAAACATTAACTAGAAATGCTGTCGAATTTAGACGGTAAACAAAATACAACTAATGTGTGCGTGGGTGTGTGTTAATATTGTAATGTGTGTGTGTGTTAATATTGTAATGTGTGTGTGTAAATATTGTGCAGCTAGGCCAGCGCGTGTGTGAGAGCATAACAGCTCATCAACAGGAAGTGAACTTTAACAAAACCCACTACATGGCGAAACAGAATGTGCAAATTGGCCTATTAGCCTTTCAATGAATGATTGATGTAATATTCTATTGAAGGCCAATGTAAATGACATACTTAATAACTACAAGGCCTTACTAGGCTACTTCATAGGGATCTCCTAATTGAAGGCCAACTTCCATGCA
This sequence comes from Anisus vortex, assembly GCA_949126835.1. Classification (NCBI taxonomy): domain Eukaryota; kingdom Metazoa; phylum Mollusca; class Gastropoda; family Planorbidae; genus Anisus; species Anisus vortex. The sequence continues at coordinate 24,889,494 of OX421499.1, forward strand.
TTGAGCTGTATCTTTAAATGTATTGAATACTTTTCTGGAAGTATAAACGTATGTGACTTTCTAGGGGTAAATTCCCATTTAAATTTTGCGCTTTTGACATTCATTTATCGCTTAGGTTGGAGATTATTAGCACTACTTACTTTTTACAAATTTACCTTGCTTAACGCATTTGAAGACCGCCACTGTTTACCTTTAAAATGTTGGTAAAACTAGATCTAGATCTAGTTTATTTTCTTGTGTGTATCTTATTTTCCTAACGTTTTGTGTTATTCAAATGGCGCTAATCTTCTGATGTAATCTAATAACATTTTTGTAGCATTATGTAGTCTTGAGAATTATAGCCTTTTTCTTGTCTATCAAATTAGTTCTATGTGTGTTTTTGTTGCTTGGTTTTAGATTACATTACATGTCCATTACATGTCCATTACATGTCCATTACATGGATTACATGTCCTCTGAGCTTACATTATATGTTTGTTGGCAGCGCTTTAGGCCTACAAACAAATAAAAATTATGAATACAATTTTTTTTTATTTAAGCAATATCTAAACAATATGTTTCTTAAAAAAAAAAATTCGACAAGTTTTACGCCAAATATAAATTACGCTGTTGATATGATAAAACGAATTTCAGACTTCTTTAAAAGATTGACCTCAGTATAAGTCTTCAGTTTGTTATTCACGGTAAGAAAGAGACAGTTAAATGATGTGTGGGGGCGGGGATGTAACGGACTAGATAATTGGGCGGCACAGGTGATGGAAGAAGGTGAGATGGACTCTTGAGTTGGTGATCTTTTTTAGTGATAACCAATTCATGCTCTGTTTTTCTATAACGAAACTTAGTCAGAGTGATAGATTGAGTGTGAGAGAAATATAGACAGAGAGACAGAAAGATGGAATATTTTTGTTTATTGTTTTTCTTTAAAAAAAAACGAGTTTAAATATATGTTTTTAGAATTGATGTGTATGGATATAATCTTTGTTTGAGAAAGAGAATGATCAGATCTATTTTTAGAGTAAATTAGTTGTAGTAGTTTCAATAGATGAAAGGGATTTAGAGAGAGAGAGAGATGGGGGGGGGGGAGTTAGAATAGGAAAGAGAGAAATAGAATGAGTTAGTTAGAGAACGGGGCTGAGAGAGAGAGAGGGAGAGAGAGAGAGAGAGGGAGAGAGAGAGAGAGAGAGAGAGATGGGTAGAAAAAGAAACAAAATATAAAGAGGTGAATAAAGAGATAGTGGTTAAGAGGGATAGAGATGAAAGTGGAGGATTGAGCTATTTAGAGTGGATATTATATATTTATGTATAGAGAGTGACAGATAGAGAGAGAGAGAGAGAGAGAGAATGAGAGAGAGAGAGGTAATTTATCCATTGTTATTATCTATTGTACAAATTAGCTTATATAACATACTGTTTTTATGACAGAACACATTACATAGGGTCTGAACAGAAACCGCTTCGGACACATAAGCTTATTCTATAATTTATAATGTTTTGCATTACTGTAAATACTCATTTTTTCCATTTGTATAAAATTCTTTCTTCATTTGTATAAGTTCATTATTAAAATAAGAATAATAAACAAAGATGAAAAAAATTCAAAGTTAAGATAAAAAAAATGTTCAAGATAAAATGATCGTTAAGCCGCACCATTAAATGGAGAAAATGCAAACAACCAAAATATCTAGTTCAGTGATTGATTACTTCCGTTTAGCGAACTCTGCACTGACATATATTTGACATAATATATGTGATATGCATCTATTAAATTATTATTTTCTAGGTAAATACACTTGTTAAACAGTATAGCCTACCCAGTAAAACAAATAATAGTTAGTTTTTATTTAAACAAGTAAAACAAGTTCCGTCTGGGTGTAAGACTGATATTTAAATATGCTTGGAAATTAACCATATCACTTACCTGCATTGAAACAAAGAGGTTTTTAAAAATTATTTTTCTCCAGTCTTCAAAAATGTAAATACAATTATTTCTAAAAGTCAATATCCACAAAGCTACCAGAAAGATGAGTGAGTTAATTGGTGTGTCTTGTAAAGAATTTTTTTTTCAAAGAAAATATGTTCTCTTTACATTCAGGTCAATGGGATGATATTAATAGACCTAACAGTAACACAACAAACACCACTAGACTCGCCAGGTACGGAAAAGTCCATGGTACTGTGCTTTCGTGAGTACTTTAGACACGCCACAGGCACTGATATCTTTCTTTTTTTAAATAGACTTATTCCACGGTAGAGAAGTAAGGAGGGAGTGAGTGAATGAGGGAGAGGATTTGACAATCGAAGAGTGACGTTGGAGGCGGAAGTTATGTTATACTTTGTTTTAAAAAGGAAGTTTCAACATCTTACTGACGTGCTGTGCAATCCTTGTTAAGATGTGTTAGAAATCAGAGATAATCCCACACATCCTTCTAATTTCTAACAGGAGACTTGCGGACAGGCTATACCCTACTATTGCCATTACTTTAACTAATACACGGGCGTTTGTTGCCCTTCTACCCATAATGAAAAGTTAGTCACTAGATGTCCGACATAGGATATAGCTATTGGCTTAATAAAAAGAGTTATATCCCTTGATTTATGACGTCTCGCGTATAGAAATCAAAAAGTTCCACAACGAAAAAAGTATGTGTTGGAAACAAGTATTTATGTTGATAACTAAAGTACCTTTCGGACCAAATTGATCTGTGGCCACGGCATACTAGGTGATTGTGTGGTCAGCACAATGCACACTTTACCCAAGTAAGGTCAGGTACCCATCAGATCTAGATCTGGGTAGACACCCTCCAGACCAGGGGAAAAATCCTAGTCTTCAACAGGATTGGAACCCAGGACCTTCGGTACGCCAGTAGAACGCGCTGCCGCTCGGCCACCCTGCCCCACAGTTATATTGATAAGTGACATTAAATTTTAAACTCATAAGGCAATAAATAGGGCAATAGAATATATTTTAAAGAGGGGGGGGAGGTTACCACTGCAGCGTACCTTTTTTTTTACAACTATTCTATGCTCTGATTAGTATATCTATTCATTGTTATGTTATTAAATTGAACTATCTTTGTGTTATTTTAATGGTGTTTGTTTTCAAATAGCCTTACGTTATTTGTGCATTTTTGAAACAAAACATCATACCGTAAATACAACGCTACAACTACAATAATACTTGATGAAGTAAAGTAATATTGTTACTTTTAACCAAAGTAATAATTTTCTTTAAAAATAAACTAAACGGATTATGAAAGAAAATTAATGCATTACTTTTACTTTACCCCCAACTCTTTGTTAGTTTTGCAAAGCCTAACTTAAAACTAAACTAAATATAAATCTTTTACTAACTGACACAGACAAAGGTTACACCGAAATTAAGAGCTTTTCTTTAAGACCAAACAAAAAAAATAGTTTACTGTTGGCGTTCGCAATGAGAGTGGCTAACTGGAGTCTCATGCTCCAACTAATTTTTCTTTTAGTAGGCCTATGGAGGCCAAACGAAAACAAAAAACAGGTGATCTCACTATCTGACTACGCAAACTTTTGTTTTCAATTTTATAGACATGTGCTACAATTGGAGACTTTTCCGAGGTGTGGTGCTACTGATCTGTGTATAAAAAATCACTCACGCGAGCTCACGGGCAACAGCTGCTACTCACCAGGCCAGTTTGGCTATCTGTATAATATGACGGACGTGCCTGCTGCGTCCCTGAGACTGATTAGCGGCTTACGGAAACGGTTGAAAAGTAAGTGGCTCCAGAAGTCGAGATTGGAGAGAGGAGTCAAACTGACCTGTAATTCAAATGTTCTACGCCCCCAGGTGTTTTTGTTTTTCTTTAAATTTTATTTCTCCCACACTTTTTGCTTTTCAGGATGTGACGTCACCGTCAGACACATTCAGCTTCTCGGTTTATTGCTTTTAAGGTGTAATGTATAATAATATAATATAATATGTGTGTGTGTGACTGATTTGTATGAGTGGGGATGTCCGTATTTGAAAAATTGAAAGTCGAAGACTATCAGCTGTCTTAATGCTAACGTTTACATTAGGCCTATAAACAATAAAAAAAATTATTTTGTGCAAAAATAACCCGAAACGGACTGCCATTTTAAAGTTAACATTTTACAGTCTCATTGATGGGTTGTAGGCCCCTATCTTTCTCTTCTTTCTTTTTCGCTCTCTCTTCTCTCTCTCTTTCTCTGTCTACAGCTCTATCTCTTTCTCTCTCTCACACAAACACATACAAGCGCTTGTACACATACACTCTCACGCAGACGCGCACATTCACACATATACACACCTATAGAGTTGTTACATGGAACAATTAGTCTAGAAGTAAATGTGATACACATTGTTCTAGATTTTCTTTAGGTTATGGACAATAGATTTTTAATATAGCTTATTTTTTTTGTGGAAGCTTTACATTAATAATTCATATACCAACATATTGTCCAATAGCTCAACGGAATAACATTATAATAGAAGGTTAAAAAGATAGGCTGTTAAATGGACAAATATACAAATAAACAAACAATAGTCTATATAGTAGGCGGTTAAAGATTGATAAATAGAAAGACAGACATATGCATATAAAGATAAACATAATATACATTGATCTATAGACCAGGTGAAAAATAGACATTACAGAGATTGTTTGAAGGTAGATACATAGGTATACAACTAACGGTAGACACACATTTGATAGACAGATAGTTAGATAACAGACAAAGAGATAGATCTGCATCACCAATTTCACGACTCTATCGCTTTTAACATCGGACTTCTTAGATAAATCTTGCAGGAGAAAAATAACAACAAAAAACAACAACAAAACAACTTTTTTTTTCCTTCAAATTAATGGTCTACAGTCTGTAAACTCACACAAACAACACACACACAGACACACACACACACACACACACAAAGACTAAGACAAACACACATTAGTTAAGGTGAGGTGTGAGTTCTAGAATGTACTTTGACGTCACTGACGTCTGAGCAAAAGGTAGAGAAGAAACTCTTGCCTGCCGCCTATGCCAGGTGCAGACGGTTAAATCTGAACCGATTTGTTATCTCTCTCCCTCTCTCTCTCTCTCACATACTGAACCTAGGTAGCAATAAAACTTAGGTAGCAATAAAACTTGGGCAGCCTTAGAGCTTAAGTAGCAAAATAAATTTCTTACTAATATAGAATTATACCAGTAGGCATAAGTTTCTCGCATAAATTGGTTGAAACTTAAGTAGCAACTTAACTCTATTACTCACATACTGAACTTAGGTAGCGATATGACGTAGGTAGCAATAAAACTTGGGTAGCCTTAGAGCTTAAGTAGCAACAGAACTTGTCCTACTCATATAGAGTTCTACCAGTAGGCCTAATATACTTGTCTAAATTGATCTAAATTTAACTAGCGACATAACTTTCTTATGCAGATCTAATTATACTAGTCAGTTGATCAAATACATTAGTCTAAACTTAAGTAGCAAGTCCATTCATTACAGTAATTGATCTAAACTTAAGTAGCAACAGAACTTTCTTATTCCGATAGAGTTATACCAGTCAGTTTCTCACATCAATTGGTTTTTAAACTTTAGCAACAGAACTCTCCTGGACAAAGCCTACCCATTAGTAGTAGGATAGTAGGTAGATAGATTTCTTTTAGTCAGTCTGTTGTATACTTTGGTTGGATAGAACTAGAACTTAACCCTTCCCGTACCGACCTACTTCTATCTATGCTGCCTTCAGTTCCGCTATATACGCGCCCGGGACTGTAAGGGTTAAATAGCTACATACAACTTCTTTATTTTGTTCTATACCAACTGAAATGATAAATATATAACTCGATAAAACTAGTCAAACGATTCAAATAGTACAATGTATTCTTTAAAAATAACACGAATAGATGTACGAAAAACTAAAATGCAATGATGAATACCTTGTTGATTTCAATTATTATTATCCACAACGACATAACATTATTAGTGGGGGTTTCTTGTAATGCTTTAACACTAACAATACAACAGCTATTTGTTTGTTTTTTTCAAACTACTTTTATTATTTTTCGAAACTCAAAAAATATCATCAGACTAAAATTGTTTCTTTGTGTCTATAGTAAAAAATTGTGGCGTTCAAATGTTAACAACTGTTGGTTGAAAATTGAAAATATGAAAAAAAAAGGTTTTGTTTAAAAAAAAGGCCGTTTTTTTAAAAACATAGTCTAAATAATTATGCTTTGGCGAATAGTATTGAAATGTGACGGTTTGATAATGGTAGTACAATACATTGTCACCGCTTACCCTAAGATCATATACTAATTGATTTACAATTCTGTATTCCCAGTAGCCGGAAACAAAAAATCAACGCATTATACTACGCATTACCCCTCCCCTTAGAATGATAATTTTAATATTAACACCCCCCCCTCCCAAACAAGGCTCATGCTTGAGCATATGACATAAGCGTTTCACAGTTTAAATTCACTCATCACTCCCTGCTGTGATTTGCATCCCATCTGATGACATTTGTCTGTATACAGCCCAACGGGAGTTCCCTATCACGGCTTATGCAGATTGCAAGGCGGGCTGCGTAAACTGTTAGCCAATGATTGTTTCGCGCGTGCCAGGCATGCTGTTTGTGGAGGCCACACCCCTAGTTCTGTAAAGTGTTGTCATGGCGACAGTAGTTAGCAAAAGATGACCAATTTTCTTTTACGAAAGAAGTAAAATCACATAGAGTTTCCGGCCTTTACAAATGCGTAATATAGTCAACTTTTCTTTACACGCCTTACAAATATACCCTTCGAAAAATTAGTCATTGCACATAAAACTCTAAAATGTGTTTTGGAGCTAAATGTGTTTCTGAGCAATTTATTTCCTCAATTTGATTTGATAGTTGAACCTAAGTATAAAAAAAAAAGTATTCCATTCCCGAGTGGCATGCTTGCATGGAATGGGTTGCTGGAAATAGTCACGGAAACCAAACCCTCGTTTCTGGTGTCGTGAGTGTGACCATTAGTAGATACTTGGATACCTGACATTAGAATGAGTAAGTACAGATAGCTAGAAATTCTGCTAACCACACTATCCCTCCTGTATGCTCTGCTGAAGAAATAGTTAAACTAACCATATGAGGCTTAATGGTAGCCTATATTTGGGGTAGACCACACTATGTACCGTTTCGTATTTCACAATTATTGAACATGATATTATAGGAGCTATCTGTCAAAGAATGAGAAACTACGCGTCTTATTGTAGTTGTGACGTACAACCCGCTTGGTGGGGCTGGAAGTTACTCGTCTGAACCGTAAACGTCAAACCTACCGCGGTCATATCCAGAGAACAACGAACATTCCTGGCGCCATGTGGATGTTTTTGTTTTGTTTTGATTGTTAAAGTAACTTTTTGTGACTTTTCTTCACAGGATGTAGCGAGATGTTTGTAATAAATAGGAACTTGGAAGATGTTTGGATGATGGAAGATGTTTGGATGATGGAAGATGTTTGGATGATGGAAGATGTTTGTATGATGGAAGATGTTTGGATGATGAAAAATGTTTGGATGATGGAAGATGTTTGGATGATGGAAGATGTTTGGATGTTGGAAGATGTTTGGATGTTGGAAGATTTTTGGATGTTGGAAGATGTTTGGATGTTGAAAAATGTTTGTATGTTGGAAGATGTTTGGATGATGGAAGATGTTTGTATGTTGGAAGATGTTTGTATGTTGGAAGATGTTTGGATGATGGACGATGTTTAGATGTTGGAAGATGTTTGTATGTTGTAAGATGTTTGGATGATGGAAGATGTTTAGATGTTGGAAGATGTTTGTATTGTGTAAGATGTTTGGATGATGGAAGATGTTTAGATGTTGGAAGATGTTTGGATGTTGGAAGATGATTGGATGTAGGGAGGTAATATTTTACAAACAGACTCATTGAATCGCCTGAATAAGAACAACATGGAAAGTTACAAACAATAAGAAATATAAATGTGTAACGTATAAAAATCTTCATATTCGTTTCCCTTTAACAGAAAAATAATTTTAAAAAAAATGACAGTCTTAAAAGTGCAGACAAAAATAAAAAGCCAACAAAAAGTAGTTATTTTTAGCTTGATCACCATAGTAACAGGGGTAACGACTCCCTACGCACCCGTTTTTGTGTAGGTGTGTGTGTGAAGTAACCGACTAAAGAGTTACCCTTCCCCGGACCCCACGTCATTTCACCTAAGCACTGATCGGTTTAGCGTGTGCCTTGTGGAAATACAATACCAGATAAACACAGACACACACAAAAAACAACTAACAAAAACTTAGACTCAACCACCCAACATTAACAAAGAGTGAAGATGGTTTCAGCATTATAAGTCCTTATACGACTTTAGCAGACGTTTCATTTTGCTTTAACTTTATCTCATTAATTTACCGGTATCAGGATGGAGGGAAGACTCCATCTTTAAATATTATTATCAGTCGAAGGAAACGTAGTTAAATTCATTAGTTTTTCTCTCAACGATGCAAAAAAAAAAATTCAAAGCGTTAAATCGTGTTCAAAGAGAACCGCGAGTACACAAAGGTAGCAGAAGTAGCCAATACTATCAATTTAAGCTAGATCAGTGTAGTAAGTTGGGGGGGGGGGATTTTTGTGTTTATTTGATTTTTGTGTGGCAAGTCTTGTAGCATCGAAATAAAGATTCCATCTTTGGAATATTATACGCTAGTTAGTGTTAACGTCTGCAGGAGTTCAGGAGGGGTGATAACTCACACGAAAGTCAAGACGTGACAAGTAGTTTCCCTTGAAAGACACATTCAAAACTGTAATAATGTGAAATGGGATTGTTTAACATAAGCAGATGTGAGAGTATATAAAAATATCAATTGCAAAAATAAAGGGAATTATTATTTTGTAAAAAAAATAATTATTATTTTGTTATTTACGACAAATAAGAAAATTGTAAAAATAGATAATGTTAGGAAAAGGAGATATTTCAGTGATTAATCAATCAGTAATATATCTATATTATATTAATAGACTGACCGATTTATCCACCCAACCATACATACAATCATTAAATGAATAATTTACGTAGTTATAGTTACACATTTAAATGCCCTATCATATATTTACCTTCGAATATACGGCGAAATAAAAAACAACAACAACAAAACAACAATTGACAAAGATAAAATGTAAAAATACCATAACACAACAGCAATTTGTTTTAAAGTAAAAAATCTAACTTTACCCCATAATATAATATAATATCAATATTTTGTGCAATGTACACAAGGGAGACAACTCGATTTATTACAACATGCAGAATAGAGATGAGTTGTCTTTCTGGGGAAAAGCCCTCACAACAGTTTCTGTTTTACAGGAGGCTAACCAGTTGAATGTTGGAGTGCAGCCAGAGTGATAGAAGGGAAAAAATAGAGATGTTTCGTTATTCGTTTATTATAATACATTTATATATCTTACTAACAATCATATTCTATTTAAGATCTATCTTTTTATATATCTTTCTGTCTGTCTATGTATGTATCTATCTAACAATAATCTATCTTTTCTATCTATCTATCTATCTATCTATCTATCTATCTATCTATCTATCTATCTATCTATCTATCTATCTATCTATCTATCTATCTATCTAACTATCTATCTATCTATCTATCTATCTATCTATCTATCTATCTATCTATATATCTATCTATCTATCTATCTATCTATCTATCTATCTACCTATCTATCTATCTATCTATCGATCTATCTATCTATTTATGTATCTATCTATCAATCAATCTAATTACCTAACAATCTAAGTAATAAACAAACTATCTATCGATCTATAATGCTATCTTTCAACCTAACTAACAAAAAATCTATCTATCAATATATCTAAATGAAAAACAATCTATTTATCAATCTATCTAACAAACAAAATATCTAATTATCAATCTATCTAACTGAAAAACAATCTATCTAACAAACGATCTATCTATCAATACTTCGGCCTCACTCAGGGTCCAATGAAAAAAAGTGCAATATTTATTTACATTTGGGGGGAGGGGATGGAAGGAAAAGTAGTGGCATATTAAGAACAAAAAGGTCAAACATATTAGCCTATGTCTCAAGGTCACGCCGAACAACAAGAAATAGCATATTATGTTTCAGTGTTTAAGTGTAGTGTTTTATGTGTATGTAGTGTTCATTTGAATATATTTCTTTTGGTGTTAAATAGTTTATAGTTTATAGTATTCATTTGAAACAAAATTTAATATTGATTTGTTTGAGTTTTATTTAATTAAGTTTTTTAGTGTTTAAATATAGGCTACGTGTTTCATTGTTGTAGTGCTTGTTTGATTATGTGTTTAATTGTTTCTAATTGTTTATTTGTTTTGTAGTTGTGTTATTTTCATGGAACCCCCAAGGAAAGAGGAAGAGGGGCCGACCTCTAAACAGCTGGCGCCGTGACCTGGATGCCGACGTCAAGAGAACAGGCTATTCTTGGGGACAGTTGGGAAGACTCGCTCAGGACCGGGATGGCTGGAGAGCCCTTGTTGGTGGCCTATGCCCCGAGAGGGGTAGAAGGCGTAAGAAGAAGAAGAAGAGTTGTGTTATTTTGGTCTTTGTTTGTCTGTGTTTTTTTTTTGTGTATTATTGGAGGTTCGAGCAGGTTGTTTTTGTAGCCTGGCAACTATTTCTGGCCTTCTTATATCATCCACGTATTTGTCCTTTTTTAACCTTGATCAACAATAAAGGGCACATTATTTACCCAGTATGCAAGGAGGCCCCCCCCCTCTCTACCTCCTTTAATCCCCCGCCCACCCACACACATACTTTCCACTCCCCCCCCCCCAACCACCTGTAGAGGAACTGAGATGCTAGACAAGAAACGCTAACTCTGCAAACAATAGAATGAAGGCAGCTCCGATTTGCAACGGAATCTAGGTGTGAGGCGGTATGGGAGTAGAGGTGTTGTGGTTGGGTGCTTATGGGAGAAGAGGGAGGGGGTGGATGGTCGATACTGCTGCAGGTGTATGATACAAATCAGAAGTGGCGCCCCCCCCTTTTCCCCCACCCGCAATAGGTACACTCACATTGCTCGTGCATACATATTTATAAATACGTGTATTTACCAAAAGAATGGATAGACAGACGCACAGACAAGATAGGTAGAGAAATATAGATAGTCGGAAAGATAGAGTGATAGATAGACATACACGAAGATAGATAGGTAGTGATAGAAAGATAGATAGTCGGAGAGATAGAGTGATAGATACACAGGGCAGTAAATTTGGATAGATAATTAGATAGATAGATAGATAGATAGACGGACAGAAAGAATAATAGATAGATCTAACAGGTATCTGATAGATACATTGCTTTAGCGAAATAGATCTGATAGGTAAACAAATAGATACATTGCTTTAGTGATAGATAGAATATATTTCTAGATTTATGATTTTTTACTTTATATAAAAACTGGCTTTGATCCTCGTAAAGGGAAAAAAAAGAGAAGGGGTTTGTGCGGCCTTGTTACTTGATTTTTTTTTACTAGAGGGAGATAATAATAATAATTCATTTTATCAAATCGTGTTCCATGGCTATTTTCGTTGTTATCTCCCCTGCAAGCCACGCGTAAGAACAATCTGAAGGAGAGACTTGAAACCATCAATTGGATCACAGCCAAAGTTTATCTCGATGTAAAGGAGCCGGTAGAAAAAAAAAGGGGGAGAGAATTATATCATATTGCACTTTTGAGTCAATTTTACTTTACCTGGGGTTATCGTTATTATAAAAGAGGAAAGAAATAAAATATGTTACAAGGTGGCAAAGGTAACTTAGTGGAAGAAAGTTCCATCCATTTGTGTTCGTGCTACCGGTACTGTAATAAGATTTTTAACGCTGTTTGACTTATAAAACTAGTTCTGTAGATCCCAGGTTCAAATAATAAACGCCTTGGGATTTATTTAAAATTAAATTTTTTTAAAGAATCTGGATGTGTCCTTGAAATAGGTCGGGAGGCAGGAGTCATTTAAAAGGGGAGGGGGCGTTTTGATATTCACATCAATCCCTTTGTTTGCAAAGGGCTTATAAAATCGGGTGCACCCCAATGGATCTCGAATAATGTTATCTGGTCTGAAACGTGGGATATCCAATCTTGATTTAGTACATTCAATGTGAAAAGATAAGTTTTTTTTTTAAAGACATTAATCTGTATAAAATAGCAACCAATGTTAGTACGTTACAATAAAGATGTACCAATTTTAACGTTTAGCGAATACGTTTTCGTAATGGAAATAAATAACTAGTTGATACTACAAGATAGTACAGAATTGCTCAGGGTAGCATTTTCATCCTTGGCACAACGTCTCCTCCACCCTAACCCCTTTTACACTCCCCACATTTCTTAAACCACCTAACCTTTACTATGATGTTTTTGTTTTTCTCCATTTAACTCAGGAGACGATTTGATGTGCATTTTTTTTAGATGTAAAAAAAACTGTCTTTAAGATATTAATATATATACAGATATTTTTATGTATGTTTATATATACATTAAAAATAAAAATTTTTATGGATATTTTTGGGCGAGGAACAGTTCAAAAGAGCCGTGTTTTTAAAATTACGTAAAAAACAACAACTATAGAGTAAAAAAAACCAACAACAACAACAAAAAAACGCTTATAAATAGAATGAGATAAAATATTAAGTGCAAACATTGGCGAAAAACAAAAACCAATCTCTACATTCAGCATGTGATAACATTAAGGGGTTATTTCAATAAACACTCCATGATCTAGATCTATACCAGCATTAACAAATTATTATTTGTTCATTTAGCCTGATTCGGTTATATTTCAACTTCGTGATCTATGAACACGTATATCGTATAATCTAGACTGTAAGTAAAGTTAAACAGGTACAACACTAGACTGTAAGTAAAGTTAAACAGGTACAACACTAGACTGTAAGTAAAGTTAAACAGGTACAACACTAGACTGTAAGTAAAGTTAAACAGGTATAACACTAGACTGTAAGTAAAGTTAAACAGGTATAACACTAGACTGTAAGTAAAGTTAAACAGGTACAGCACTATACTGTAAGTAAAGTTAAACAGGTACAACACTAGACTGTAAGTAAAATTAAACAGGTACAACACTAGACTGTAAGTATAGTTAAACAGGTATAAATCTACACACATTTTTTTATTTTTAACTAGTGATGTCTATAGTTGATGGTTTTGAGTTAAAATGGGGTTCAACTATAACGAAATGTCCGCTTGGTCCGAAATATACTGTTTTAGGTACATCAAGATAATCTGACTAAGATTTTGATAAATTCGATTTCATTTTGAGGACCTATATTTTCGTTGTGTTTTTCCCGGTTCTGTGTCCCCATCCTGCATTTGGTAAATGCTGATCTACACAATATTCCTTATCTAGAAAAACAACATCCTAAACTTGAAGGTGGTTAGTTTTGTTATTAAACTTCGAAATCATGTTAATAAATTTCCCCTTGAGTGGCCCTAATGCAGAGCCGACGCAGAGGCATGGCCCCCAGAGGCATGGTCCCCAGAGGCATGGCCCCCAGAGGCATGACCCCCTTAATTAATTATCTGTTACGTTAGGTTACGGGGGGCTCAGACACTACAGTAAGGGATCAAATTAAGGGTTCGCTTATTGCCTCGAAAATTCTCCGTAGGGACCTGCTTGATACAAAAAAGATTTTGAGGTTACAAAATTATCTTGGACTTTTGTATGGGATTGTATGTGGAAATTATATAAAGACATTAAAGTTAAATAAGTAATATATTTAGATCTATGGTTGTACGTGTAGTTAGATTGAAATGTTTTCGTCGTTTGGCTTCGGATTAATCGAGAACATTAAACATACTGATAGATGGACCTGAATAAACGATGCTCTAAGACTCAAAGAGTTCTACATTTTAAACATGCTGTCTATTTTACTGGAACGACAACATGCAAAATCACATTAAATCCACCAACTACATTGTACTAGCTCAGGGGTCTCAAACACGCAGCCCGCGGGACGCATGCGGCCCCACCAATTGGATTGTTGTGGCCCGCATGTAAGCGCACAAGAAATGTACAATTCGAGAAATTCAGACAGCTAGTACTGATATACATCAAATTTTATTGTTGATTTTATTTACGTAACATACTCAATGATAATAATGATACTTCACTTTTGTATTATTCTAAATTGTAAATTGGCATATTATTAGTGATAAGTAGTAAAAAAAAGTTTAGATGTATGGAACGTTTTTTTAAACTAGGGTCGGGTAGTTGGGGGGGGGGGGGGGTGCGGCCCTTGACACATGTCTTAAAAATTAAAATAAATGATAAAATTACACATGCCTTCATCCGAGTTTGACACCCCTGTACTAGCTAATACCACACACAAGCGCTTGGCTCTTAACACAAGGTTTTGAGCTTTGCAAACAAACAGATACAGTTGTAAAATAATATATTTTACTAACTAATGGGGTTGTGCAGCGAACTAAAAAAAATCCAAACAAAACAAGAAGAACAAACTCTTCTAATTAAAAACAAGAAATTACAATCAAAGATCAATGATTGTGAAGATGGGGAGGGGGGGGGAGGGGTAAAGTTTAAGGTAAAGGTTAACTGTGTCAGTACACAACGATGCTCCCCTAACCTGCTCTAGCACGCAGCAGACTTGAGAGAGCGTCGACTTGGAGAGTATGCGGCCAGCTTCTGGTGTGAGGTTTTTACCCGGGCACAGCCCGAGGTGCCGGCCCTGGATCTGGATGACGGCCTGAAGGTCGGTGCTGCAGGGGGTGTGTCTGTAGACGTCGCGCGACATTCCGAGAAACGACCAGACCTGGAAGATTTTGGACATGGCGTCCTTGGCGCTGCCATGACGTATGCCGTTAGAGTCAGACTTTGTTAGATCAAGGTCCTTGCTTTTGTGATCAGGTGTTAGTACTGCGTCCTCGCGTCTAAGAGTCACTTTACTGTTTAATTTATCCTTGACAACATTATCGCTTTTGACAGTTCTGTGAGTGCTATCATGGCTGGCAGCCGTTGACCTGCGGATCAAATACTCCTTAAAACGCTCCGATATATCAGCCGTCTCGGCAAAATTAAAACTCACCGCGTCCTCGAATCGGTCATCATCTTCATCATCATCATCGCTGACAACCTCGTGATGGGGCGGCTCAGCATCATCTTCATAGATGACCGGCAGGACCTTAAACTTAGAGTTCTTCATCACATTAACAAACTCCTCCTCCGAGGAATCCTCGTCCTCGCTGCTCCCGAGGCTGCTATTGTCCTCGTCCTCATCGTCCACCTGCTGATCGTCGAAGAAGCACGTGTAGTCCAGTTCCGGTTTCTTATTAGTAGGCGGCAGGTCGGCGGCGTGGCACGGAATCAGATCCACCACTCCAGGAACAGGGGAGACGAAGTTCATAAAAATGATGTCGTCTCCGTCCACGAGATCATCGTCGCTCTCGCTAGAACCGGGCTCCTCCTCCTCCTCCTGTTCAGCTTCTTCGGACTCGTCGCCGCCGCTGAGCCGCCGATTTTCGGCGTCGTTCTCGACATCGCATGACGTCACCACAATGTCACTTCCACTTAAACTGAGCGGGATTCCGAGGGTGTAATAGTTTTCGCATTTGTCTATCTCTGTAGTGTCCGAGCTCGTGTTCTGGTTCTCCAAGAGGCGGCACCTGTAATCAGTGGCGTCGATCGATTCATCGACCTCATGATTTTCTATTACGGAAGTCGTCTGCTTTGAGCCCGTGTCCACGATGGTGTTTTGTGTTTTGACACTAAATTTGTTTTCAGAAATAGTACCCGAATGCTTTTCCTCCTTAATATTTAAGTTATCTAAAATAACTGTTTCTACTTTCAGCTCACCTCTAATTTGTACCTTGTGTGTTCCAGTAATATCACTTTGTCCATTTGTGTTTATTCTGTTTAACGCATTTTTCAAGTCTGTATCATTCTCGGTGTTTTTAATTTCAATTTCACTTAACACTGAGGCATAGTTAATAGATTTATTTGCTATTTCCGGTGATAATTTTGTTGGCATTTCCGGTAATCTAATTCCATTTTCTCCCGATTTTATTTCGATTAATCCAGTTTTCTTTCCCTGTGATATAATCCTGATATCCGGTGAGTTGAATTCCGTTTCCGGTGATTTTAAATCTTTTGTTAATGGAAGATTTTCAGACATTCTTCTGTTCATAAAATCATTATTCGCAATTTCATTGGATCCCATATCCACATTTGAATCGTTGCCAATCAGCCTTTTATCCATATCACATGTAATCCTGTTATCATTGCAGACAGATGTTACGTCACTTCGGGTAATCGTATCACAGTCATCGACGATTTCATTACCAGCGAAAATGATTCTTTCATTATTGGTGCTTGTCTTACTTTTTACCATTGTTATATCATTATTAGAGTTATTAGCGTCCAATATGGTATTATGTCCACTGACACATGTTATGTCACTATCACCTGTAGCTCGAGCGCCATCACAAAATATATTATCACATGTCTGGACTACTTTATCACAGTTCAATAACGACTTTTCACTACCATTGATTACTTCACAAACATCATTATTGCAATATGCCCTTTCACTACAACTCTGTATTGACTTTGCATAATCAGCATCTCTTGTATCATATGTCTCTTCTGGCATTGTTCCTGAGTTTATGTCTTCATTTCTCGACGACGTATCGTCAGGAAGGATTCCTGAAGGAACCATGATATCGTTTCCAGGTCTAGGTATTAGTAAACTGTTCGCTTCTAGCGATTTCTTTGTTGCTGCTTCTCGACTTAGCGCGTCGTGATTATTAACGTTCTGAACAAGATTAGGTTCAGTTATCTTTTGAGCATATTCATTATCATTCGCACCTTTATCGTTTTTTATATCACACGTTGTTTGAATGTTATCACACGATACGGTGCCATCATCTTCCAATGCAGTTTTACGACTCACTAGCTGACCGATATTGGCAGATTTGTCACTGGTTGGTGGATTTGTCTGTAATGGGATTTGACAGCCAATGGAATCGCGGCTAACATGGTTAGTGATAGGGGAATGTTCAACAGCGTGTGTTGTTGATTGGTTGGTCGCTTGTGAACTGCACACGTCATCGGCCGAGTTGAGTTGATGCTTCGGTGTCGGAGGAGCTGCGGTCGAGGGTTTAAACATGATGTCGTCACCTACGGCGTTTATTTGAGATTGTTGTTCCGTTGTAAGCACCGTCGGTCCTTCAAGAGGGCCGCGTGGTTCTGTTGATATGGTCATGGTTTCTTTGCATGAGGATGTGTTGAGAAATGGTGCTGGATTTGTTGCCGGCTGACCCAGGCCTTCGCTAAAGTTTCCGGAAGTGACAGGAAGGGAGCCGTTTGAACCTTGTTCTAAACTGTTTGCTTCATTCGACTCATTGCCTAAATTATCTAATGTATTTTGACTTTTAGATGCAGAAGCTGATGCCAGAATTGTTCTTTCAGAATCACACACATTTCGCAGTGTATTGTCACCTGGCCCGTGGCTCGTTATATTCATCTTTGAACCAGCTACTGGGTGAGCCATATTAAAATCACTAATACTTCCGTAAACACAGTCGCCGTAATCACAGTGGCGTTTCTGTTCATCATTTGGGTCCATTTCATGATGGCCCAGCGACGGGGAATGTTTAGACAGAACTTCTTCTGCATCCTTCGCTGGCCCTGGCGAGATAAACGTTTCTGCTCCCGCGCTGTGTACGTGTTTACACGAGTTTTCCGCCTTGCAAAGGTTGTGACCCGTGTGGTATTTATCGTCGCTCATTGGCACATTTAAGTCACGTGACCCGCTGGTATTTGAAGCGCACTGGGGTGTAGGTGCATCGAAGACAGCGGGGGCGGACAGCTCGGGCTCCAACTCCCCGCGGGCGTCTTCGAATAGCACGTCAGCGTCGGACGTGACGGAGACCAGGCTCATCTTTCTGCTGTCCGCTCCAGAGCACACATCTGAGTAATTGGAGTCCGAGAAGGCGCTGCACTTCCTGTCCAGGGGAGCCCAGATGTCCAGCTCGTGGTCGGACGGTACGGTGGACACGACGCTCACTTTCCGGCAGGTGGGAACAACATCCACGATGCCCGTCCAATCGTCTGACCAGCTGACCTGACTGGACGAGCCGGTGGACCTGGGGAAGATCTTGATGCACTCCCCTCGCTGCAGGCTGTCGATGTCGTTATTGCGACACGCGAGCACATCGTCTTCGTCATCGTCGTCGTCGAACACATCCGGGTATTCATCGTCCTCAGGCACGGCGAGCGGCTCGTCGCGCAGAGCAGCGCCCTCGCTGTCGCCCCTCGCCTCATGCTTCTTGGTTTTGATAGGCTTAGAAAAATGCTCGTGGCCCTTGCGGCTTCGTGTCACGCTGACAAATATACGCCTGACGTAAGCCGCCACTACATCCATGGTGAGTCTTACGTCTGTACTGAATACATAGCTTGCACTGTGTGCCCTGAACGCAGGCTTTCAGACTTGTAGCTGGAGTACTCATGAACACGTTATCATTTTTTTCCACGTATAGCTATTTAACATTGATTTGCTATGCAATGAATGTAATCTTTTCTCAATCCGATAAGAAAAAGAAAGATATCTCCAAATTCTTCTTACACAAAGACATGTGTTCATAATTGTATAGCCTATGTTTAAATAAAGAGTTTGAGTATATTCTACTTACATGTCCATCAGTCCATACGCTCTTTATTATGATTTAGCGAAACAGAATATATAATTTTTCAAAGCTATTTGACAACATTTTAATAAAGCAGAGTTAGTGTCCAGCTTATGAATGAAGGGAAAGCACCGATAATTATTGTGAGCGTTTAACAAGTTTCGTTTTGCCAAAGCGAACAGTTATCAATCAAAGAATACAACACAGGAAAATATGCCAGTTTAAGCGCTTTCATTGAAGAAAACAACTCCTAGAGTTAATAATCGAAGGCACTGATCAATGAGCCAAAATCGATGCAAAGTCACACGGCAGCAGCATAAGGGTAAATAAATCATTAACATAATATGCAAAAGCTGTGTGTCGTGTATATGAAATGAAGAAAACAAAACAACAAGGAAACAATTTGCAAGCCGCTACACACGACGACGCGTGAACACACTACACATACTGTGGCACCCACACACACCCTCACGTACAGCCGGTACTTGCATCTTCTGTGTTGAGATGAAAAGCGAAGAAGAAGAAGAAGAAAAAGAAAAACGAAAACGATGGCATAGATTCCTTCCGGTTCATCAGCTTCTCCTTCGATGACCTAAATACACACCCTCCCTTCCACCCCCCCCCCCTCCCATCTTTTCTTTTCAACGAACCCATTGCTACCTCTCATCCAGATCTTTGTTCCCTGCAGGTAGAAAGAAAGAGAGAGAGAGAGAGAGAGAGAGAGAGAGAGAGAGAGAGAGAGAGATAGTGAGTGAGAGAGAGAGAGAGAGAGAGAGAAAGAGAGAGAGAGAAAGATATATAGAGAGAAAGCAAAAAGAAAAAAATGCAAAGAGAGAAAGAAAAACGTCTATGCAAAAACTAATCAAAGCAGACGATGCCATAGCTTTAAGGGGAAGATAACTTGTAGGTTGTCTGGCAACTTTGTTTACAGGAACTGAACGCTGAACATGTATTAGTAGAAAAGTGTGTTACCTGAACATGTATTATGTAAAGGGGTATTACCTGAGTATGTATTATGTGAAGTGGTATTATCGGAACATGTATTATGTAACGGGGTATCACCTGATTATGTGTTATGTGAAGTGTGTTATCTAAACATGTATTACTTGAAGTGGTATTACCTCACATGTATTATATAAATATGTATTAGGCATAGTGGTATATCTTGAAATATTAGGTGAAGAGAAGTGTATAGATCTATATAGTAGGCTATCGTGGTAATTACATGACTATATCGAAGGAGCAATGTTTAGAATGGAGGTCAGAAGAATTTACGTCAGAAATGTTACTCGTGTGTCTTTAGGTCTTTAAAACGAGGCATTCGAGCATCAAAAGGTCTAGATGAGTAACACTCAATTATTCACCTTTTAAACATCACCAGTGCTTGAAAGTGCTTGAAAGTGCTTGAAAGTGCTAAAGGTGGATTTTTCACGCAAAACGAGAGAGAGGGGGGTTAGGAGGCAGAATGTGGTGCTTTGATCCCAAAGTTTACTTGGCCCACCAGAAAATGTACTGATTATAACCAATTTTTACTTGGCCCACCAAATAATGAATTGATTCAAGCCAATGTTTACTTGACCCACCAGAGAAGGTGATGCTTTGATCTAATGTTTACTTGGCCCACCAGCGAAGGTGATGCTTTGATCTAATGTTTACTTGGCCCACCAAAGAAGTTGATGCTTTGATCTAATGTTTACTTGGCCCACCAGAGAAGTTGATACTTTGATCTAATGTTTACTTGGCCCACCAGAGAAGGTGATGCTTTGATTAATGTTTACTTGGCCCACCAGAGAAGGTGATGCTTTGATCTAATGTTTACTTGGCCCACCAGAGAAGGTGATGCTTTGATCTAATGTTTACTAGGCCCACCAGAGAAGGTGATGCTTTGATCTAATGTTTACTTGGCCCACCAGAGAAGGTGATGCTTTGATCTAATGTTTACTAGGCCCACCAGCGAAGTTTATACTTTGATCTAATGTTTACTTGGCCCACCAGAGAAGGTGATGCTTTGATCTAATGTTTACTTGGCCCACCAGAGAAGGTGATGCTTTGATCTAATGTTTACTTGACCCACCAGAGAAGGTGATGCTTTGATCTAATGTTTACTAGGCCCACCAGAGAACGTGATGCTTTGATCTAATGTTTACTTGGCCCACCAGAGAAGGTGATGCTTTGATCTAATGTTTACTTGGCCCACCAGAGAACGTGATGCTTTGATCTAATGTTTACTTGGCCCACCAGAGAAGGTGATGCTTTGATCTAATGTTTACTTGGCCCACCAGAGAAGGTGATGCTTTGATCTAATGTTTACTTGGCCCACCAGGGAGGGTGATGCTTTGATCTAATGTTTACTGGGCCCACAAGAGAAGGTGATGCTTTGATCTAATGTTTACTTGGCCCACCAGAGAAGAGGATGCTTAAATCTAATGTTTACTTGGCCCACCAGAGAAGGTGATGCTTTGATTTAATGTTTACTTGGCCCACCAGAGAAGGTGATGCTTTGATTTAATGTTTACTTGGCCCACCATAGAAAGTGATGCTTTGAGCCAATGTTTACTTGGCCCTCCAGAGAATGTAATGAAGTTACTAAATATGTAGCTGACAATAAACAATTAGCAAAGAACATTCAAGACAAGGCCATCATTAATTGATACATACTAATTACATTTAAACCAGTTTAAGCTTATCTTTTTATATTAAACTAAACATAAATATAAGTAATTCTAAAACAAATTTATTTGTGCTATTATTTTAATAAATATACAAGGCTTATTTAGGCTACTGTCGGACTTAAACATTAATGAAGGAAATGTTTATTTACCACTGTTTAACGTAAATTAATATTATGCCTCCATATATGTCTTGAAATGAATACCGTAATGCTGGATTTGTTCAAAATAAAATTAATTGGTAATATTAGTCTAGTTACAAATCATAATTTGGTTTAACATCACTACATAATCAAATTTGGACATTTTAATTTAATTAAAGGGAGGTAATGAACCGGTTTTTCTTGCTTTAATATATCTAATAAGTTTCATTCTTTTTCTTTAAAACCAAAATTCACTGCTTACCATTTCTAACCGTAAAATCATCAAACAATAAAAGATAGTTGAAAACATAAATATAAATATAATTCACACTAATTTAATTTAATGTAAATTTTGAAACATTACATAAACTATTTAGTTCATAACTTTAAAGTATTTTTTTTCCGCTTCACTACGTATTGCCATCAATATAATTTGTTCTATTAAAATACATCTCAGAATGAGTGAGCCATATCATTAATAACATTAGCTAGAATAATGTCTTGTGAAATTAATGATAGACTAAAATTAATAGACTTAGACATTAACCTTTGAAGTTAAGCCTAGTAATGATATTTCGTATGCTATAAATGGCAATAAATATAATGATAATCACAAAACACGTTATAACTTTTTATTATCGCTATAGATTCTTTGCTTTAAAAAAAATCTTATAAAAATAAATTAAATATATAGTAAATCAGGTTGACTTTCAGGCTGTTGGCAAGCTGAATGACTTAGAAATCTTAGTTTGTCACACTATTAACAAAAGTTCGCCGACCCATCGAGTTCTCAAAATATGGATGTGTGTCACGAAGATAATTTTCAGAAGAAGTTTAAAAGACAAGGCCTGTGCCTTTTAAAAAAAAAAAAAAATTGGTTTGATTCTCTCCCTCTGAATTAAGTTATCGGACTTTACTAAACTTGTCCATCTGAAAGGCTGTGTTGAACGAAATCGCACAATAGGATTCTGTTCAGCGGTAATGAAATATGTTGATTTAAATGTCACTTCCCTATCCCGATGCTCCAAAGAAAGCAATCATCATGAGTAGTAAGTAAAGTACTCGTCGGACCAAATTGGTCCATAGGGCCAGTGAAGCAGCGTTCATCAGTTTCCTGTGGCCACGGCATACTAGGGGATGTGTGGCCAACACAATGTCCAGCCGCCTTTCCTTCACCCCAATTAATGTCAGGTAATTCATCAGAGCTGGGTAGACTCAGGGACACCCATCAGACCATGAGTTCGAACCCACGACCTTCGGTACGCCAGTAGAACGCACGGCCCGGCTCGGCAACCCTGCCCCATAACCATCATGAATATGAGACCCTTTCTTTTGTCACGCTTCTTGGTGTATAAACAAAATACAGATTAGGCGTGACAAATGACATGAGAGTGTGTCCCCCTTTGTCGACACACATCCAAACAAAGAAGAAATAGTTCAGGGAAAGCACAAGCAACCATCCCACTGAAACTTGAATTAAAATTTGATATCTAAAAAGATTTCATTTTCTAAAAAAAATTTTAAAAAAAAAATGTTTCATTAAGTATATTGTATATGGTACGCTATATTAATTAAGTATATTGTATATGGTACGCTATATTAATTAAGTATATGGTATATGGTACGCTATATTAATTAAGTTTATTGTATATGGTACGCTATATTAATTAAGTATATTGTATATGGTACGCTATATTAATTTTAATCACTTTATATCACACATTTTCATAGGAATCGCGAGCCATCAAAAAATTATAATGTGCCGCCAGGCAAGATGTCCTCCTTATAAAGTTGGAGAAACAACGGCATAGATCAATATTTGAAGTTTATGAAAATGATGTCATGATTCATGATGTTCATTTTTATGAAGATTTTTTTTTTGTGACGTTTCCGAGATATTTAATTTATGTATTAATGTTGGTTACAGGGTCAGTGATGAAGGGAGTAGGAACTTAACATTTGCTATATAATGGGTTATCCCTCTTTAGAAACATTTTGGTAATAATAAGGGAAATAATACCAAGTATTTTTTTTTCGTTGTTATTTTAAATATTTAGAAGCCGAAATTATTGTATTTATCCAATTGAGCATCACTTCTTCGAGGTGAAAACAAAAAATTTAAGCTCTACACCTTCGATACTAGCTTCACAAAGTTGTATTGTATAGACGAATACTTCAAAAAGTTTAATGCATGTCCAAATTCCTCATTTCGTTTTACGTGCAACAACACGTATAGACCCGACATGTGCACGACTATTGACGTCAGCAGACTCAACAGATGGACGCAGACTCTGGCGCCCGACAGATCGCAGGCCCTTATAGCTGCTGAATTTAATTTCCTCCCGAAAACCCCCAAACGCCGCAGATTGGATGCTAGAGTTTCATCCTTGTAGCATACAGATATTCTAAACTTAGGATTGAAATAAGCCAAGGGTTTTCTACTTTATCGGTTGTTTTCTACGGAAATCATCAACTGCAATTTATATATATATATAATAATGTTAATATTAATAATAATATTTGTATAGCGCTGCCAACAAACATAATGTAAGCTCAGAGCGCATTTAACAATATAACAAAGAACACGGACATTACTCTAGGCTAGGAGACAAAGCTAACTGATGATTTTAAAAAATCAAATAAATATAGCATTAACTGACCCCCCCCCCCCTATAAGTAAGACAGTATGGTTCTAAAGCATGTTAAATGTTAACTAAGGTAATATATATATAAATATATATTTATATATTAGAGACCGACCGAAACCAAATTTTTAGTTTCGGCCGAAAACGAAACCATACCGAATATTATACATTAACTTTCGGCCGAAACCGAAGCTGAAACCAAAAGTTTAACGACAACTTCGGCCGAAACCGAAAAATAAACCGAAAATGCGAAATAAATGATTTCAAAAGACTGCACATGTATGTGTAAGATTAACTAGTTTATGGGGCACTCTATTGGAGTAAACCATTCTTTGGAGTGATTAAATAATCCGGTATTATTAACTTCAGTCTTCCACTTCACATTAGGGATGTTAATATTCTGTTTTTTAAATCTCAAAACCTATTTTCGTTTCTTAATATCATATTTTTCACTCATTTTCTTTCCCCCCCCCCTATCCTCCCCCGGGCAAAGTAAGTCATAGTTTGGAAAAGACAAATTTGCATTGATTATACTAAAAAATAATACAAAGGACCATTGATCCTTAGAACGTGGTAAAATCTTGTTTAAAAAAAGTTGATTTTGGATTTTAGACCTTTTATAATTATAATATAAATCAGTGGATGTTAGATCTCTATATTACACACATTAAAAGAATATTTGTACAATATGAATAAAATCCCAGACACATCTATCTAGGGTTGACAGACGTCCGGCAAAGAAAAATTAACAGTTTTTGAAAAGAACCTTACATGCGCTGCAAAGTTGCTTTTTTAATTGCCCAAGTTGCTTTTCAGTCTACATTAAATAAAATGTTGGGTCAGTTTTACTAATATACAATTATTGGAAGCTAATGTAATAAAACTGAACTGATCCTCCTTTTGAAGTCCAAGTATCTCGCAACCTTACGTCCATAGGTCTGTTTGTCTGTAAAAAAAATCGTTCAACATCAGTTTTTTTCTTTTCGAATACGTAAATCAAATGGAGATGCCGACGACTAGCGTTAACATCTGAATTTGCTATTGTATGTGCTTGTATCGCAAATTAACAATCAATATTCGGAATTTGAAAAAAACAAAAAACAACTATAAGTCGCCTCAAACGAGTGTTTGCAAGCATTATAATGTTAAGGAATTGTTTTGTGCTAATCAAACAGGGTTTACAAATATTTCTTCAGATAAAAAGATAAAAAAATCGTGGAAAACAGTTATGAATGATTTCCTCCCGAAATCCGGTTTTCGTTTGACACCCCCTACTTTACACAAATTAATTCACAACAGTTTAACCAAATGAAAGTATCAATAAGCAAAGTAATAGATGCAGCAATAGCGTAGCATTATGAATTTTGAAAGTTAAAATAGATATTCGGTTGATGACCGAAAGTCAATATCAGTTTCGGCCGAAACCGTAAACAACCCAAAAACTAACATTTTGGTTTCGGTCGAAACCGAAAACACGCCGAAAAAGGTTTTTTGCCTATTTTCGACGCCGAAATCGAAGCCGAAACCGAATATCGGTCGGTCTCTAATATATACATATATATATATATATATATATCGCCATCATTTGTATATTTTGCTTAATGTATTAGTCAGTAGGTGCTGAGATTTTAGATATGAACTGACAACCCTAGTAGCCTAGAATAATTTTTATGTCCCGCCTTTCTAAGAAAACAGAAGCAAGAGTTAAACTTCGGATTATCGAGCATAATTCGTCCGAAAACAATTGGCGTAATCCGAAACTGACAAAAAAACCGAGACATTCATGTTTATATAAATCAATATAAACCTAACTACTGTGCTATACACACTACAAAATAAATATAGTATTTAATACTAATGTAAAATAAAATAATATGTTATTTTTAAATCCATTACATCTTTGCAGGTCGACCCCAATGGATAAACAGTTGACTGGGAAGGCTTTTATTAATTATCCAATTAGGACTACACTTTTATTTCAGACTCCCACGTTTACCTAAAGGTTTCCTCTGTATACAACTTTCGATTTTAATTTCAATTTTTCACTGAGAAAATCACAGCGATTAAATAAAACGTAAGTGTACAACACAAAAGGGAATCGGGAATTCCGAAAAGAAGTCATTCGAGTCATCAAATAGCAGAAATATTAAAGCAAGCGGTCCATCCTATAATAGTCTTTGTTTGGAGCTAACATTTCTTTTCAAAGTCATCATCAAGAAAAGGTAGATGTATTTGAAACCTAAAACTAATAAAGCCTGTATATCTGACTGTGTTGTAGTCTTTTGTTGTTGTGTAACTAACCATCAATTCTTACCCCCACAGTGGACTAAACAAGAAAGATAAGACAAGTACTATGTAAACTTAAGGAGATATAGAAGAGTATGAGATGAAATAATCTTTCAGGAAGCTGTCCTCAGCCGTCTCTTGCTACCTGTAGATAGTAACCACTTGGACGTAAAAAATGTTGCCCCCCCCCTTCACTTCCACCTCCCTGCACCCCACCTTGCCTTCTACCCCACACTTCATACTCCCGCTCACCAAAAAAAAATATTTATACAGAAAACTTCGGTACTTGTTTTCTGTTTCCTAATGCAGAGCCAGGGACTGCAGGGGAGACAAACGAGTTAATATTATATGATATATACGCTCAGCTGGAGTCATCTCCCTTTGGTAGACTAAAGGTGAGTGGGTGAAAAGCCCTTTCGTCAGTTTCTGTTGGGTTAGACAGGAGGATGGGGAGTTGAAAGTTGGAGCGCAGCCAAAGTGATAGAGGGAAGATATTATAAGGGATATTTCATGATTCATTTATTATAATATATTTATCAATAGCTTTATTTATCTTTCTATCTATCTATGTATATAAGTATCAATCAATTAATATAACCATCCATGTATTTATCTATATGTTTATCTGTCTGTCTATCTATCTATCTATCTATCTATCTATCTATCTATCTATCTATCTATCTATTTATATTTTTCTATCTGTCTATCTGTCTATCTGTCTATCTGTCTATCTGTCTATCTGTCTATCTGTCTATCTGTCTATCTGTCTATCTGTCTATCTGTCTATCTGTCTATCTGTCTATCTGTCTATCTGTCTGTCTATCTGTCTGTTTAACTGTCTGTCGGTCTGCCTATACGTCTGTCTCCCTAATTATCTATCTATGCATTCGAATAGTCATCCCTTTGATGAATCTTTTATTATTAATTCAGTAATGTTAAATATGAAACCAGGTTAATGAAAGATAGAAAAAAAGCGCACTGGTAAAATGTTAGAAATAGAAAAAGAACGAAATGTAAATAATAAAAGAATGATAGGGATGCATGTAAAATAAGTTTCCCCAATGATGATTAAAACCTTCTGACCTGATTACTACTTTATGCTAAATAAACAATTCCTAAGGCTTATGTAAGTCAGGTATAGGATTCAAATCACTAGAACAGATATTACGAAACAACATCAAGGGCAATTCAAAATAAAACCATTAGTAGACAAAACTTTGGTATAGATGAAAGCTACTCAATACATTTCTGATGCGAAAACAATGTAAATATTTCCAAAATATATTTAAAAAAACTGCCAATCAGCAATTAGAATTTTTTTTTTCGCCATCACGTTCATAAAACTTATGAGAGAATTTGAAAGAACTCTGGTATGCAGGCGAGGGGCACAGCGGCCGTGCTGAAAGCGCGTTCGGCCTGCGTAACGAAGGTCCTGGGTTCGAAACTTGGTGAACGCTACGATTGGTTCCCAGGACTGGAGGGTGTCCCTGAGTCTATCCAGCTCTGGTGGGTACCCGACTTTAGTTGGGGTAAATTAAAAGCGGCTAGGCATTGTGCTGGCCACACAATCCCCCAGTATGCAGTGATCGCAGAAACTAGTTAACGCTGCTTTATCGGCACTATGGATCGATTCATTTGTTCTGACGGGATTCTTTACTTACAGGTAAACAGGCGCACACGTTATATAGGTACCTACGGCATAGGAGGACTTCCTTCCGGGTCTGTGTTAAATTTCAAACATGTTCAGGTTTAAATTAGTGTAACTAATAAAGCTTTTAGTTAACCCTAAACCGATCCATACATTTTCGTACACACAGTACTGATTTCTTTATTAAAATTGATTTTGAGGAGAGTGTACATAGCAATTGTAAACAAACTCTACATTCATACTGTTACGGACAATAAGAATTATACAAATGTTAGCAAACAAAAGGAACGAACATTGGTTCAATGTGATGAGGTTGGAATAGGCTTAAGAACTGACAAGACTGATGAATAATATATTCGGTGCAAATCAAGAGATTGTTGGAATCATTATTTACAATGCATAATTTAAGACGGTTGATCAATCCAATGCTACAAATGTCCGAAAGGGATATATTCATAGTATACGGTTGGATTATCGATAAAAGAAACTTATATGTATATATATATATTATACTGATAGAGGTCAATTTCAGTCCAAGCCAAAGGTACCACTTGCTCAAGTTTCACCATGGAATTTCAGGATTCATTAACAAATAAATGGGCGCGTTACTTTTAAGCTCTGCGGCCAGTGCTTGCCTCGCAAGTCAAAAAGAAATTGCGACTTTATTGGTTTATGCTCGACCTAAAGAGTTTAAATAACCAAAAGGCGTTTTTATATGACCCCTTCCCACACTGCCCCTTTACATATCATTGTTTTATAAAGACAAGACAGAATTTTATTTCACCTCTACAGAATGTAAACATCTGAGTTAAAATGTTTATGTGTGACAAGTAAACAAATGTATGTTTATGTAAGTACTTCAACCATTAACATGTCATTTAACCCTTCCCGTACCGACCTACTTCTATCTATGCTGCCTTCAGTTCCGCTATATACGCGCCCGGGACTGTAAGGGTTAAAGTGTCACTACGAAATAATTTAGTGATGTAAGAAAGCTTGAAGAAACTTGAAGAAGACAGACCATAATTCCAAACACATAATTCTTTCTTCCCTATGATACGTACAATGACAAAGTGTTTAGATGTGGTGACCTTGTTTTAGTACTAATCTAGTCATCATAAGTGGTACTTTTACAGCTGATTATATGTTACATACAATTTTACATGTGAAAAGACATGGGGGGGGGGGTGTAGGGGAATGGGGAGGTGGGGGTGGATGGAAGATTATCACGAAAGATGGAGAGGGAAAGGGAGGGGGGTTGCTGCTAGAGAATAAAACTTTTATTTAAATTTACAGCAAAGTATTTTATTTCTTTTAGTATAGCTTTTAGCTTACCTATGAATAAGAATAGACCAACAATTTCATATTACAGTCTAGGATAAGAAAGATAACTCATGTTTCCCTATAAGAAAACCAAAGAGTGATAATTATGTCACAATTTTACCATTACCTAAACAAATTTAACTTTGCGAAATAAACAATAATTGTCCAACAAAAGTGTATATATTAAAATAACTAAAAGTATGTCCTTCAGAAATTTTAGAGTGGTCAAGAAAAATAATTATGTTTAATAATTGCGATACAAGTAAAGTTCCATTCATCCACATGCGACGCTATGTTATTATGTATTTATTTAGCCATTTTTGGTGACCAGATTAATACTGAAATTAATAAAGTCAAATCAAGTTTTCCCGTTTTCCCGTTTGTTTTAGAATGTGATTACCTACACAGTCTTATCTAATGAGTTGATTCAATCGCAGAAGTAAATATTAAGTCCCATGACTGCCATCCTCTTTGATGGTTATGTCGACATTTTCAAATTTCATTTGTAACAATGTTATAGTGTTGTTATAGAAATAATTAGAGTCGTGGTGTTATTGAAAAACAAGTGGTGTTGCGGTGTTTCGAAAAGAAGCTGGTGTTGCTGTGTATAAAAACGAGAAAACTGTTTGGTGGGGTTTTATACATTAATTTTTATTTATTTATAAGCGCAATATTTATTACTGTTTAAATCTTGAAATAATAATATAATAATTATACCATTTTTACATTATGAAAATTACGTCATAATTTTTTAATGAACAGGGATGTCCATTAATGACGTCATGAAAGTGACCTTTTGTAAAAAAAAAAAAAACCGGATGCGATTTTATCTTAAAGTTACACCCAGAAGGAAATAAAATATCAAAACTAATCTAGGGTCACACTGACTTTTATGCTTTCAAATCTCACAAGTCGTTGTAATGGAACCATCCGCCTCTCTCCTTATCTATAGCACCGCACCCTTTTTCTTGAATGAAAAAGAATCGTCGATATCGCTAACACCTCTACTGTGATCCTCTAAGAATGCCTGCGGATCTTAAGTTTCAGTAATATTTGAACCCATTTTATATATATATATATATATATATTTATTTATTTTAGGGGCGTCCGAGCGGCAGCGCGTTCGACTGGCATATCGAAGGTCCTGGCTTCAAATAATGAAAGATGTGAGTCTACCTAGCTCTGATGGGTACCTGACACTAGCTGTGGTAAAGTAAAGGCGGCTGGGCATTGTGCTGTACACACATCCGTGTCCACTGAAACTAGTGAACGCTGCTTCACCGGTCCTATGATCAATTTGGGCCGACGGTTACTTTACTTACTTATTTTATATATAATATATATATATAGTATAGGTAATAAACTCTGGCGTAGCTTGGATAGCAAGGGGAGAGTTACGTTAGATGGCAATAGTAAAATTTCACCTTAATAAAATTTGACAAGCCAATATTTTAAAAATAATATCAATGGTTGAAACGTAAACATTTGATTGACGGCTAGTCGAAACAATGACGTATCACGCTCAAAAATATTTGATTGGCAGGCCAAAGCTAGACAAATTTAAAACATCATAAAACGGTCTATTAGCATACAAACATAAAAAATGTATTTGACATTTTCAAGGTATAAAAAAATGTGAATTCTAAACAATTATTTTACCTTTATTAACTGTTTTTATATTTATTATAAGTTCCCAATAAATTTTAGTTTTTAATAAAAAAAAATTATTTCACGGTTTCGTATTATTGTTTATTAAGGAAGCTTTATGGAAGAGGTTGGAGAAGTGAGATACTTGCCCTCTTCCCCCCCCCCCACCCCCACCGTGGCTACACCTATGATAATAACACTAATGCTAGCTACATCATATCGTTTGTGGTCGCGTTCGATGTCCACTGAGAATCATTTTGTCAGCACTAAAATAGTGCAGCCTCTTATAAGATAAAAATTACACAACAGATAATTGTGCTATTTACATAAATCGAGCAATTGTTTTATGTGAGACGAAATGTAGATCTAATACATTACAACGTGGAGAACTATAAACTATGTTTAAGTGATGTGTTGTTTTTTTCGCCATGTTTTGCTCGCCACACTCGCCAGTCTAGACTATATATTTAGAAACGAGATATTTTTCGCTAGTATTTGTTTGCGTCCCTTTTAGCTTCTGACGCCAGGCCAAGACAAAGATCGGCATCTGCCGGTGGCATGCATTCGGGAGACAATGAAAAACATTGATACTGCACTCAAGACAAATATAGCCCCACGCGCAACTAGACAGCTGTTTAGAAATTAAGTTGTTGTTGTTTTCTTCACGTTCTCCCGTTACGTATGTTGTTTGGGCCATAAATATGTCTTTGTGAAGGGCCCGAGCTTAAGGGCATCATGGCCTAAAGGTTAGAATTCTTGATGTAAAAAAACTTTGTCTAATCATGCTCTAAAAATAGATGTTTTGGAAATCTCGCGTTACCGGAAAAACAAAAATAGTAATCAAGTTCGACTCTACCAATTGACAAGTCTTAATTAGGTGTGACCTTTTGAACTGGAATGATCGTGAACTACAGGGGAAATTTACCGCCATTTTCGTAAACAAAAACCATGCTTTTGGTGCTGTTTGACAATTGATTTCAACATCGACAGCCAGTTCTGGTCTTTTAGAAATATACAAGGGCTACAAGATTAGTTATGAGGAATCCGTTTTTAACATCAAAAGTGAGTTGGCGATAATTAATACTCAAAGTGTTAGTCGCGTTAGTCTAAATGTAGCTTTTGTTTATAAAATAAGTTAGTCAAGAGTTGCGTCCTTGGTAATTGAAAAAACACAATGCGGAGATTCATAAAAAAAGCAACAACACGACAATTCTTTTGCATCAAGCAATTAGTTTGGGATTATAAATAGGTGATTCTTCAAATCTGACATTCACAAGCCATCGTTTTCTTTTAACGCCATCTTTTGGAAATGAAATAAAATCTAATTCTTTACATATTTTCGTACAATCAGTAACGTAGCACACAGATATTTTTTGAAGCAAATAATTGGTAAAGACCTGAAATGTTCTTCTTTTTGACCTTTTATGCATGCATAATCGTTAAGACTTGTCAATAGACGAGGCTTAAAAAGTCAATTGGGATTAAAATGCATATCTGCTATATTCCCGTAAACAATCGTATAATTATCTTTGCGGCATGTTTCAAGTGCATTGTTGAACTTCCAGTTTCATTTTGTTTTGCTTACAATGGCAACCATTACAATTGAAAGCAGAGATATACGCCTTGTTGCTGACTTAACATTCATGAGAAATTCATTGCACTTTCAACAGCAAGTTCAGGCCGACTACAAATAAACAAAGGCTATAAGTATTATTGTGAGGAATATGTCTTCAATATTTGAAGTGATTATGCCAGAATTTATAGCATTTTTTTTCCAATTTAGCGAATAGGTTCGGAAGTAATGTGTAATCCATAATGTATGCATGCATAAGATTTAAGACTCGTCAATGAACTATTACAGCAAATATCAGCAGTGTCTACACAACCTGCCAACCTTTCACTATTGAACTTCTAGACATTGTTACAACCAACTGTGTATTTCATGTTTTTTTGTAATCTTTATAAGATCAAGAAATTCAAGGCATGAAAACACAATTTTGAGAAAAACCGTACAAACGGACAATTAAATTTAATTTTTAAAATAAAATTCAATTTAATTATCTAATTTTTATTGGTTTGTTGAGAAATTTTCCCCACACAAAGACAAGATGTTAACCTTTATATTGATGTATAGTAATATAGAGTTAGACGCCTTTTTTATGTTACTGTAGTGTAAATATGTTAAAAATAAAATGAAATAATTTTCTGGTGTGTGCCTATTTGCCATTCGTACATTCAAGTAATGTTACTAGGTTTCCCAAACTATTTTTTTTTTACATTCGGGAATAGTTAAAGTATACAAATTAGGCAAAAACACAAAAGTGTATTTTATAACATAGGCTATAACTCAAATCTACTGTCACCATCACCTTCATAAGATAAATAAGATAAATGGATATATGTTTTTTGAAGTAAACTGGTGCGGTAATATACATTTCAAAACACACCTAAAACGTGATCAAGGAAATAAAGCCCAAGGCCTACATGCATGATGGCCTTCAAGAAGGAGTACCATATAGTAGTATGGCCTTACATGTATGTTTGGTCTTCGCATAGATTAAATAAAATCTATATTTTTGAAAGTTCAAATCGAAACATTTTTTGTTCTGACTCATTAGTATACACTAGTTTTGTACAGTAGAAGATTGATAAATATACACGTATATAAACTGCGTACATAGTTTAAAACGTAACACACTCTTAGCGATTAAAAAAAAGCATACAGATAAATAACAATGCCATAGGATTGCCTTCGCTGGGGAAATCCCAATCCAATATTGGGGTCGGATTTTTTTAGTACATATAGATCTATACCAGATCTATACCAACTACACCATCAAACATGGAGTTTTATATTTTTTATGACACCTCATTAGCTGCCTTTGGCACTTCCTAACTACTCAGGCTAAAGTCACAGGGCCCACTCCCATAAACACACGCTGCCGTTCCTTATTGTTGTTATTTTTGTGTCTGCCTCCACTGCTGATGTACACGTTGGGCATGCCAACTCAACGTCAACGACGTTCTTATCAGGCTGAGCAGGAGTTGTCTCTTTGTTTCAAATAGCTGGAATCAGACCTGGCCTGACTTTTCTTTTTGATGTAACGTTCCAGCAAAAGGGATTGGCTAAGCGGTTGGAAGCGAAACATTCATATCTTTCAAAAATAAACTTTGTGTTTTGTATACAGATGGACTAAAAAAGAACAGCCCAGAGGTCTGAACCTGGTTTGATATACGACATGAGGCTGATTTCCACAGCTGAGTGTTTTAATAGTCTTGCATTGGGTAGATTGTCTAAATGTATTTTTTTATCTATATGTCTATCTATCTTTTTATCTATATATCTTTCTATCTATCCATCTATTCATCTATATATTTATCTATCAATTTATCTATCTATTTATCTATCTGTCTGTCTGCCTTTTTGTCTTTCTATCAATTTATATCTTTGTCTGTCTATGTATGTATCTATGTAAGCTATGATATATTATTGTTTAGAGAATTGAATTGCATAAATATGTATATCTATCCATTAAAATATCTATCTGTCTAGTTATGTATTTGTCTGTCTTTTTACATTTATAACAATCCCTCAATTGTCTATGTTTCTATCAATATAAAATGTAGCCTACATATAACATTCACCATCAACACTCTAAGCCCACGAGCCATCTTATGTTTAGCGCCTATGTAAAGTCTTTTTTTTTTTAAATGAATACTTTAGATACTTATTCACTTCAAATATGAAATTAGAACAATATCTTTACAAAATACTTCGACTTCTTTTGAATATACATCTAAGTCTATAAAAAAAAACAACTCAAGATTTACTTTTTTTTTTAAACCCGTTTCCCCCAGCACTTGTAAATTTGAGACTTGTGAAATCAACAAGGTGCGGCGCAGAAGATAAACAATGAAAATGTCAGCGCCATATTTTGATTTTCATTCGTTCAGTAAAAAAAAAATCTTTCAATTAATGAAAACAAAAGTGTCTGGATGCTAAATGAAACTTGGGGCTTCAGAAATTATAGTTACATCGATAATAAATAAAAAAATGTACTTACATTGGGGGGCAAAATGAAAGGTGGACAAACAAAACCGAACACCGTCAGATTCCGAAAGTTGTCTGCCTTGAGTTGGACAAGTTGTCGCCCTTTACCCCATTTCTTACCTCAAGCATTTTTTTTTCTTTCTTATCTTTCTATCTTCCTCCGCCAATTTTCTTCCCCTCCCCCACCTCACCCACACTTTTTTTTTCTTTCTTTCTTTCTTCTCTTTCTCAATCCCAACGTGAGCTCACCCCCGCAGATAGAGATCGGTGTTAAAGTAATATGGCATTTTCAACAAAAGAGCAAACAACGGACGTTTCTATTCCGCTTGGCTATTACCTTCTATCACTGTAAATGTATATTTCTATATATCTAACACTTCAAACATGTATATATAAATATATCTACCATTTCAATACATTTATATATCAATATATCTACTATTTAAAACATTTATATATATACCATTTCAATACATTTATATATCAATCAATATATCTACCAACCCAATACATTTATATATAACATAGCCTACCACCCCAATACCCTCCTTATACATTTATATGTAAAAATATACCTATATCTCCTATACATTTATATTTAAATATACCATATACAATCCCAAATTATTTATGTTATGTAAGATTAGCAAACTACATTATATTTTATAATTATTATGTATTTGATATTTATATTGTGAAGCTACAATCTACATCAACGCTACATAGCGTCCAGGATGTACATTTAAACAAGGAAATAAATAACGGAAAAGTGATTCCCACCAAAGGAAAATTATTTTACTGTTACTCTGTTGGTGTTATATAATATTGACAATATATAACTAAATATAAGGACATTACAAAGTAATTAAGGAACACGGTTCCTCAGAGTGCTAAGTGCTGCTACCATCTAAAATGTAGATCTGATTTTGTTATAATTTTTTTTATAGTATACATTTTTTTTTTATTTCTATTGTTTACCTTTTGATTATATTGTTGTTCTCTTATATGTGTACATAACGTGACACTTAAGGCATGTGTAGCAAATGTAACAATAAAAAAAAAAAAATCAAATTTAAATTGGTGTATTTAATAGACCTACTATGGAACAATAGTGGATCTTCATATCTTGTCAAATGCGGCTCTTATTGTGATTCAAAATTCTAACGTTACCAGCCCTGGCTTAGAGCAAAAAAAAACTTATAAAAGATAATAGTACATTATAGTTTAATACCGGTACCTATTTTTTTTTTAGTTTTTCTTATACCGATATCTTTTTTCTTATTTCTGTAACTATTGGCCTAGTCTGTACACACACACTGTCACACACACACAAACACAGAGAGATACACCGAAAACACACACAAATAGACACACTGACAGACACATACTAACACACACACACACACACACAACACATTTGTTGGTGTTCTATTAAGTTTTATTCATTGAATACAGCTGGATAGCTAAATGTAAGAAATTATTACGGAAACAGAATAAAAAGTGTAATGTTTAGAAATTAATTAAGTATTGTAGTTACTCCCCTTGTATTAAACCACAGAATACTTCAGTGTTATTATCACTCATCGAGGAAGCCATAGGCTCTGAATAAAAGTGTTATGATTAAAAGAATCGTTTTTCATAAAAGTGTATTTATTACGATAGCTTAAGAACACAAAACAACAAAATATTAAAACACAAACATTAGAAAAAGTTTACAAGTAAACTGTGCATATCTATTTAAGTGTGTACGAGACATTCCGTTTTAGTACTATCAAGAAATCTTATCTTATACATTACAGACGCTCCTTCTATAAAGAAGATTATTGCGTCCTACGCTCATCTGTGGTCCGAGTCAAGTATTGCATTTTTATTAATGTTTTTTTTATTGATATTAAGTTACTGGTTTTCCTGATTTCTTCAGGCAACCCATTCCGTGACCGTATGCCACTCAGCAAATCACAGTATACTGGAGATACCCTTTTCTTATCCCAATGTAGCCCCCGCCAAGTTGCGGATGACCGTGACAAAAAAAACCCCACCGGAAACTCATGACCCAGAAACGGCTGGGGGGGGGGGGGGGGGGGCGAAAATCTTCGGCGTGGAGTTTTAAACTCTTGTCTCCTTGTGTCGACAGGCCAGCCAGTCTAGCACACAGAATAGGTATAGTACAGAATGCGCAATCGCATATTTTTCTGTTTCCGGAAGTAATATCGACGCCATACTGTTTAAACGCAGCGGTCCTGGTTACACTATATATTGATGCTTATTTACAATGTCTTTTTGTTCAACTCTACAAGTTCGAAAACCCAAAGCTAATGTTTCAGGCAAAGGTTACAAAAACTGTTGTGTAATAAACTGAAACATTCATACGAAAACGATTGATTATCGTACCGAGCTACGCCTAGGCCTAGGCTATCTTTTCAAATATCATTACCGGGGGTAATATAATTTTACATAATAAAGGCCTAATCCTATAATGTTGAAAAGAAAATGGGTAATTAAGTCAAATTTATATAAAAGTAAGCCTATAATGAAATATAATATAGGCCCTTTATATAGGCTATTGTATATATTTATGGTACGCCTAGATATCCTTTCTCATTTTACTATAGTAGCGTCTCTAGCGACCGCTGCCTTGCGTCGAAAAAAAATGGCGGAATCGAGCTTCACTTTTAGTGACTGCGCATATAGGGATTGCGCATTCTGTTCTATACCTATTCTGTGGTCTAGCACACCCACCCACCTGTCCACAGGGCAGAGTAAATAATAAATTATTATGACGAGAAACTTGTCTACATTGTTTTCTGTTTGTTTATTCTTTTTTTTTGTTATACCTGAGTTTTATAGATCATTTCGAAGGCTAAAAAACAGAGAAAATTTGGGCCAAGGTCAGTTAGGTCAAGGTCAGCAGCCCGACTGCCCCGAAAAAGAACTACTAGATGATAACAAAAGATAAAGGAAAAAAAAACATATTTTTTGAAAGTTTCTGGCCAGTGAGTGGATGCTGCCAGTTAATGGCCTCGAGACGTTAAGCACGCGCTAAGCAGCTCCACGCGCCCCTCTCCCTTTTCCCTCCCACCTTGCCAACGAAATCTCATTCTGTGTAATTACTGTAAAACTTCTATCTAACAGGCTAATTGGAGCTAAAGGGGTTGCAAGTACAAGCCGAAGGTCAGTTAATCAAAAGTTTTTTTTATTGAATGCTTTCCGGTATATATGCATATGTAGATAGGATGTAGTCAGTAAATACTATTCATCGTTGCTACAACACTAGATGCATTACAGATATACTTTTTTTTATAATATACTGATAGTTCATTGTTTCAAGCGTCCTATTGTTTATTTCACTCAATAACATTAGTTAGGGCAAAGACTAGCTCTATTTGTGGCGCTTAAAGTGTTGTTTTTTCATGCGCAGCCAATAACGCTCTCCTAAATGACTCCTAAATGACTCCTAAAACGTGCCTAAAGACTTCC
Organism: Anisus vortex; assembly: GCA_949126835.1. NCBI lineage: Eukaryota > Metazoa > Mollusca > Gastropoda > Planorbidae > Anisus > Anisus vortex. Next base: position 24,928,127 of record OX421499.1, read on the forward strand.
GCTATATGCAACTTTCGATTTTAATCTTAATTTTCCATTGAGAAAATCATAGCGATTTACAAAACCGGAAGTCTAGAGGACAGGGTGTGATGGGAAATTCCGAAACAGAGTGTTTGAAGTTATCAAATAGAAGAAATATTAAAGCAAGCGGTCCATCTTATTATAGTCTTTAGTTAGTGTAAATAATATTTTGTCCATATTAAGATAAAAAATGTCAATGCAATTACTATCAGATCTACGAATAAGATAAGCAAGTACGTAATTATCCCTTTCAGACTAATTTGATCTGTAGGGCAAGTGAAGCATGTTCGTAAGTTTCTGTGTCCGCGACATACAGTGGGATTGGGTGGCCAGTACAACGCCCAGCTGCCTAACGTATCCCCAGGTACTCATCAGGGGTGGGTCGGCTCAGGGACACCCTTCAACAACCTAGGAAAAAAAAATTCCTATCCTTCACCTAGATTCGAGCACGGGGACATTTAATATGCCAAACCAGCCCAGCGCTCTACCTCCAGGCCACCGTTTATTAATAAAAAATAAACACGATTTGGAACGTTTGTTTTGGTTCCACTGCAAAACAACAACAACATAGACTATACAATAAACAGCCATCCATTACAAGCAACGGCTTGTCAATACACAGCACGACATAATTTGGACTAATTATGTTGTCCATTTGTATTTGAAAGGAATCGGTCGTCCAGTGTGTACCGTAACCGAGCAGATCATTAACATTTTAATATTTCGTCTATTTTACCCCATAAATTATGGGAGCAACTTGTCTGTCCATTTATGAAAGGTCTTACTGTATTTAAAAAAAGCTCTGCTGTACCGTCTGTACAATGGCCGCGAGTACTCACACACGCACGCACACATAACAACGGGCACACAAAATAACAGACAGTGTTTGTACAACATCCCACGGTATTTTTCGTTTGAGAAAGAGAGTTTAGGAAAACAAATTAGTTATCTGTTTGAAATAACAAATAACAAGAAGATTGCATTTACTGATGGTCTCGGTAAGAATATATTAACCAGTTGTATCGTGGACATTACATCAACTGATGGTCTTGGAGAGAATACATTAACCAGTGGACATCAACTGGTGGTCTTGGAGGGAATACATTAACCAGTGGACATCACATCAACTGGTGGTCTAGGAGGGAATACATTAACCAGTGGACATCAACTGGTGGTCTTGGAGAGAATACATTATCCAGTGACATCACATCAACTGGTGGTCTTGGAGATAATACATTAACCAGTGGACATCAACTGGTGGTCTTGGAGGGAATACATTAACCAGTGGACATCACATCAACTGGTGGTCTAGGAGGGAATACATTAACCAGTGGACATCAACTGGTGGTCTTGGAGATAATACATTAACCAGTGACATCACATCAACTGGTGGTCTTGGAGGGAATACATTAACCAGTGGACATCAACTGGTTGTCTTGGAGGGAATACATTAACCAGTGGACATCAACTGGTTGTCTTGGAGGGAATACATTAACCAGTGGACATCACATCAACTGGTGGTCTTGGAGGGAATACATTAACCAGTGGACATCACATCAACTGGTGGTCTTGGAGGGAATACATTAACCAGTGGACATCACATCAACTGGTGGTCTTGGAGGGAATACATTAACCAGTTTACATCAACTGGTTGTCTTGGAGGGAATTCATTAACCAGTGGACATCACATCAACTGGTGGTCTTGGAGGGAATACAGTAACCAGTGGACATCACATCAACTGGTGGTCTTGGAGGGAATACATTAACCAGTGGACATCACATCAATTGGTGGTCTTGGAGGGAATACATTAACCAGTGGACATCACATCAACTGTTTGTCTTGGAGGGAATACATTAACCAGTGGACATCACATCAACTGGTGGTCTCGCAGGAAATGTATTAACCAACACTATCACAATGAAAAAATCAACCATTTGTCTCGCAGTTAAAACCTAATCGAAAGTCTCGTAGTGAATAAATGAACTAATGGTCTCGCAGGAAATACCAGTGGTCTCTCCATGAAAACATTAACCGTTGGAATTTTAACAATTTCACTATAAAACACACGCGCTGACACACGACAAATAGCGGAGGAAAGGAGATGGTCGGGATGTAAGGTATTCTAGTTCTGCGACTGTTCGTCATTTTTAACTCAACCCATTGCATCTAATCAATGACTGCAGAAAATTGATACCTCATTGAAAGAGAATGAGTTAAGAATAGTTTAACCTTTTAACACACCAGACTAATTAGGAAATATCCAGACAGCTGTAGATTATAGATCGTAATATTAAAAAAGCTTAGACCAGGGTCGGCAACCTAAGATACGCGTGCCAGACTTGGCCTCCCAGAAGTAGATTTTTCAATGCAAACTATAACATGAAAATGACGTTGTACGTCGAGTAATAAAGTTCAGGAAAGTTTGTGTGTGCAAATATATCAACATTGGACTCGCGATATGTGATTACATTTATGATTAAAATAGTAAGTTTGTTAGTCTCTCACCTTTTATTGATTTACAGGCATTTCAAGTCACTTCTTCAAGAAAGTGATACTGTATATATAGTGTAGAGATCTGCTGTTGCACACATTGATTGTTACCTTAGACGAGGTTAAGCCTTGGATAACTGACTGTTGAAGCCTATGTTTCTGAATGAGATGATAACTGACTGTTGAAGCCTATGTTTCTGAATGAGATGATAACTGACTGTTGAAGCCTATGTTTCTGAATGAGATGATAACTGACTGTTGCAGCCTATGTTTCTGAATGACATGATAACTGACTGTTGAAGCCTATGTTTCTGAATGAGATGATAACTGACTGTTGAAGCCTATGTTTCTGAATGAGATGATAACTGACTGTTGAAGCCTATGTTTCTGAATGACATGATAACTGGCTGTTGAAGCCTATGTTTCTGAATGACATGATAACTGACTGTTGAAGCCTATGTTTCTGAATGACATGATAACTGGCTGTTGAAGCCTATGTTTCTGAATGACATGATAACTGGCTGTTGAAGCCTATGTTTCTGAATGACATGATAACTGACTGTTGCAGCCTATGTTTCTGAATGACATGTTAACTGACTGTTGAAGTTTGAAGCCTATGTTTCTGAATGACATGATAACTGACTGTTGAAGCCTATGTTTCTGAATGACATGATAACTGACTGTTGAAGTTTGAAGCCTGTTTCTGAATGACATGATAACTGACTGTTGAAGTTTGAAGCCTATGTTTCTGAATGACATGATAACTGACTGTTGCAGCCTATGTTTCTGAATGACATGATAACTGGCTGTTGAAGCCTATGATTCTGAATGATATAGCAACACATTTCAATGAGCTGAATTTGGGTCAAACAGCACTTGAACTGTTATACTACTGGAATGAATTTGCATTGAACCTGGATATATCTTGGCGGGAAATCAATTTCAATACATTTAAACTACTTCCCTTATTTAAGGCATACTAAGATAAAGAGACGGATTTGGTACATTGAAGTACTCATGTTTTCATACCACATCTAGACCAACAGGCTTGATATTAATCATTCTTAGATTTGGATCTTTTTTATGTGTGTGTTTTTGTACCGGTATATTGGCTGTTATAAAAATGCAGCAAGTTGAATTTTAAACATTAAAGAAATAGGCATCAAAATGTGCCAATTTTCGAAAAAAATCTGGAAGAGAGCTGCTTAGGAAATTCATCTGCTGTTGTCAAGTGCAAGGCTTTCACTCTAGTTTCCGCTTTTGGTTCAATTAACACGTGTGAACAGATTAGATCGCACATGAAAGCTGTTTTAAGCATACAAAGAGGTCACTTACACTTACACTTGACCACTCAGAAGTAAGTAAATACATACCCAACATTGAACAATTAGCGAAGAGCATTTAAGGACAAACGCTCGTTAATTGAAAGGCCTACCCTACATGCTAATTACATTCAAAAGACTTTTTTATGCTTGTCGTCTTTAATTAGACATAAAATGTATATAATTAATTCTAAAAAAAAATGTTTATTTGTTTTATTATTTTAATAAATATAAGAGGCTTAAACTATATACTAGTATTATATTATTATTATTGTTGGAATTATTAATGTTTAAAAAAAAACAAATTAAATCGACTTAAACAATTAATGAAGGAAATGCTTTTTTACAACTGTAATTTTTTTTAACTTCAATTAGGAGTTAAAATAAATACCATAATGATACTTTATATAAGGAAATAATAATTAATACATACAATTTGATATATTACAAAATTGTTTGATATCAGTATAGAATCAATGTGGAAACTTTAGCTAAAGGGAGATAATTAACCAGTTTTTATTTGCGTTAATATTTCTAAATGTTTTTTTTTTCCTTTATTAAAAATAATAAGTGACTTACAATTATAATTTTAAAATGAAAAAAAATCAACTTAAAAAATCTTAAATGAAAAATAGAGATCGATAAGGGAAGAAATTATGTGTACATTTTAAAACATTAAACACTACATTAACTACCCACTTTATTTGATTACGACGTATCAAATCAGCTTAATTGTAATGTCGAAATCTGTTGAAATAATAAATCTATACCATTATGCAACCATAATAGGTCGAAAAGAAAAACTATGGATTGTGAATGTCAGATTTGAAGGATCATATATTTGTAATCACACACTAATTGTTTGATGCAAAAGAATCTTTTTTTTTTTTTTTTTTTTTTAATAAATATTCGCATTGTGTTATTTTAATAACCAAGGACGCAACTCTTGACTAATTTATTTTATAAACAAAGCTAAATTTAATCTAACGCGACTAACACTTTGAGTATTAATTATCGCCTACTCACTTGTGATGTTAAAAACGGATTCCTCATAACTAATCTTGTAGCCTTGGTATATTTCTAGAAGACCAGAACTGGCCGTCGAGGTTGCAATCAATTGTCAAACACCACCAAAAGCATGGTTTTTGTTTACGAAAATGGCGGGAAATGTAACCGTAAGTTCGTGATACCTTCCATTAGAAAAAGTCGCACCTCATTAAGACGTGTCAATATACCCACATACATTAACGAAAAACTCACTTAGTGAGATCAAAGACTATAATAAGATGGACCGCTAGCTCTATTTTTAGAGCTTATATATTCCATTTTCCGTGCGCATCCATTAAGCCTGTCTTAAATGGCTTCTACGCTCCTACGTTTGCCTAAATGTTTCTGCTATATTCAACATTCGATTTTAATTTTTCATTGAGAAAATCATAGCGATTAAATAAAACGGAAGTGCACAGTACAAAAGGAAATTGGGAATTCTGAAAAGAAGTCATTGGATTCATCAAATAGCAGACATATTAAAGCTAGGCGTTCATCTGATTATAGTCTTTAGTTTAATGAAACGACTCTGGCTTCTCTACGCAAAGTGTGGTGAGTCCAGAGCCCACACAGCCTATGTAGCGCTTCAGGGCAAAAGTTTCAACGACGCCCCCTTGCATACTGTAACTGCTTTGCTTAGTGCTATATTTAGACTATTATTTGCCGCCCCTAGAAGTGTCGTCCCAGGGCATATGCCCCCTATGCCCCCTTCCTATGTGAGGGCACTGGGGGAGTCTAGTTACTGCGATCACGTCTCGCTTTCTGGCTAGGATCAGAGTGTCGTTACATTCTGATCTCAGAAGGCGGTCAAGTTGGCACCTGGAGGTAACGGGTGTGACAATACACCCCTTAGTAAAATGTTGTCCGAGCCTTGCCAGACTAGGAGCTTGCTCATTTTTCTCGCATTGGCTCTCATTCATGGTCGGCCTGGACTAAAGCTGGTTTTCATTCGACTCTCGTGCTTGACATATGAGTGATTGTGTAGTGGGCGGAACTAGCTGATCCACAAATGATGACCCGCTTTGCGGGGCGGGAAGTCAGTACTGGTATTAGTGAAGTGTCCGATATCATGCGACATTCAAAGGCTGAAGGGCCCTCAGGAAGAGCAAGGAGTTCGAAAGAACTTCAAGCGGGTTCCAGAATTAAATCTTGACAGCTAAATTAATGTTTTAGATTTTAGACATTCACCATTAGATTTAATGTGAAAATTCGGTAATGAAATTATGCATTTGCTATAAATGAAAATATAAAAGAAAGAAAGATTAAATATTAAATTTCTTCACAATTTTCTCTATAAAGTTATTTTGCTTTTGACCTTGGTCTTGATACGGCGCTCAATAATTTGTCCTATAAAAATAAATACAAAAATATAATAGAGCAAGTTGACTTTCAGGCTGTAGGCACGCTGAATGATGTTGAGATCAGAGTTTGACACACAATAAACAAAAGGTTGCCCACCCCTGGTATAGACTATTATGTACAATACATAGACACACCCAGTGGCGTAGCCTGGATTTGAAGGGGGGGGGAGATCGGATTAGGGGAAAATAGGGCAAGGTAGGAAGCGGTAGATTTGAAAATGGTACAAATAGTGCAAGATGATAGGCGCCAAGTAGGGAGAGGTAGATTTGAAAATGGTACAAATAGTGCAAGATGATAGGCGCCAAGTAGGGAGAGGTAGATTTGAAAATGGTACAAATAGTGCAAGATGATAGGCACCAAGTAGGGAGAGGTAGATTTGAAAATGGTACAAATAGTGCAAGATGATAGGCACCAAGTAGGGAGAGGTAGATTTGAAAATGGTACAAATAGTGCAAGATGATAGGCACCAAGTAGGGAGAGGTAGATTTGAAAATGGTACAAATAGTGCAAGATGATAGGCGCCAAGTAGGGAGAGGTAGATTTGAAAATGGTACAAATAGTGCAAGATGATTGGCGCCAAGTAGGGAGAGGTAGATTTGAAAATGGTACAAATAGTGCAAGATGATAGGCACCAAGTAGGGAGAGGTAGATTTGAAAATGGTACAAATAGTGCAAGATGATAGGCACCAAGTAGGGAGAGGTAGATTTGAAAATGGTACAAATAGTGCAAGATGATAGGCACCAAGTAGGGAGAGGTAGATTTGAAAATGGTACAAATAGTGCAAGATGATAGGCACCAAGTAGGGAGAGGTAGATTTGAAAATGGTACAAATAGTGCAAGATGATAGGCGCCAAGTAGGGAGAGGTAGATTTGAAAATGGTACAAATAGTGCAAGATGATAGGCACCAAGTAGGGAGAGGTAGATTTGAAAATGGTACAAATAGTGCAAGATGATAGGCACCAAGTAGGGAGAGGTAGATTTGAAAATGGTACAAATAGTGCAAGATGATAGGCACCAAGTAGGGAGAGGTAGATTTGAAAATGGTACAAATAGTGCAAGATGATAGGCGCCAAGTAGGGAGAGGTAGATTTGAAAATGGTACAAATAGTGCAAGATGATAGGCGCCAAGTAGGGAGAGGTAGATTTGAAAATGGTACAAATAGTGCAAGATGATAGGCGCCAAGTAGGGAGAGGTAGATTTGAAAATGGTACAAATAGTGCAAGATGATAGGCACCAAGTAGGGAGAGGTAGATTTGAAAATGGTACAAATAGTGCAAGATGATAGGCACCAAGTAGGGAGAAATAATAGGCTAATTATGAGCCGGTGTAACATTATTTTACGCTATAATAATTTCAATGCCAACCAAAATGCAAGATGTACAAATCTATTAGACTAACTATCTATTTAGCTTTCTTTTGAATTTTGTTATTAAATTTAATAGTTTTAATATTCCTTAAAATCTGCGATATTGAAATGTTATATTTTGGAACCCTCTGTGACCCCCCCCCTCCCCATTCCCTTCTCTCCGTGGCTACAATAATAAATACTAAATATATTTCTGAAATAGCATTACTTTTATCACAATCATCTAACTAGTAAAGTGATTAAAAACATCTCAAAACTTTTGAACGAAGAACATGATGGGTTTAAAAAGAAATAAATATGAATGAACATCCACTAAAATTAAAATGGCAGAGCATGAATTATCAGCCCCAGACCAGAAGGCGAATACTTTAGATAAAATATAAAAAAAACATAACTCCTGCTCAAAAAATAGATTTACTGTTTTAAGATAGATGTAACGAAATGAAATATCTGTAAACTTTAAAGGAATCCGAAATTAAATTTTTGTATTTCCTCAGCTAGAGTCTAGATTTAAGATTCTAAAATTAAGGAAGAACACGCGTTTACCTGTTTGCTAGACAGCACCGGAGTCAGTAAGACGCCGATAGACGCACTGATAGATTGCACTTTTGAAATTATATCATTTATTATTCATAAATCTATTATATCTAGATAGCGTTTCTTATCTTATCTTATATGCCACATATGTTCTTTATACATGAAGATGTTTTGCGTCGTGCAAACACAAAAGGGATTGAATTTTTATTAAGGTTTTAATTGATGTTATGTTGTTGGTTTTCCTAGTTTGTTCAGGTAACCCATTCCCTGCCCGAATGTTACTCCGAAAGGATATCTTATATACTATTTTTGACTGCATTGTAGATCAAACAACATCAGCGGCATCTAGATTTAAAAAACAACAACAAAAATCAACTATGTAAACATTCAATCATTACAATAATAAATGTATTCCTGGTTACGCCTGGGCCACGCCATTACCTAAAAGAAGCGAGAAAAACAACAACAGACCCCGCTCAGCATGAGGCTATTTTTATCATCCTTACTTCACTTCCGTTTACTGATTTATTTATAGTTTGCTTTCTTAGCTTTTCAAATGAGGTATAACCACTGATCTATATAAAGAATACATTGGGCCCGAAAACTATAATTCTTGAAGCCCAAAATAGGCTTTCACGTGACTTTCATTTATCTATAAAGTTATATTTCCTAAACAATGACCTGTAAATACATTTCAAAACTTAGACTTGCTTTTTATCATATAGATTTGTTCTAATTATGGGTGGTTTATTCCTATAACTCGCTTATAAAGATAAGTGAATAGTGTGAATTTTGTAATCTATTCATTCTAGCCTCGATTTGTGCATACACATTTTATATGGAGGCGCTATTCATAGGTCAGTGAGATATATTGGTCATGACGTCACTTCCTTTAGATAACTTTTAAGCTTAAAGACCAAGTGAAGAGGTTTTTCTCAAAGGAACGAGATTTGGAATAGCCTCATACGGCAGTGACGTATCACAAGGGAAATAAATAAATAAAAATAGACGCTATAAATCTATATTTAACCATTTTGTTAAAAATAAGAACCGGGAAAAGATTCAAAACATGTGGCAATAGATTCAAAACACGTGACAATATTCATTTTTCCTAGTCGGAATCCTTTATGTTACGTCACTTTCCTATATTGCCGGAAATAAAACATCTCAAATGGCTACGAGATTTGGAGTAATCTTCCGAAAAACACACACATTAAAGTGCAAATATTGAACTAATTACTTAAAATGTATCTTTGATATTTTGTATAAATGTTTTTTTTAACATTCAGATACTGAATACACTATTTACTATCAAAATCAAATGTTAACTCAATTTTGATAAAAAGCTCTTCACTTGGTCTTTAAAGAGAACATGTCGACTTTATCATATTTTTAAACGTTTTTGTCTTTTTATTTTTACAAAATCAAATCTGTAATAAAACATTAAAGCGGAGTGATGGTATCTGATTCAGGCCGGGAAAAAAAATGATTTCCTCTTTTAACATTGCCACGGGCTGTTGTACGAATACTGTAAAACTTATTGTACATTGCCACGGGCTGTTGTACGAATACTGTAAAACTTATTGTACATTGCCACGGGCTGTTGTACGAATACTGTAAAACTTATTGTACATTGCCACGGGCTGTTGTACGAATACTGTAAAACTTATTGTACATTGCCACGGGCTGTTGTACGAATACTGTAAAACTTATTGTACATTGCCACGGGCTGTTGTACGAATACTGTAAAACTTATTGTACATTGCCACGGGCTGTTGTACGAATACTGTAAAACTTATTGTACATTGCCACGGGCTGTTGTACGAATACTGTAAAATTTATTGTACATTGCCACGGGCTGTTGTGTGAATACTGTAAAACTTATTGTACATTGCCACGGGCTGTTGTACGAATACTGTAAAACTTATTGTACATTGCCACGGGCTGTTGTACGAATACTGTAAAACTTATTGTACATTGCCACGGGCTGTTGTACGAATACTGTAAAACTTATTGTACATTGCCACGGGCTGTTGTACGAATACTGTAAAACTTATTGTACATTGCCACGGGCTGTTGTACGAATACTGTAAAACTTATTGTACATTGCCACGGGCTGTTGTACGAATACTGTAAAACTTATTGTACATTGTCACGGGCTGTTGTACGAATACTGTAAAACTTATTGTACATTGCCACGGGCTGTTGTACGAATACTGTAAAACTTATTGTACATTGCCACGGGCTGTTGTACGAATACTGTAAAACTTATTGTACATTGCCACGGGCTGTTGTACGAATACTGTAAAACTTATTGTACATTGCCACGGGCTGTTGTACGAATACTGTAAAACTTATTGTACATTGCCACGGGCTGTTGTACGAATACTGTAAAACTTATTGTACATTGCCACGGGCTGTTGTACGAATACTGTAAAACTTATTGTACATTGCCACGGGCTGTTGTACGAATACTGTAAAACTTATTGTACATTGCCACGGGCTGTTGTACGAATACTGTAAAACTTATTGTACATTGCCACGGGCTGTTGTACGAATACTGTAAAACTTATTGTACATTGCCACGGGCTGTTGTATTAATACTGTAAAACTTATTGTACATTGCCACGGGCTGTTGTACGAATACTGTAAAACTTATTGTACATTGCCACGGGCTGTTGTACGAATACTGTAAAACTTATTGTACATTGCCACGGGCTGTTGTACGAATACTGTAAAACTTATTGTACATTGCCACGGGCTGTTGTACGAATACTGTAAAACTTATTGTACATTGCCACGGGCTGTTGTACGAATACTGTAAAACTTATTGTACATTGCCACGGGCTGTTGTACTAATACTGTAAAACTTTTTGTACGAAGCAATCAACCAAACATTGAATGAAAGTGACACAAGTTCAGAACTGTTATCATTTTTTTTTTTTTTTTTTTTTTTTTTTTTGTACAATGTTACGATATTTATAATAAACTAATAATAAAGACAATGGATTCGTTTCAGCATTGGCACGGCAACACAACCCCTGTGTATGCATTGGCTATGATAACTTATAAGATCTGCTTCCCTCAGCTATAGGTCTAAAAAAAATAATTGCCTCTTTTTTTTCGTTTAAAGGAATTGTTAACCATTTTAAAATAGCCATTTAATTTAGATGAAAAAGATAAAACTTAAGTTCGATAACGACTCAAAACAAAGAGGGACAACCTACTTATAGGTTTTAACAAAGGGGGACAATCTACTTCTAGATTTCAGTGTCGGGAGACTCGGGACACATGCAGTGCGTCGGCCATATTTCTTTCTTTCTTTTGTGCGCAAAAAGTTTCCTTTGACGTCATTACCGGCGTTAGCGTGAGTCATGAGGTGTACTCACGTCACTGATAGTGTAGCGCTGACTTATTACTCATCTATCTACGAAGGTCAATTAGGAACAGCCGACCAAACTTAACGATCAAAGTTGAGTTAGTAACACTTTATAGTCTCAGGTTGCGTATTCGTTTGTACTCGTAAACTTGGTTAAAAATATGCTTTGATGTTTGATTCATAGAGGCGTGGATCAAACATCATTATATATATATATATATCTAATAATATCTATCTATATATATATATATATCTAATAATATTAAACGAGAAAAAATTGGGGGTATATTTGTTTGTGGGTTTGTTTGTTTGTGTGTTTGTGTCAGCGTTCTCGAAAACGGGCCCAACGATTTTCGCGAAAATTGTCCTATTGATGTATTCTGGTGAGAAAATGCGTTTTAGATCAATCTCATTTCTTTTGAACCTCTGCTTGACCCTCAATTTTTGGAAAAACCACTGACCATTTCTAAAAATAGCTTTTAAATTGGGCCAAAGGAAAAAAAAATCATGTCATTGGATTCCCCATCTAGCGCGATCGCGTTCAATACAACTCTTTTGACGTCATAGTCGAGACGACTTTTGTATACTATCATACACTATAATATACATGGACCGCTTGCTTTAGTATTTCTGCTTTATGATGACTTGAAACACTGACCCTGACTCTACCCAGCTCTGATTAGTCGGGGTAAAGTAAAGGCGGCTGGCATTGTGCTGGGCATTGTGCTGGGCATTGTGCTGGGCATTCTGATATTCCTTTCTTTCTATCTATACTTTCCTTCTGTAAAGTTTTAATTTTCTTTCTTTACTTTCTTCCGTGCATTTTTCTTTCTTTGTATGTGTATTTTTTTCTTTGTTCTTTTTTTATCTTTTTGGCATTTAGGCCTACTTATTTGTTTTTTTTGTTAGGAATGTAGGCCTATGTTTAATGACTACAACATAAACTTTTATAATAGACGCAATAAAAAGGGACGACTATTGCACACAACTAAAGACTCCCATTATACTGGGTGGATGGCCCAGTTCATTCCTTAGAGTCTTGGATATTAACTGTGGGTGGTAATTTCCTGCCTCCTTCTCGACCAACTTTAAAATAACATAATTATAATTGCGTCGGTAATGGCGTAGAATTGGGTTAGCAGCGGGACTAATTAGTCTTTTAAGGAAACATCACAGCATGCCATGAACACAGTGTCTGTATGTATATATATATATATATATATATATATATATATACTGTACTCTGTGGCTTGTACACATTAATGAGATATCTACAAGACTTGTTGATTACCCACAGAGAGACCTAATGCTGTGTACGACTCAAGGGAAATGCCGTTCCTATAATTGCCCGATGTACCAGTATAAAGCCTTTAAACCAAGTTACCTACCTTTATAACTCACCTGTTATTGTGTTGCCGCATCTTCTTCACGCTGGGCTACCCCTCTCCGCCCAATCCTGCCCCCGATCCCATACCTACCGTCTCCTCCCAGCACCCACCTTCCACAAACACGCGGGCCCTTTCTTCTTCTGGGTTACCTTGGCAACAATATCAAAGCGTCATGATTTATTTATTTCCTCACCAGCCCGCCCCCCCCCTTCCCGCCCCACCCATCCAAATGTTATCTAGCAGGCCAGTCTTTTTCTCTTGTTCTTTCGTTCTCTGTTTCTCTCTCTCTTTCTCTCTCTCTCTCTCTTTCTCTCTCTCTCTCTCTCTTTCTCTCTGCACTTTATATAGGAACCACATGTCGAGTGCAAAAGTGTGTCTGTAGGTGAGTGGGTTCGTGTCTGTGCATTTCAATGTCTCTGTGTTTCAGCTCGTGTGTTTGAGGGTGTCTGTGTGTATCTTTATCCATGTTTCATGTGAGTGTGTTTGTGGGTGTCTGTGTGTATCTTTATCCATGTATCATGTGAGTGTGTTTGTGGGTGTCTGTGTGCATCTTTATCCATGTTTCATGTGAGTGTGTTTGTGGGTGTCGGTGTGTATTTTTATCCATGTTTCATGTGAGTGTGTTTGTGGGTGTCGGTGTGTATTTTTATCCATGTTTCATGTGAGTGAGTTTGTGGGTGTCGGTGTGTATTTTTATCCACGTTTCATGTGAGTGTGTTTGTGTGTGTCTGTGTCCAAACCACTAATTAAAATTAAATCATTCGCGAATCTTTGATCTAGACTCAACAAAGTAAGACTTATAAACTTGCAGCTTACAGTCTGAGCATTGTGCAGGCCACACGATACCAGAAAATCATTTTAAAAAAACACACACGTCTGGAAGGTGTTATTTATTATTTCTGTATTTCAGAAAGGTGGTCAATCGAGACTGGCATCGAGTTCTACAAACTGCCAGGATGGCGAGAATAAATAAAAGAAAGACAAAAAATGTAATAAAACTCGACATCTCACACCTGTACGTGGGGTGTGGTTTGTTTACATCCATTCAACACATGGCTACCTTTTGCTTTCACGATTTATTGTAGGTGTTGCCCCGTGAATGACCACATGTCTTGGTATAAACTAGTGCACCAAAGTGCATTTCATGGCTACCTTTTACTATAAGGCTTTATTGTAGGTGTTTCCCAGTGAATGACCACATGTCGTAGTAAGAACTAAGTGCACCAAAGTGCACGTATCGTTATGAATAGACAGATTTAACTAATATTGAATTCGCTGATTGATTTTTATATGGGGATACGTTTATGTCTTGTAAATGCGTGGCATGCATGCGTGCCATGTATCAATGTATGCATTATGCATGCTTGTACCAAAGTTAATCCCAAGTGATTTCTCCCTTATGATGTGATACGAATAAACCCAAAACACAGAGACTGGTTCAAACACACATCATCTTTTCTTATAAGTTTACAGATGTTCCTTCTAGGTAGAATATTATAACGTCCACTAGGCCCAAAACTCCTGCAGGGCGACAAGGATCCGCCGGTGGCAGGGATAGAACCCGCGACATGTCAGTTGTTTTTGGTTGACAGTCCGGTGAACTAACCGCTGGACCAGCGGCTTAAACGTAAACTAAACACTCACTCTCTTTTTTTTTTTCATAACTCATTATTTGCAAGGTAAATGCAATACCAAATATTATACAAATCAGAACAAAGGAGTCTTTGCCATGAGTTAGCTCACAATTTCGTTCCACAATTTTGTTTGAAATAATAATGTTCAGCAAAATTATGCATGTAGATTAATATTTTTATATTATGGCGTTCCCTCGATCTTCATTAAAACGAAAAATCATTTCTTGTACAGAAAATCTGGAGTTTATTTAAGACTGGTTCATAGGCTTATATTTATTGTCTTCCCTCCCTCTACGATATGTTATTTAAAAGTCAGACATTAATTGATTGCTACATGAACTAACGTAAAAAATAAATATCTTCGTCCGACAAAATACCGATTTCTGTGGCCACGGCATACTAGAGGATTGGGTGGCCATTACAGTGCCCAGCAGCCTTTTACTTTACCCCCAACTTAAGTCAAATACCCATCGGAGCTGGGTAGGCCTCAGGGACACCCTCCAGACCCGGTAACAAATCCTAGCCTTCGCCTGGATTCGATCCCAGAACCCTTCGGTACGCCGAACACGTTGCCACTCGGCCACCATAATACATTTTAAATTGGAAATATTTATTATATTTATTGAGTATATAAATAAACAGAATGAAAAAAATCTCGAATAAAAGGAAAATACGAGGTGAAAGCTGCATGTAATGAGCTGCAATGTATAGGTTAGGATTTTTGTAAAGCAGAATAAACTAGCATAGTTGTAGGCGCTAAGCATAGCCTCATGTTGATTTCATATCCTTCTCCCTTGTCATAGATTTGCATAGAACTTGAAATACTAAATACCTCCCCTCCTACCCTCTTTTAAATAGGTGTTTGACGTCTTTTATAGTAAAGTCTCTAATATGAAAAACAAAATTACATTGACAACAAATATTATTGTATGCTTATATTCCAGGTGAAATGTTGGAATAAACAGCAACATTCACGACAAATTAATAGATCAAATATGTCTCAAGTGCAGGCAATCGCGAGCTACACAGGCACACACCCCACACATAAACAGACAAACACCTAGAAACACACGAACATAAACACATATATATTAGCACACACAAGCACACACACAGTTCCTCACATTAAAAGATTTGAACAGTAAATGTCTACTTACATTCCCGTAGGTCCTGCCACTGGACAAGCTGCCATATCTGTCGTAAGAAGGCTGGAATAGGTCACACAAAAAAAAAACAAGTTTAACGACATAGCAATACTGTATTTAAGGTTGTTGTTTTTTCTTATTACTATTTTTAAAAAAACTTTCTTTGCATTATATTGTTATTTAAAAACAAAAACAAGGTATTTCCAAATGATTTTTTTAAAGAAATTCTGCTTCCATTAAAAAATTTTTTAAAGGGTGTAGGTATCCAGATATCTTGTTACATAATGGAGCCGTTACTTGGTCAGATAATAAAAAAAAAAGCGAATTGATAATTTAAATACTTCACCAGTTTAAAAAGCTATGAAGAGCTACAAGACTAAAACAAGAAGAAATAATAAACGATGAAACAGAACAACAACACTGACATAGTTTTAGTTTCATGCTAATAACAAAAGCTCGGAACAAACTGATAATAAGGCTGGTGAAGCAGCGTTCACCAGTTTCTGTGGCCACGGCATATGAGGGGATGTGGGGCCAGAACAATGCTCAGTCAGCTATTCTTTACCTCAACCTTAACCATCAGAGCTGGGTAGACTCAGAAGGTACCCCGGGAAAAAATCCTAGCCTGCACCAGGATTCGAACCTTGAATCTTCGGGTCTGCAGTCCAACGCGCCGTCGCGACCCATGCTAATAACTGCCTGAAAACTTTGTTTTCATTTCAACTGTGAGTTCGTGTCCGTGACCTCACTTATTGAATATACATGTGTTTAGTATGGTTTATCTATTAAATGTACATCTACAGCATATAATCATCACATACATTTGAGATGGAATTCTCCTTTTATTTGCCATTTTACAATTTTTTTAGCCAACAGTTTATTTGTGCTATACACATCTTTGAGATAAATATAGATCTAACTACAACAAAAAAAAATCCAAGAACAACAATGAAAAAAAGGTTCATACAACAATTAAACCAACATAGAGACATTTATTTAAGACAACATCGACAGCCAAGAAACTAAAGCAAAACGTTTTAAGCAGCGACAACACTTTGGCGTATACAACATGTGGGTGCTGGTCTGACACAGCTTCAGGACTTGAAGTGTCTTGAAGTTTAGGGTGCAATGTGAGGTAGAAGAAAAATGCCACACCCATTTTCCTTATTTATCAAGATTGCCTTAATAAACTGAAAAATATATATAGTATAGATAGAAAAGCATATTTAAAGACTAGAAAAATAGGTACAAAATAGATGAAAAGATAGATAGAAATATAGAAATATATTTATATGTAGGCCTATAGATCTAGCCTATACATAGATAATCCCAAAGCAAGATTCTAAGTATAAAGCATTAGTTAATCCAGTGAAGACTTAAAGCGTGAATCACACAGACTATATAGGTTAGTGACAAGAAGCAGCAAGCCACATTCATCATGGCCAGATTTATTTTTACCATTGGTTATACAAGATAAGACATTGGCTATCCGAGCCTTCAGGTGTAATAAAGAAACTTGGTCTGAAAGTGTTGAATGTTCTTCTATAAAATAAAAACAACAAGCACATAAAAAAAAATTAGAATTAGGCAAATTTATCTTATAAAGTTTAGTCAATAGTTTTTCATCATATCACAACATTCATTTGAATAAGGCGCCTGTAATAAGAGTTTCAATTTAAACTTCCAAAGGGACGCAACCAAATATATTTTTTTCTGGGAACTCGAGACAAAAGTAAAGTCCCTTTAACCAATATTTCTTTTGGTATGAGTTTATTTCGAGTTATTTATTTATTTATCTTTTGCTCATGAGCATATTGATGTGGTTTAAAAACAATCTGTGTTTGCCTGGCCCCAACTCCACTCCCAACATAAATTTATGACGTTCAATGAAAATGACAAACTAACAATTGCAAAGATATGAGTTATAAATATAAAGCTCTTAAAATATATATATATATAAATAGCAATGAGCCGAAAATAGGAATTTCTCGCTGACGTAAATCCGGTGTAAGAGGCGGGGCCAGGCGGGGTCTCAATTTCGACAGGTAGACTGATAGAGATGGACTTGACGTTTATTTGTATAGTCTTTGTATGATGGTAGTGATCGGCACAAGGCCCGAAACAACTGTCTAAGAAAAATGTTTAATGTCAATTTGAATTTGTCTCCTCCCTGCTAATGAAAACAACATATAATCATAATAACCGCCGCATAGTTCAATAATAACAACGCATTACTTAGTAGTTAAAAATATGTTTTTTGTTTTGTTGATTTTTAATTTTTTTTTATTTGGATGAGAGAAGGTTTTGGATTGATAGTTTTATTATTGAAATGGGATAATATGTTGGCTTCTCTCTCCTCCTCCTCTCTCTCTCTGTCTATCATGCACGTTTTTAAATGTGCGAGTGTATGTACACATGTAGGGCCTAACCTACTCCAAAAAAATCGTCTGCCACCGGCTAAAAATAAATTTCCTCTTTATCCACACCCTTTCAGTTTATTTTTCCGATGCCACTTTTGAATGGAGAAATAAAGTTCACAGAATTTTTTCATTTCAAATACACGTGATAAGGAATTTTATTTATACATTTTAGCTGTTTGCAGCCAGAAACGGGATTTGTTAAAAAAATATGTTATCATTTACTGCTTTAAAAAAATATGAATAAAGTTTTATTTTAAATTGTAACATGTTGATACTTTTATCTCCACTACCTCCCCCACCCTCCTCTTTCTGAGAGATAGCTTGGTTAGAAAGCTATTTATAGGTTGCAATGAACTACTGCATTTGATCTCCGTGCGATTTTGCAGCAGCTTTAACCTTAGATTTATTTCCCCTGCTTGTCTGTTACCTCCCTTTGGTCGTCAAGCTAAAAAAAAATAAACACGTTTGCACACACACAAATAATAATAATAATAACAATATATAAATAAGGTTCAACTGTTTACACATTTCTGTGCAGTAATAATGTGATGTCACTGAGTGTAAAAGATTGATTTAAAAATGTTTGATTATTTTTCCTCTTCTAACCAGGCTGTCGTGTCACGTATGTTGTTAGAATATATTGTGTTGGATGTTGTGGGTTGAGAAGGCAATAATGTGTGTACGAGATTGATTAGCTTGGAAAATTCCAGTAAGATGTTGTCTACATCAGGTATGTCAAACGTGCGGCATGGGGCCCTTTGCAAGCACGTATGCGGCCCGCACAAAGGACACTGCAATTGTCTCATTTAAAGGCGAAAATTGCAGTTTTAATACTTTACACTGGGTGTATAAAACAGAAATCTGGCACGGTGCCACGTATAAAAAAACAATGCGGCTATTTTAAGCTAGTAATGCGTTTTTCAAGACTCAATGAATTGAATGCTAACTTGATACAGCAACAGACATGTTTTACAGAAATAGATCAAGCCTATGTCGCTTCCATTACTGCAAGCTATGAACTCAGCCGAGTGGTCGCCATGAGTGGGAAATCTTACAGTGAAGGAGATTTCGTAAAGCATTCCCTTATGAAAGCGGCTGACATTGTGTGCCCACAGAAGGCACAGTTATTTAAGTATATTTCGTTAACCAGGAACACTGTTGCTGGACGGATTGATGAAATGGCAGATGGTTTGAAACAACAAATGAAGGCTGCATCATCCAAATTTGAACATTTTTCTATTGCTATTGATAAGACCGTTGACATCACTGGAATAGCACAGCTTGCCGTTTTTATTAGGGTCTGTGACAGTGAATTTAAAATTTATGAAGAGCTGATTGAACTAATCCCAATGCATGACACTACAACGAGCGAAGACATCTTTGAAAAAGTTGAGCAGATTCTGCATGACTATGATTTGGATTTGAGTAAACTTATATGTTTATCTACTGATGGTGCTGCGAATATGGTTGGCAGACATAATGGTGTTGCTGCTAATTTGCGAACAGATTCATCCGTTGCACATTTTCAGTGCATTATTCATCAGCAAAATTTGGTCACACAAACAGTAAACTTTATCAAATGCAATGCTCTCAATCATCGTCAATTCAGTTAGATGTTAGAAGACATGGATAGTCAGTTCACCGATGTTCCATTCTACACAGCAGTCCGTTGGTTGTCCTGTCACAAAGTGCTGAAAATATTTTATTTCATGAGTCCAAAAATTACTTTATTTTCGCGATGAAAGGTAAAAACACAAATGAAATAAAAGATGAAAGTTGGATCCAGGATCTAGTGTTTGCTGTGGACATTACTGCACATTTAAGTGATCTTAATTTGAAATTAGAAGGCAAAAACAAATTCATCACTCAGTTGTACGACGATATGAAAACACAGAAACTGTTGTCACGTGAAAATTTGGTTTATTTTCCTAACTGCAAAGAACTCAAAAACCAGGCCAATGCTGAATCTGTATTTACCTTTGCTAAATATGAGAGTCACAGAGTTATTGTCGGAAGAGTTCCAGGAAAGATTTAGTGATTTCTCATCTTTTGAATACCATCTTGCATTATTCTCGGCACCATTCAACTTTAATGTTGTCAAAGCAGAGGAAAACTTGCAGATGGAGCTATTAGAAATGCAGTCTGATTCTACACTCAAAGCAAAGTATCTAGAAGTCGGGATACCTGGCTTTTCTTCATACCGTCCTGAAAAGTTTACAAACTTCAGAAAGTTTTCAACTAGGATTATGGCAATATTCTGTTCCACCTATGTGTGTGAACAGTTATTTCATGAAATTAACAAAATCTTCTCAGAGAACAAGACTGACCGATGAACACTTATCATCCCTGATGAATGTCGGAACCATAAATGCATTTCAGGCAGATATACGAAAATATGTCATAAAAAGGAGGCATCAAACTTCAGGACAAAACACTGATTAAAGTTAAAAATGATTGAATGTTCTTAAATAAATGTTGGATTACAATAATTATTATTTTTGGCGTTGTGGGGCGTTAAATTAATAAAGCCGTTGTAGTAGGCGTACAAATTAAGTAAATATAATTTAATTAGATCACAGTGTTTCTCAGATTTGTTGGTGTGGCCCGCCAGAGTATTCAAAGTATCTTATGTGGCCCATGGTGCTCTTTGAGTTTGAGACGCCTGATCTACATTGTCTACTGATAGTCTAATGTTTTGTACGGGTGTGGGCAATGCTTGCAAATTTGGTGGATGTGTCGGTTTTATTCTGTTTAGATGTAAGTTGAGTGTTATGTGTCCTGTTCTTTGCTGCAATATTAGGTGATTCAAGAAGCTAAGTATCAGTTTAATTTCTGCACATTAATGCACCTTCCCCTCCCCCCATTCCAAACATTGACTTGATGTGAAATCATTGAACTCGAATCACTAGGTGGGGGGGGGGGGGGTTCTTAGCCTAAAGGTCTGGAATAAATTCACGTATCTCATGAACATTAATCTATCCAAGGAGTTACTTTTAAGTTTTTTCGGTTTACTACAAAATGTGGCTAAATCTAATAATAACATTCAACTATATACATTTTTTTAAACATTATTTTTTTTAAATGAAATCTAAATTAATATTTTTAGCAATTTAAGCCAGTAACAAGACAATATACAGAATATTTCAGTCTTTATAAATGTCTAAATTTAAATTAGTTTTCTAATTTTATGTCCGCATTAAAGAAAAAAAAAGTTAACTAATTTCTTTTTTTCCTTGTTTTTTTTCTGTTTTAATGTAGCGAGCAACTAATGTTATGAATTCCCAAACTCCCACACACTATTTAAAAAAAAAAAAAGGAAGAAAAACAGGGAAAAACTTTATCCACCTCTTAAGTAGTCCAAGTCATCACTACCTAAGAAACTCCCATCCCACCCCCTACCCCCTCCCCCTTATTTTTTATATATTTTTACCTGTTATCTATTTATGTCTATGTCTGTGTGTCTTATTTTTAAAATATTATTTTTATGTCCTTCAGTTAAAAATGACAGAAATCTATAGCCATGTAATAAGATATTACAGACGGTAGCATATGTCTGTTGTTGTTTTAATGCATAGGTTCTCAACCTTTTTCGGCTCATCGCCCCCTTTTACAATTTTTTCCGCTCACCTCCCCCCCCCTCCCCAACTTTCTTTTAGCTCCACCTCCCCTTCCGCCCATCTGGACTATAGTTTCCGCAATTTTTTTTAGGGGAACTAGACTTTTTGTGTGATTAATTATCTTTAAAATAACTGAAAAGGAAACATATTGTAAGAGTTAATAGATAAAAAAATATGCCCTAACAAAAGGTTTCAATAAATCAATATTAATGTGAATCGTTTGCCTGGTGTGTTGCTTATAAATTTTCTATTTTTGTTTCAATTTCGGTTGCAAAAGCCTTAGGTCTAATAATCAGTAATATTTGTTATATTACAAAACAGAACTTGTTCGGCATCACTACCTAATCGAATGTGGAAACATTTTTTAGTTAAAGGGAGATAATTAGCCCGTTTTATTTGAGCTAATATTTCTGTTTATTTACTTTTATAAAAAAAAAAATAGCTTACAATTTATAACTTTGAAATGATCAAACTGTAAAAAGTATTTGAAAATTATATAAATATTCTATAACTAAAAAATCATATGTATATTTTCAAGCATTACAATAACTACCCAGTTCATATGATTACTACTTATCTATACCGCTTAACAATATTTACATCGCATTCCAAAATCGAAAACGCATTAAGGACATCTCGGTTAAACTGAGATGAAAATATCATTAATATTAGTAGATGTTGGGGCGACAGTCCGGTGAACCAACCACAGGACCAGCCGGCCGCACACCATATTTGCCAAATACAGAACCGTACTTCATCGAAAAGTCATTGCAATTCTTTTTTCTTATTAATATAATAATATGTAGACATACTGTTGGGGGACATCAGATATTTAGCAGCACTTGCGTTTACATAACATTTCATCCAAAAACAAATCGATTCAAATAGCTGAGGTGTTAAAATATATCAGGTACGTTTGTACCTTCACCGCCCCCCAATCGCCCCCGGGTATGTCAGCGACCCCCTAAAGCTTCTCACCGCCCCCATGCAGGGGGCGATATCGCCCCCGTTGAGAACCTATGTTTTAATGTATGTTTACTTTTTGTTTCTGAGCGATTTGTCTACTTTGTTTTGAGAGTAAAAATATATTCTAATCTTTTAACGAGATTGAGGCACAGCTGACATTTATTAATGTCTCTGTTAGTGTGAAACAAAATAAGGAAAAAATGTTGAAATATAAAGCATTGTAGATAAATTATATAAAATATTGTAACTAAAAAAAAAAGGTATAATAAAAAGTATAATTCGAAACCGTTTTATTTATGTTATGTAATTGAACCCTACGTATCAGGTGTAAAAGGGAGGTAATTTGAGACACTTAAACTAAAACAAAACATTTATAGAGTTCAATCCCTTTATCGAATTTTTGATTAGTCAGTTCCCTGGCGTCAATAATTAAAAAACATCATAGGCCTACATTGTCCATCTCCTTAAAAAAAAAGTAAACATGTGAATTAACTTTTTAAAATTCGGTCCTAATTTGGCCTTTTATTAGATTAATATTTCAATATCAGCCAATCAATCGTGATCCTATGTAATCTAATGCCTTTAAAATCTTCCACAAGTTAACAAAAAAAAAGGTGATGTAATCAAATCATGAAATACATAATTTTAAGACAAAATTATTCTAGACATTTTATGACATCTTTTCCTTTACTGCTGTATATATACAACTGTTTTATAGATAATTTACAATTGTATCATGCTTGTAAGGACTGCTTTTTTTCCCCTTATAAAATCAATTACAATTCCAAACATGTATCCACAGTTCTAATTTATTAAACGTTGATTATATATTTTTTCATAATAGTACAGTTCCAAATGTTATTGTATTGTAAATATATTACAAATGAACTATAGTTTTGTTTTAAATCTTCAATCACACAAGCTCATTTATACACTAGAGAACAGAAGGGAAAAGAGTGAAGTAGTAATAATACACAAGGCATTATATTCTAATTGAAAAATACAACACAATAACCATCTGTTGCAATGCTCAGATAAACATAAAAACAAAAACACGTTCCTCATCCCTTATGCGAGAACATATAAGTACTCTTTCTTCCCCAATGGCATCAGGGCATATAATGGGTTGCCTGAACAAACCAGGAAAACCAGTAACTTAGCATTATTTAAAACACTTATAGAAATACAAGACTAGACTCGGACCACAGATGAACGTAGGACGTAATAATCTTCTTTATAGAAGGAACGTCTGTAATGTATAGATCTAAGCATAGATAAGATACCTCACAATCTGAGTATTGTGTTTGAATATTTATTGAATTTGAGTGCATGTGTGAGAAAAAAAAAGAGCGTCAAAAGATGTACATTAAAAAAAAAATAAGGCAATGAAACCATTCTTCATAAATTAATTTTTGAAGGAAATCTAAAGCAACAACCACAACATTAACTAAGTCGGTCACGTTTTATATTTTTTTATTTTTTTAAAGACGGCCATGACGCTAATATCAATCACTACTAATTTAAGTTATAATGTAAGCTATAAATCATTGTACAGTTAGAAACTGTATATGATCTGTAAATATGTTTTTAAAACTATTTTTCCGGTACAATAAAACTAGAAGTATGGAAAGCTAATGTTATAAAAATATATTTTATAATTTGATTGAATTTCTAAAAACCCTCTCCCTCAAAACTCACCCTTACCCCAATCACACAATTAATATATTATGCTTACACTTAAAACAAACTTATAATAAACTTGTATGGACCTCAATGACTTCAGAACAGGCATAGTTATTTATTCTTAATCTCTTAAAAGCAGAAGCATTAGCTGTCACTGTCAATTATTTCAGTCACATAATTAACAAAAAGGTAGCCGTCCACCTAATGCATTGATTCGTACACAAATAATGTTCACTAAACACTAAAGAAGAATTCTTTTAAGTTTTATTAAATTAATATGTAGATAACCCTTTCAAAAGACAACTTTCACAAGCTTTTGTAGCATACCTTACCTGTCCCCAAATACTGGCAGGTACACGCTACTCCTGAGTAGACTCAGGGACACGCTCCAGGCCCGGGAATAAATCCTAACTTTCACCAGGATTCGAACCATGCCTCGCGGTAATCCTTAGCTACTACAAACACTCTTCCGTAGCAACCAAATACATACGATCCATTGGAAATAGGGCAACATTTCAAGTCTTTACTAAAAATATGTCTTTTAACTGTCAATTTGATTGCTTTTATCTCCTGCTTAAATATGATCCCATGTAAAAAAAAAATGTATCACTGGTAAGGGTTTCTCTCACAACTCCATCCCTTTTTTTTCTCTTAAAACATCTCACAAACATACCAGTTGATTATTTAAAGAAAAAAAAATTATATTAAAGTACATCCCATTCTACTCCATCGAATCCAAACAATAGGGTTCTAAATATAGCCATTACAGGGACGCCTTTAAACCTGAATTGTGACAAAAACTAAACATCACAGAATGAAAACTGAAAAATTGTAATGATGCATTGACAATTCACTGTCATGCCTTAACCACTTGATCGAATGGTACTCAATTTCGACCAGACCCACGACTATTTGAATGAATCACTACCACGCTTAACATCACACACTCTCCGTACAATAACAACGGCTATGGAAAAACAAAGTCACCATACTATATAGCCACACTTTAATACAATAACGCTAGCAATAACGCTAATAATAACTCTAGCAATAACTCTAATAATAACTCTAGCAATAACGCTAATAATAACTCTAGCAATAACTCTAGCAATACCTATTAATAACAAGAACGTCAATAAAACTGTAATAACATATTAATAACAAGAACGTCATAACCACATTTACAGTCGACCAACCATTCATTCTCTTCTCGAACAATCAAATTATATTCACCCGATCATACAATCACGCTGCATTCACTCAATCAAATAATAATCACCCGATCTCACTATCAGGTTGCAGTCACAAAATCAATTACAATTCACCCAATTATAATATCAAGTTACATTCACATAATCAAATAATATTCACCCAATCAAACCATCAAGTTACATTCACACAATCAAATACTATTTACATAATCAAACCATCAAGTTACATTCACACAATCAAATACTATTCACCCAATCAAACCATCAAGTTACATTCACACAATCAAATACTATTCACCCAATCAAACCATCAAGTTGCATTCACACAATACAATTAAATTCACCTGATCGCACATTGGCGTTGATTTAACACGATTAAATAATATTCACCCAATCATACAATCACGTTGTATTTACACAACTAAAATGCCTACTCACCGATCTGAAGCTACTGCTGTGGTCCCAGGAGGGGCGTCGGCTGTACATACTCTTGGGCCCCCCAGCCAGGGACCGTTGCCGAGACAGGAAGCTTCAAGCAATGTTGTCAATACCTGATTATATTTACATACCAGCCATCACCGGGAACTGGAGTTCGCTGCTACCTACCTGTATAATATATTGATATGGTGCATAGAAAGTTGTTTTTGATAAGAGAAGCATGGGCAACACATTTATCATTTTTTTAAATTATTGCATTATTTTTGCCTGTAATTGTAGAAAGTAAAACAGATCTATAATATTATAATTTCCAGGGTCATATTTATATCGTTATCTAAAGAGAGGGTTTACATTTACTAGTTTTCTATCTTGGGGCACTTTGTTTAGAGAAGCCTGAAAAGGTCTTTTAAAAATAATTCATTTTCTTGTTTTTTGAACAGTCTAGCTCAGGAGTCGGGAACCTTTTTGTCTGAGAGAGCCATGGACACCACATATTTTGAAAAGTTATTCTGTAAGAGCCATACATTATGTTTAAAACTAAAAATTCAATGAAAAATGTTTGCATTTTGTGTTATTTCAACACTAAAAGTACAATAATTATGTCTCTGAATTCTTTTTAATAACATTGTTATGCTGTTGCTAATCAATAATGAGTATTTCTTAACATTAATGCCACTACTGGTGCTGCATGGCTTTGGTGATGGCCTTGTAGCCTGGTTGATACGTTGTGAGGTTAGGCACCACATAGACTTTAGTAGACTTTAGCTTGTTTTTAGAATGAAATATTGATATGCAAATAATATGTAGATCAAAGGAGTCTAAAGAAACATTTTTTTTAAATAATCGAACATTTGTCTGCGAGCCAGATGCAGCCATCAATAGTGCCACATCTGGCTCGCGAGCCATAGATTCCCGACCCCTGGTCTAGCTGATATTTCACTTAGTTCATAAAAGCTTTGTTAGTTTTTATGCTTGTGAAGAGTTTGTTTATTCCTCTTTCATCTACGATTCTATCTGCTGTAGCTTCTGTTCTGATTACATTTATTGATATTATGTCCTAATTGCCTGTAGCCAAAACAGTTGATGCAAAATGTGTGCTGAGTGTGTTAGCTTTAGTTTCACTATCATTAAATATTTGTATAGTTTTCATCTATAAGTAGATCTATGGACTGTGATTTCCTTTTTTGTTACGTATAATATAGGATCATACGTTGTTTTTGTTTTTTTTTTGTCCTTAGAAATCACATTGTTTACATATTTATTTTGATTATTTATACTACGTTTCTGGGTTAAATGTTTAATGTTGATTTTTGTGTGTGTTTGCATTTTTCGTGTGTTAAAGTTGCTTTTGAAATGTGTAACTAACTTTACAATTGGTTCGGTAATATTTCGCATAGAATGAGAACGATGGAAATTCTAGAGCTATACTCGTCAATAATTCCTTCCTGAAGGAAGAACATATTTATATTGGGATATTGGGACTCTACTTTGATTTGAAAACTTGTTGCAAATAATAATTTTATTTTGTAAGCCTAGGAACCACAAAGAGATGGCAATAAAATACATTAGTTAGGAAATAAACATATTTATATTATGACATCATTGTCATTCTTTTAAGGGGAATATCAATATTCTAATTGTACATATTTATATTATGACATCATTGTCATTCTTTTAAGGGGAATATCAATATTCTAATTGTACATATTTATATTATGACATCATTGTCATTCTTTTAAGGGGAATATCAATATTCTAATTGTACATATTTATATTATGACATCATTGTCATTCTTTTAAGGGGAATATCAATATTCTAATTGTACATATTTATATTATGACATCATTGTCATTCTTTTAAGGGGAATATCAATATTCTAATTGTACATATTTATATTATGACATCATTGTCATTCTTTTAAGGGGAATATCAATATTCTAATTGTACATTTTAATTTTGCGACTTTATGATGATAACCTCAGCATATGAAGATAACAGCAGTAAGTAGAGATAACATTAGTGTGTAGAGTTGACACCAGTATTTAGTAGTAATGTGAGAATATATGATAACATAAGAATATATACAAAATAATTATAACATGGCAATATAGAAATATAGAAATAACTTGAGTTTACTTCAGTACCGGTAGCGCCCTAGGGATGGGTGGGTATAAGTAATAGTGGGGCACTGGGGCCGGGCACCGTGGCCGGGCACCACGTTCGGCTAGCGTACCGAAGGTCTTGGGTTCGAATTCTGGTGAAGGTTAGGATTTGTTCTCGGTTCTGGAGAAAGTTAATGAGTCTATACAGCTCTAATGGGTACCTGACTGTATTATGGGTAAAGTAAAGGCGGCTGGGCGTTGTGCTAGCCACACAATCTTCTAGTATGCTGTGGTCACAGAAACTGCCCCATGGATTAATTTGGTCCGACGGAATATATTATAGTAAAAGTATATGGCCATAACAGCAGTATAGAGACATACAATTTATATATATATGTATATATATATATATATATTATATATATATATATACATATATATATATATATATATATATATACATATATATATATAAATTGAATCATATAATATAGTGAATACATCAGTATAATGTAGAGAGAGCATCACTTTATAGAAATAGCATCAGTATTTTGAGGTCGCATCAGTATAATATAGAGATAACATCAATATAATACGATATCACTTTATGGAGATAGCATCAGTACTTAGAGATGACATTACTTTATAGAGATATAGCTTCAGTATTTAGAAATAACATCAGTATATAGAATATATAGAGATAATATCAGTATTTAGAGATAGCCTTAGTATGAAGAGATAACATCAGTAAATAGTAACATTAAAAAATAGTATTTAAAAAAGTGGAGATAACAAAAAAACGTTTTTTGAGATAAGCGCATGATTTTGTCGGAACGGACTCATCGGTTCTGGATCAGGACCGCGTACTATGTTTAGATAGACTATGTTTAGATAGACTATGTTTAGATAGACTAAACAAAGCAACACCGTACATATTTTATATAAAAATATCACCAGTTTTCAATGATAAAGATAGCAACCTATAAACGAGCAAAAATATGAAGCAATTATGTTTTTAACATTCTCCTTTTTATCAATATAATGCCAGACAGAACTATTTTCGTTCCGTTATCAATTATGTCCAGGTTAAGTGTAATTTTAAAAAAAATGGAAGTGGGGATATTTTATTAAATCTCCTTAAATGCAAAACGGGAAAACAAAATGAATTGGAAGAATTGCAGTTTAACAGTGACTAAATCTGACATATTTAATTCATAATGAAGAATCACTATTCATACTTAGATCTACCAGTTCATTAAAATCCCAATAGTTAGTTCTATACATTTACGGTAAGATTTCTTTACGGACAAAATAAATAAAAAATAATGTTCAGTTATATGTTCAGTTATATGTTCAGTTATATGTTCAGTTATATGTTCAGTTATATGTTCAGTTATATGTTCAGTTATATGTTCAGTTATATGTTCAGTTATATGTTCAGTTATATGTTCAGTTATATGTTCAGTTATATGTTAGACTTAAAACTATAAAACAACTAGAAAGACAACACGTTGAATTAAAGACTCTTGGTTGTGCGCAGCCATTGATCTATATATTTTGATGTTCGTAATATCACAATATTTAATGTTTTCGAACCTTTAATCGGAAGAATAAAAAAATTAGCAAAAAAAAAATGTAAATAGCGTTTAAAATCTATATGATAAAGCTATATTATAATACTATGGTTTATTCAATTGTGCATCTTTTAGATGTAAGTTAATGCGGACATTTTTGTTTTTGGAAAAAAAAATCCAAGGACCGTGTTTTTATATTATATCAGTAATTGTAGCACATTATTTTAATACTCTACACTGAAGTAAACATTTACAACGTCCTGGTGTTGACTGCAGGGAGATCTAAACACTTGTAATCTAGTGAAGGAGAATACAATAAGAAATACAATCATGATTTTTTTTATCTCACTAGTTTAAGCTTTCATTATGAGAAACTGATTACATCACGGAGTGCAGATCTTCTGTCATCTTCAATGCACTCTCAGAGATTAGCCATGCTTTCAGGTTTAACTTTATCTATTACAGAAGCTACTTCTTTCTGTAGAGACAATTATTGCGAGCTAAACTTATCCATAGTCTGAGTATAGTTTTGCAATTTGATTTGTGTTTTAAGTGATGTTAAGTTGTTGGTTTTACTGCTTTGTTCAGGTAACCCATTCAATGGCCAGACATCGTTCGTAAAAACAAAGAGAATTATGCTCGTTTGCTCTTACATATGGAATAAGATAAGTGTCTAATGGAAAAGGTTGGTTTTTTGGAGTTGTATTCTTAAGTTAGAAAGCCTCATATATTATTACAACTTGTTCTATATGCTTCTTTCTTCTAGTGTTTTCTGGGCTTAGAGCTTTATATATTGGTGCAACACTTGTCAGCTGTGACTGAAATTTATAGATGGTAAATTGAATGTGCTAGGATTTTGTCTTTTCTCGTGAGATCACATTTAATCTACGTTTATTCTAATAGATAGGTTAGCGAAAAAAAAATGTATTTAAAAAAATCAATACAAAGTTGTTTATAACCTCTGCAGAGAATATCTATAGACTCAAATGAACGGTAACATATCGTTTGCTAGCGTTGCATCAAAGCTGTTATAAATGTGAAGCTTGCAAATGAACAGAACGCCAAATTAGAAATTTGAAGCAAATGGTCTAGCAAATGTCACCCCTTTATACCTATGTAATATATGAGATAGGCTTCAAAACTTAGACTAAAAAAAACAAAAACAAAGCAGCAACACAGGCTCCCTCAAAACAAATGATATGGTCGAATCGGTTTAGGATCTCAGTGCATTTGTTTAATGCTGACAACTGCACACAAGAACTATTTACTTTTCCTGGTTTGTTGAGGCAACCCATTCCATGCCCAGATGCCACTCAGGGCAAAAAGAGTACTTAAATGCATTTGTTATTGCATAAGGGATAAGGAAACTGTTTTTGTCATTATGTTTAACTGACCATTGCAACCGGTTGTTATTGTGTTGTATTTCTAAATAAGAGTTTAATGCCTTCTGTATTATAACTAATTTACTCTATGCCGTTGCCACAGAAACTGGTGAACGCTGTTTCACCGGCCCTATGATCAAATTGGTCCGAAGTGTACTTTACTTTTACTCTTCGTCCTTCAGTCCTCCAGTGTTTCTAGGCTTAGATCAATTTAACTATTGATGTTATTCTTGTCATTTACCTCGCACTCGAACATTAAAGCCAAACTGAATAGGTTTTCTTGTCAGACAAGCCAAATATTTTAATATGCGTTTTCAGTATTCAAATGCTAATAAAATGTACTTAAACAAAATATCTCTAGTGCAGGGGTCGGCAACTTACGCCTCGCACGCCACACTTGGCACGCAGATTCATTTTTTCAATGGCACGTGGAAGACTCACCAACACCAAGTATGCAATTGAAGCCTCTTTTACAATAAAAGAGCAGGATGACCTTTAGGCTGTTGGCACGCTGAATGAATAAGAAATCCTGCGTTGGCACTTTGGTAACAAAAGGTTGCCGATCCCTGCTCTAGTGTATAAATGAGCTTCTGTTATTTGAAGATTTACAACAAAACTTTAGTTCATTTGTAATATATTAACAATACAATAACATTTGGAACTGTACAACAAATGGACGAAGCTTCATTTTTTGGCAAATTGTGTTGAACAAAAATCCATATTACAACGTGTTTTAAATCTTTACCGATTTCTTGCCAAAATGATGAAATATAGGATTAGCGAGTCAGTTTTTTTTTTATTTCGTTCCCCTACAAAACGTTTATTTGTTATGAGGATAATCCAAATCTCGTCACCTTGTTATGAGGATAATCCAAATCTCGTCACCTTGTTATGAGGAAAATCCAAATCTCGTCACCTTGTTATGAGGATAATCCAAATCTCGTCACCTTGTTAGGAGCATAATCCAAATCTCGTCACATTGTTATGAGGATAATCGAAATCTCGTCACTTTGTTATAAGGATAATCCAAATCTCGTCACCTCTTATGAGGATAATCCAAATCTCGTCACCTTGTTAGGAGGATAATCCAAATCTCGTCACTTTGAGATAAACCCACTAATCCATAAAATGCATTAGGCCCCGAAAGAATCTTCTTGATGCAAAAAGCAATTACGCTTTCACTTATCTATACAATTATGTTTTCTAAACACTGACCTGTAAATACAATTCAATGTGTCTTAGATTTCCTTTTCTATCTTATAATATTTGTTCTTATTATAATATAATTACATATAATGTGGTTTATTCCTATAACTCGATTATATGGAAAAATGTATTATATAAACTGTGTTAGAAAATTGTACCCTCGGCTAGCCTCACGTTGCATATACAAATTTATTAAGGAGGCTATATCGCTATTCCTTTTATACATCAGTAGAAAAACCTCTTCAGTTGGCCTTTACTGTAAAATTAATCTAGTTTATTTTTAATCAGAATGCCGACATATTTTCAAAGAACACATACTGACTTTCCCTCTTTTTACTTAACGGTAGTCTAACTTCCGTTTCCCGCTATAACATAGATCTAGGTCATTTATTTATACTGAATTCGGAATTTTTAATTTCCGGCCCATCAATAGCCTTGTGGTTGTTGTCATGTTTTTCATGTGCCCATTTTGTTGTTTTTATAGTGTCACGACCACAATTCCCTTGTGGTCAGAGCCGTGTGAATGTTGTTGATAATTCTCGTTCGTCCTAGGGTATACTTTGGTTATTATTACGTACATTTCAGTATTACACGAACTCTCCTTATTGTCCTGGGCACAAACTCAGGATTTGCGTTCTAACAGTTCCTTTCCTTGACGTTGTAGTTGTAAATAAATATATTATCGTATTGTAAACAATGAAACAAAAATAGTAACTTGACGAGGAAGCTTCAGTGTAAATGTTGTTGATAATTTAATTCAGGTGATATATGCAAATATATACAATATTAAGATTATATACAGTTAGAATAAAATAGTGACAACACAAGCGTCCACTATGTACAAAACTCCGCACAAGACTGTAGAAAGTCTAGCTGCCTAGTCTTAAATACTAGCGGATGAGAGCGGGGAACAGACCTATTATTAGGAGGGGTGAAAATAATGGTATCATTACAAAACTCATAATAAAAATGACAGTTTTAAGAGAAATACGAGAAATAATAGACTATTCCTAGCCATTCCGAGAATTTGAGGTCGGCACGAGAGTGGATTCTTAGAACAGTCTAGGCTTATTAGTTCCGCCCACAAAACTTGCGTTGAGAGAGAGCTGTGGGTGCTATTAATATGTGACAATAGTTTAACATTTTGTAGTATAATAGTTGAATGTTTTAATATATATTATTATTTAGTTTGGTTTCACTTTGCTGAGAAGTTTTTTAAAGGACTTTATAGTTATATTATAGTATTAGTATTTATGTCGAGTACTGCATTCCAACAAAATGTGGGAAACTGTTAGGGTGCCATAACAGAAAAACACATTCGGGCCGTTTATCCTTTCAAGAGAAAGGAATTAGTTATGTTTATGTGTCCTGTATTTAGTCTGCAGAAGAGACTTCGTCCTTTCGAATTAGTTCACCTGTATCATGTCATTTTTTAAAAAGTTTTCCAAATGTTGTAGCATATTGCGTTCTGTTCCTAAGGAGTTTGCCCAAATTCGTCTCGTGTGTCTAATCACTAAGGATTCCATGTCTCGATAAGAAACAGTAATTGTACTTTCTGACATAAAGATGGCGTCTTTTTGCTAACTGTTGAAGCCGATGTTTCTGAATGACGAGCGACACATTTCAATGAGTTACAATGTCGTGGCCAAAAAGCACTTGAATTGTTCGACCATTGAAATTTATATTCATTGAAACTGGACAAATCTCGCACGTTAAATCAATTTCAAAACACTTAACTACTTGTTATTCCCTAATTTATGGCATATATTAAGATAGATAGAGAGGAGTTTTATAAACAAAGACAAGACTTTCAAATTTATAGACTCTTGTTTTCATACCACATGTAGGCTATTCATATACAACCGTCTTAGATGTGGATTTTTTTTTTAAGTGAAGGGATAATGACCATTTAAAATAAAGCAAGTTGAATTTTAAACAAAAATAAATTATAATTAAAAAGTAGACTAATATTAGTTAATTAGTTATATTAAAAAACATACTTTTTTTTGGGGGGGGGGAATCACTATCACTATTTTTTTTTTATAAAAGGGAGATAATTAACCCGTTTTGCATTTGTTTTTTTGTTTTTTTGCTCTAATATTTCCAATATGTTTCAAATTTTTCTTTAATAAAAACTTTAAGGCTCTTACAATTTATAATTTTAAAATTATCAGATTGTGTAAGTTAGTTGAAAATAATATAGATCTAAATATTATATGACTAAAGAATTTATATTAAAATGTGTACATTTTTAAACATTATATTAACTACCCAGTTTGTATGATTACAATGTCCCCACACCGCTTAATGATAGTAGGCAAGCTGCACCCGCTACATAATAATCTAAGAGATTATCTCAGTAAAACTGAGATGGAAATATAATTAATGTATAGCAGGTGCCAGATTCATATCTCGAACACGATAACTAAATGACAATTTTAGGCGATAATTAACTATAAAAGTGAAAGTTTAGTAATAAAAATGTGTATCTGGTGTAAATGCAAATACATTTAAAAGGATGATAACCAGGAACTCGTTTTTTTTTTTAAGTTAAATATTAAACGCTCTAAAGATTTTCTCTATACACCTCGTTTTGGGCCTCTATCTTGCTACGGCGCTAAATAAATATTATTATTTAAAAAAAAATAAAAAATATATAATAGAGCAGGTTGACTTTCGGGCTGTTGGCACGCAGAATGATTTTAAAAATCCTAGTTGGGCGCTCTATTAGCAAAAGGTTGCCGACCCCTGGCCTAAATACTTTATGTCGCTGCATGCCGGTACTAGTATGACAGTTAAACTAGTTAGTCGATTCTTTTACACTTTAATGATTTCCTGTGCGGTAGCCAACAGGAAAGATTGAATGTATCATCATTTTAAACAAATGTATTGAAAATTTAAAACACTTTTTTTTTGTCATTTAACAAAATGTATTCTGGGAAGAGTCTGTACACAAAAAAATATGTGTTAACTGTATTGCCACAGCAGATCTAGACTAACCGTACATTTGACTACACAATATACATTACTGGTGAATATTTACGACTGACAAGAGTAACACCAATAGTTAAATCACTAAACCTAGAAACACTAGTCACTAGAGGACATAAATTATCAATCACCAGTGAGAGTCACTTTTCCCATTTTACACATCTTTGTAATATTATTTGCAAGCTCAATAAGCCTACTGAAGCGCAGGAACAATAACAATAATTTAAACTAAGAACTGTTAACTATGTACTTGATTAAAGTATTCTTGTAATAGACTTGTAAGGATGTGATTGAAATTATTACACTCTAATGGTAAATGGTAACACTTAAAAACAGTTTCACAAAACGGTATACAGACGTTTAAAAAAGATTCCTGATATTTCAAACGTATGTAATACAAATAAATCAACTAGATATGACTAGTGTTAGAAAAAAATGTGGGCCGGGAGGGGGGGGGGCCAGAAAAGATCTCGTACCGGCATCTTTTTTTTTCTCTCGAGGGCCCTGCATATTGCGTTCTGTTCCTAAGGAGTTTGTCCAATTTCGTCTCAAGTGTCTAATTACTAAGGGTTCCATGTCCCGATAAGAAACAGTAATTGTACTTTCTGACATAAAGATGGCGTCTTTTTGCTACTCTATTAACTGTTCCGTTTCCCTCTATTCCCTTCGTGACCAAGAACCCATCAGAAAATCTCTAATTCCCTATTCCATTCAACTACCGTGCCAAGCAACAAAATAAAAAATATATTTGTGCAACAATAGTAAAGGAGAAACTTTAGTAATCGCCTGGCTACACAAAGTCATATTCGCCAGTTGTTGAGGACGCTGATTACAATTAATCGTCTAAACACATTCAATGTGTGTTCGGGGATTGCTAGCTAGGTAGACCTTTGAAGTTGTGCTTCAACCAGCGTCTACCCAACGACACATGACAGGAAAATGCGCAGCTTTCATGGTGCTCGCTTGTACCGTCTTATTTCGTTTTGTTTCTCTACTCTCCCGTGATTGTCCTACCTGTTCTGATCATAGGGTGCGTGAAAGATATGTACAGACAGACCGGTAGGATATGTACAGACAAGGCGGTAGGAGATGTACAGACAGACCGGTAGGATATGTACAGACAGACCGGTAGTATATGCACAGACAGACCGGTAGGATATGTACAGACAGACCGGAAGGATATGTACAGACAAGGCGGTAGGATATATACAGACAGACCGGTAGTATATGTACAGACAAGGCGGTAGTAATATGTACAGACAGACCGATAGGATATGTACAGACAAGGCGGAAGGATATGTACAGACAGACCGGTAGGATATGTACAGACAGACTGGTAGGATAAGTACACATAGACTTGTAGGATATGCACAGACATAAGGGTAACATATGTACATACAGACGGTAGGATATGCACAGACAGACTATCAGAATATTTACAGACATACCGGCAGAATATGTACAGACAGACTAATAGGATATGAATAGACAGACCGGTAGGATATGTACAGACAGACCGATAGGATATGTACAGAGAGACGTGTAGGATATATACAGAGAGACCTGTAGGATATATACCGTCAGACCTGTAGGATATCTACCGACAGACCTGTAGGATATGTACAGACAGACCGGTAGGATATGTACAGACAGACCGGTAGGATATGTAGAGAGAGACGTGTAGGATACATACCGACAGACCGATAGGATATATACCGACAGTCCTGTAGGATATGTACAGAGAGACGTGTAGGATATATACAGAGAGACGTGTAGAATATATACCGACAGACAGGTCCCCAGGTTCACAAAACTCATCTTGAATGAAAGACTTCCATTCCATTGACCTTTGAATGCCATCCATATAACGTCTTCTCTGACCTCCAAATTTTAATGCTTATCATTGAAAGTTTTCTCTTGAAGACAACGTCAATATTTTGAGACTCGAGGCCAGCATAGAATTTATCCTATAGTTAGAAAGTAAAGTATCCCGTCGGACCAAATTGATCATAGGGCGGTGAAGCAGCGTTCCCCAGTTTCAGTGGCCACGGCATACTAGGGGGTGTGTGTCCAGCACAATGCCCAGCCGCCTTTACTTTACCCCAACTAATGCCAGGTACCCATCATAGCTGGGTAGACTCAGGGACAACATCGTGTCCAGTGAAAGAATCCAAGCCTTCACCAGGATTCGAACCCTGGACGTTTGGTAAGTCATTTGCCAGTCCTCCGTGCCCCAATCTATAGTTAAGTTACAGTTAAAGTAGATTGGACTGAAGCTACAAACACTACTATCATATTAACTGCGTTGTGATCTTATGGCGTTGCACAATTTACTGCCAAATAGCAATGAAAAATGTTACTTATGGCGTTGCACAATTTACTGCCAAATAGCAATGAAAAATGTTACTTATGGCGTTGCACAATTTACTGCCAAATAAAAATGAAAAATGTTACTGATTACTCCAATTCCGCAATAACCCCAATTCTTACAATTCTTTTGCTCTTTTTAATTCTTTTAGCCCATCTGAAGTTTTTATTCACGCAACGTGTAAAATAAATTAATCACACATAACTCAATATTCTTCCATTTATTTATTTCAAAGTTCTATTGTTTTATGGCAAGCAGACTCTAATTCGTTTTGAATTGAATGATTTTTTGTTCTGTCACAACCAGACTACACTGTCACGTTCATGCTCGCGGTGGTAAACTTCAGATTATTAATTGTCAAACCAGACAAAGACGCACGTTTGTCAACAAAGATATTTGTTTCTACAAAATAAAATAGTTTTTTTTTTAAATAATACTTTTTCGGCACTGTGAGACTGTATTACTGTATTCAAAGAATGAAGTGCTAAAAATTTGTAACAAATGATCTTAAAATCAACGGGTATTTTCCTCCCCTCCTCCCCCCCCCCCCCCCCGCCCTTCCTATTAGTAGCCTACATAAGAATGTCTAGAATTTGTCAGGTTAACTCCCCTTGTTCAGCTCGTTCTTATAGTATTGCATTTGCCTAACCTTTATAAATGACCCCTAAAAAGATTGCACATTAATTTAGCCCTCCATGTTAGACTCAATGTTCTACCTGGCTTCGATAAAGTATGTGTTACGGTACAATAGTACTCCACGTAGCAGATTCAGAATACTAAACATATTATACATAATTAACATATAAATTCAACATATTCTGCACATACAAGAAATTTAACGTAATCATTTTGGTTATTCAACAAATTCAACGTACTTAATATAATTAATGAAAACATAGGTACTACTACTAGAACTATATATTAAAAACCCATTTAACATGCTCAAATTAATTTTTTTTAACTTCAACATGTCACCATTATTAGCCGAAGTAACATATTCAACATATTGGTCACAGTCTACATAATCAGTATTTTCAGTTAATTTAACATATTGATCACAGTCTACACAATCAGCATTTTCAGCTCATTCAACATATTGAACAGTTTACATAATCAGCATTTTCAGCTCATTCAACATATTGAACTGTTTACATAATCAGCATTTTCAAATTATTCAACATATTGAACAGTTTACATAATCAGCATTTTCAAATTATTCAACATATTGAACAGTTTAAATAATCAGCATTTTCAAATTATTCAACATATTGAACAGTTTACATAATCAGCATTTTCAAATTATTCAACATATTGAACAGTTTACATAATCAGCATTTTCAAATTATTCAACATATTGAACAGTTTACATAATCAGCATTTTCAAATTATTCAACATATTGAACAGTTTACTTAATCAGAATTTTCAAATTATTCAACATATTGAACAGTTTAAATAATCAGCATTTTCAGCTCATTCAACATATTGAACTGTTTACATAATCAGCATTTTCAGCTCATTCAACATATTGAACAGTTTACATAATCAGCATTTTCAGCTCATTCAACGTATTGAACAGTTTACATAATCAGCATTTTCAGCTCATTCAACATATTGAACAGTTTACATAATCAGCATTTTCAGCTCATTCAACATATTGAACTGTTTACATAATCAGCATTTTCAGCTCATTCAACATATTGAACAGTTTACATAATCAGCATTTTCAGCTCATTCAACATATTGAACAGTTTACATAATCAGCATTTTCAGCTCATTCAACATATTGAACTGTTTACATAATCAGCATTTTCAGCTCATTCAACATATTGAACAGTTTACATAATCAGCATTTTCAGCTCATTCAACATATTGAACACAGTCTACATAATCAGCATTTTCAGTTCATTCAACATATTGATCACAGTCTACATAATCAGAATTTTCAATTTATTCAACATATTGAACAGTCTATATAATCAGCATTTTCAGCTCATTCAACATATTGAACTGTTTACATAATCAGCATTTTCAGCTCATTCAACAAATTGAATAGGTTACATAATCAACATTTTCAGCTCATTCAAAATATTGAACAGTTTACATAATAATCATAATAATAATAATAATAATAATAATATTTGTATAGCGCTGCCAACAAACATAATGTAAGCTCAGAGTGCGTTTAACATACAACTAAGAATACGGATATTACCCTAGGCCAGGTGACAGAGCTAAAATGATGATTAAAAAAGACAAAACTAATAAATGTAGTATTACCCGATTAAACCCATAAATAAGACAGTAAGTTTCTAAAGCATGTTAAATGTTATCTAAGGTAAATATTGAAATGATGAGTTTTTAAGTTCTGTTTGAAAGTAACAGTAGAGCTTGTTCGCCTCAGTTGAATGGGAAGTTGATTCCACACCTTGGGACCGGATACTGAGAAGGCTCTAAGGCCAACGGTCGTCAGAGAGAAACGGGGCTCTTCCAGAAGCGATGAGTTTGCAGAACGAAGTGTTCTTTGCGGGACATAAGGTGTGATTAGTGCCTTGAGATAGGACGGAAACTTGTTGTTAAAAATGCACTGATGGCAAAGTAGCGCCACTTTATACTCAATTCTGGCTTTCACGGGGAGCCAGTGGAGCGAGCGTAGAAGGGCAGTTCCCGAGTCGCCTTTAGACCTGCACATAACCAAACGCGCAGTACTGTTCTGTATTCGCTGTAGCCTGGCGATTTTGTCCTCGGGCAGGCCGGCTAGCAGGGCGTTGCAATAGTCGATACGCGAAAGTATCAGAGCATTTATAATCAGCATTTTCAACTTATTCAACAAATTTAACTCATTCAACATGTTTGTCACTTGAGTTCTTAAAGACCACACAACTCTTTAACATCTAATTTTAGCCTATATATTGGATATAATTAACCTAATTCTATAAATCAATGTTTCCCTACCTGTGGATTCTATTGTTTATACCTTATATTGAAAGTCCCCCCCCCTTACACACACACACCCCTGTCTACACTTCCCCCAAAAATAATGAGTGTAAACTACTTACCAATTACTTAACGCCATAATCCCCTGAGTAATTTTTTCGTACTTTTAATGACGCGAGAGAAACTAAACAATAGCAAACTAAATCACACGAGCCGTTTGTCGAGAATGAAAACAAAAATTTAAAAAAAGAGGGTCATCCAAGAGAAGTCTTAAATTTACTGCAAGACAAATGGGAAGACCACTCTCTCTCTCTCTCTCAGTACTCACGTTTGGTAATTATAGCCTCCCCTTTACAGCAGCCCGTCACATGGAAACACAGAGGCACCGAGTCAATGTAGGTGAAGAGTTCACTCCACCAACTGTATTCAAACACAACAGCACAAGTCTATGGCTACACTCTCCAACAGAAGAATACAGATGAAAGGAAGGAAGAAAAGAAAAGAGAGATAGAGAAAAAGAAAGGAAATAGCTGGAGAGACAGATAGATAGAGAGTGGGAGGGGGGATATAAGACTATCTTTACCTCCTCAGTCCTGACGTGGGGTTTTCCTCTTCAAATTCTTCCACCTCTCCTCTCCCTCGCCAATATTTTTATATCAGCTCTAGTGTTTACTACAGGTGTACCTCCCTCCAATTTCGCCCCCTCCCCCCCCCTCCCTCCTCCCAATCTCCACCCTCACAGACATGTTCACGTGTCGTGGGTGAGGGCGGGGGCAAAGCGGAGATAGAGAGAGGGGAGAGATTTGGTGGGCGGCTGTGGTGGGGTGGTGGGGGAGGGAGGGAGTTCTGGGGGGGGGGGATAAGATGTCAAATTCACCTGGTACTTCCAACACTGCGCGAGCGTAGAACATGAAGCTCACGTGCTGTTAGATGTACCCTCTCGGTAATGAGGGAAGATAACGAAGGACAAGAATTCTATGCAGGAGGCATGGGGGAGATAGAAATAGAGAGAGAGAGAGAGAAATAGAGAGAGAGAGAGATGGAGAGAGAGAGAAAAAAAATAGACTCTTAGCCTATATATTACGGGAGTGTTTTTTTCTTCATCATGTAATATGTTTGTATATAAAGTCAGATTTTATTTGGATGAGTGTGTACGAGATGCTATAGTGCTCAGGTTTGGTTTGGTACAGTGACTGCATTTCGGTTTCCTAGCTAAGCTTGGTGCCGGTGTTCCCGGTGATTATCATATTGGACAGCAACCTGGATGGTATGATGGTTGGTGTCTTGAGATTCTACCATCACTGTTAACGCTTTCTAGTGTTCCTAAATACGTGAAGTCCCAAAGCAGAAAAAGCAACAAAATAAAAAAAAAAAGGTTGATCCCTTTCTTGTTTTTAAAAGTGGCGCCAAGGAATATGGTATTTGTTACAATGTTTCTGTGTGGGGTCACAGTAAAAGGCTTCGCGGGTCGTGGTTGAAGCCCGCAGTCCTCCTGTTGTGCGGCCCAAGGTGTGGATCCTATGTTTGCTTTATGACCACATACTTAGACGCCATAACAAAGATGATCAGTTGAGCATATTCTGTTTTAGAAATGCTGAACTTTATCGGCTAAGGGACATGGTGGCCGAGCGGCTGGCGTACCAAAGGTCCTAGGTTTGAATACCTGGTGTTCCAGAGTCTTGGCATTAGTTTGGAGTAAAGTAAAGGCGACTGGTCATCGTGCTGGCCACACAATCCCCTAGTATAACGTGGCCATATCTTAGGATCAATTTTGTCCTGCGGGATTCTTTGCTTTTTCTTTGTCGCCTATACTATATGATATCAATCATTTTATTTCAAAAAATATTTGGTATAACATTTTAATAATACAAAAATTGAACAGGGACTATTATATAATCTCATATCTTTCATAAAACTAAGGTACAGGCTATCAAAGAATGTGATATATGTGCTTAGGCGAGGTTGTGAAACCTCGAGTCCAGATTTCGTGGTGTATTATCAGTGTCTGATGATGATAAGCCATAGATTGTACAGGGAGTTTCTTTGAGGTTTTTTTCTTTAAACCATTGAAGCTGATAACGATGGACTGTAGTCAAATATGATTGTTGAACTTCAACATGGTAGTCTGACTTTGTGTTCTGTATTGGTTCTCATTTCCTGAATCGTTATTCTGAGTTGGTATTCTGAAAAGGTATTATTTATCTTCAAGTGGAATTGTGATTAGTTATTTTGTTTTGGTAATTTTAATAGATATCCTGAATTTGTATTCTGTATTGGTAATCTAAATTGCTATTATGGACAGAATTCTGAACCTGAATTATAAATTTATATTCTGAATTTGAAATTCGAACTTGCATTTTAAATTGGTATTCTAAATTGGTATTCTAAATTGGTATTCTAATTTGGTATTCTAAATTGGTATTCTAAATTGGTATTCTAAATTGGTATTCTAAATTGGTATTCTAAATTGGTATTCTAAATTGGTATTCTAAATTGGTATTCTAAATTGGTATTCTAAATTGGTATTCTAAATTGGTAATCCGAGTAAATATTCTGAACAAAAAGTGATGAATGACGAGATTTTCCTACCCAAGCAAATCAGCTGTTTTATATCTTGAAGCACACGACGACACATTGCTTGGATGTTTTGATGTTTTGTTATCAGACACATGATGCAGGCCCCATCGAGAGGGGGGTACAGCCGGTACGCCGTACCGGGGCCCATAAGAGTTTAGGGGCCCATGAATATTACAAATTAAAATTAATTTGGCAATTACGCAAGTATTTTTTTTATTGTTGCAATAAAGCTAAGAGGAGATGCCACAAAACCTCCTACAATCTCACGTGGCGCTGGGGGCCCTTAATTTTGGTATTCTTTGAATGTGTACTTGAACATTTTGTTAAATTTGCAAAAAAAGACTCTAGTTGCAATATAGGGCCTATTTGTTTTCGATAGCATTCAGGATCTCTTTTTTATTTTGTTTTCTCCAGAGACACTTACAAATAATGCCTATGAGCCCTACAGGCTTACAGCTCTCCCTGTTAGCTTAGTAGCCTAGACCAGAGGTCGACAGCCTAAAGCACGCGAGACACACATGGCAAGCAGAGCGATTTTAGATGGCACGAGACCTCCAAAAGGTGCTTCTTGTTGATTTTTTTCAATAATTAAATGAGGAGGCACTAACTGTTGAAGCCGATGTTTCTGAATGGCCAGCGACACATTTCAGTGAGTTGAACTTGCTTTTACAAGGACGTGGCCAAACAGAATTTGTCTGTTCAACCACAGGAATGGATTTGCATTGAAACTGGACAAATCTTGCACGTTAATTCAATTTCAAAACACTTAACTACTTGTAATTCCCTAATGTATTCCATTTATTAAAATAGATAGAGAGGAGTTTTATAAACAAAGACAAGACTTTCAAATTTATGGACTCTTGTTTTCTCACCACATAAAGTCTGACTGGATTTATCCATATACAACCATCTTAGATGTGGATCTTTTTTTTTAAGGGGAGGGATAGTGACCATTTAAAATGCAGCAAGTTGAATTTTAAACATATAATGCTAGATTTGTATAAGGAAATAATAATTAAAAAGTAATATTAGCTTTTATTTTAAAAGAAGGGAGATAATTAACTCGTTTTGTATATGTTGTTTTGCTCTAATATGTCCAATATGTTTCATATTTTTCTTTAATAAAAACATTAATGGCTCTTAAAATTAAAAATTTTAAATTTATCAAATTGTGTAAGTTAGTTGAAAAGTATATAAATATTATATGACTAAAGAATTTATAATAAAATGTGTACATTTTTAAACATTACATTAACTACCAAGTTTGTA
This sequence comes from Anisus vortex, assembly GCA_949126835.1. NCBI lineage: Eukaryota > Metazoa > Mollusca > Gastropoda > Planorbidae > Anisus > Anisus vortex. The sequence goes on from OX421499.1 coordinate 24,972,562, forward strand.
TAATTAGAATGTCTCTACACCGCTCAACGATAGTGACGGTACTCTGATGATCGTATGATAATAATTTAAGAGGATATCTCAGTAAAACTGAGATCGAAATACAATTAATGTATAGCAGGTGCCAGATCCATATCTCGAATCGCGATAAGTAAATGATAATTTTAGGCGATAATTAACTATCAAAATGTGAAAGATTAGTAATAAAATTCTGTATTTGGTGTAAATGCAAATAAATTAAAAAGCATGATAACCAGGAACTCGTTTTTTTTTGTTAAAGTTAAACATTAAACGCTCTAAAAATATTTTCTTTATACACCTCGTTTTGGGCCTCTATCTTGCTACGGCGTTAAATAAATATTATTATTAAAAAAATTTTTTTTATATAATAGAGCAGGTTGACTTTCGGGCTGTTGGCACGCTGACAGATTTAAAAATCCTAATATGGCACACTATTAGCAAAAGGTTGCCGACCCTTGGCCTAGGCTAAATACTCTATGTCGCTGCATACGGTACTAGTATGGCAGTTAAACTAGTTAGTCGATCCTTTTACACTTTAATGATTTCCAGTGCGGTAGCCTACAAGGGAGATTGAAGGTATTATCATTTTAGATTTTAGACAAATGTAGGCCTATTGAACATTTAAAACACATTTTTTTTTGGTCATTTAACAAAATGTATTTTGGGAAGAGTTTTTAAAGAACAAACTATGTGTCAACTGTATTGCCACAGCAGATCTAACCTTACATTAGACTACACAACATACTTTACTGGTGAATATTTATAACTGACAAGAATAACACCAATCGTTTAATCACTAAACCTAGAAACACTAGTCACTAGAGGACATAAATTATCAATCAACAGTGAGAGTCACTTTTCCCTTTTTACACATCTTTGTAATATTATTTGCAAGGCCTTCTGAAGCGCAGGAACAATTACAATAATTTAAACTAAGAACTATGTACTTGATTAAAGTATTTTCGTAACAGACCTGTAAGGCTTTGATTGAAATGATTACACTCTAATGGTAAATGGTAACACTTATGACAGTTTCACAAAATAGTCCACAGACCTTGTAAAAACATTCCTCATTTTTCAAACGTAGGCCTATGTAATACAAATAAATCATCTAGACATGACTAGTGTTAAAAAAAGTTTGTGGGGGGGGGGGGGGCAGAAAAGATCTCGTACAGGCATCTTTTTTTTTCTCTCGAGGGCCCTGACATGATGTCACGATGTTATGGATAACAAAAACCTTTGTTTTTTATGTTTGCGAACCTTGAATGGAAGGCGTGATAAGTTGTTTATAACTTGACAGATTCCTACATGACTACAAACACTCGGAGATGTAAAGTTGCAGGTTGCAATAACATTTACTGCAATAGGACAGTCTGTATAGTAGATGATAAGGATGGTGTTACTCAGATAAACATAAGGACAAAAAGACTTTCTTTATCCCTTATGCGAGAGTAAATGCATTTATATAAGTACACGTTCTTCCCGAGTGGCATCCGGGCAGGTAATGGGTTGCCTGAACAAACCAGGAAAACCAGTAACTTAACATCATTTAAAACACGAATAAAGATGCAAGACTAGACCCGGACCATGGATGAGCGTAGGTCGCAATAATATTCTTTATGGAAGGAGCGTCTGTATTATATAAGATAAGATGATACTGTTATGCTTTCACAGATTTCGTTAATATCTAAAAATAAAATGTACTTGCTCTCATACTCTTACATCGTGAGAAACATTGATTTATATATTTTGACTCCACCCTTTTATTAACATAATTAACCCTTACAGTCCCGGGCGCGTATATAGCGGAACTGAAGGCAGCATAGATAGAAGTAGGTCGGTACGGGAAGGGTTAATTACATTTTTGGTTTGACAGTATTTCTCACGCAAAACCACGGGCTGATAACAATATCAAAATTAGATCACAAAATGATGCGGTTTCATGTGTTTAGTTTAGCCAATGAAAAGCTTCCCCAAAAAGAGTGGACAGATTCTGGTGTAGATTAAATTAAGCTTTTCTAGTCCAGTTCTAGATCTTCACCCGTTTTATGTAGATATAGATCTAGAACTTTATTTTCAGAGTCATTCTGATTTTTTTTCAACATTTATTACACAAGTGTCTGTTAACAATATAGTTTAAATAAAAGAAATGTTCATTATTTGTAAAGGAGACCTACGTGAATGGTTATCTTCAAGCAAGTTAAGTAGAATTAAAAAAAAAAAATATTTTAGATCTGAAAGAGAAATAGGATGAACCTAACCCCAAGAAAAAAAAACAAGATTTCTACAACACTTCTTCCCGAATCGGAACAATACATAGCGTAACTTTATTGAGAGGCGGCGGTTGGCAGCATTAGGCGCTAAAATTTGGATAGGCGCCAAACTGATACTTTCTTAACCTTAGCTTACTAATAAATAAAAACTAAGCCTAAATAGGAACCGATCGGGACACCCACCGCCAGGCGCCCCAGTCACTATTTACCTTAATTTACGCCACTGCGTAAAGTCTTACATCAGTAGGCTACTTAAAAATACAGCAGAACAATCTCAAGAAATACTGAATCTACTTAGCTGTAAGAATCCAACGGATGCACTACGCACACTGGGCAACATCAAGAAAAGAAACTGATTTAGTTAGAATGGAAATACAGTGTTACCTCGGGCTACGAACGATTCGGGCTACGAACAACAATTTAGAATTATTTTTTTTAATCAGGCTACGAACAAAGAGAGACTGACATGAAGGTTTAACGTTGGAGACAACGATCCCTTACAGTACAAACGAAGACCTCGCAGTACTAAGCGCTAGCCTAGTTAGCCTACCCTAGTTTTGCACGCATGCGCATCCTCGATTCCATTGGCCTAACTTAATAATAATAATAATAATATTTGTATAGCGCTGCCAACAAACATAATGTAAGCTCAGAGCGCGTTTAACATACAACTAAGAATACGGATATTACCCTAGGCCAGGTGACAGAGCTAAATTGATGATTAAAAAAAGACAAAACAAATACATGTAGCATTAACCGACCCAACCCATAAATAAGACAGTAAATTTCTAAAGCATGTTAAATGTTATCTAAGGTAAATATTACACAGCAGTAACAGATTTACTTAGCAGTGGCACTCTGTTCAGTTTTTCTCTTTCAATATTTCAATATATTCTCTTGAAACTGATTGATTTAATTTCATTGATTTTCAATGTTTCAGGTTACGAACATTTCAGGGTTACGAACTGAGTTTAGGAACAAATTAAAATCGTAACCCAAGAAACCACTGTATTTGTAAGTTTTTGCGATATATAAGCGTGCTCTGAGGAAGTATACCCTTGCCAAACTTGTCATGGACCAAGTCGACCTGATGGGAATACTTTGCTTTAATTTTCTCTTATTCTTTATCGATCTCTGTGGAGCATAAGGCAGCAACAAAGTTCCGCCAGGCCTCTCTATCCTGGGCGAGCCATCTGATCTCATGCCATGTTTTATTGGTGGCCTTTGCTTCATCATCCAACGTTTTCATCCAAGTTCCCATTGGTCTTCCCTTTCGCCTTTTTCCTTGTGGTGTCCATTTCAATGCACTACTTGCGAGCCTCTTTTTGTCCATGCGGAGGATGTGACCCAGCCATCTCCATCTTCTTTTCTTGATTTCCTCGATGATGAAGTTTATTCCAGTCACTGTTGGAGATGTGGTCTTCCCAGTTAATATCTTTAGTGTGCGACCGAGACATCTTCCTTCAAACCCTCTAAGGCGGATTTCGATTTTGGTATTGATCTTCCAGGTCTCTGCAGCATAGAGAAGGACTGAGCGTACATTTGACTTGTATAGTTTCAGTTTTTGTTCTTAGTTGCAGAGAGGATGACTTCCATATTTTTCCCAGTTTTTTTGAAAGTCTGAGCTGCCATAGCTAGTCTGGTGGAGATTTCCATGTCTATGCTTCCATTATCTGAGATGTAACTGCCAATATATTTGAAGTTTTCAATCTCTTCTATTTCTACACCATTGGCATTTGTCTTCTTAGAGCTCTTTGTCTTAACTTTCATGATTTTTGTTTTACCCTTCACTATTTTATGAGAAAAAAAAAATTTCATACTTTTTTTTTGTTTTAAAGACTAAAATAATCACTCAAATATCCATGAGTTAAATGTGTATGGTTAATTTTTTTGTTGTTAATTCCTGCTTTTTTCATTGAAAAGTGTGGCTTCATGTAATGTTTCTACGTGTATTTTTCAAGCACCTAAATTTAGATTATTTTACGTTAGTAAGGTAATATTTAATTTTATTTCCCCCCTAATCTTATAAATAAATCAAGGGATGTAAGCCTCTAAAAGATAACTTGGAATCTTTATGTGCATAAGAAAAGATAACTCTTCACTTGTTTTTTTTTATCATCTCATAAGAACCACCACTTTATGGTAATAAACATTTTTTTTCTTTATCTTTTCTTTTCATTTTGTTTTTATGTTCCGTCAGGTAAAGCTGACTGGAAACACTTTGGAGGTAGAGGTAACAGGTCAGATGTCAAAGGTTATGTTTATTTTTCAATAAATACATTTTCGGGTTCACGTTCCCAACGAGATCATCTTTTATTTTTTCACCACTTTATATGTTTACTAAACTGTGAGTCACAGGGGGGTGGGGGTGGAAGGGTGAAAGGTCAACGTTTTTTTGGCTATTAACTAAATGTATACATTTCTTCGTAGTATTGTAAGAATCAATTCAAAAGAGTACAAAAGCAATATAGTCAGCAGTGGACAGCAAGGCAGGATACCGTGCAGATCTCAAGGAAAAACTGATGGAAGACAGAATGATGATAGAGCTATGATGTATCTATAGCACGCATAATAGGGAGCATTATAGAATATTTAGAACATTCCAAGTAATCATTTTTTTTTTAAATCTCATTATTTCTTACTTATTCCGTAAATCTCTACCAATCTTGTCTCTTTAATTAGTTCTCGGAATCCTTAGGTCTCCGTTTCTCTATCTTTCTCTCTCTCTCTCTCTTTCTCTTTCTTCATTTCCTTCTCTTTTATTTTGGGCCTACTCACTCTCTCTTTTCCTGTATCTCTTTCTATTTATATAAATATATATCCGACTGGCTGTCTCTGTCATTTTTCTATTTCTCTATTTCTCTATTTCCATTTGACTGTGACTCTCTCTCTCTCTCTCTCTCTCTCCCTTTTACTGCGTCTTTCTCCGTCCATCTGCGTGTAATTCTCTCAATTCATCAAATTGTCTCTTTACCTATACATCCCTCTCACTCTCTGTGACTCTCCCTTTCCTCATTTGACCTTCTCCCCCCTCTCTTTCTCTCTCTCTCTCTCTCTACATGTATCTCCCTCTATTCATACGTCTATGACTCTCTTTCTCTGTCTACCTCTCTCTGTCTTCCCTTTGCTCGTGTTCGCAGCTCTCCACTCTGTAAGCATCTGTTCGTCTGGAGTTCTGAATAAGCTTAAATTAAACAACAAAACTTCACAATATAAGCCCTCCACAATCCAGCTCACTCTCAGCCCCCGCCCCCCCCCACCCCCGCCTACAATCTTGCACTCACCCTCACATTTTTTTATCTAGCTGTTAAAAACATAAATAATTTCATTCACAAATTTGAATGACCTTGACATTGTCTATACCAGTCAATCTCCAGGCGTTCGTCCCACCTGCCTCCTTCCCAGCCATATTGCACCCGTACCCTAACCCAAACACACACCGCTCGCAGACACACGCGCTATCCCCTCCTGCCCCCGTTTCCCTACCACCCCACCCCATCCCTCCCTGGACACTTAACCGGAGGCATCCATAGCACCCGCGTTGCACGCGCCAAAGTGCGGTCACGTGCCAACACAGGATTGAACTTACAAACACACACAAATACACACAGTTGGGTTCAATTTTAAAATCAAAGTCAAGCGTATCAGATAAGCTCTGGTATGAGCAATAATTCTTTTAGTGAGTGTGCATCATCTTCCCCCTCCTCCCCCCCCCCCCTCGCTCCAGCCAACCAACATAATATCCTCTCACTCCCCACAACATATGTTGCTAAAAGATTTTGTGAAGCACATCAGGATGTGATAAAAAAAAAAAATTTCAGCTTGGGTTGAAGTTAGAGTTCAGTTTATATGTTAGGCTATTTAGTTTTTGTCTAATGTATTGCCTCAAAATACAATTCTGGGAAATTCCAACAAAAAAAAAATTAAAAATATATTTTTATGTCCGACTTATTGATATGCCGTGGCCACAGAAACTGGTGAACGCTGCTTCACCAGCCGTATGATCAGTTTGATCCGAAGGGTACTATACTTTATTGATGGACTAGAGAGTTGGTGAACTTATAAATTACTTTAATTTTACTACCAACTAATAATAATTAAACAGCCTAACGAAACTGCTATCCTAAATTATTTAACTAACGCTGACGATAACTAGCATAAAAAGTAATATATTTAGATATAAATTAATATAAAGAAAAACAGAGATCTACATAACTGAATTTTTGCCACAAAGTTTTATTCTTTGTCTGAGTCTAGTCTTGCATTTTGATGAGTGTTTTGAATGATGTTAAGCTATAGCGTTTTCTGGTTTGTTCGATGTAACTCATGTATCGGTGCCCGAATTCAGCTCGGAAAGAAAGAGAGTTTTTGTAATTACGCCATTGATTATGAAACCAAAAAAAAAGTGTTTTAGTTCTAATTCTTATGAAATGCTGAGTATTACTGTATTTTATTTGATTCTTTCTTTATCTCTACCAGATGATAGTTTATGTATATTTCGGTTGCGGGATAAACTTAACCGAAACCTTTTGGCCGTGTATTTCATTGTCTTTTTTTCATTTCCCGTTAACCTTATGCTGGGCGAGCCAAGGGAGGGGGGAATAACTGCAGTGTAAGACAAGACGATCGAAACGTAACTTTTGAAGTGTTCCCAGAGGAGAGATTCCAGACATACACACATACACACATGCACACACAAACATACACACACAAAGATTGACTAAAATGACGTAATGTGTTGGGATCACATACAATTATTTATTTGATCCTCAACAAATCATAAATTTAACACAAATGTAAAAATAAAATCAAACTATTAGCTTATTCGAATGTTGTTTTTATTTATAGAGATGTAAGTCATTCTTGAATTCTAAAATGAATATTATTTTTCTTCTTCTTCTGTTAGCCAATCTGCAGAGCTGTTTGCTCTCTTGAAGTCAATGCCAGACAAATATATTTACACGACTTTCTCATTTGTTCCATATTGCTATATAGTGTGTTGGTAATGGTAGGTTATGAGGAGCAGAGTGTATCTGGTGTAGGTTATGAGGAGCAGAGTGTATCTGGTGTAGGTTATGAGGAGCAGAGTGTATCTGGTGTAGGTTATGAGGAGCAGAGTGTATCTGGTGTAGGTTATGAAGAGCAGAGTGTATCTGGTGTAGGTTATGAGGAGCAGAGTGTATCTGGTGTAGGTTATGAGGAGCAGAGTGTATCTGGTGTAGGTTATGAGGAGCAGAGTGTATCTGGAGTAGGTTATGAGAAGCAGAGTGTATCTGGTGTAGGTTATGAGGAGCAGAGTGTATCTGGTGTAGGTTAGCTCAAGGCGTTCAAGCAGGAAGTGGTCCACAGTTTGAAGGAAAAATAAAAAGCATATAAATAATGAAATTAACTTTATTCGAAGATTTTTTACAATTATAATTTATATAAATACAAATTAATGCTAACTATTATAATTATCTTACATAAATATAACTGTTTGGCATCTCTAATATTAACGTTTAAAATCTAAATAAATGCATCATAAGGGAGATAATAAATCTATTTTCTTTGTGGTACTCTTTTGTAAAAAAAATTTTTACAGTTCAAATGTAAAATTTTTATTTTAAAAACAATAATTTAAATACATTATTATAAACAAGTAAATAGGTTCAAAATACGGACATTTTACATTTTTATTTGGTAGATATGTAAATTGTCAAACTCACAATTATAAACTCGTCTGTTTTCTTAAGTACGAATTTACGATAACATGGTTTAATCTCGACTTCGGGAGTTGTCTGTAAATTAAAATTAGCATCGGGCACAGTGAGGCCTGTAGATCCTGTAGATGCCATGAGGTTTTCTACCTCCCCGTTCAAAATAAAGAATCTAAATCATTATTAAATCGTGACCTTGAGGCCAAGAAAAAAAAGTAATATTGATAGAAAATGTACAATTTCATTTTGCCAATATGTGTGCCTCTGATTAAATTTTTACTAACCAAGAAAGGTGAATTATTTCAAGATTACTTCATTACACTCGTCAAAGGTGATGATAAAAATGGAAGAAACGGTCTTACCAGACTCACCACTTAGATTCTTTATTATTAAAGAGGACGATCCGTTAGAATCGAATTGTTATATGCAAATCTTAGTTTTCCGTTGAATAACTGCATAGCTTTCTAAGTATAAATGTAAATACAAAGAAAAACTTGTGTATGGATTAAGAGCAGAGGAAATGAGCAACATGCCTCTGAATGTACATTGTTTAATGAACAAGGATAAATATATAGTACACCTGACAAGAAAATACAAGCCTGACTAGACCTTTTTTCTTGCAAGAAACAAATGTATGTTCTTCGATGTATTTTAGTTTATGCAAAGACTACATAATAAGATGGACCACTTGCTCTATTTTTAGAGCTTAAGTGTTGTTTTTTTCCATGCGCAACCAATAACGCTGTTCTAAATGACACCCTAAACTTACCTAAAGACTTCCGCTGTATACAACTTTCTATTTTAATCTTAATTTTCCATTGAGAAAATATATAGCGAATTACTAAACCGGAAGTCTAGAGGACAGGGTGTGATGGGAAATTCCGAGACAGAGTAGCCTACTTCAAGTTATCAAATAGCAGAATTATTAAAGTATTAAAGCAAGGGTTACATCTTAGTATAGTCTTTTGTTTATGTCATAGTGCTAGAAGAATAGTCGGTCATACTTTATCTACGTGACTGCCTTAAAGTAGTGCAGTCAAACATACGTTTTTCTTGACTTCGTTTTCCTTGACTTCGTTTTCCTTGACTTCGTATTTCTTGACTTCGTTTTCCTTGACTTCGGCTCTCATCAGTCGGTTTCGTTTTTCCTCGAAATTTTTATGGAAAGAAAATGAACCTCGGTTCTCGTCGACTGCCTCGGTTCTCGTCAACTCTGAAGGTCATTCTAGTGCTAAACGACCAAGTAGGGCAGTGACCACGCTTATTCCTTGAACACCGAAGGTCTTTACGAAAGGAAAAGTCTCCTCTCAACAATAGTATTTGCACATCTCTCTCCCCTACTCGCCATCCTCCATAATTAAAAGAAACATATTATTTTGATATATAGATTCTATATTACATATTCATTTATTCTACATAGGCCCATACTTGTCCTTTATATTCATTTTATATATACGTCTTAGTGTTTTAAGTAATTAACACTATAGTTATTCTATGTATATGTATTTTTTGGTTGTATGTATTTTGTAGTGTCTAAAACGAATTAATTGAAGGTTTTACATTGATTCATTTTCTCGTGTTTCGGATATTGATGATTTTTCTCTTGAGAATAAGCGACGAAAACCGAGGCTTGATTGTACATCAAAATTAAACTGGCTGTGTAGCCATTCATCAACGTGTGCTCTCATCCTGTGAACACTACATCTCACAAAGTGTATTAGTATTATATTATATACCTTTTTTTTATTCACAGTTTACGAAGACAATGTTAATACTGGACTAAATGTATTTAAATGCAGTTATAATAAAACACTACTCAAAGAAGGGGAAACATGTAACTGCATACTTAGAAATCTGAAATTACAAAAGATGTCTGGTCTGTTTCAAACAGTAATTTACGATGGATGTGAATTTGTTGGTTAGCGGCTACAGGTGATACCTGCATTTTTGGATGGAGGCATCTTCACGAATATAAAAAACATATCAAATTATGCTAAACCTATAACTTTAAAGAACAATGTATTGTTTGTATGTCGTATAGGTCCCATTTTGTACATAGTACATGCATCGTAACTAAAAACTTAAGGGAGAAATCTGACATATGTTGCCCTTTTATATTATATAACTTTATAATCGTTTTACTATTTCATGCAAGGAGATGTTGTTGCTTGTCTATATAAATGATAAGACCATCATATTTATAAGCCAATACTTAAGCCTAATCTAATAATTTAATGCTAGGCCTAATAGTGTAACGATTGACAAATGGGGGATTAAACTTCAAACATGTTGGCCTACTTACTTATTATAATTTTGCAATATGGTTGGCCCTAAGTAATTTAATCAATTATATTTTCTATATTATTTATATAATCTATCTATATTATCTATAGTATGAGTTAATTAGATGTAGCTTTATGACATACAACTACGAAGAAATGGCGGGCTATTCGGGCTTAATTACAGTAGAACCATAGTAGGCCCTTTAGCTCAATAAGCTGTGATTCAATGTCAGAAATGTTAGAATAGTATCGACATCTCAATAATGTTTTTGTTTACAACTATACCGGTAATGCTAATAAATTGTATTTATAGTTTCCAATTTAAAATTACTGATTTGACTTTTCATTATTAGACCTATAGGGACTGCTTTGTTAGCATTTGTATACAAATGAAGTCTTAAGCCTTAATGATTGTTTTCCATCGCATTGTCAAAGGTGAAACTTTATGTAAGTTTAAGCGAGTACGAATATTAATAAACATGATACTGTCTAAAAAATAAACTTTAATTAAATTAGTATAGCTACTACATATCCAACTATAGCACAAGAGGAGAAAATAGTCAATACTCCATAAGCTTGAGTTGTGTTTAAATTATATAAAGACTATAACATATTACAATTACTTAACCTATCGAAGACTATTACGATTTCTATTAGCGATTAGCATTGGGGCCTTAGGCCTGGATATATGATATAGAGGTATTATAAGCTATATAGGTCAAGAAAAGGTAAAATTGCTACGATTTCTACTGAAACTAATAAGAACTTAGTGCAAAATGAGTCTTGATACATTTAAACAAACAAAGCTTTATAACTTATCTAAAATTATACTTGTATGCTAAATAAGACGAGTTACTAACTGGGCGATCTCTACTACATTTAACAGAGTAACCATAAAAACGTTGCAGCTGTAAATATGTATAATAAATTATTTTCATTAAAAACTGGTTCTGAATGCTTTTTTTTTTTTGTACAGTTCATCCCCTAGCTGCTTAGTCTTTACTTTTCATATAGTACTCATATAGTTCATTCATATAGTAATATAGTTCATTCATATAGTACTCATATAGTTAATTCATCTAGTACTCATATAGTTCATTCATCTAGTACTCATATAGTTCATCACTATAGTACTCATATAGTTCATTCATATAGTACTCATATAGTTCATTCATATAGTACTCATATAGTTCATTCATATAGTACTCATATAGTTCATTCATCTAGTACTCATATAGTTCATTCATATAGTACTCATATAGTTCATTCATATAGTACTCATATAGTTCATTCATATAGTACTCATATAGTTCATTCATATAGTACTCATATAGTTCATTCATATAGTACTCATATAGTTCATTCATATAGTACTCATATAGTTCATTCATATAATACTCACATAGTTCATTCATATAGTACTCATATAGTTCATTCATATAGTACTCATATAGTTCATTCATATAGTACTCATATAGTTCATTCATATAGTACTCATATAGTTCATTCATATAGTACTCATATAGTTCATTCATATAGTACTCATATAGTTCATTCATATAGTACTCATATAGTTCATTCATATAGTACTCATATATTTCATTCATATAGTACTCATATAGTTCATTCATATAGTACTCATATAGTTCATTCATATAGTACTCATATAGTTCATTCATATAGTACTCATATAGTTCATTCATATAGTACTCATATAGTTCATTCATATAGTACTCATATAGTTCATTCATATAGTACTCATATAGTTCATTCATATAGTACTCATATAGTTCATTCATATAGTACTCATATAGTTCATTCATATAGTACTCATATAGTTCATTCATATAGTACTCATATAGTTCATTCATATAGTACTCATATAGTTCATTCATATTGTACTCATATAGTTCATTCATATAGTACTCATTGTCTGTATGGAAAATAGACAGACCTGGAAACCACCGTGCAATTCACCATAGCCATAGGGAAGTATATGCCTTGTTGTATGAACCCCTCCATTAATTAATATTGAGAGAGAAGAGATGGGGAAAAAAAGTCTGAAAATCTAAAACAAATATGATTAAGCCTAGAATTTAACCCCATTGCAGGAATAAATATAAAAAGAAATGGTCTTTATGTTTATCTATGTACAGTTACCAAATGTAAAATAAACATTTTGTGAATATTATATTTTCAATGGAAGACTTGTGAGAAAAGAGATAACCTTTGAAATACCTAAGCAACTGTTGACTTGAGTTGTCTAAACATGGTCTTAACCTATAATAAAACTCAGAGGTTTATAGAATGCATAGATAGAAAACATTTTGTAATCAAAAACCTGTTATATAATCACAAACAATTTTATGTAATCAAAATCAACATTTTTCTGTAATTGAAATCTCAATATTACATAAAGCCATTACACGTAAGACAAAACTTTTAAAATATTGTGTAGCCTACAAACACGTTTTTAGCTGAATCTTCATAAATCATAAATTGCCCCAGGTGAAAGAATGACCCCACCGCTTACATCTTCATCACCTCGCCTGGGTTAGCCTCATGTCACAAACACTAGCTGCCTTTAATTTTTAATTTCGACTCATCCGGCAGATGTCAAAATGGCTAGTTAATGTGCTTGTATTTTGGTGAAATTAATACTTTACATTTTACATATCGGTATTTCGGTCACATTAGTGAATTACATCCTGATACTTTTGGTACATTTATCATCCTGGTAAGCCCGGGAAATGGTGACATTTCAGAAGTCAAAGAAAATGGTAGTTGAAATATCTCTAAAACAATAATATTATGGAGATTTTTCTAAATATTAATCGTTTGTTATCGAAATTCAACAAACACAACAGGACAATTTTCATTCATGTGAATCGTACACTTCCATCCAAGGATTCCAAACCAAAACGAGAGCAGGGCTGGGGGAGGGGAGAGTCTATAACTAGTTTTTCATCTTGCTGACAGCGCACGCTCACTTATGTTGGTAAAAATAGTTTGTGAACTACTTTTGGCACCAATAAGTCAGTGTCATTCCGAGATAAATAAATAGTGCGCATCGTTTGTTACACAAATTGTGTTGACTTGAAGTGTTATAGTTATGGATAGGATTGTCCGTTAAAAACAAATGTGGGTTAGCAAATGTGGATTTATCCCTTTGGATAAGCTATACCTAATCAGAATATCAAATGAAATTCAGCTAAAAATACTTACCAAAGATACTTAATCAGGATGCCCCCCTCCCTCCACCCCGACAGTCCCCTCCTCGGCACGCATTTGTTTGGTTTGTACAGGTGTGCATTCACTCAACTATTATTTATCTTTTATTTACTCAACCACTCTTTCATTCCTTCACTTATTCACTCACAGTAAACTGCTGATTTACACACGCATTCACTTACCCACTCACTTGCTCAACCAACCATTCACACACTAATTCGCCTATTTACTCACTTACTCACTCAAATAACCATTCACACACTCATTCAATTATTTATTTACTCACTCAATCATTAGTCTACCCATTCAGACACTCATTCCCCTATTTACACTCACTTACTCATTCAGTTACCTATTCACCCACGCAACCAATTACCTATTCACACCCGCCTTTATCTACCTACTCACTCACTCATTCATTCACCAACCCATTCAAACATGCATTCACCTACCCACCCTCTCACTCACTCATTCACCTATGCATTCACTCACCGTCTGGCTGCTGAAAACCAAATTATATTGTCTGTCTGAGACATAAAGTCACGCTTGAAGCTCTTATCCTAATCTTCATTCCAAAAATATCATAAGACACTTACACGCACACACGCAGACACACAATCACACACACATACAAACAAAAAACAAGCAGGCTCGTACACCAGGCTGAGACTCAACATTTGAGGAGAATTGCGCCAACAGATTAGATAGTACCTTTCTTCCAGACACTGTTTACAGACAACATAAGATTAGGAACAGAAAATTGGGTCAAGTCTGCCGTTATGTCTAGAAATGTATTTCCTCACGTATAATAGTATAAGAATTCTTGCTGGGATAGTTTGTTTCTTTGTGTTAGTTATTTGCTGTTAACACAATTGATATACATGCCTATACTATAAATATAGGTCATACTGTAAAATTAAAAGCAAGTAATTATTCGTTTCTGATAAGAATACAGAAAAAGCGAAGTCAATATGATGCAATTTTCAACTCATTGACATTTAGAAAAAAAAGTATATGATGTTAAAATAGGCTTACGTGTTACTATTGTCTGTCGCTGCGAGGAGATTGTAAGCACAAGAAATGACAAGCAAGACTTCTCCGGTGAAAGTACGCATACTTTGGAAGAAAAAACTCTAACGATTTACAATCGGAATAATACATTTTTCTTTTAAGTAGTTTGCTAAGGTATCTACATCTTGGTTGATCGTAGCCAGTGCTGTGAACTAGCCACCTACTAACTTAAAAGAAGTACCAATGTCAACTGAAGAGGTCATAGGAAGACAACGAAGCAAGAAACAACCATGGGTTAAAATAACAAAATACGCGATTGATTTTTCCCTGGTCGTGTAGGTCTACCTAGCTCTGGTGGGCATAGGTAGGTAGTTCTGTACACATGGACCTATAAGCTGGTCAGGTGTGTAACATTCTAGAGAAATGACAGATTCAACGAACCCCCGCCATCGACATTATCTTATTCAAATTACGCCCCTGGCCAGAATTTTTTGAAGTCTTGTCTTCCCCTTCTTTCTAATTTCCCACTAATCCAAAAAAAAATTACTACAATTTTATACCCTTTTAAAATGAACAGTGATGCACTCTTCAACTCAATTTTATAAACCTTTTTAAATTTAACCCTTACAGTCCCGGGCGCGTATATAGCGGAACTGATGGCAGCTTAGATAGAAGTAGGTCGGTACGGGCAGGGTTAACAGTGATGCACTCTTCAACTGGAAATAATTTATACACTCTAGAAAATATACTTTAGAAAATGATATAAAATTTAAACAAAATTATTTTTACAACGCCAACCGCTACTAGGCTACATCCTTTTAAGTACCAGTTTGGCACCTACACCTGGCGCCTGGTACGGCCGCCCACTTGCCCATGTCCATAGATACGTTACTGTAGCCTATAGATTAAATTTAAACGAACCCCCGCCAACGACACCATTTTATTCAAGTTACGCTCCAGGCCAGAATGTATTGAATGGACTGTCTTGTATCCCCCCCCCCCGCCCCCCCCCACCTCTCCCCTTTACCACTAACCGAAAAAGCAAAGGGGCTAAAAGCGTGCAGTGCGTCTTGGAATCACGACGTACGACAGCGACGACAGCTGTTCTCCGTGCTTCAACCCACCGCATCCCGTCATCGCCTGATGGGTGAAAATGTATCGGAAATCCTTCACTGTTCATTAAACCCCAATCCTTTACTGTGGCGGCTCTAAAGGGTTAATTTTAGCAACTGAATCCCGCCCCCCCCCCACCTTTTTTTTCTTTTCTTCTCAATAACCCAAGCCCTCGCCCCCTTTTTTTTTCTACAAAGCCCATACAAATAATTAACAGATTTAACCAAAGACTATAGATCTAATAAGATGAACCACTTTTAGAAAGAAAAAAAGTTAGTTTCAATAATTCATCAAGTTTTCCGTTGCACATCAAAAAATAGAATGAGCTGGACCTCTTGTTCTATTTTTAGATCTTAACACTTATTTTTTTCCGTGCGCACACTGTTTTTTATTACTCCTAAACTTCCCTAAAGACTTCCGCTATATAGGCAACTTTCGATTTTAATCCATTGAGAAAATCGTATCGAATTACTAGACCGGAAGTCTAGAGGACTTGGTGCGATCGGAAATTATGAAATTCGAGACATCAAATAGCAGAAATCTTAAAGCAAGCGGTCCATCTTATTATAGTCTTTGATATAACTTATGACACACGGCTTACAATGTGATAAGCGAGATCTAAATATAAATCTGAACATAATCTCGAACAAATCGAGCATTAAATAGAAAGCGTTCTTTGACGTCCTAGCATGTTATAAAATTGGACCCACTTCTTCTCTAACGCCGATCCACCTATCAAGTGTTGACAAAATCTAGCCTTACCAAAGGTTGGACAAAATTCACTTGTTAGTGCTGAGGATAGAATAATACACTGTGATGGGGTGGCTCAGCAGTGAATGTCAACGTATCTAGCCTTGGCACTTTTCAAGGTGGGAAAAATTCATTTGCTGCTGTTTGTCTCCATCACGGTTTTTTTTCAGCATTCAACGAGAGATGTCTACAACTTCACTTGCTAGTGTTTATAGGGGCTACAGTAGAATTTGTATAGAATAAAAAGCAAGGTCTTTTCTAGAAAAAAAAAGCGACGTCTTTTCTAGAATAAAAAGCGAGGTCTTTTCTAGAATAAAAAGCTAGGTCTTTTTCAGAATAAAAAGCTAGGTCTTTTCTAGAAAAAAAATCTAGGCCTTTTTCAGAATAAAAAGCTAGGTCTTTTTCAGAATAAAAAGCTAGGTCTTTTCTAGAATAAAAATCTAAGTCTATTTCAGAATAAAAGCTAGGTCTTTTTCAGAATAAAAAGCAAGGTCTCTTCTTGAATAAAAAGCGACGTCTTTTCTAAAATAAAAAGCGAGGTCTTTTCTAGAATAGGACTTTTCTAGAATAAAAAGCTAGGTCTTTTCTAGGAAAAAAATCTAGGACTATTCTAGAATAAAAAGCTAGGTCTTTTCAGAATAAAAAGCTAGG
This sequence comes from Anisus vortex, assembly GCA_949126835.1. Lineage (NCBI taxonomy): Eukaryota > Metazoa > Mollusca > Gastropoda > Planorbidae > Anisus > Anisus vortex. The sequence continues at coordinate 24,989,587 of OX421499.1, forward strand.
TCTTTTCTAGAATAAAAAGCTAGGTCTTTTCTAGGATTAAAATCTAGGTCTTTTCTAGAAAAAAAGCTAGGTCTTTTCTAGAATAAAAAGCTAGGTCTTTTCTAGAATAAAAAGCTAGGTCTTTTCCAGAATAAAAAGCTACGTCTTTTCTAGAATAAAAAGCTAGGTCTTTTCTAGGATAAAAATCTAGGTCTTTTCTAGAATAAAAAGCTAGGTCTTTTCTAGAATAAAAAGCTAGGTCTTTTCTAGAATAAAAAGCTAGGTCTTTTCTAGAATAAAAAGCTAGGTCTTTTCTAGTATAAAAAGCTAGGTCTTTTTCAAAATAAAAAGCTAGGTCTTTTCTAGGATAAAAATCTAGGTCTTTTCTAAAATAAAAAGCCAGGTCTTTTCTATGATAAAAATCTAGGTCTTTTCTAGAATAAAAAGCTAGGTCTTTTCTAGGATAAAAATCTAGGTCTTTTCTAGAATAAAAAGCTAGGTCTTTTCTAGGAAAAAAATCTAGGTCTTTTCTAGAATAAAAAGCTAGGTCTTTTCAGAATAAAAAGCTATGTCTTTTTCAGAAAAAAAAGCTGCGTCTTTTCTAAGCTAGGTCTTTTCTCAAATAAAAAACTAGATCTTTTTTCGAATAAAATGATGGGCCTTTTCTATAATAAAAGTTGTGTCTTTTCTAGAATGAAAAGCAGCGTCATTTCTAGAATAAATAGTGTAGTGGAGTCTTTTCTAGACTAAAAAACTAGGTCTTTTCTATAATAAAAAACTAGGTCTTTTTTCGAATAAATTGCTGGGTCTTTTCTAATATAAAAAGCGGCGTCATTTCTAGAATAAATAGTGTAGTGTAGTCCATTCGAGAATAAAATGCTAGGTCTTTTCTAGAATAAAAAGCTTGGTCTTTTCTAAAATAGGCCTAAATAGTGTAGTAGAGTCTTTTACGGAATAAAAGCTGGGTCTTTATAGAATAAAAGTTAGGTCTTTTCTAGAATAAAAAGCTGGGTCTTTTCCAAAAAAAAAAGGCTAGGTCTTTTCTAGAATAAATAGCTAGGTCATTTTATAGAATAAAATGTTGGGTCTTTTCTGAAATAGAAAGCTGGATCTTTTCCAGAATTAAAAACGGCGTCATTTCTAGAATAAATAGTGTAGTGGTCTTTTCTAGAATAAAAAGCTAGGTCATTTCTAGAATAAAAAGCTGGGTCTTTTCTAGAAAAAAATAGTGTAGTAGATTCTTTTACAGAATAACATCTGGGTAATTTTCTAAAATAAAAAGCTGGGTCTCTTCTACAATTAAAAAGCTGTGTCTTTTCTAGAATAAAATCTGGGTCATATTCTAGAATAAAAAGCAGGGTCTTTTCTAGAATAAAAAGCTAGGTCTCTTCTAGAATAAAAAGATGTGTCTTTACTAAAATAAAGAGCTAGATCTTTTCTAGAATAAAATCTAGGTCTTTTCTAGAAAAAAAAGCTAGGTCTTTTCAAGAATAAAAAGCTAGGTCTTTTCTAGGATCAAAAATTAGGTCTTTTCTAAAATAAAAAGCTGGGTCTTTTCTAGAATAAAAAGCTATGTCTTTTCTAGCATAAAACTCTGGATCTTGTCCATTATAAAAAGCTGGGTCTGTTATAGAAAAAAAAGCTGCGTCATTTCTAGAATAAATAATGTAGTGGAGTCCTTTATAGAAAAAAAAGCTAGGTCGTTTCTTAAATAAAAAAACTAGATCTTTTTTCTAATAAAATGCTGGGCCTTTTCTATAATAAAAGTTGTGTCTTTTCTAGAATGTAAAGCGCCGTCCTTTCTAGAATAAATAGTGTTGTGGAGTCTTTTCTAGACTAAAAAAACTAGGTCTTTTCTATAATAAATAACTAGGTCTTTTTTTCGAATAAAATGCTGGGCTTTTCTAGTATAAAAAGCGGCGTCATTTCTAGAATAAATAGTGTAGTGTAGTCTTTTCTAGAATAAAAAGCTTGAACATTTCTAGAATAAAAAGCTAGGTCATTTTCTAGAATAAAAAGCTGGGTCTTTTCTATAATAAATAGTGTAGTAGATTATTTTACAGAATAAAAGCTGGGTCTTTATAGAATAAAAAGATAGGTCTTTTCTAGAATAAAAAACTGGGTTATTTTCTAGAATAAAAGCTGGGTCTCTTCTAGAATAAAAAGCTTGGTCTTTTCTAGAATAAAAACCTGGATCTTTTTCAGATTATAAACGGCGTCATTTCTAGAATAAATAGTGTAGTGGAGTCTTTTCTATCATAATTAGTGTAGTTGAGTGTATTTTCTAGAATAAATAGAGTAGTGGAGTTTTTTCTAGAATAAATAGTGTAAAGGAGTCTTTTCTAGGAAAAAAAGAGTAGTGGAGTGTATTTTCTAGAATAAAGAGAGTAGTGGAGTCTTTTCTATAATAAATAGTGTAGTGGAGTCTTTTCTATCATAATTAGTGTAGTGGAGTGTATTTTCTAGAATAAACAGAGTAGTGGAGTTTTTTCTAGAATAAATAGTGTAGTGGAGTCTTTTCTTGGATAAATAGAGTAGTGGAGTGTATTTTCTAGAATAAATAGAGTAGTGGAGTCTTTTCTAGAATAAATACTGTAGTGGAGTCTTTTCTAGGATAAATAGTGTAGTGGAGTCTTTTCTAGAATTAATAGTGTAGTGGAGTCTTTTCTAGAATAAATAGTGTAGTGGAGTCTTTTCTAGGATAAATACTGTAGTGGAGTCTTTTCTAGGATAAATAGTGTAGTGGAGTCTTTTCTAGGATAAATAGTGTAGTGGAGTCTTTTCTAGGATAAATACTGTAGTGGAGTCTTTTCTAGGATAAATACTGTAGTGGAGTCTTTTCTAAGATAAATAGTGTAGTGGAGTCTTTTCTAGGATAAACAGTGTAGTGGAGTCTTTTCTAGGATAAATAGTGTAGTGGAGTCTTTTCTAGGATAAATAGTGTAGTGGAGTCTTTTCTATAATTAATAGTGTAGTGGAGTCTTTTCTAGAATAAATAGTGTAGTGGAGTCTTTTCTAGGATAAATAATGTAGTGCAGTCTTTTCTAGAATAAATAGTGGAGTGGAGTGTTTTCTAGGATAAATAGTGTAGTGGAGTCTTTTCTAGAATAAATAGTGTAGTGGAGTCTTGTCAAGGATAAAAAGCTGTTTTATTTTTCTAGAATAAATAGTGTAGTGGAGTGTTTTCTAGAATAAATAGTGTAGTGGAGTGTTTTCTAGAATAAATAGTGTAGTGGAGTGTTTTCTAGAATAAATAGTGTAGTGGAGTGTTTTCTAGAATAAATAGTGTAGTGGAGTGTTTTCTAGAATAAAAAGCTGGGTATTTTCTCTAATAAAATACTGGGTCTTTTTAGAATCAAATACATTTTCTTTTTTATATTAAAATGCATAATAAGAAATGAAATCTTGTGAAGATTGCTCATCTTGTGAAGATTGCTCATCTTGTGAAGATCGCTCATCTTGTGAAGATTGCTCATCTTGTGAAGATTGCTCATCTTGTGAAGATTGCTCATCTTGTAAAGATTGCTCAGATTATGAAGATTGCTCATCTTGTGAAGATTGCTCATCTTGTGAAGATTGCTCATCTTGTAAAGATTGCTCATCTTGTGAAGATTGCTCATCTTGTGAAGATTGCTCATCTTGTAAAGATTGCTCATCTTGTGAAGATTGCTCATCTTGTAAAGATTGCTCATCTTGTGAAGATTGCTCGTCTTGTGAAGATTGCTAGTCTCTATTAAGATTGCTCGTATTGTGAAGATTGCTCATCTTGTGAAGATTGCTCAGATTATGACGATTGCTCGCCTTGTGAAGATTGCTCATCTTGTGAAGATTGCTCAGATTATGAAGATTGCTCGTCTTGTGAAGATTGCTCGTCTTGTGAAGATTGCTCGTCTTGTGAAGATTGCTCATCTTGTGAAGATTGCTCAGATTATGAAGATTGCTCGCCTTGTGAAGATTGCTCGTCTTGTGAAGATCGCTCGACTTGTGAAGATCGCTCGTCTCTATGAAGATTGCTCAGATTATGAAGATTGCTCGTCTTGTGGAGATTGCTCAGATTATGAAGATTGCTCGTCTTGTGAAGATTGCTTGTCTCGTGAAGATTGGTCATCTTGTGAAGATTGCTCGTCGTGTGAAGATTGCTCATCTTGTGAAGATTGCTCGTCTTGTGAAAATTGCTCATCTTGTGAAGATTGCTCAGATAATGAAGATTGCTCGCCTTGTGAAGATTGCTCGTCTTGTGAAGATTGCTCGTCTTGTGAAGATTGCTCGTCTCTATGAAGATTGCTCGCCTTGTGAAGATTGCTCATCTTGTGAAGATTGCTCAGATTATGAAGATTTCTCGCCTTGTGAAGATTGCTCGTCATGTGAATATTGCTCGTCTTGTGAAGGTTGCTCAGATTATGACGATTGCTCGCCTTGTGAAGATTGCTCGTCTTGTGAAGATTGCTCGTCTTGTGAAGATTGCTCGTCTTGTGAAGATTGCTAATCTTGTGAAGATTTCTCAGATTATGAAGATTGCTCGTCTTGTGAAGATCGCTCGTCTTGTGAAGATTGCTCGTCTCTATGAAGATTGCTCGTCTTGTGAAGATTGCTCATCTTGTGAAGATTGCTCAGATTATGAAGATTGCTCGTCTTGTGGAGATTGCTCAGATTATGAAGATTGCTCGTCTTGTGAAGATTGCTTGTCTCGTGAAGATTGCTCATCTTGTGAAGCTTGCTCGTCTTGTGAAGATTGCTCATCTTGTGAAGATTGCTCGTCTTGTGAAGATTGCTCATCTTGTGAAGATTGCTTAGATAATGAAGATTGCTCGCCTTGTGAAGATTGCTCGTCTTGTGAAGATTGCTCGTCTTGTGAAGATTGCTCGTCTCTATGAAGATTGCTCGCCTTGTGAAGATTGCTCATCTTGTGAAGATTGCTCAGATTATGAAGATTGCTCGCCTTGTGAAGATTGCTCGTCATGTGAAGATTGCTCGTCATGTGAAGATTGCTCGTCTTGTGAAGATTGCTCAAACCTGGTTGTAGTATATTTTTTTTAAATATTTTTTAGCAGAAGTATTAGCTCTACATTTTTTAAAAGCTGTCACAGTTGAAATTTGTAACGCTTGAAAGTCGTAACAGTAAAAACATTCTTTGAATGAGAATTTGTATAAAAAAATGGAAGAACTCAAGAACGACTGTAATAACAACTAGTACCTTGAGTACGTTTATTGACTCATAAGTTTTTGTTTATAACATTGTGTTGTTCACATAAGAATCATATATAGCTCGGAATATCACTTAATGGAATGAAACGTTTTTCAAAGAAACGGTTGGTACAATGAGACATGAAATCTAATTATATAGGCATCATGTTGACAATGTATACGTAAGTTCTTTTGTTCTACGTATACAGGTGTAACGATGGAATAAAAAAAAAAAAGAAGAACAACTGTACAGGGTTATTCTTTTCAAGTATTTAGGTCTCATTTGGAAGACTGTGGTAATTATATGTATAGTTTATTTACCAATCTTCTGGGCCATGAAGAATACAAACGAACAATCTGACACAATTTTTGTAACAATTCAAATATTAACATCAGTTATTATATTAAAAAGAATAAATACATTGTCTTATTATAACATCCGAGCATCAATGATATAATTATTACAGAAATAGCTGTGTTTCTAAACCGAAATTGTCATCTTTAAAGCTATTTAGTTATCCTGCTATGAATAATGTATTATGTTAAGTTTTAGTATTTAAACAGTAGGTAAACAAACAGAAAACTAAAAAAAAAAAGTCCTAGTCTACACCCTTTTATCTCCTACTGTAGCCTGTTTCGTAGTCCCATCACATAACTGTAGGCCTATATATTCTTCATGGCCTACTTTCTATAGTTTACTCTTTAATATGACTTCCTACTATTATGAGGAAAATTGCGTTATATTGCAAACTTATTTTTTTAACCCGATATTTTGGCTACAACCAAAGACTATAATAGCTTTAATATTTATGCTATTTGATGACTCGAACGACTTCTTTTCGGAATTCCCGATTCCCTTTTGTGCTGTGAACTTCTGTTTTTATTTAATCGCTATGATTTTCTCATTGAAAAATTAAAATTAAAATCAAAAGCTCTATACAGCGGAAACCTTTAGGCAAACGTAGCAGCATGGAAGTCTTTTAAGACAGCGTTATTGGATGCGCACGGTCCATCTTATGATAGTCTTTGCTACAACATGCAACCGCGAACACTAATAGGTCGTATATTTCACTATGTGTGTGTATGTGTACATGTGTAGATGCGAATAGATAAGAATGCACTTTGGTTAAAATTAAATAAAACACACACATATACACACATGTACGCACACATCACATTAAAAACAAAAAATTTAAATTACTTTTCAGAGAACAAAAAGCCTCACTTAGATGACTACAAGCAATTGAATAATAATAATAATAATAATATGTATACATAAAGAACAATTGAGCGTCTGCTAATAGCAGAAAAATTCGGCCGAGCAAGGCATATAAATGTATTCTTAAAAAGTCGTTTTATCGACTGGTTATGTCATCATTTTAAAATACTAATGTTACAAACAACAGTAGAAACAAGCTCTGTCGTGGACTAAAGTCAGCAGCTTGAGAGTTTAAAGTTAAACACCACACAAAAACGAAATGGATAACATTTATTGTTAATTTCATCGTTAACACTGAAAGTTTTAATAATATAATAGTAACAATAACAATGTTGGAAAATCTCAATGCGGTCGGTGAAAGGAATAGCCTACATTCTATTATTGCTAGAAATATCACGGATGATGACTTGACTGCTTTCCTTCCTTGGGAGAAGTTTACACAGCAAGTAAGGACACCTTTTTTTTAAAATTATGTTACATATAGAGATGAAGTGTTCAATCTGTCCCTTTTATCTATCTGTTCCACCTTTGAGGCTCATTAGAAGACCAATGTTAGCCAGTTCTTTACCTTTGCTTTGGCCACGATGTAGGCCTTGATTTTTTTCTTGGTTATCGATGTAATCCAGCGACATACCTGTCCATTCTTGAAATGTTATCAATTGGAAATAATAAGCATTCTTAAAGTGACGAATGTGCCTTGTTATTTTGTTCTATTTTTAGAAAACTAACGAATCAAGGGAACTAATCTTATATTAAACAAAGAAATATGTAACACTCAACGAAAGAATTCCGTACACTAATTTGCTTTTAATATTAATAAATAAATTACTATCTTAGCTTTGCTAATTGCAACACTCAAGCATAAATATAACAATTGTTGTTGTTGTTTTTTTTTCTTTTCTTTTTAAGAGATCTAGTTGAACTTTAAAAGTTCTTTCTTGGAAGCTAGGTAAGAAAGACAACTCTGCGTCAGAGAAAGGCGTAAAAGAATTTCATCAGTTCTCTCTCTTGGTTGTCCGTTTGCGGAAACTATGTTATACATTTTACTAGCAAACGTCTTCAATAAGCAAGGCACATTTTCGGCCCACGGAAGATGAAAATTAGGAAGAGGAGGTGGCTTTGGATAGGGCACACTCTTTCTTAACCGACATTCAAAATCAAGGGAACCGGAAAGGAGGCCGGCCAAGAAACAGAAGGCGACTTTACAAGAAACTAACAACACTCTTAGAAAATATTAGAAGCAGCAGCTTAGGATGGAAAGCCCTGGAGATTTACTGTTGGTGACGCCAGACCCTCAAAAGGGTCGACAGGCACTCAGTAACTAAGTCTCAGTAAATATTGCACGTGGAAAATCACCGACTAGTTCTTAATTCATCACTTTCTCGCAGTTGTAGATCGATTCTTTAACACTACAGCACAGATGAATGTCGCAGATGAGTATCGCAGATGATTATCGCTTGAGTATTCCAGGTGAGTATAGCAGATGAGTATCGCAGATTATTATCGAAGATGAAAATCGTATTAAATGCAATAAAACATCATCTTTGAGGATATCCAAACGTAACTATACAGTAGTCTAATGTAAGTGCCTGCATTTCCAAACGACATGTACCAGTAGCCTTGTGAAATATTTATTGTCGTTTTCTTTTCATACCATTTCAAAATCTTCAGGTAATTTATTGCACAATTGGGGAATTTTCAAATATTGGCCTATTACAATTACGGCAGAGAAACATTGAATACATTATTGTATCACAAGTTTCAGTAATTTCGTTCCAATAGCCAAACATTTCGTAAATGTTCATGAGAACTCCCAAAGGTGTTCGGAACTTTCAGATAATTTATCGTAAAACTCCGAAATCGGCAGGTAGGTATACACATTTCTTAAACACGCTTTACTTCAGCCGTTTAGGGTCCTGGCATATATACGTGAGAACCCTTGGGTTGGAATAGGCTACCGAAAAACTACCACCACTAACATCTACGAAATAGAGGTCCCACTGAGATTACACGCTAGCTGCCCGGCACGTGTATCCCCCACCAAAAACGAAATGAAGGTCCCACTGTGACTACACACTAGCTGCCCGGCACTGTGACTACACACTAGCTGCCCGGCACTGTGACTACACACTAGCTGCCCGGCACTTGTATCCCCAAGCTCCGGAGCCAGATTCTAGTCACTTGAGCAGTAGGTGCTCGTACAGGACCATGAAGTCGTTCCTCTGGCTGTGTCTGTCCATCACCTCCTGTTCTTCTCTGCCCTTGTCCCGCAGGAAGTAGTCCAGGTCGTAGTAGCGGTCCGCCGGAGGGCTGTGTCTCGGTTGGCGTAATGAGTCGTTCCTGAAATATGCATTGACATTGTTACACTAAACCATTTCAATAGAGTAAAGAAACATTGACATTGTTACACTAAACCATTTCAATAGAGTAAAGAAACAATGACATTGTTACACTAAACCATTTCAATAAAGTAAAGAAAACATTGACATTGTTACACTTAACCATTTCAATAAAGTAAAGAAAACATTGACATTACTACACTAAACCATTTCAATGAAGTAAAGAAAACATTGACATTGTTACACTTAACCATTTCAATAAAGTAAAGAAAACATTGACATTGTTACACTTAACCATTTCAATAAAGTAAAGAAAACATTGTCATTACTACACTAAACCATTTCAATAAAGTAAAGAAAACATTGACATTGTTACACTAAACCATTTCAATAAAGTAAAGAAAACATTGACATTGTTACACTTAACCATTTCAATAAAGTAAAGAAAACATTGACATTACTACACTAAACCATTTCAATAAAGTAAAGAAAACATTGACATTGTTACACTAAACCATTTCAATAAAGTAAAGAAAACATTGACATTGTTACACTAAACCATTTCAATAAAGAAAAACTTATAATAAAGTCCGTTTTCTTTAAACGAAGAGTCAATGTTTAACTAAATAAAAGACTAGATCTAGTAATGTGAGCTTAAATTTAAAACCGTTTTATTTCAAATTGCTTTTTTAAAATTTATATTTCAAGGACTAAAAAGATGATTTCTTTATTTTTAAATAATTAAAAATATAAACAAAATAAAATATTAGATCTACCTATTAGTATATTTTAAATTAAAAATGCTTAAAAACTTTTAAAATAATCGATTCTGGTAAATAAATTGCCATTGTGGCTAAACATTTAATCATTAAATGTACATAAAGTGGTTGTGGATCAAACATATTATAGTTTTAAGGGGGCTTGTGTTCTAATATGTTCAGCTAACAATCAACACCCCACCCCCTCTTCTTTAATACCTTCTTTAATACCTTCTTTAAAAACTCACTAAAATGGCCCATATTTAAATCCCTGCTCCTGTGAAATATAAGAAAAATTGCCTTTTTTTTTTTAATCGTAAGTTCGTTTTTTTTTTGGTGGACCTTTTCGTTAATGATATTTTTGACGACAACCAACTTGCTCTTACTCACCTAAGTAGGTGTTTAGGGTTAACCGCAGAGTCGTCGCCCCTAGCACTCCTGTGACGCTTAATACAACAAATCCAGGCCAGCGCCCGGCGGAATTTTCTGAAATAGTAGACGAAAATTAGCTGGAAACAAAAATCAAACACATTCATATTGTTGTGTCTTTTTGAAACTTTAAACGTGACTTCTGTACTATCTATAATAAGACAAGAGACCTAGTTATCTTATAGGATTCTATATAAAGTTCAAAAACAAAAAAATGCAGTTAAAACGTACAGTAAATTCGAAATATGATATAGCTATATCCGATGTTCGGTTTCATTAGATAGACTGTTTCGTCTTCTTAACGTGCTGGTAAACGGTAAACAAAGATGATAATGAGAAAAAAAAAGAATTCACAACAACTAATCCAATATAATTCAATCTGGAAAAAAAAATCCCGAAGAAATATTGTTGGATTTATTTCTTTTCTTTTTTTTTTTAGATTTACAATCAGTTATTGTATGATTTCAGAAATAAGACATAGTGATATATGTAGTAGATCGCACTGAAATAATTTATGAAGGTCGCTCGTTTAAGGTATCTTTTCTATCGAGATTTCATGTAACACAGTTATAATTTGATCTTAGAATAACACTTTTTTTTTTTAAATTACTCTTTTGCACTTTGAAAAAAAAAAAAACAATGATAAACAACAACTTGTAAACAGAAATATGATTAAAAGTAGGAGAGTGCTGACAAGTGACAATGATATACATTTGATATCTAGACTGGGTTGAACAAAGATAAATGTAAATATTTTTTAATTTTGACACTAACATTCTATTTTCTGGCAAGCAACTCAGTTTCATGTTTTATTTTTATAAAATCAAATTTAGGGATGTAGAGCTAATGTGACAACTTGTCGTGTGACTTTTAGCCACACACACACACACATACAAAACAAAATAATATTTAGGCCAGCGGCAAAGCAAGGTTGTGTTGTTGTTTCGTTTGTTCGTTGTTTTTTTTTCGAGAGAAGGGGAGGGGGTATGCAGAGTTTAGAGTTTAGATAATAGGTTCTGAACGGGGGCGATATCGCCCCCCGGGGGGGGGGGCGGTGAGAGGCCTTAGGGGGGCGCTGACATCACCGGGGGCGATTGGGGGGCGGTGAGGGGCAAGTGGGCGGTACAAACGTACCTGATATATTTTAACACCTCAGCTATTTGAATCGATTAGTTTTTGGACGATGAAACGTGATGTAAACGCAAGTGCTGCTAAATATCTGATATCCCCAACAGTAAGCATACATATTTTTATATTAATAAGAAATAAGAATCGCAATGACTTTTCGATGAAGTAGGAGTCAATATTTGGCAAATATAGTGTGCGGCCGGCTGGTCCTGTGGTTGGTTCACCGAACCATCAACTATGCTGACCGATCACTGTCGCTTTAGCATCTGCTATTTTTAATTATATTTTCATCTCATTATCTTAGTTTTAACTGAGATGTCTTAAATGTGTTTTAAATACAATCATTAGGATCAACACTATGGTAAAGCGGTATAGATAATTAGTAATCATACAAATTGGGTAGTTATTGTAATGCTTGAAAATATACATATAATTTATTTAGTCATAAAATATTTATATAATTTTCAAATACTTTTTACAGTTTGATCATTTCAAAGTTATAAATGTGAGCCAGTTAATTTTTATAAAAGAAAAAAAAATATTAGTTCAAATAAAACGGGCTAATTATCTCCCTTTAATTAAAAAATGTGATTTTTTAGATTCAATATTTGATTCAATTACAAGTTCTGTTTTGTAATATAACAAATATTACTAATTTTAAGACCTAAGGCTTTTCCCAACCAAAATTGAAAAAAAAAAAAAAAAAATTGCTAGCAACACACCAGGCAAACGATTCACATTAATATTGACTTATTTAAACCTTTTGTTAAGGCAATTTTTTGATCTTTTAATTCTTACAAAATGTTTCCTTTTCAGTTTTTTTAAAGATAATTAATCACACCAAAAGTCTAGTTCCCCTAAAAAAATTGCGGAAACTATAGTCCAGATGGGCGGAAAGGGGGGGGGGGCTAAAAGAAAGTTGGGGGGGGGGGTGAGGGGCGGTGAGCGGAAAAAATTGTAAAAGGGGGTGGTGAGCCAAAAAAGGTTGAGAACCTATGTTTAGATGTATCGAAGTCTAAAAAAAAATATTGTCTCCGTTCTATGGCCATAGAGCTTTCCACGAACGCCAGGCCTTTACGCATTATATAACTTGCCTATCTTATCTCTACTCCACTGCTTTCAGCATTTTTCGTCGGAAAGTAAATCAAACTTGAAACTCCCTGATTTGATTTGATTAAATAAAAAAACAAAAAAACAAATCTATTATTTCACTGACCTTGAAACAAAGTTGTAGACAAATGGATTGATTGCGTGGTTGGAATACAGCAACAGTTTGGTCAAATAAATCATGGTCAAGAAGCTTTCAGCGTCCATTGTTTCCGCCTCTTGTGCAGGGGAGAACATCGTCCACAAGGCAATGGTTCTGTGAAGAAAAAGTAGGGTTGGCGGGAGGGATGGGAATGGGTGAACTTAATAACTTAATTTGTTTTTTTTTTGGAATGAAAAAAATAAAATAGATTCGTCTACCTCAAAAGTTTTAATTCATTGATTGAAATTGTTTCATTGACAAATTAAACTGGTTGAAAGAAACTTCTTCATTTCTTTCAAGCCTTTTTTGTTTAGAAATAAAGAATTTTTTTAAAATACTATATGGAGCATTAAACATGTATGTCAATATTTTTTCGTTAATCTATAACCGTCAACTCTATTATAGATTATGTAATAAAAGTATCACATTCATAAAAGCTTAATTAAATTCAAGGCCTCACTACGGCATCGCGCTGGAGGCCATCATCTTGCAGTGTGTTACTTCCCTTGTTTCTTTAAGCATTTAATTAACTAAATATAATGTGTATATATTGACTAAATGTATTAATTAATCATAGGGCCTGACTACTACGTTAATGATTACTTATGCTGAAGGCTATCTTCTTACAACCTTAACAATTTTCCCACTTTAAAAAACAAAACACCAATATATTTCTGTTACATTCAAAGCAATATAAGCCCTAAATAAATATAATTTGACACATTTTATTGCAATGGAAGAGTTTAAAGCATTTTTTCAAATGTTATTTTAACTCAATGCTTAGCTTATAATACGCTTGCAGATATGGATAGGAATTATGAACCAAAAACATTGTTTCAAACTATAAGCTTAATACTTTTAAACGAGTCTTGTTCTAGGTTCAAAATCGCATACATTACTTACAGTAAACTCTTGTAAATAAAACTCCCTTTACATATTTGAATTTTAGTGCAACTCAAACTAAGTGCTAGCCAGGGATCGGCAACCTACGGCATGCGTGCCAGTCTTGGCACGCAGAGCTATTTTCAATGGCACGCTGAAGACCCATTAAAAGACAATTCAAGTCTATTCTACGAGGAATATTGAGTACTAGAGGATGACCTTTAGAATGTCGGAACACTGAATTAATTAGGAATCCTACTTTGGCAAAGTAAGATTAAATGGTTGCCGACCCATCCTTTACCATATAAATAGAACTAGCTCTATTCAGCCAGGTGCTAATCGGACTAGCCCATTCGGCGGCCCCGTTTTAAAACCATACAGGTAGAACCAATCGTGAATGGCGTTAGTTATCTATATTTAGCTATTGCAGGCATGGGTTTGGGGTTCTGATTAAACGCACCGTATCGTATCCATGCATGATTTAAAAGTAAAGTATCCCTTCGGACCAGATTGATCCATAGAGATCGGTGAAGCAGCGTTCACCAGTTTCTGTGGCCACGGCATACTAGTTGATTGTGTGTCCAGACGCCTTTACTTTATCCCAACTCAAGTCAGGTACCCATCAGAGCTGGGTAGACTCAGGGATACCCTCCAGACCCAAGAACAAATACTAACATTCACCAGGATTCGAACCAGGTACGTTTGATACGCCAGCCGCACGCGCTCCTGCTTGGCCAGCGTGCCGCAACACATGATAGCCTTGACCTAAATATGTATTGTTACAATATTTTATTGTTCTGAAAACATTTGGTTTTAAAATAGATTATCAAAGGGATGTAATCGGCTTTTTTTAAAAATCAATGCTGGTTAGACCATTAAAGGTCATGCGCACTTAATTATCCCCCCTGACCTACTTATTTCACAATGTAACGTAAAATTACGCCATTTCATAATAGATGTAGATCTAGTTGTTTTGTGGTTTTTATTTGTATTTTTTTTAAGGTTAATAAACTTTGTTTAATAATAAATATTTTAGGGGAAATATTATAGTAGAAATATAATAACATACATAAAAATTAGGGGCCGACCGAAACCAGTTTTTTTATTTTGGCCAAAAACGAAACCATACTGAATGTAATAAATTGACGATACTGAAAATTTCATTGCACCTTCGCCCGAAACCGTAACCGAAAAATAGGTAAATGGAAAATGACATACAAAAGATTTAAAAAGACTGCACATTTTTGTGTAATATCAACTAGTTTATGGGTAGGCTACTCTATGTGGTAAACCAGGGATGTGCAACATTTTTTAATGATGGGCCACATTGGAACTTTCATGATAACTATAGTTGAGTATATTGTAAAGACATTGGGAAATAAATAAAAATAATAACATGCGGCCGCAGTGGGCCCCGCACTCTCATAAGCCCCGCGCTGATGCTGTTGTGAATGCTATCCTTCGAGACATCAAGAATGCAAAGTATTTTTCACGAATATTAGATTTACACCAGACATAAGTCACAAAGAGCAGATGTCATTAATTATCCGGTATGTATCAGATAGGGTTAATGTGGAAGAGCCTGTGGTTGTATATGAACGTTTTATTCAGTTTCTTCCTGTGGAAACTACTACTGAACAGGACTTATGCGATGTACTAGTGAATAAGCTAGAAAAAGCTTGAATTAAATGTTTAAAATATTCGTGGACAAGGTTATGATAATGGTGCCAATATGAAAGGCGTCCATTTTGGAGTTCAAAAAAGGCTTTTAAATATTAACAGCAGAGCATTTTTTACTCCATGTGCGGTTCATAATTACAATCTTGTTGTAGCAGACATGGTCAAAACATGCCCCGGTGCTAACCTTTTTTGGAATTGTACAACGCGTGTACACAATCTTTTCAACATCTACAAAGAGATGGTCATTATTCAGTAAGCACTTTTCCATTAGAGCGTTCGCTATGGGCGGAGCTTAAGTTTTTTAGTGACGTATTTGTGTAAATATAGAACCCACTTGAGGTACAAATGTAACGTGGTGAAGTTGTTCTTCATCATGCTAAATTCACATCTGAATATTGGCTATCCTACTCACAAATTAGGAGGTAAATAGTCATAGATCATCTTCCTAGTCCAAGAGAAAGCCTGACATGGTATTTTTTCAACGATTTTCAACATTTTACGCCCATTTTATCATCTTCATATCCGACCGGTAAGTGTTGCAATTGAATTGATTTTATTGATATTATAATTAGGCCTAATAATCGTTCGGTACAACATTAATTATATGTATTCCCCTATTTTAAAAGTTAAATACTGCAGATTAATTGATTAATGTGATTAGGCTAGGGCCGGTTAGACCTATTTACACTTTCACAAAACATAAGTAAAAACAAGCTCGGGCCCAAAAGGACACTTTATTGATACAGCGGCCATTGTGTACACCACTACATAAAAATAAACAAAAATCACGTGCTTTTTGTCACGTGATTGCAAACGCCCTATCTGTAAAAAAAAAACTCTGAACGAAACAAAGTGGGACTGTAGAATAGATAGTGTCAGAGCACTTCGTTATCAATTGCCTGAAATTTGTGACGCACTCGATGAATTAGCTGAAGAGGCTAGTGATGCGATAAAAAGCGAAGCAGAAACACTGTATGTAACATTGAAGCAATACAAATTCTTAGTGTCACTTGTGTTATGGTACGACATGCTCTTCCAGGTCAATTTTGTGATTAAAGAACTGCAAGGTGAAAAAAGAGGTTTGAGCACTGCAATGGATTCGTACAACAACTTGATGACTTGGCTAAGGAAACTGAGAGTTAATGGGTTTGTTCAGATTCTTGTTACAGCAAAGGAATTTGCTGAAAACATGGAAGTTGTTGCAATCTTTCCAGCCAAACGTCAAAGGAAAAGGCAGTATGATAAATCTGTGGAAAACTTTACACCTGAAAATGCTGAAGATGACTACAGGATAAATTGCTCCAACAGAATTGTGGACACTGCACTTCAGTCTTTGCAGCCGAGATTTGAACTGCTGAAATCAAACCACAATCTATTTGGGTTTCTTGTCAGCTTCAAGAGCCTTCAGCGTGATGTTTACAGAGAGCCTCGAGAAAGCATTGACGTCATCAACAGACCAGTCGACAGATACATGTGGGCGAGAATTAGCTAATGATATTCTACCAAATACCGCCAAAATCCCGGTAGAAATTTTGAGTTATCTGTCCACTAATGAAAGATAAACTACTTTCCCAAACTACTTTGTTGCACTCAGAATCTTTGTAACAATACCCCTAACTGTGGCATCTGGTGAAGAAACTTCTCGCGCCTCAAACTAATCAAGAACTACTCGAGGTCAACAATTGACGAAGATAGATTGAACAACTTGGCAATTCTTGCTATTGAGCGTGATCTATGTAGAAAACAGAATTTTGATGATATAATGTATGACTTCGCTACACGCAAAGCTCGTAAAGTAAAGTTTATTTGATCGTGGTTTTGTACTTAGTAAATAATTAATAAAATGCAAAGATGAATTTATTTTCTATTACAAAATCTTAATTTTCACTTATTATCCTTATCCCTACCCAGACTGAGCCCCGCGCAATCCGTTTCGCATAGTCCCCGCAATTGCTAGAACAGGCCCTGGTCATGACCACTGGTTGTTGAAGACTTACTGGCCATGTCTAAAAATTCTTCAATGACTTCAAAATTGTCAGTAACTTCTCGTATATCCTTTTCATTTGGTATGGTTAATTTGAATACTTTAAATCTGGTTTCACGATTATGAAAAAATTCAAAATGTAAATGTGTGTGCAAAATAAAAAAAACAAATCTATTATCTGGGGGCCACACCAACTGGTCTGGCGGGCCGGGTTGTGACCCGCGGGCCACTTGTTGCACACCCCTGTGGTAAACCATAGAACTAGGGATGTTAATATCGTTTTTTCTCAAAACCGATTTTCGGTTCTATAAATCAGATTTCAAACAGGTTTTCCCCCCCCCTTTCTCTCCCCCCCCCCCTTTCCCCCTTGGACAAAGTAAGTTATAGGTAGAAAAAGATAAATTTGCGTAGATTGTACTAAAAACATAATTTTATAAACCAAATCAATAATAATTAATGCTGTTGTCTGTGCTTGTATCACAAGCAATATTCGGGCGTTGAAACAAAAACTACAATTGCCCTGAGTCGCCTTTGATTAATTAGTGTTTGCAAGACATATAATGGGAATTGTTTCGTATAAATCAAACATGGTTTTAAAATAATATGTCTGCGAACAACAAAAAAAATCGTGGGGCACCATATTAAAATTATTTCTTCCCCAATTCCGACAAAACCGAAAATCGATTTTTCTTTAACATCCATACATAGAACATTTTATATAGACTCTACAGTTGTTTATATAAATGTATTCTGTATGATTTTATTCACAATTATCAATAAGCAGAGTAATAGATGCAACTTGCATTGCAATATTAATTTTGAAAGTTAAAATGAATATTCGGCCGATGACCGAAAGTCAATATCAGTTTCTGCCAAAACCGAAAGCAAACTGAAAGCTAATTTTTTTTTTACTTCGGGCGAAACCGAAACTATGCGGAAAAAGGCAATGTGCATATTTTCGGCGCCGAAACCGATATCGAAACCGAATTTCGGTCGACCTCTATTAAAAATATAAACTTTATATTTAATGATTCGTAACTATAATATATATTTCAAACAAGGATTTGTATAAAGCTTGTGTTTCTATAAATAAAAATGTTGATACAACAGCTACAGATTATTATAAGGTATTCCCATGGCGTACTTCCATAGGTCAAAAACATAGATGTAGCTTTTCATCGCTTTTAAGTCGACAACAAGCAAAGTTTTACAGCCTGTGCAATACTAAAAAGCTGGTGCGGCTCCACAAAGCGTCATGGTGCACACTCTGAAAACCGCAGACAGAACAGGCTTTAGGAGATCATATGAAGATGTAACAAATCTCAGAAAAGATATTATTAGAAACACAGTTTCCTCCAACCATTTAGGTTTTACATCGTTAGATTTACAGTATTTGAATCGCTTAAAAATGGTATGACTCATCTTTTTTTTTCTTGACATTCTAATTCTTTAATTCAATACAACATGAGAAAAGTGGCGATTCCGGAATCTGTAGTCAATAAACATACCTGTAAGGTGTGTGACTTATAAATAAGACGAGGACTACAGTTATAATGATCTGTATCACCTATGGAATCTGTAGTCAATAAACATACCTGTAAGGTGTGTGACTTATAAAGAAGACGAGGACTACAGTTATAATGATCTGTATCATCTGACGTTTCAGGTGTACGATTTCTCGCGGGTACTTGAACTTTTCCTGCTCTCTTCTGAACAACATCATGAGTTTCATATACACCTGGACAAAAAATAACGTTTATTATATTTGGACATTTAGTTAATATTTGTTATATGCTTGAAGTTTTTGATTTTCTTTTACTTACTTGACAAATAGATCACACACATCCATACATATATAATAAAGCATTTTATGCATCTAGATATTTCGATATGATATTACACTTCCAATCAATGAAACAAACATGCATGCAGACATATAGAGAACATAATATGATATTGCTAACATTTACGTTACGTTTTATACACTTAGACATTTAGAATAAACGGTATACACTGAACAATAAACATATATATTTTACAAGAAAAGTATTGTTAACGCTAATGAATAGGTCGTTCAAACTGGTATACAATTGGAAGACAAATAACCCTTTTCTTTCAGACACCAGTACATTTAATGTGTGTAATATTAAGCAGGCCTACATTAGTGGGATATCTTATCTTATATATTACAGACGCTCCTTCTATAAAAAAAATAATTCTAGTCTTGCATCTTTATTAATGTTTTAAATGATGTTAAGTTACTGGTTATCCTGGTCTGTTCAAGCAACCCATATCATGCCCGAATGCCACTCGGGAAGAAAGAGTACTTATACGCATTTGTTCTCGCATAAGGAATAAGGTACATTTTTTGTCTTTATGTTTATTATCGAGAAATGAATATCATAAATTATGTTAAAGTGAGTTTTGCAGACGTCGTTACACAATGGTACGGAACTTTGGATTTGGACTTCAGTGTTGCGATTATCTTTGTCATCGAAACATTCCCCTTGTCTATGTTTGCGGAAATGGCCACTGGAGAAATATGAGTCCAATGAACTATGATTGTTACCAGAAATGTTTTGCCGTATAGTCAATACACAAAGAGTGCGTGCTGGTCAAAGATTCTCTTTGTGTTCCTTGTGTAGTGAATGTGGCTAGATCTGCTATAAGCCAACAAATGAACTTTTATTTAAGAATCAAGACAGCAAATAACAATCTGAAGCGAGATATGTTCATAAACAAAGGGAACCACTGAGTTACGCCCATTTTGTACAGCTTTAGAAAAATGCAGATCATATAATAAAGTCTTGACCCCTTCACCTATCTGCCCGGTCAAACATCTGGCCCCAATAAACGCTCTGTAGAGGCAAACTCTATTGAATATCAATGCGTAGTTCATTGTGTACTTATGGATTTACTACTCTAACTATACACAACAGAGAAGGATGATCATAATGCCTCTATAGGGCCCAATGGTTTGGAAAATTTATAATGAAAATATCGTGTTCAACTTTGTATATATATATATATATATATATATATATATATATATATATATATATATATATATATGCACGCACCTGGGGTAATACAAGCGTCTCAAGCCCCTAATCTCGTTAGCCTAAAACGATCAACTCACCTTTGTATACAAGAGCAGTATGACGAACAGCGGCATGATGTAGAAGAGCAGGTTCCCGGCCACTGTGTACACTTTGTGCCACGTCTGTTCGATGTTGGTGGTACAACGCTGTACGGGCGTACCTGTGAGGTAGAGTTGCACACTAAAGAACATTTGGATCTTGGGTACAAGCATTGCATAAACATCATTATTTACATTATGTTGCCTAGTGAACGGATTAAGTAGCCTACATTATCCTACCTAGTTTACCTAGCAAAATAAAATTTCTACGGCACTGGTTTCATGCAGGGAAAGTTTTTTGTGAATTTATATGGAAACATTATAGCTTCTAAATGAAATCATTATTAAATGAACGAACGAATCGACATTTTTCTGCTAGTTAGTCAATATTCATCCGCTACCTATGTCGTCACTTCCGCCTCGTTACGTAGGATCAAAACAAGCGTAATCAGCTTTCTAGTATGGCCACTTCCTGCCATGATGACAATAAGACTATTATTTCAGTTGATTGGACACATCTTATGAAAGTTGTTACGGCCATTCAGATTAACATTAAGGTTATTTTTCGTAATGAAACCACCCATATTATTTATATCTGTCGGTATGTCTAGATCAGGGAGGGAGAACAGCCATTGGTTCGCGTGCTAAGCACGGCACGCCACAATTATTTTTTTCTGGCACGCAAAATCATCATCTGTAGTTGTCCATTGTCTTAATAGAGGCTTTATTTTTATTTTACAAATGAATACTATGTGAACATAGAATTTATATTTTAAAAAGACATTACAAATTACCAAATTACAAACACTTTCTTCCCACTCCTCGGATGAAACTAAAAGTTCGTTTATAGCCATGAAGTTCACGAAATATAAGCCCTACTTAACATGTTTGTCATCATTATGTAGCAGCAGGGGTAGACCCACTGATAATGAATTACAAGTAGCAATGAAATCTTCAAAAGTTAACTATTTTTTCTCCCGACTAATAATATATTATTTGAATTATATTATGTCTACTTTCGAAAGTGGCTAAGCTATATTGTCATTTCGATTTTGTTTTTGGTGTTGGGTAAATATATTTTTCGTTTTAACTTTTGTTTACTTTATCCCAACTAAAGTCAGGCACCCATCGGAGATGGGTAGACTCAGGGACATCCTCGTGTCCAGGGAAAATATTCTAGCCTTAACCAGGAATTGAACCCTGGACCTTCGGTACGCCACACTTCCATTAGTATGCCGTGACCACTGAAACTGGTGAGCGCTGCTTCTCTGGCCCTATGATCAATTTGGTCCGACGAGTACTTTTTTTACTTACTATTGTGTATAAGATGTTGCTTATTTTATCATACATTAGATCTGTATTATATTATTATATATTTTGTTCAGACTCTTAGAATATGTTCTCACAAATGTTTGTTTTCATGCGAGATAATATTTCTCAGATATTTAGCCCTCGCCCGGTCTAGATTGTGAAAGATATAAGGAGAAACACAAGAAGACCGAGCCTCCGAGTATCGCAGCAGAGATGAATGGATGAATAGAATAGATAATTCGATGTTTATCATGAATGAATGATTGTATGAACGGATGAATAGACTTCTAAAGAAATGTCTGCAACTACTAGCAATTTTCGACAATATTCTTGAAATTGTATTCAAAAAGTTAAAAAATTGGATTCATGGATAAGCCTAGGTGAAGTTAAGCCTTTTTGTCAAGGTACCAAGAATAACAAGCAATTTTCGATTTACCCCATGTAATTTATTAAAGCAAAATTATATAAAGAGCAGATTTGTGGCAATCTAATTATGTTTATTTATTTCACTCTAACTTAATGAAATATCTTTTTTTTTTTCAAAACAAAAATGTGTTGTGTTTATTCTGATAACTTCTGCTGGAAGAAGCCATGTAGTTTGAACTTTATTACACTGACATATAAAAAAAACCTGAAATGATTTGGCCAGACTGAACAGGAAGTGTTTTATAAACATAAATATTTGTTTAGACCATTGTCAACTTAAGCTTCTGCAAGGAGATGAAACACCCATGCTAATTTGAAGAGTGAGCCTTCATCTATGGAGTACTCGCTATCTTATTTGTAACATTATGTAAGGAAATGCATCTGTTTACATACAGAAACGAAATCTCTGCTAAAAGGTATAAAAAGATTGTATGTCTCATAATTTCTTTATTGTTGTTGTGTTGTTATTTTTTTAATACTTTTTTTGCAAGCGTAAATATTACAAAAACAAAAGTGCAATTTAAAATTGAAAAAAAATTTGATTTTTTTTTTAAATTAGGTATTTAAAATTTAAGCAAAGCAACGTGAGAACCGCTTGATAAAAAAACACAAGTAATTTGCTTATGAAAAATATTTTTTATATCCACTGCTTGAAACTTTTCTTAATGATTTTGATAGATGTACAAAAGGCTCTTAAACAAAACTATCCATTTTCTGTAAGATTGAGCTGGCCCTGGTGTGTGTGTGTTAGGAATTAAGGGGAAGCACTCCAGCAGATTACATATTTCATCATGAAAACTTCCGAAGTCTTTCACTTCTCGACATGAAGACATTTCTCATCCTTTGCTTTATTTCTCCACAGATTATCGCCTCCTTTTGTGTTGGTATGCTTTTTATCTCCCTTTCTTGACTGGGCTTCTAGTGACCATTGTCTGTCAGTTTCTGTTGAAAACGCTTCCTATATGTCATCAGTAATAATGCAGATTTTATGATAATTTATACATCCAATCTCTGATTTGGTAATGTTTTTTTTTTAACCTTCTTTCAGGATTGTGAAATGTTTTATACTTGCCGCTTGGTGATATATTCTTACATTTTGAGAAGGTTCTAGTATGTCAGCTTCAGAATGTTCGAGTGCATTGAATTCTTTAGATCTTGATCGATATTTATGTAGAAGTGTGAGCCTGATACATTTATATTAAATTTACTATACCGATGGAAATAGTAACTTCGTGACGCAAGTGTCCCAGAATAAAAGTTAGAGACTGTTTATCCTTGTCAAGTAAGCTACTATATCAAGAATGCACTTTGATACAACAACCAATTCCCCACAATCTTTCCCTCCATTCTATGCCAAATTTTGTTTTGATTTTCGGTATAATTAGGTAGGACTTAGAGATTCATCATATATTAAAACAAAGTTGCGAAAATCTTATAAATTAGCACGTATTTCTAAATCTGTTATAATCTAATGAACGCTTTACTATGTAGCCTACTTACCATCAGCAAAATGGGAACTCTGGAACTGCGTAATGAACAGGATGGGCAGGGCACCGATCAGTGATGTCAGCCAGATGGCCAGGAAAGACTTAATGACGCTGCAGTAGCTGGCCGTGGCCGGCGTGAAATTGTAGGCCACCCGGTGTCGCTCTATGCTGATGGCCAAGATGGTCACCACGCTGGCGTTGCCGACAACGTTCTCCAGGAGCGTAACCAAGCGACCTGATGGACAGATTCGAGGGGGAGGGGGGGTAATCAAGATTTTTAAAGTTTACTTTTATGCATGAGTAAGTGTTGTAAATGGTATGAGTGTGCGTGATGTTCGTGTACTTATGTTATAACCAGTGTACTTAGAATTGATACAGCTTAGACACGCTTCATACAGTGAACCTCGTGCAGATTGCAAGATAAAAAACAGTAGCTTCTTCAACTTTAAGGAGATTGTATTTAATAAAACAACATTTAGATAACACTACAGGGCTAAAATTTGGGGCATGGTGGCCGAGCAACAGCGCGTTCGGCTGGCGATTTGGAGGTTCTGGGTTCGAATCCTGGTGCAGGCAAGGATTTTTTCCCGGGACTTGAGGTTGTCCATGAGTCCACCCAGCTCTGATGGTTACATGACACTAGTTGGGATAAAGTAGCGGCGGCTGGGCATCGTGCTGGCCACACATCTCCTAGTATACCATGGCCACAGAAACTGGTCAACGCTCCTTCACCAGACCTATGATCAGTTTGTTCCGAATGGTACTTTTTACAGGGGTAAAATGGGATGTATTTAATACCGCCCATTCAATGCAAAGATAATCATTTTTAATTCTCATAATTAAGCATAAATATAAGTAATATAACAACGATTTTTTGTTTTATTATTTTAATAGGCCTAAATATAAAAGGCTTATATAATAGCCCTATGATCAGTTTGGTCCGAAGGGTACTTTACTTTTTTTTTTATTTACTAGCATTGTATTACGTAATTGTAATTATTAATGTTGTTTTTTTTAAATCCTTAAATCGAGAAAAAACTATTAATGCAGGAAATGTTTACTTTCAATTTAATGTACATTACTTTTATACATCTAATTCTAGTTAATATAAATAACATAATGCTAGATGTGTAATAAGAAAGAAAAATTAAGAAGGAATATGGGGACGTCCATTAATTACGTCAACAATTTTTAGGCGATTTTTACCTCCCCCCCTCCCCCTTGTCAACAACTGTCAAACTTTCAGAGACCCCCCCTACATAATTACGTCAACAATTGGTTACCCCCCCCCCCTCAAAACAAGTAACGCAATTTTAGACGCTTGCTTTTATGTTTAAAATAGATCTAAAACGGAAAGGTCTATACTATAGGCTAATTAATTGTAATACATTTTAAAACTTGTTAAAAAGGTGTCTAATTTACTATAATTCTCATATGTTTACTATTGTTCTTTTCATATACATATTTAATCATGTCTAATTCTACGTTTCACTAAAATAGCTTTTAGTACAATGTTAATTGTCAAATAGTTTAGGGGGAAATTGTGCACCAGTTATAAATTAGCCTTCTATTTTAACTAGGGATGTTAACCGAATACCGGAATACCAGATTCCTGTTTTAAAACCGAAAACCGGTTTTGATTTTCAAAATCGGATTTCGGTTTCTTGGTTGGGAGGTAGGCCTAATCATTATTTCAAGTAGCACAGGCTTACTAAAACTAAAACGTAAAACTTACTAAATTTTAATATGTAGCCTAATATTAGCCTATAGATTGTATCCGTGTTCTTGGTTTTATGTTAAATGCGCTCTGAGCTTGCATTTTGCTTGTTGGCAGCGCTATACAAACGTCATTATTATTATTATTATTATTATTAATCGACCTAATTTTAATGTTTCACCTATTATAACGTAGTGAGACAAAAATATATTAGTTTATATATCAGAATTAGGGATGTTAAAATGAAATAAGGAAGGCTAAGTATTTCGTACTTCATGGGGTGGGCCAAGAATTATTTTTCTGAAGGAAAAATTTTTTAAATAACCATGTTGGATTCACAAAATTCACTTCATTCAATGCTTTGCAAACATTAGTTATAGTCTCGGCGAGGGCCTATTATTGTTTTTAGTTCTATTGTCAATCCCAGCCATCGCTTACATGGCTTATAAAACGAACGCCAGACTCTGGCGCCAAGTCTAATTTAGATGTACTAAGCGGCAAAAAAAATGGGTTTCTGAACGTTCTCTGCAGACAGTTTGTTGGTGTGTTTGTGTTCTTTTGTTATTCCAGCCACCATGTCTCGCTAGACTAGGGTTGCCAAACGTCCGGCAAAAGGAGGACATGTTGTCCTATTTAGACTCTTGTCCTCCGTCCCAAGTCCCACAGGCAAAGCACAATACCTTTAAAATGTCCAGCTTTTGTAATATGTTTTGTTATGTAGGCATAAGGACAAATAAATGTTAAAATTAGTACTAACATGTTAGGAATATAATTAATAAACAGGTGATCACTTGTACAACAAATAATTATTCGTTTTTTTAGAAGACTCGTGCATGAGCTTTAAAGTTGCCCAACCAAATGCAAGCTGCCTTTCAGCCTACATTGAATTTATATGTTATTTTTAACAAAACGGTTTCTTGCTCAGTTTACCAATACACAATTAAACTTAATGGCAGCTCTTTGTCTCTCGGTGTCCTCCTTTTGACACCCATGTGTCTTGCAACCCTACGCTAGGCAGCGAAGGTGAGGTTTTCTACAATTGGTCGGTCACTTTCCCTTGCTAACAATTGCATTAGTTTCCACCCATACATAGATCTACAAACTAGCAAGATGGACACAAAAAGGACATATCAAATGTAGATTTGTATAATTGATATAAGTCTCTTATTTGTATTAACGTAAAACTATGTTGTTAATGTTATCTATATAAATTTAACAGGACAAATGTAGAATTTAATACTAAATTTGTTTCATTATTTACTTCATAAAAAGTAACATTGTTGGCGTCAACTTTTCTTGAACTCCCCCCCTCCCCCATGTCAACAATTGTCAAACTTTTTCAGACCCCCCCTCCCCCCTATTTTGTTGACGTAATTAATGGACGTCCCCTATGATTAATATTACAAAACATTACTTTTTTGGCCTTACTATAGAATTAAATTTGGAAACTTTAATTTATTTTAAGGGAGACAATAAGCTCAATGTTTTGTTTTATAAAAAAGAAATTCGTTTACAATTATATCTTTAAAATGATAAAACGATAAAAGATAGTTGAAAATTATATAATGTTATATGATTGAAGAATGTATATGCACATTTATAAAGATTACATTAACTACCCACTGTATATTATAACTACGTATCTATTCCTCTTAACTACAGTTTCGTTACAGTAAACAGTCGCAAATTAAAATAGAAAATCTCTGTGAGGCTGAGATCGAAATGAAATAAATATTTAGTAGTTGCTAGAACACTCTAAACAACTACCCCAGACCCCAGTAAATCATATTTTTAGACATAAGCCATTACAATGGCGCGCATTGTATCGAGGGTGAAGAGACAGGATCATATATATTATATCCCCAATTCTAAGGGGCCTCCACTCGCTCCCGGTGATACAGCGACTAAATCACAAAATTATGTCTTTTACGTACGGATGTATAAATGACACAGCTCCTTCCTATCTTCGAGAACTTATATCAAAGCAATGAACAATGAACAATGAACAATATTTATTTGCCACAAAGTACATCAGTACCATAAAGGCATAATCAAAGACATAATTAGAATATTATAACATGAGCCATTAAGGGAACTGCGCTCTTCATCACAGTCACTCATTAAAACTCCCAGCGTGGCTGGACACAAAAAGAAGTACCTAAGAGTGCGCTCTCATTTGAATCTGTGGCGCCTACCTTATAGAACAGCTTATCTCAGACACTGAGAGAAACTGAGACAAAACAGTCTTTTAAAAAGAGCTTAAAGACCCGTCTCTTCGGCTAGTGGATGTGTGCCTTACATACTAATACAACTGCCACTACAATTCATACCAATAGCGCAATGAGCATGCTAAATTTAATAGCATAGATAGAAGCACTATATAAATTACCATTATTATTATTATTAATGTGAAAGTTCAGTAATGAATTATGTTTTATATGTTATAAACGGGAAAAAGAGGCTGATAATCACAACCACAAAATAAATTAAATTAAAAAAGCGATTAACGATGTTCTCTATAAAGTTCTTTTGGTTTTTGCCATGGTCTTGGTCTTAAAAATACATATATCATTTAGTATAGCAGGTTGAATTTCAGGCTGTTGGCACGCTGAATTATTTAGAAATCCTTGTTGGGCACACTATTAGCAAAAAGCTACCGACCCCTGAGCTAATGTATTATTAAATATTCTATTCTTATCTCTTAGACAGAAAACAAAACTTCATTGAGGAAATCAAGGGACATCAAGAGAAAGGATACACTCAGACAGACAATACATCAGAACGAGAGTGAAAACGAGGGATACAAAGGAGAGAATAGGCCGACAGAAACCAATTTTTTTGGTTTCGGCCGAAAACAAAACAATACCAAAATTAAAAATTGACTTTCGGCCGAAACCGAATCTGATACCGAGAATTTTACTACGCATTGGGCCGAAACCGAAACTGCAGCCGAATTTCGGTCGGTCTCTAAAGGAGAGCAAGAATGGGTGTGTGTGTGGGTGTATGCGAGTGAGAGACAGAGATAGAGAGAGAAAGTATGACGGATGTTTGAGTGACTTGTTTTTCTTGTAACGCATTAGAAGAATCTGATGTAATTTACTTTATTGGAATATATAATATATTTACACATTTATGAATTGTTTTCGTATTGATTGTACAGAATTCAATTTATTTAATTCAAACTAGAACAATTTGTCGTCGATAAGTTTGTACCATGTCCTACATTTTGTATTTAATTATGTTATTTTATTTTTTTTTGGATCGCGTTCTTTTGGCTATTATCTTTTAAAAACGTGTTTTAATATATTAAATGGGAACTAATTTAGATATGTTATATATATTTTTAATAATTATATCTGTTACTTTATTCATTACTAGCTAAATTACCCGTCACTGCCAAGATGATAAGGCATATGCTTACATTGAAGAACAAATTATGGCACACAATCTTTGATTTATCTATATATATAGATATAAAGTAGACTGTGTGCGTGGTATCCAATCCCCATTGGTCACATGACCAGTGGCGTAGCTAGGGAGGGGCAGGGGGGGGGGACATATGTCCCCGGGCGCCACGTGAGGGGGCGCCAAAATGAGTATTAAAACTAATTATTTCATTTTACTTTTATGTAAACTAATGTATCCCAAATAAGTTTGTAAGATTGAATTTCGGAACTCCACAAATATCTTATTACAAACCAGTTGGCAAGCATGATTTTGGCGCCCCCATTGAGCATTTAGGGGCGCCATTCTACTCATACAACAAATGACACATCCACAATGTAGGATTGCTGATGGCTTGTTATTTTTAAACAAAGATCAGTTCGGGTTCAAATATTATTGTTCATATACTGAAAGGGGCATCTGGTTTTAACAATATACAGGTTGGATAATTTCTAGTCGAATATACTTAGCATGAGTACACTCAGTTAAACAGGATCCAGTTGTTATCACATTTTTTGGAACAGATGAAAGTATATATTTGTTTTTCTCTCGTTCAACAACTCGTTGGGAAGAATAAAAAGAGATTTGTGCCAATCACACTGAAGAGAGAGTCTGAAACATGATGGAGTGTACGATCAGAAGCTGTAAAAGCTATTTATGAAGAACTAGATGAATTAGTAGGGCTGTTGGAAAAATTATCCGAAGATGCAACTATGAGGCTTGACACCAGAAGTGATGCAAAAACTTTGCTGGCAGGTATATTAAACTTTAACTTCCTAGGTTTGTTACATTTCTGGAACATCATACTTGGAAAAATTGATCGTGTCCAGAAATGGTTGCAGGACCCTACTAGGAATTTCAAGGAAGCAGCATCTGATCTTGAATCGCTGGAGCAACTACTTGTCAACATTCGTGATAATTTGAGCCAGGTTGCAGTAGACAATGGAAAAACAAGATGCACAACTTGGGAAGTCGAGGTTGACAGAAGGATTAGACGACAAAGGAGGATGCCTGGAGAATTAGCAAGAGATGCAGGCCTTTCTGCAGAAGAAGAAATTGCATGTGTTATGAACAGCGTAATTGATAGACTCTGGAGATATCAATACGGTTTTTTACGTCTAAAAAAAGCTAAACACCAAATTTGGATTTTACTAGACGTCAAAACTCTTCTCGCTGAGACAAATGTCGATACACTTCGTCAAATTTGCTAAATTAATTTCTACGACACTGATGTCAATGGTCACGAATTGTGCTCAGCAATCGGAGACTGTAAAATGCTGCTCAGTGCCCGGACTGAAGTTCTACCGAAACTCCTTTGGATCTTCTTGGTTTTGTTGTTTCATATGGAGATGACGTATTTCCGAATCAGCGCATTTCACTGTAAATACTTCTAAGATTGCTGTTTCAATTGCAAGCTGTGAGCGGTTCTTCAGCAAACTGATGCCTATTTTGTCTTATTTACGTGCTTCATTGTGACAAGCTCGTCTGAGTCAGAGGTCGGCACCCTAGGGCCCGCGTGTCAAACTTGGCACGCAGAGCGATTTTCAATAGCACGAGAGAGACTTCCGAGAGGTCTTTTTTTATTGCTGAAAAAACAAAATTTTCCAGTTCTTAATGAGGAAAACTGATTGTTGAAAACGATGTTTCTGAATGACAGAGCGACACATTTCAGTTAGTTGAACGCCTTTGCAACGACGGGTTAAATCAAGTGGGTTAAATGGACAAACAATTAATGCAGGAAATGTTTATTTACAACTGTTTAGAGTAAATCAATTCTATACCTCTGATAATTAAATATTGTAATGAATCCCATAATGCTGGATTTATAAAAAGAAATAATAATTAGTCAGTAATATTGTTATAATACAAAACATAAGTTGTTTGGCATCAATAGTGAATCAAAATTAGAAACTTTATTTGAATTAAAGGGAGATAATTAGTCCGTTTTATTTATGCTATAATTTCTAATATTGTGTTTTTTTTATTTCTCTTTTATAATAGACTAAATGGCCTACAACTTATAACGTTTTAATGACCAAACTGTAAAATGTAGTTGAAAATTATATAAATATTAGATCTATATGACTAAAACATTTAATGCACATTTTTTAGACATTACATTAACTACCCAGTTTGTATGATTACTACATATGAATTCCGCTTTACTATACTATTCCTTAATCTTATTGATCTTTGAGCAAATTAAAGACAATCTCAGTTAAACTGAGAATAAACTCTCATCAATATTACCAGTTGCTAGGTCCTTATCTGGACAACCAAATAATAGCCTAATGTTTACAAAATCATTAGCCTACCAAAAATGTGAACGTTTGGTAATATTATTTTGTTGGTACAAATGCAAATAAAAAGGTTGATAATCACAAACGCGTTAATTATTGTTATTAAATATAAAACACTTTAACGATTTTTTTATATAATTTCCTTTGCTTTTGGCCTTGGTCTTGCTACGGAGTTAAATTGTCTTATAAAAAAAAAAAAAAGTATAATAAAGCAGGTTGACTTTTAGGCTGTTGGCACGCTGAACGGTTTAGAAATCCTAGTTTGGCACACAATTAGCAAACGGTTGCCGACCCCTGGTCAGAGTGATCTTGCACTACTTAGATTCGAAAGAGAAACATTTGAGAATATTAATTTTGACAACGTGATTGACGAGTTTGCGACAGTCAAATCCAGGAGGATCAATTTGTTGTAGACTATGTCTATTCCAGTCATGTATAATTAGTAGAATATATATATATATATTCAAATAAATTGTTTACAATCATATAGAGACTTATTAGGTTGTATTATATTTCATTATAATACCAGATACTTCGAAAATGATTCATATGAACCGTAAAATTTCAAAATTTTCTTGGGAGCTCAGTGAACCTTCAGACTCTGTCGGTCTGAGAAGGGGCGCAGTCATTGTGTCATGTCCCTGGGCGCAGATGACCCTAGCTACGCCACTGCACATGACCTTATTTTCTCATATTTTACTTTTGCAATCTCGCTTTTTCAATGTGTCCTCCATAGCTGAGTGGTTAGCGTATCCGACTGCCATGTGGGCGACCTGAGTTCGATTCCGCACAGATGGTTTGCTTTTTTTATTTCCATGAATACTACCTTTTTTTAAGATTGTACATTTTAGGAGTTTTTGCTTTCCTAAAATCTTTTCTGTAAGTAAAATCGAATAATTATATTTTAGACGCATGCGGGAGACGGGTGTTCGGTTCTATCAGTCTTAACTCTTTATTAAATAAAAAGACACCCATTTCTTTAGCCCGATTACAATATTTATTTTAAATTACTTTGTAAATTTTTTTCAGTAAATAAATAATAATAATTGTAAAATAAATTGTTCAAATTAAAAATGGAATGAAGAACATCATAATTTATTTGTTATTTATTGAAAACAAGTAGTTAAAACTAAATGCCTCAAGAATCATTTCAATTTAAATAAAAATAAGTTTGTAATCATGAAAATATGGGCCTAAGTATTTTAATTGTAGAAGTTTTGTTTATAGCTCTTGGTAGTCAGAAGTAGGCTAATAGCTAATTATTTTGAGCCAACTGAGTTGCTTTATTCTCAATCTGTTTGTTTTTTTAAATATAATTTTCAAAATACTGAATCAAACGAGAAACTGTTATAAAATCAATATTATTTCTCTGTTAATATAAGGATACTACTATAATTACATCAACAAACAAAAAAAAAACAACAGACGAGCCTCTAGGCTCTTTTGTTTAGGTTGTAACAATGTTCAGGAAGTGAACCAAGGGCCGGAGTTGAGGCGGGAACGTTGCGCTCATTACTTCCTCCCCACCGAGCCTCGGGGCCTCTCGGTGGCACAATGAGTTTCAGACGCTCATCAGGGGGTTGTCCCGTCCCTTCCCTTCCATGCGTTAGCCCACCGGTGTGCTCTTGCTGCAAGCGTACTAGTGGTTTCCACAATACAGCCAGCGTTGAGGCCCATGGGTACAGAAGTGAATATATGGATAAACCAAAAGCCTGTTCTATCTAAAACTATTTGCCCGAATATCAAAAGAATTAAACAGGTAACAAGTCACTGATTCTTGAATGTTTAATCTAGTTTTTAGAGTCAACGAAATATCGTTACGATCGCATTTTAGGAGTGTCTATGTCTATGTAAAGAAAACGTAAATCCGAAAATCTATTTACAACATTAGAATTGACTGTTATGTGCACATGATTGAATTAGGGGCAGTCTCCCTAACCCTTGTTTTCCGACTTGATGTTTCACCCCACATTGTTTATTACTTACCTTTCTATTGTTAACTAGTTAACCTTTGAGCAAACGGAATTTCGTTAAAAGAAAATTGCTTTATTTTAAACTTTACTCCTTTTATGTATTTCAATTTTGTTGGAACTTTAAGTAAACTTCTTGCAACCAATGTTCGGATCACTTCAGGCAGCGATGGCGAACCTATGGCACGCGTGCCACAGCTGGCACGCAGAGCCATTTCTGTGGGCACGCGAGCATTTACCAAAAATGGAACAACTAAGTTATGATATTTTGTTTTAATTGCTGTGTTGGCGCGTTGAAAGAAATAAGTTGGTCTTGTATTTTACTTTGGGCACGCGGCCTCAAAAAGGTTCGCCATCACTGTTCAAATATCAGAAAGGTTGGAAAAAAAAATTGTTTATAGAAGTCCAAAAATGAAAAGCAAATTATACTGGTATCTTTGGGTGATTAAATCAGAGAGTTTTTATCGATTTCACTGAACGCTCTCATCTTATCTTATAAATTACAGACGCTCCTTCTATAAAGAAGATTATTGCGTCAGTGGTCCGAGTCTAGTATTGCATCTTTATTAATGTTTTAAATGATGTTAAGTTACTGGTTTTCTTGGTTTGTTCAGGCAACTGATTTAATTCCTGAATGCCGCACAGCCACCGAGCCCCGTGTATAACAAACTGATCTTTTTGTAATAGGCGACCAATTCTTTATGTTATAATAAAAGTCCAGCGACCAATTCTTTATGTTATAATAAAAGTCCAGCGACCAATTCTTTATGTTATAATATAAAAGTCCAGCTACCAATTCTTTATGTTATAATATAAAAGTCCAGCTACCAATTCTTTATGTTATAATATAAAAGTCCAGCTACCAATTCTTTATGTTATAATATAAAAGTCCAGCTACCAATTCTTTATGTTATAATATAAAAGTCCAGCTACCAATTCTTTATGTTATAATATAAAAGTCCAGTGACCAATTCTTTATGTTATAATATAAAAGTCCAGCGACCAATTCTTTATGTTATAATATAAAAGTCCAGCGACCAATTCTTTATGTTATAATATAAAAGTCCAGTGACCAATTCTTTATGTTATAATATAAAAGTCCAGCGACCAATTCTTTATGTTATAATATAAAAGTCCAGCGACCAATTCTTTATGTTATAATATAAAAGTCCAGCGACCAATTCTTTATGTTATAATATAAAAGTCCAGTGACCAATTCTTTATGTTATAATATAAAAGTCCAGCGACCAATTCTTTATGTTATAATATAAAAGTCCAGCGACCAATTCTTTATGTTATAATATAAAAGTCCAGCGACCAATTCTTTATGTTATAATATAAAAGTCCAGCGACCAATTCTTTATGTTATAATATAAAAGTCCAGCGACCAATTCTTTATGTTATAATATAAAAGTCCATCTACCAATTCTTTATGTTATAATAAAAGTCCAATCCAAACAGTTTTATTTATTATTTTTTTAAAGAGTCAATGTAGCTTAAAAGTAATTAAAAATTAGGTCAAGTGTTTGACGTATATTGCAAATTAAATCGTCGGTTTGTATTTGTGGGATTGGGGTGGGCTTCTGTTGATTTAATTGAGTTATACCAGCAAACTCAATTGCTTATACTTTGTTCAAGCGTTAAATGGTTCTATATTTAGCCGTGACCCTTTGTGTTTTTTAGAAAACTCTGGTCACATAAAGAAAATTGGGAAACTGTTTTAAAAAGAGAGAAATGTTTGACGTCATATTTTGGCCTTTTAGAAAGACAGTCTTTTATTTATAAATTTTTTTGTCATACACCATAAAGATTCATCTTTACTTTTTAAAAAACATCATATCAGCTTTGCATCAAACCCGAATCTTCTTCAATTGTTTACCAAATCGACATAGCGAATACCAGAATCATCTTTACTTTAAAAACTAAATCAGCTGTTTGTTTTTTACACAAAGCAAAATTATCTTTGCTAAATGTGCTTTTACAATAAACAAGTTCAACAGCCCAGAACTTAACCCACTTATAACTCTCCCCCCCCCTCCACCGGTAATTATATCGAGTATGCTCCTTTAAATCGCAATTCTTTTTTTTTTCTTTAAACTTTTGATATTTTATCGTTTTTTTAACTTTTTAAACCTCTTGTGTTTCGGTCCGCTAAGTAAAAAAAGATGCAGAAAGTATCCAAAAGGACTTGAGAAAATGTTTCCATCGAAAAAAAGGAAATTGGAGATATTTAGTTCGAGACATTTCAATTTGTGTAAGGCAAAAAATAATGGCAAGTCTTTTAGGTTCTTTCTTTTTAGAAAGACTTCTCGTTTCTGTATCCAAAGAAAGTCTGATTTCAAACTTTAAAATAATTTGACTATTAGACAAGATGCAACCCGTAGTGGTAAAAAAAAATTTATAGGATGAGAAAGGAAAATCTTGATTATTTTTGTTTTGTTGATATTGATAAGTCTTAATGAGGTCTGTTATTTTCAATAGTTCAGGGGTTATCATGGAGATGAACTTCTGGTTCATTTCCGGCAAGATTATTTAAATTATCTTTTTCGGCTTTTGCTGGTGTTTGACAATTTATATAAAGTTCAGTTATATATATTATATAATATATTATAGCAGTGACAAATATAGCACAGCTATTAAGGGTATTTAGGATAGATCCCTTTGACTGGGGTGGGGGAGCACGTTAATGTGATGTGTACAAAATTAAGGTCAATGGTCCTCCCAAATCGTTTATTGTCGCCTCACTCCCGCCTTTTCTAAACTTATCATCCCTTTTACCTAGTATACTTTCTAAAAGACACGTTTCTGATATAAATATAAACTTTTGGCCAATAGAAAATCTTGAGGTTGTTGATTTTTTTTCTTATTATTATTACATCGTTTACGGCTTTGGTTGCAACAAATTGAGAACCAGTGTTCTACAAGACAATGATGCTGTTTTGGGTCCCGGTACTCGGACGTGTCTCCTGGAGTGACGGCTCTTTGTGTGAGATGGCTCGACGCCGGCACTCAGTGTCACGTGATAGTCGCTTTGTCATCCATTAGATGTTGCTGTTTATCGGTATTGTTTTGTTGTTTTGTTGTTGTTTTTTCATTACTCTGAATGTTTGTTAATACAATAATGTATACTTAGTTAAACAAAGGGTTTAACGGTTTATTTAAAGATAGTTTGGAGGGTGGGTGGGTAGGGACAGGTGTAAAAACACGTGCTTTGCTTATTTGTGTGTGTGTGGGGGGGGGGGGCTTCTTGATAGAGAGAGAGAGAGAGTCGGAAAAGGGTAATAGTGAAAGAATCGTTGTGTGCTGGTGTTGTAGGCAGATAATTTGCTTATTTGATTGTTTTTTTAGTTAAGGTGGGTTTATAGCTGAAATCGGGTTTATAGTTTATAGCTTGGGTGGGTTTATAGCTTATACGGGTTTATAGCTTGGGTGGGCTTTTAACTTAGATTGGTTTTTAGGTTAGGAGACCTTATTGCTTAGGTGGGTCTATAGCTTCGTTTGGTCTATAGGCTATAGCTTAAGTGGGTTTTATAGCTTAGATTAATTTATAACACATATATGTAGAGCTTTCGTGGACAAAAAGCTTAGAGGGTTTATAGCTTGAGAGTATTTATTTTCGAAGAGCACAAACCTCAAACCTACATTTTGACATCCAAAATATAAGATCTAAATTAAAAAAAAAAAAGAAATTGTGTCAAAGTTTTTTTTACTAATACTAATAGTCTAGTCTTTTTCTATTTTAGACATGTCCTAATTACTACTTTTATGTCCTCCACGGGTGATTGTCTTTGATTACTAATGGCATGAAAGGATTCATAGCAAGCATTTTTTTTAAATCAATGACTAAAGCTGACTGAAATCTGAATCTATGACTAAGCTGGGATATGAAAAGCTGGGATATGAAAAGCTGGGATATGAAAAGCTGACTGAAATCTGAATCTAAGACTATGTTGGGATATGAAAAGTTGGGATATGAAAAGCTGACTGAAATCTGAATCTATGACTAAGCTGGGATATGAAAAGCTGGTATATGAAAAGCTGGGATATGAAAAGCTGACTGAAATCTGAATCTAAGACTATGTTGGGATATGAAAAGCTGACTGAAATCTGAATCTATGACTAAATTGGGAAATGAAAAGCTGGGATATGAAAAGCTGACTGAAATCTGAATCTATGACTAAATTGGGAAATGAAAAGTTGGGATATGAAAAGCTGACTGAAATCTGAATATATGACTAAATTGGGATATGAAAAGTTGGGATATGAAAAGCTGACTGAAATCTGAATCTATGACTAAATTGGGATATGAAAAGTTGGGATATGAAAAGCTGACTGAAATCTGAATCTATGACTAAGTTGGAATATGAAAAGTTGGGATATGAAAAGCTGACTGAAATCTGAATCTATGACTAAGTTGGAATATGAAAAGCTGGGATATGAAAAGCTGGGATATGAAAAGCTGCCTGAAATCTGAATCTATGACTAAGTTGGAATATGAAAAGCTGGGATATGAAAAGCTGGGATATGAAAAGCTGGGATATGAAAAGCTGACTGAAATCTGAATCTGCGACTGAGTTGGGATATGAAAAGCGTGACGACACTTCCCTGTGTACGTTTCTTTCCTTTTAGTGAGAAATTTATTAGGTAGGCTCGTCCACTCCCCCCTTTTATTTAGATAGAGATTTTTTCCCCATAATTAACAGGAAGGACCTGAATAACTGAATATAGACCATATGGAAGTTAGATCGTACAGACATATAGAGGACATTAGATCGTACAGACATATAGAGGACATTAGATCGTACAGACATATAGAGGACATTAGATCGTACAGACATGTAGAGGACATTAGATCTTACAGACATATAGAGGACATTAGATCGTACAGACATATAGAGGACATTAGATCGTACAGACATATAGAGGACATTAGATCGTACAGACATATAGAGGACATTAGATCGTACAGACATATAGAGGACACATACAGATTCTAAATCACATAAAGATTAATAATACAGAATATTAATCATATAGAATATTATATCATAAAGAATTTATATCATGAAGAATACAGACAATTTCAGTATATAGATCTAAAATAGAATATAGATCATACAAATTCTATATCATACTGAATGCGCAGCCTTTTTTAAAATTGGTTCCAGATATATTGGCATTTTCATAACGTCTACGTTTGTTTATAAACATATCATAAGTAAAAAATTATATATAATAATAGTAATATTAATGGTTATTTATCTAGCGCTTGTATCCATGCTATTAAATTTAGCATGTTCAGTGCGCTCTTGGAATACATTGCAGTGGCAGTTGTATTATTCTTCATCGTTTTCTCCTCATCTAAACAGTTGCGAGATTTCAAGTCAAAGTTAGGACTATATGTCCCCATGGCAGTGGTTCCCAAATGTGATGGTGATCGAGGGATCCGTGGGCGGTCCGTGACCATTTTGTACTATAGTATCGTGGAATTAGGCAAAGGCCTTTATATATATAGATTGTTTCGTTTCTCATTCGTAAAATTGTAGCACTTAGGGCTTTGACTTATGAAAGGGGCCGTGAGAAAAAAAAGTTAACTTGAAAATACAAAGGATGCCCGCAAGTGGAACAAATTTGAGAACCACTTCATCCAATGGGACAATAGCCATTCTTGAACTGTAAAATTAAATATTGTTCAGGTCTGCCAAGAAGCGCGGTTAGGAATGCGAATATCACGCCATACTCCTCTCCCTTCCTAACCAAGACCTTTATACATTATATAATATAGATGAAGTACAGTTCGCCATCTTGATTAGACATAGCAGACGAGAGGACAGATAGTAAGTAGACTATAGAGGCTATTCCTCAGAGAATGGTTAAAAACCGGATTTTGCCCACTCAGAGAGATAAATGAACCATTTGAACTATATGTTTTACTATATTTGAAATCATTATTTTAGATTTTTTTACAAGTTTTAACATGATGATGGATATTCAAAATGGCTTTTTTATGTGACTTCAGGTTATGTAAAAACGTTAATTTAAAAAACACAATTAATGACAGGAAGTTATATAAAGTCATAGAAACCTTACACGTGAGTGACTCTAAATAGAGGTGTTGTTTTTTTAAGTCTTCTGTCCTTGTCCTAAATAATAGAGTGTTATTTTAATTTGTTGTTTTTTTATTTATTTTTGTTAAACGCAGGATTTCACCCCCAGGGGTTTTAGCATGACGAGACGGACGTGCAGGGTGGAACGTAGTAAGACATATACAGCCTTGACCCTGTGGGTGATTCAAACCATTTTCGGCATTAACTTAGGGATTAATGGACAGCCGGCGTGTGCTTGCCTGTTAGTGTGTGTGTGTGAGTGTGTACGCGACGCGTGGGTGAGTGAATGAAGTTAGTGAGCGATCGGAAATTCGCGTGACCGATCTAACGAGTGAGTTAGTGAGTGTGAGTTTGTGTGTGTGTGTGGCAATCAAGTCAATAAGCAGGTGAGTTAATAAGTCGGTTAGTAAGGGAGGGACGCATGTAGAGACTGAGGGTGGGGATGGGAAGGAGAGATGGTTAACCCATATCTGTAAAGGGGCTTTTCAGTGAGGTAATGATCGAGGAATCAATTGGTTTAAATGTTAAATGAATGATTGGTTGAATGGTTTAACTACTTACACATGAAAGGTTTAACTACTTACACATGAAAGGTTTAACTACTTACACATGAAAGGTTTAACTACTTACACATGAAAGGTTTAACTACTTACACATAAAAGGTTTAACTGCTTACAAATGAAAGGTTTAACTACGTACGCATGAAAGGTTTAACTACGTACGCATGAAAGGTTTAACTAACTACACATGAAAGGTTTAACTACTTACGCGTGAAAGGTTTGTTAAACTACTTACGCACGAAATGATTAACTACTTACACATGAAAGGTTTAACTACTTACGCGTGAAAGGTTTGTTAAACTACTTACGCACGAAATGATTAACTACTTACACATGAAAGGTTTACCTACTTACACATGAAAGGTTTAACTACTTACACATGAAAGGTTTAACTACTTACACATGAAAGGTTTAACTACTTACACATAAAAGGTTTAACTACTTACACATGAAAGGTTTAACTACTTACACATGAAAGGTTTAACTACTTACACATGAAAGGTTTAACTACTTACACATGAAAGGTTTAACTACTTACACATGAAAGGTTTAACTACTTACACATGAAAGCACCCAAGTACCAGGCTTCCTTGGCGAAGATGTCCACTACCATGGTTGGTCCAGTGATGATCAAGGCGAAGAGGTCAGCCAGGCACAAATTTAAAAACAGCAGGTTAATGGAAGTTCTCATGGACCTGTGTAAAGACAATGAATGGCTGCTTTATAAATAGTTTACCTTCTTCAAATATTACAAAATGTATCTATTTTTTTTTAGTTTATTGTTATAATTTGCTATTTTAGCTTTTTCTAATATATTAGCTCAGTTCTTTTTTAAAGAAAAATATTAACTCTTCCCGTACCGACCTACTTCTATCTATGCTGCCTTCAGTTCCGCTATATACGCGCCCGGGACTGTAAGAGTTACAAGAATACGATATGTCTAAATCTAATCTCACATTTTCGTGCGGGGTTTAGAAGGATGTAATGTTATTGATTTTCCGGACAACCCATGGCATCAATGGATGCCTTAATACCATACATAACGATAGACCGTTTGGTAATTTGGCCAAACCTTAAAAGGAGACGGTGGCTGCACCCGACTTGCCATCTATAGACGCGACAATTCAGGGTCCCACCTTTCTCATTGAAATTAACAGGGACATAGCCGACAGACGCGCAACCTTTGAGCTAATATCGAGAGCTTCTATGGAATCAACTTTACCTGACTTATCAGTAGGCTTATAAAGGGAATTCATAGTCCAGCAACCCCACCCAATAATGTACACGATAGGATCCGCTTTTTTAAATATTGTACGATCTAAACAAAACATTGATCGGAATATTAGGAATGAAGTTTTAACTTTGAAGCGTTTATAGAAGAATTTCATAATAAAAATGATAAGGAGAAATAACGGACTAGAACTATATAACTAGAACTATATAACTAGAACTATATAACTAGAACTATATAACTAGAACTATATAACTAGAACTATATAACTAGAGCTATATAACTAGAACTATATAACTAGAACTATATAACTATAACTATATAACTAGAACTATATAACTAGAGCTATATAACTAGAACTATATAACTAGAACTATATAACTAGAACTATGTAACTAGAACTATGTAACTAGAACTATATAACTAGAACTATATAACTAGAACTATATAGAATTTTTTTTTACATCCAAAATATAAAATGATTACTGGGAAATTAAATACATTCCCACCCAAAAAAAAATGTTTTAGAATAAATCCTTAGCATGCATTTTTGGTTTGCCTTCTTCTTTTATATTAGACGAAAACTTTAAAATTTTACCCCAAAACATATTTGCTTCATTATTTTTCCTTAAAAAATAAAACATGAACTGATTTTGTTTGTGTTTTTTTTAAGAAATTTGACAGAATGTCTTCGGCAATGAGTCCATCTGCTAAGTTTCAGCTCATTAGGATTGTAGAAAATGGATCAAAAAGGCTTTCTAATATTTTTACCTCAAGGTACCATCTTATTATAGTCTTTGGTTATTGCCACATTTGGGAGTTACTAAATGAAGAATAATCTTCCCTTTTGCTGTAACGTCACATACCCGAAAATTTCTAGATTTTTCTTGTCGGAAGAAAAAAAAAAGAGTAATCTTTGTTGGTTTAATTGTCGCCGCAAGCGATTTGACATTATTTTTAGAACTTTCTTTTTTAATGATGTTACAGAGGCATCTTTTATCCATACTATTAATAATATTATTGCGATATATGCTTAGCCGCCTATACAAAGCATATATAATTGGGTGGGTAATATGGTGGTCTTATTTAGTTCAGTTTAAGCAGAATTTTTTCCAGGATTTCTATTCGACTAGATCAGGGGTCGGGAACCTTTTTGTCTGACAGAGTCATTGACACCACATATTTTGAAAAATAATTCTGTGAGAGCCATATATTATGTTTAAAACTAAAAATTCTAGTAAATGTGTAATTTCAACACTAAAAGTACAATAATTATGTCTGTGAATTCTTCTGATGCTGAGCTGCAGTAGACTTTAGCTTATTTGTAGACTGAAATATTCATATGCAATTAATATGTAGATCAAAAAGTATAAAAAAAACATTTTTTGAATAATCGAACATTTGTCTGCGAGCCAGATGCGGCCATAAAAAGAGCCACATCTGGCTCGCGAGCCATGGGTTCCCGACCCCTAGACTAGATAGTATTTATTTTGACATATCTTATGGCCGGTTGCCAATATCCTAACTGTGTTTTATTTCATGTTATATTTATCTTTATTACAGACGTTCCTTATATACAAGAAATATTACGTCCAAACACGGCCCAATTCGTTAAGCCTCCTTGTACCTTTCCTTAGGGCTAGTGAGCCAGCGTTCACCACTTTCCGTTGCCACGGACATGTCGCGGGTTAAATCCTTGCCGCCGACCGATCCATGCTGTCATGCAGGAGTTGTTGTTTTTTTGCCAAACGGACTTAATAATCTTCTATCTAGAAGGAACGCCTGTAAAACTTATAAGGGGATTGGGTGACCAGCCTACATTTACTTTTTTTCACTAGTGTGTCCGGAAACTTGAAGTAACCTTCCAATGAAAAAAACTCAAGGACACCTCTCATAGAAACCCTGTACGGCAATACGAATGCGCCGCCGCTAGGTAGCCTAATTGTGTTACAGGTCATTTATTCATGGATTAAATTAAACCTTATATTTTGATAAGTTAAAGTGTTGTTAATTAAATAATGTAAATTTCAAGCTGTTGTTTGTTTAAATGCGGTTTACCCAGTCCATGCATTGAAGCCACTTGGGAAGAAGAAAATGTATATTAATTTGTCCATACAAATGTAACTAATTAAACTTGCAGTTACTTTAACCCTTACAGTCCCGGGCGCGTAAATAGCGGAACTGAAGGCAGCATAGATAGAAGTAGG
Organism: Anisus vortex; assembly: GCA_949126835.1. NCBI lineage: Eukaryota > Metazoa > Mollusca > Gastropoda > Planorbidae > Anisus > Anisus vortex. Next base: position 25,032,317 of record OX421499.1, read on the forward strand.
TCGGTACGGGAAGGGTTAATGTGTTTTTACATTATCGTGCCGTATTTTGTTATAACTTAATGCATTGTGCTATTATTATATTTTTTTTCTTTTAATATTCATTTCTGATGTGTCTAAATTTAAAGACTTACACTTTGGTGTTGTGCGTATTGTTAGTTATGTATGTTCAGTTGTAATAAACCTAACTTTTTATGTATAGGTGTTAGCTGTTTAAATAAATATTGTCTGTAGTTAATAATACTCAGACCAAAGTTCTAACTAATGCTGGGTAGCTAGTTTTGTTGGTAGCTTGTGTAAAAAGTAAAGTATCCCGTCGGGGCCGGTGAGGCAGCGTTCACCCCTTTCTGTGGGCACGGCATACTAGGGGATTATGTGGTTGACTCCAGGACCGAGAACAAATCCTAACCTTCACCAGGATTCGAACCCAGGACCTTCGGTGCGCCAGCCGATCGCTCTGCAGCTCGACCAACGTGCCCCATTGTAACTTGTGTAGCTTACTAATAAACGAAAAATAACATTCGTTATAATGCTTATTTCAACCTCCGTCCCAGGCACCATTTACCCTAGTCACGCCACTGTATAGTGTAGCATAAATTAAATTATATACACACACATCGGAGACTTCAAAACAATTTTTGAATCCTATTAGTCGAAGATGACATTGTTGTATTTTTCTTGTTTTACTCTAGTTGTTTGTTTTGTATTTTTTTGTTCTGTAATTGTGTTCATTGGTTACAACAATTTATTCCATAACTGATTGACTAATTCGGAACTCACGAGAAGTTAATGAAATAAAATAAACATTTAATATTTCTTGAATAAATAACAGTTTGCTGATATAGCAAGAAATATAATAACAATCCATGGTTGACGAGTGATTAGTGGGAGGGGGTGGGGGGATCAATGTCGGGGAAAACAAATAGATTAAGACAATGAATGACAATGACAGTGACAGTGACAATGACAGTGACAGAACTTGGTGGAAGAAAAAAAAACAAGCATAAGAAATAAATAGCTTTTGAAACAGACGTTTTGTTTTGAAACAAACTCCATAATTATGGAGATAATATTTCCATCAGCGGAATTGATGAAACATTTGTAAAAAAAATCTAGCGATTTAATGTTAAATGCAACAAAAAAAAATGTTACACTCTATGTTTAAAATATGTATTACACAAATCTATGTAGCAAACAAAGAGAATTTACAAGTTCAGTAGTGGTTTATTGGAATTGTACGATAATTCTTGATAATTAATTTTAAACTTTTTAATCTATGTCTTTCTCTATCTATTTATATCATAGGTTCTCAACGGGGGCGATATCGCCGACCGGGGGGCGGTGAGAAGCTTTAGGGGGGCGCTGACATTCCCGGGGGCGATTGGGGGGCGGTGAAAAACAAGTGGGCGGTATAAACATACCTGATATAATTTGAACACCTCAGCTATTTTAATTTATTAGGTTTTGGATCAAATGTGATGTAAACGCAAGTAATGCTAAATATCTGATATCCCCCAACAGTAGGCCTACATATTATTATACTAATAAGAGATATGAATCGCATGTACTTTTTCAACAACTAGGGGTCACTATTAGACGAGTAGGCCTATGGTGTGCGACCGGCTCGTTATATGGTTCGTTCACCGCACTGTCAAACGACACGACACGCGATCCATCCCTTCCGCCGACCGATCCCTGTCGCCCAAACATTTGCTATTATTAATGATACTTTGATCTCAGTTTTACTGTGATGTCTTAATATGTGTTACGACAATACTGATATAGCATCGTTGAGCGGAATGGATACGTAGTAATTGTACAAACTGGGTAGTTAATTGAATGTTTGAAAATATACGTATAAATTATTTATTTATATAATATTTATGTAATTTTCAAATACTTTTTACAGTTTGATTATTTCAAAGTTATAAATTGTAAGCCATTTATTCTTTTATAAAAGAAAAAAAAAGAAACATTAGAAATAATAGCTCGAATGAAACGGGTTAATTATCTCCCTTTAATTAAAGAATCGTTCCACATTTATTTGATTCAATAGTGATACCAAACAAATTCTGTTTTGTAATATAACAAAATTTACTGACTAATTGCCTCTTGTTTAGACAATTTGTTGCTCTATACATTCTTACAATATGTTTCCTTTTCAGTTCTTTTAATGATAATAAATAAGCACACAAATCTAGTCGGCCTAAAAAAAAATTGCGGAAACTATATTGACCCTTTAACGTCCAGAGGTGTGGGGGGAGTGGGCGCTAAAGTTTGGGGGGGGAGGGAGGGGGCGATGAGCGGAAAATAAAATTAAAAGGGGCGGTGAACCGAAAAAGGTTGAGGACCTATGATTTATATCAATCTTTAATCTATCTAAGGCCTATTCATCTATAACTTTGTCTATCTCTGTCTATATGTATCTGTCTATTTACATTTTATCTTATCTTATATATCTTATATATCTTATATAAAGAAGATTATTTCGTATTACGCTCATCCGTGGTTTGATTCTTGTCTTGCAGGTTGATTATTGTTTTTAATAATTTTATGTTACTGGTTTTCCTGGTTTGTTCATGCAACCTATTCCATGCTCCGGATGCCACTCGGGAAGAAAGAGTAATATGTATTTGTTCTTGCTTATGGGATAGGACACTTTTTTTTTGTTCTTATGTTTATCTAAGCATTTTAATAGATCGTTATTGTGTTGATTTCTTAGTTAGGATTTAATGCATTATGCATTATTACTACTTTACTCTTTGCCCTTCTGTCTTCTAGTTTTTCTAGGTTTAGTAATTTAACTATCGGTGTTACTCTTGTCAGTTGTGAATATTCGCTAATAATGAAACTTAAAGCTCTTTTCTAGATGTGTTATAAATTTTAAATATTTTTTTAGTTGATGGTTCCCATACCGAAGATGCATATTCAAGTATAGTTTTTAACTAATGTGAGATAGCATAAATTTTTTTCTTTCTTTGTCTATATTTTATCTATCTTTAACCATATCTTTATATTTAACTACTAGTCTATTTATCTACATAAATAGTATGCATATAGACATAGATGGATATATAGTTGGATAGATACATAGATGATAAATATGAACAGATAGATACATTGATAGATTGATAGATAGATTGAGGGATAGATAGATTGAGAGATCGATAGATAGATTGATAGATAAATATATTGAAATTCTTATAAGTTTAAAGACGTTCCTTCTAGATAGAAGATTATTGCGTCCACTAGGACCAAAACTACTGCAGGGCGACAGGGATCCGTCGGTGGCAGGGATAGAACCCGGTGAACTAACCGCTGGGCCAGCCGGCTTTACAATATAGGCCTAGATAGATTGAGAGAGATAGATAGATTGACATATAGATTGATATATTGATATATTGATATATTGATATATTGATAGATTGATAGATTGATAGATTGATAGATTGATAGATTGATAGATTGATAGATTGATAGATTGATAGATTGATAGATTGATAGATTGATAAATTGATAAATTGATAGATTGATAGATTGATAGATTGATAGATTAATAGATTGATAGATTGATAGATTGATAGATTGATAAATTGATAGATTGATAGATTGATAGATTGATAGATTGATAGATTGATAGATTGACAGATTGATAGATTGATTGAGAGATCGATAGATAGATATCTAGAAAATATTAATCCATTTCTAAATTAGCAAACATGAAATTTTTTAATATAACAAATGTACACTTCCATTATGTATTGTTTAAATCTTTCATAACCTAAAAGGTAAAAGCTTCTATCACATGATTAGATTTGTGTGTGTTATTGATACAGCTACTTGTTTAGATTTTATTCTTGGCTTCAATATTAACTAAGTTGTGTTATTTTTTTAATGTGTTTTCTAAATTTGCCAAAGTTCTAAGCTTCATTGTATAATTTACAAACATTAATATCCTAAGCTGATGCATAGTTTACATTTATAAAGTAAAGTCTTACATTTTTAAATTTTAAGTTTTAAAATGATGTTTAGTTGATGATTTTCCTGACTGCTTCTGACAACCCCTTCACATGCTCGCATGCCATTATGGTCCTTGCATCTAAGGAAAAATTATAAATCTTATATCTGTCTTTCTGTGTGTTTCATTACCTAATACAGGGCAACTTTTGAAATGTTATAAACCTTACAAGTGTGTAGCATAACGAATTATATACGTGTTTAGCATTTTAAATGTTATAAACCTTACAAGTGTGTAGCATAACGAATTATATACGTGTTTAGCATTTTAAATGTTATAAACCTTACAAGTGTGTAGCATAACGAATTATATACGTGTTTAGCATTTTAAATGTTATAAACCTTACAAGTGTGTAGCCTAACGAATTATATACGTGTTTAGCATTTTAAATGTTATAAACCTTACAAGTGTGTAGCATAACGAATTATATACGTGTTCTGCATTAAAAAATATCCCTGCACTTGTTTCTGTTGTTTAATGTCAAATGCGTTCAGAGCTTACATTATGTTTGTTGGCAGCGCTATATAAGTATACATTATTAATATATAATATGTATATAGCAATGTAAAAGGAAATGTTTAATACATGACTAGAAGAACTAAGCTCGTATGACGTATTAATCTTCTTTTTTCCATTTCGCATCTGTGCATCATAGACACAATAGATAAGATCATAATATGTATTTTATAGAAACTGTAACGAATCGTCTTGGGCGAGTATATATGAATATGCTCTTTTGGCATTACATTGTAAAAAAAAAACATCGTATTACTTACTACTCTATAATTACCATAAACTAACATTTCAACTCTGGGAATATAGTTGAATATTATTTCATCAATATAAAATTACACTTCATTAGAGTATTACTAGTAATAATAGTAGTTTCGATTACTATCAGTTTATGAGCTCATGTAGTATTAAAAAAAACAAGGTTTACAGTACGTGATACTTGGCTGAAATATTTCATCTACCCTCATTAGTGTCCTCGGGGTTTACTCGTCGACAGTTATTGGCCGTGTCGTGAGTGAGATTGATGGAGTTCGGAAGACTTCTAACACATAATTTGTTTAGTTATAAAGTGAAGGTCGTAATACTTATAAATTACCTTCAATAATAGTAGTATAAAAGTTTATTTATGGGACATGTTTTGAAGGAGGAGCCCAACGGCTAACCATTATAAATTGCTTGACTTCGCTTATTGGTCAGGAATATGTCATTCATATCTTCGTGATAGATGGCGAATGTAGGCGTTTGGGTGTTGTTGAATGTCGCAGTGTAACCCCCAGGGAAAAATTGGCTAGCGTTCATTCTACTTTCTTCATATAGCAGTAGAACATAGAATACAAACTGAAAGACACACTGTAGTTTGTCAATGCTTGTGAAAAAAATGCCACAAGCCGCCTACTTGAAAATATCAACATCACGACACAACGCTAACTCGTACTAATACATAGGCTACTAAAATATAAAGCTTAGGCTGTCTGCAAATATCAACATCAACACCACACCAAAATTCTAAGTGACAAAAAAACATCAACATCGCACCTAGTCTATGTGTAAATGGTATAGGAGTTGCATATCACAATATTTACTTCAATGTGAACACTTCAGCAGCCAACGGAACATGTATATAAAGAAATATTACTATAACAGACATAATGTAGAAACAAATGTCGGAACTACTAAACCAGGGGTCGGGAACCTTTTTGTCTGTGAGAGCCATGGACACCACATATTTTGAAAAGTTATTCTGTGAGAGCCATACATTTTGTTTAAAATTAAAATTTAAGTCAATGTGTGCAAGAGTTATTTCCCTTTAATTACAATGAATGCAGGGTTGCTATTTTTTTTTTTGGTCAGCGGAGTTTATCTCCTTTACCACTTCTGATGCTGAGCTGCAGTAGACTTTAGCTCATTTGTAGAATGAAATATTGATATGTAATTAATATAATGTAGATCAAAGGAGTCTAAAGAAACATTTTTTAGAATCGAACTTTTGTTTGCGAGCCAGATGCAGCCATCAATAGAGCCACATCTGGCTCGCGATCCATAGGTTCCCGACCCATGTACTAAACTATCTCTTTAAAAAGAACTTTTAAAAAATTAAACATTTTTGATAAAGTACAACTGAATGCTCTAAAAAAAATAAAAAAATAACAAAGTTAAAAAATCAATAATCATTTTGTCACTGTGTTATTGCCATGTTAATGTGTTAATGTTAATTATTATTGATATGTGTATTAGTATTATTGTTTAATATATTATTTGCCAATGCTATAATTTTCTTGTTTTCTGTTGACTATGCCTTTATTGTACCTATGTACTATGTGGCAAATAGAAAGAACGTTCATTTTTTATTTAACATCATCACCTCTACACAACGTTTACGCGTTGATAACAACATCAACATCACCTCCCACACACAAGGTCCACATCACCCACACGAGACCTACCTGTACTGCAGCACCACCAGTATGACTGCGATGTTGCCGACGAGTCCCAGGATGAAGATGGCGATGTACAGTATGGTGCAGATCGCCAGCAGGTGTGTGGGCGGCTGGAACATGCTCAGCATGTCGTGCTCATTGCCGTGCGGTCTAAACGTGTCGTTCACGTGTAACAGCTGCTCGTTGCTGATCATCCCGGCCATCAAAGACTTTATCATCGACTTGTTCAACTGTAGAACATAATCATTCGTTAAATAAAGTCCAACTCTACTTTGAGCTATTGGGTTAAGCCAGAGTCCAATTTACATTGGGCTATTTGTTAAGCCGGTGTCCAAGTTACATTCGGTCATTTGTTAAATCAAAGTCTACTTTGAGGTATAATTTCTTACGTCAGAATCCACCCAATTTACATTGGGCGTTTTGTTAAGCCGGTGTCCAACTCTACTTTGTTATGTCACGCGAGTATTACAATGATCTGTAGGAATTTGTTTTCAACCTAGCCTTAATGGGCATTTTTCTAAAAGCTCAAGGCCAATGTAAATACAATAGTTTGTAAGTTCGTTTGAAAAAAAAAAGTTGAAGATTAATTAGGAAAAGGAAACAGTTACCAAAGAAGATTTAAAATTACTTTTGTTTTAACAGTTAGTGTAATAAATGTGTACGCAGAGAGAGAGAGAGAGAAAGATAGAGAGAGAGAGAGAGAGAGAGAGAGAGAGAGAGAGAGAGAGAGAGCAACGTGAAAACTATAGTCTTAGAGAAAAAGAGAGAAAGTATAATCTATAGAAAAATGTCGAACAATACAGAGAAGTAGAAAGACAAAGTATAAAAGAATGTACTTTGTAGTCATTAGAGTAGAGAGTTCTAATGTTTCAAACAAAAAGCCCAGGCCGTATACTGTCTGTCTGGTCAACCTAATGGCTTTTATGGGTCAATTCAACAGTCTACGGCTCCGTGATTTGTATTGGAATCAAGCCACACACACACCACCCCCTGTAGCTAAACAACAGATTTCACAGTTCTCATGTCAAAGGTTTTACTTGGGCTAAACAAATCACAATGTAATTTTTACTTGGGCTAAACAAATCACATTGTAATTTTTACTTTAGCTAAACAAATCACATTGTAATTTTTACTTGTGACAAACAAATCACAATGTAATTTTTACTTTAGCTAAACAAATCATAATGTAATTTTTACTTGAGCTAAACAAATCACATTGTAATTTTTACTTGTGACAAACAAATCACAATGTAATTTTTACTTGGGACAAACAAATCACAATGTAATTTTTACTTTAGCTAAACAAATCACATTGTAATTTTTACTTGTGACAAACAAATCATAATGTAATTTTTACTTTAGCTAAACAAATCATAATGTAATTTTTACTTTAGCTAAACAAATCACATTGTAATTTTTACTTGTGACAAACAAATCATAATGTAATTTTTACTTTAGCTAAACAAATCACAATGTAATTTTGACTTTAGCTAAACAAATCATAATGTAATTTTTACTTTAGCTAAACAAATCACATTGTAATTTTTACTTGTGACAAACAAATCACATATACTAAAAATACGAACAAGTAATAATAATTTCCCTGTTGAACTGGGTCGCCACTCCAGAATAGATTATAATTTAAGATTATGTCCCCTTTGCTTAAAAGATATAGGAGATGGATTTCACTATTTACTCCAATGTGTGCACTTCAATGCCCAACGATAAATGTATCTAAAAAAATATTACTATAACAGACCTAATGTAGAAAAAATGTCGGAACTGCTTAATTCTAGTTCTCTAAAAGAACTTAAAAAACTAAGCATATTTTCAAAAATATTAGTATCTGCTTTTAAAAAATGAAAAAAAGGTTAGAAATGTTTAAGTATTTTAACATGTTGGTTTGTCACTATGTTAATGATAGTCGTGAAGTAATGTAATATACTAAGCCGCAAGAAAAATTGTGAATGATTTCTTAAATGTTCGTTCTCACTATGTTAATGCTGTGCAGGTCTAATGAAAGTGATGTACCTGTATGTTTATGTTAGTAAATTAAGTCGTTGTTTTTTTTCTTTGTTTTTTTTTCCCCCAAAAAATTGTATTATAAACTAAATTATCCCCCCTGAATTTCTCTTTTAGGATACCTTTAATTAATAAATTTTTTATTACCTTCATTTTTATTACTAATATTTGTATTACTATTATTGTTCAATTTATTATTCACAAATGCTATAATTTTCTTATGTTTTTGACTATGCCTTTATTGTACCTATGTACTATGTGGCAAATAAATATTTTTCATTGGATCGGATATATTTTGCACCGCCCGTGTGAAGACACCTCGGCTACACAGGGCGCCTAGGAGAAAACTTAGCCACTTCTTCTAGAAAATTATAATCCACTGTTGCATGTGTAGTCGTCAATAATGCCGTGTTATCCACAGGCCTTATTATACTGAAGCCTATGAGCTCCACGAAGAGTATGGCCCCCAACAATAAGAAGATTTGCAAGCTAAATTACTGAGTATTATAATTCTTTAAAAAATTGTACAAATTGAGATCAGATCGCTAACGTCGTTGGGTCTGGAAGGAGGAATCGTCGTGTCCTGGGTCCTTAATCGAAACCTGGTTAAGATCGGGAGGGGACATTCTCTTGGGTTCAAACGGTTCGGAACAAAAAAATTACGTTTTAATATACATTAACAGAAAACAGATATGACCAGCAGATATCAGAAGAATTTTACCACCATCTTGCTTAGCCCTTTTACAATTTAACCATACATCGATGATTTAACTACCCAGTAAATAACACAACAACTAACTCCGTCCTTGTATTATTACTTTTACTTCTAAACTCACTGTCTTAATGAACAGTTATTTACTACAAACATGTAAAAAACACACACACACACACAACGAATTAAACTTTTCCCTGACAGAATAGGGCAGTTGTTGATTCGTTATTTCACTGCACTTTCATAGTACACGTCACTTGGTTGAATAAAAACATTTTGCCTTTATAAATATATCATGTTGTTTTCATCCTTCGGATAATTCCTTCAACTATAGAATAGGATTTGGGCTTAAAACCCTTGGGCGATGAGACATAAAACTTTTTTACTCTCTCTCTCTCTCTCTCTTTCTCTCTATCTCTCTCTCTCTCTCTCTTTCTCTCTCTCTCTCGCGTAAGATATTATATATCCTTAACTCTTTATTCTACCGCTTTTTTTTTTCTTCATTTTCATTGCCACATACTCTCAATTTCTTCTTTTCTGTTTTTCATTCTTTGTTAATCTCTCTCTTTATTCCCTCCTCTCTATTGTGCGCTATTTTCAGCTTCTCTTTCTTTTCTTTTCTTTTCTCTCTCTCTCTCATATCACTTTTTCTTCTACCTTCTCTACTTTTTCTCCACCTCTCTCATACTCTATCGTTTCTCTTCTCTTTTTATCAGCCACCCACTTTTTCTTTATTGCATTAATCGCTCTCTCTCTCTCTCTCTTTCTCTATCTCTCTATCTCTCTTTTTTTATATCTCTCTATCTCTCTTTCTCTCTATCTCGCTTCCCCCCCTCCCCATCTCTCATGCTCTATCTTTAAAGGGTAAGTCCTGCCTAAATAGTAACTTAATTCCATATTAAAGCCTTTGAAATATCATTTTCAAATATACAAGTCTTTCTTTTGAGAGTGGACGATAAATGTGTTAATTTAATTAAATTACATTGCCAATTACGGAAACTGTCGACCACGGGCCGGAAACTCACGAACAGGTAGTGACGTCACAAGTTTCCAAGATTTTTGTTTACAATCAATCGACTATGCTATAATCGACATGGCTTCACGCGACGTAGAACCATATACATGTATTACATGTTTGAACAATATAAAAAAATCTATCAGACAACGAGGACGAAAGGAATTTTAACGCTGAATTCAGCATATATCAATCAATCGAGAAAAATGGATCACGCATCGGAAATATCAAATGGTAAGTTGGCCTACTTGATTAGCCTCCTACACTACTACAGTCCTAGGTTAGGTCTATGCGGCTCTATGCCATAGACTATGACTATGGCCGCACTGGCTATGCAGTTTCTCGACACTTTAGTAGGCTTAGCCTTAGCATCATAGTGAATCATAGCCTTAGGGTTTGACTTATCAATTTTTTAGTTTCTGACTTACGTTAAAGATAGGCCTATGTCTATGTAGGTAATCTTCACACTAGTCTACATAAAACGACTTTTAAATTCACTTTTACTACCGGAACTTTTAAGCTATATGAATAGTAGGCCCTATATGCTAGTTATTGCCTACTATATTAATTACTATGACTGTGACTGTATGACTACCCGGTATACTATAGGCTATAAACTATATGAGGCTTACTTGTGCGATTTTGTTTAGAATGAATACGCTACTAAGTAGTTATTATGAATTGTGACGGACTAATAATTATACTTGTAAAAAAAGCTACATATCGGTAAAGGTAGACTATTGACATAGGAATACCGGCCGTAACAGGCATATAATAGGGGCTAGCTGTTTCCTGGTCCTCTTCTTAGGGTGTGATCAATCCTCTTATCTTTACCACCAGTGATTATTACCTATCTGTTCAATGTTTAAAGCTACTTAGGATTAATTTTAATTGATCTTGATTATTAAAAGATTACATTGGCAACAGTTTTTAGATAAAATAATGAAAATTAGTCCAATTTATAGTTAGGCTATATAAGCTCAAGCTTGAAACAAAACAAAAAAACACTTTTTGCATTTCAACCTTTAATTGAATCAATTGCTCTATACTATAAAAATATTTCATATACCGAAGAAGGGTTTTAAAAAATATAGTTGTAGGCCTATATGTGATTTATATAAAAATACATCAAATAGTGATATGTTACTATGTTAAAAAAACAGCTGAATTATGAAAAGTATTGACTAAAACCTAAACAGTAATTATTCTTTTTTTTTTCAGGACAATGTGATACACAGCTTACAGTTACAGGAACTCAGTTTATTGGTGTTTTGGCATACTTGGTCATGAAATTCACACACCGCTGCCTGCTTGTGCTTTAAACAAAATAATGTTGGCCTATCCAGAAGGCAGACTAACTGGTTTCAAATGGGCCGATATTGATAAAGAATAAGCTGTACAGGCTTAGTTCTAAAGTATTAGTATATTTCTTTGAACAGTTATAAAATAAAAGGATTAAATTTGAATGAAATTTCTTTATTGCTTTCAATATAGTTGCTAATTTAAACAAATATGCCCATGTATTATATACATTTTTGAACACAGTATAAACAAAATAACATGATTGATAATTAATAGGTAGTGCATTTGGAAAACAGTCGATCATCCTCTGTTCACTTTTTTTGCAGTCATTTCCTTGGATTTATGAGCATTAGGCACTTTTAAAAGAGTATTCTTAACACAGGATATCCCACCTACCCTCCATGGCAGCAAACCAGTTGGTCCACGGCAGCTTATTCAGTATTCACAACTGACCTCTATAATATATAAAGACCATTTCCTTATTTGCCACCTGGGGACGCCCTTGGTAGGAGATGGTAGCTCCCCCAAGAAAAATTTCAACTTTTTGTACTTCCAACTCCGACTCCAGGTACAGGTACTTTAAATTTCCTCCGACTCTTCGACTCCACAGCCCTAGTTTTCACTGATAAAAAAAAGTTATTTAAAGGAATTATTATATCAATGTTGAACAAAATGTTTCAAGACTTCTAATACCAATGTATGAAATATTTGTTCTTAAATAGGATTAAAAAAAAGCAAAGTTTAGCAATATTAATTAAATATGACAAATATTGCAGATATTTAATAAGACTAATAAGTAAACTAATTTAAAATGTCTATCTTATAAAATACCTTTCGCTAATATCAGATTCATCGTCTTCATATTCACCTTTATCTGGAACTTATTTATTGGTGTAGGTCACTGAAGACTTGCCTCGGCTATGGCTCACAGGTCTGAACTTCTACAGACTTGCATGTTTTAATCCCAGTTTGTACTCCTTAAAAAGTATTGTTAGATAGGTTGTAATGTAATATATGTAGGCCTACAAAGTAAATGGCATGAGTAAAAGTGAAATAAAAAAAAGTATTTATATATTATAGTCCTTATATAGCTATATAAGGTTTAGTCAAAATATTAAATATATTATATATATATAAATTATCATTAATGTATTTTTGAATGCTTACCCTTACTTTTGATTCATTCTGAATATGAGATTTGTCTGTATCATCTTGTCCTCTTTGGAACTGTGATCCACATAAGGTCTGAAGATCTACAGACATAAATTATGGCTTCGCAATTGTTGGTTCTCACAAGTCAAAGCTTCACTCAGTGGTGGCGGTGGCATTGGGTCCATTGAAAGAGATTCTCTATTCGTGGATTATATTTCCTGATTATAAAATGATTACAAATTTTCTATCACCTAGTATATTTTACATTTTTACAACCACATAATTTTTTTATATATTGTTATTTACAACAATTACAATAATATAACATCTTAAGCAAATTATAGCAAAGTATAGCTAACAATATATGGCATGTATGATGTAATGGATATATAGTAGTAATTAGTAGACCTTTAAAGAAAGCATAGGCTCTACTCAGAATTTTAGTATTTACCATTAGGCATTAGGCTTTTAGCCTATAGATTAAATAGGCCTTTGCATTATTTATATGAGCCTACTATGCCTACAACATGGGATTTTAGCTATGATACAGTTTATTACAAGTAAACTTTAGGCCTATAGATTTTGTAAACTAATAGGTCCTATAATAAAGCCCTATACATTTATTGTCTGTGACTGTAGTCTAATATAGGCTACTGCATGACTATATAATAGGTTAATAGGCTATAATCTATAATATAGGCTAGGCCTAAAGCCACTTAAAGTACTTAGACTTATAGTAGTAGTTAGATCTATAGTAGTCTATACCTATAAGCCTATAATTATACTATAGGCCTACTATAGCCTACTCTATAGACACTATAATATAGTGAGTCTATATAGTTATAGACTAGGCCATAACATTTACATAAGTCATAGGCAGGTATAGGCCTAAGTCAAAAGTCTATTAACTTTTTTTAAATGTGGTTGCTTAGCCAAAGAGTAGAGTAATAAGAGTCTTATGAATTTTCAAAAAAATTACCTTTGATAATAATTCTTTTTTCAAATCTCTTATGAGTAGGCCTATGCTTTTTTTTTCTCCGATCGTCTGTCTTGTTTGAGGGTGCTTCCGAATTAGTCTTAGATTTAGGCCTGCATTGTAATTGTTTTGCCACCTAACTTTGCTTTTTAAGGAACAGATTCCTTGTGAATGGACGGAATGCTTTAGGCATTCAAGATTTCTTCTTTTGAAAGCCCTTCTCGACTGCAAGAATGTTTACAAAATCCTCTCGCACAAAATGTTTACGGCAAATATAAGGCTATATAAGACTTCACCCTGTCTGACACTTGTGACGTCACAAGGAAGGGAAGTCACTGCATGGTCGTTTTTTAGGTCAATCAATAATTACACGATTTATTAATTAATTAAACACATTTTTCAAAAGAATAAAAATAAATAAAATATTTGATAAATCTTATTTTTAAATAAGCTTTCAGAAAATATATACTTTACGTATTTGATTTTCAGGCAGGACTTACCCTTTAAGCTCTTCCTTTCGTCCTCTCTCTCTCTCTCTCTCTCTTCAGTGTGTGTAAGCAATGTCTTTCATTCCTGACTATACAAATAACTAGCCGTATGTATTTGTTGTAAACACATACAGTGTATGTCATGATGTGGTCAAGAAAATACATCTGATATATTAAGCTAATTTTTTACATTAAAAAAAGGTATCCCGTCGGACCAATTGGTCCGTAGGGCCGGTGAAGCAGCGTTCACCAGTTTCAGTGGCCATGGCATACTAGGAGATTGTGTCGCCAGGACAATGCCCAGCCGCCTTCACTTTACCCCCCCCCCCCCTTAAACTAAGGTCAGGTACCCATCAGAGCTGGGAAGACTCGGGGATTTGTTCTCGACTCTAAAGGGTGCCATTGAGTCTACCCAGCTCTGATGGGTACCCGACTTTAGTTGGGGATTAAGTAAAGGCGGATGTGCATTGTGCTGGCCACACATTCACCCCCTAGTATCGCTTGGTCACAGAAACTGTTGAACGCTGCGTCAACGGCCCCATAGATAAATCTGGTCCGCCGGGATACTTTTATAAAACGAAAAAAAAAAAAATATTTCCTTGATGACATTCTTTTGAGTATACTCTCTGTTGTTTTGTGTTAAAATTTAAGATGTTCTTTAGACAAAGAATCAACAAAAATCAAATAGATGTCAAAAACGTTTAACACCATATAGGAGATTCTAGAAATAAATGCATATAAAGTGGGTTTAAAGAATTCCCCTAAAATTGGGGGGCGATAATCCTCGGATGACGGAAGAGGTTTTTAAATATAAACCTCACGTGACAAATGTCATCGGCTTTCTGAACACATGATAACATTGACGTCATCAGACATATTGCTGGATCTGACCTCGCCTCAGTCAGGGAAAAAAACTTTGTTCAGTTAAACGCAAGCCATGGAAATGTTTCTCTGTCTGTTTTTTTTTTAGTCTTTCTGTTCACAAGAGTGGGAAGACAATTTGAATGGGTCGATTCATTGAAATAGAGTGATGGAAATAGAAGAATAGGACGATGGAGAGAGAGAGATAGAAACATGCGACATTAACATCAATATATGGCCTATGTATGTGAAAAGAAAGGCGGTGGTAGAAAAAGGGAAATTGAAAAGAGGAAAGCTATAAATAAGACAAAAAAATACAGATATTAAAGACGTAGATATGGAAAATAAAACTTGTGGGAAGATAGAAATAAGAATCGAGGATGTGAGAGTTGAGTAAATGATGGGGAGAATTTGGAAACATAATAGAAAGATACGGATCTGGGATATTAATAGGCAGTGTAGGAGTAAGAGTATAATCGTGAAGGAAATCAAATTTATGAAAGAAAAGTAATGGAAAGAAAAGTAAGGGTGAGAAAAGTAATGGAAAGAAAAGTAAGGGTGATAAAAGTAATGGAGGGAAAAGTAAGGGTGATAAAAGTAATGGAGGGAAAAGTAAGGGTGAGAAAAGCAATGGAGGGAAAAGTAAGGGTGATAAAAGTAATGGAGGGAAAAGTAAGGGTGATAAAAGTAATGGAGGGAAAAGTAAGGGTGAGAAAAGCAATGGAGGGAAAAGTAAGGGTGATAAAAGTAATGGAGGGAAAAGTAAGGGTGATAAAAGTAGTGGAGGAAAAAGTAAGGGTGATAAAAGTAATGGAAAGAAAAGTAAGGGTGATAAAAGTAATGGAGGGAAAAGTAAGGGTGAGAAAAGCAATGGAGGGAAAAGTAAGGGTGATAAAAGTAATGGAGGGAAAAGTAAGGGTGATAAAAGTAGTGGAGGAAAAAGTAAGGGTGATAAAAGTAATGGAGGGAAAAGTAAGGGTAATAAAAGTAATGGAAAGAAAAGTAAGGGTGATAAAAGTAATGGAAAGAAAAATAAGGGTAAGAAAAATGATGGATAGAAAAGTAATGGAAAGAACAGTAAGGGTGAGAAAAGTAATGGAAAGCAAAGTTAGGGTGAGAAAAGTAATGGAGGGAAGAGTAATGGTGAAAAAAGCGGTCGGAGTTATGTTACTATTAAAAGAAAAGTAATACAGAAAAAAGCATCATTAATTATGTAATAGATTGAGAATGTGATATTGAAAATGTTTAGGCTATTGTAAGTCGAGAAACAAAGAATCTTAATCAGGGAATATGAGTAAAAAAAAAAGAGAGACAGAAAGAGAGAAAAAAAATATTTAAAAATCGTCAAAACGGGAGAGAAGGGACGAGAGAGAAGGGGCGAGAGAGAAGGTTGAAAGTTGAGAAATAAAGATATCTAATACGTAATGACAAAACCAGATTTAATTTTTTTTAAATAAATTAAACTATAAAATAACTGAGCTTGTGATACAATAATGTAAAAGTAATCATATTATATGAGATCACCTTAACAACGACAGACAGTAATTTTCAAATAGCATAGCATTAAAAAACAAGAATCAAATAGTAGATTCGAAGATTAATTTGATTAGATGGTTGCATGGATGGATACATTGGTAGGCGTGTTTGGTTGGGTAGGTGGGTAGGTGGAGGAAACAGTGGTGGATTGGGGAGGAGAGAGTGAAGTGAGGGTAGAGAAGTGGAGGTGGCAAGGGAGGGAGGAAAGGAGATAGATTGAAATAAAGAGAGAAGGAACGTGAGAGAGAAAGCGATGGAGGGAAACGAGAGAAAGATAAAAAAAATATTGTAAGACAGAGAGGGGGATTGAGAGAAAGGTAAAGAGTTGGAAAGACAGATAGAGAGGAAGATTTATAGAGAGTAGAGAGTTAGAAAGATAGAGAGAGAGAGGGGAAGAGATTGAGAGAAAGGTAAAGAGTTGGAAAGACAGATAGAGAGGAAGATTTATAGAGAGTAGAGAGTTAGAAAGATAGAGAGAGAGGGGAAGAGATTGAGAGAAAGGTAAAGAGAGAAAGAGATAGAGACGAAGATTGAAAGAAAGGTAGAGAGTTAGATATAGAGAGAGGGGGGAATTGAGAGAATGGTAAGGCGTTAGCAAAACAGAGAGAGAGAGGGAGATTGAGAGAAAAGTTAAGATTTAGAACGATAGAGAGAGAGAGAGAGGGATATTGAAATAAAGGTAAAGAAAAAGATAGAGCGAGAAGAAGGGAAAAATAAAGAGAGAAAAGAGATAGAGAGTGAAAGAAAGATAAAGAGAGAGATACTGATGGTGCGAGCTATTGAAAGAGATGCAGAAAGAAAGATAAAGAGAGAGATACAGATGGTGCGAGCTATAGAAAGAGAAGCAGAAAGAAAGATAAAGAGAGAGATACTGATGGTGCGAGCTATTGAAAGAGATGCAGAAAGAAAGATAAAGAGAGAGATACTGATGGTGCGAGCTATTGAAAGAGATGCAGAAAGAAAGATAAAGAGAGAGATACTGATGGTGCGAGCTATTGAAAGAGATGCAGAAAGAAAGATAAAGAGAGAGATACTGATGGTGCGAGCTATTGAAAGAGATGCAGAAAGAAAGATAAAGAGAGAGATACTGATGGTGCGAGCTATTGAAAGAGATGCAGAAAGAAAGATAAAGAGAGAGATACTGATGGTGCGAGCTATTGAAAGAGATGCAGAAAGAAAGATAAAGAGAGAGATACTGATGGTGCGAGCTATAGAAAGAGAAGCAGAAAGAAAGATAAAGAGAGAGATACTGATGGTGCGAGCTATTGAAAGAGATGCAGAAAGAAAGATAAAGAGAGAGATACAGATGGTGCGAGCTATAGAAAGAGAAGCAGATAGAAAATAAGAGAGGGAGAAATGAAAGAAAGAAAGAGAGAAATTGTCCGTTAACATCGCACTGTAATAATCTAGAGTCATAAAAGAATGGAAGAAAATTAAACTGAATGATTTACACAGAAAGCATAACGTCTTAACCTAGTTATTTCCCTTGCCAGGCAATCACCAAGGGGGCTTAATCGACCACGTCCACCATAAAAAACAATGTAATCTATGAATTAATCCACTGTCAGTGTATGTAGAAAGTCATCAACAATTATCCCACAGACTACAACTTCCTGGATCGTAGATGTCATAAAAAATATATAGTCGTTCGTCTTAAAAACTATCAGAGACATAAAAAAATGACTTTAGAATATTAAGGGTATTTCTTTATGGTAGACAATTTTCCCAAGACACCGTTTAAGAGGTTATCTTTATATATATGTTACGCAAAAATAGTGTAATTGCCCAGTTCATGAACTGTGCAAGTAACTTTCTTGTAAAAAGTTTAAACAGATGGAAAAGGAAAAAAACCTCGACCATTAGGCCTATCCATTAAGCCTTAAGCCGTTAAGAAATTTAATAAATAACTATTTATTGGTAGATCTATAACTTTATCGCCACACATTTAAATTATATGGTATTGTCAAAAAATACATTTAAAATGTAGACCTATATTAATCTTGGCTATCTCAGACATTTATATGATGACTTAAAATACAAATATTGTAATTAAAATAATAGCCTAGGCCTACATGTAGCCTATGAAAAAAAAAGATTTTTTTTTCATTAAGCAAAAATTAATAATAGTAATAGTTTATTTGATCATTTATTTAATATGTTAACACCTTTACTAAAAAAAAGGGGGAGGGGGCATAGAGGTATTCTATTATTTATCCCCTCCCCTTTACAATTTTTCCAACCCAAGATAACAAAAATATATAGGCCTAGGCTATCTGCTATGGTGTGCCATTTAAATATCTTAAATATTACAGACGCTCCTTCTATAATGAAGATTATTGCGCCCAACGTTCATCCGTGGTCCGAGTCTTGTCTTGTATTTCTATTAATGTTTTAAATTTTAAATAATGTTAAGTTACTGGTTTTAATGGTTTGATGGCAGCTTTAAGAGATAATGAGATATAGGCTAATGAATAGGCTAGACTAGTTAAACCTATGTTTGTTTTTTTATTAATTAAAAAAAAAACAAATTCTTATATTTGATTTAGTTTTTAGGCCTAAATAAAAATTTGTTAAAGTCTTAAAATTGTAATAAACTTAAGCAAGGAAATATAAGAAATTCAGACGTTTAAAGTGTTATCGATAATAGATCTATCGATATCGACAACAAGCGCAAAATAGAAAGAAAAAAAAACGTTTAAAAGAGAATCTAGGCCACACTACACAGTTTAATTTTATTTCAAACTTTCTTAATAAACATTGTTGTAATTTACATTGAGAATGTTTTTCCTGTAAGCCGTTTTTCAAAAGGTTTTTAATTTGAAAAGTTATTAAAAAAAATTATTGCGATCGCAAATGGATAGGCCTTTAAATAGGGACGAATTTTTTTTGGGATAACGTGTGGATAACGTATCGTATTGCCAAACGGTCGAGCCGGGTTCAATTCTCCAGTTAGTCTATACCTGTTTTTTTTTAATCTTTCAATTAATATTACTTTAAAAAAAGATTGTAAAACAACGGACAATTTAGCTTTTTGTTTAAAAAAAAACGTAGTCTACCTATTTTTAACCACCGATTACAATATATATTTTAAATTACTTTCCTAAATGTCTTCAGTAAAAAAAATTTTTTTTTAATTATTAGATTTATAGCGTTTTGTTTATTGTAGTTTTTTTTTTTTATCTGTTTTATTTTCCCTTGAGAAACGCCGGGGAATTTAACTTGTATTACTATAAATAGAAACACGTGGTGTTATTTTTAGTTTCGTTGTACTGTTCAAAAATGTGTGTATGACCAAAGTCAATTACAAGATAATATATTTATAAAAATATTTGTTCCATTTGAAAGAATGGAAATGTGCCACCTAGTAATAAAGTATTAAATTCCAACTTTAGAAACACGACACAATAATCTAGTACAATTATCATATTCCATAAGAAAAAAAAAACCAGTAGAATCTATATAAATTCTTTTAGTCATAATTAAAAAAATACAAGATTAGACTTTAACGCGTATAAGCGGTGACTGAAGTCAACTTTTGTATTGAAGGATCATCTGTAACATACTATTATGAAAAAGACATGACACTTTTCGAATTTGAAAAAAAAAAAAAATTTCAATAACAATTAAAGCGATTCCATTATTTGTTATTTATTTGTTAGTTTTTATTTTCGTAGTGTTGAAGTTGTTATTTTATAATCAGACCACAAAAAAAAAATTTTAGTGCACTTAACTGCAGTGTCAGGTGTGTAGGCCCAATTACTATTAACCCACTGATGCCGGCAAAATATATGAGTGTGTTTGTTCAATTCGACGCTTTGAAAAAAACAACAACTGTGTTATCTTATATTTCTGCTGATATTCTGCTGGTTTTAAAGTTTTAAGTTTCCATAATTAAAATTATTTCATATTTTTTCTTTCGACTTATTTAGTCTGTAAAAGTTTTCTTTCTTTGTTTTGTGTGTGTGGAGTTTTTTTTTTCTAATATGTATATAGTCTACTTTAAAGTGGTTGCTATTGTTTTTCTGGTTTCATCTTCTATTCCTAATATTATGGTTTTTCTTTTAGAAATTTTCTTTGTGAATGTTATGAATATTATTATTTTTTTAGCACATATTCACCAAAGTTCTTTCAACAAGATTTTTTTGTATTTTCAATTTAAATCAGTGCATAATATAATAATGTCTATTTATAACGGATTGACAAAGAGTGAGGGAAACTTAAATATCCACATTCGTTGGGGCACTGTCAGGGTAAACTCAAGTTCTAGACACATTGAAAGGAAGTCTTTAGCCTCAAAAGATCGAAAGTCATCGAGGTGAATTATGTCCAACCTCTTCGATCTTGAGACTGCTTTCAGCTAATTATATCGAGTTCCTTACAAAGTGGGTCGATGTATGAGCGTAGGGGAGTGGTGACAGTGCGCCGTCTTCCCACGTCGGTGAGCCCCTGATTTATTTCTTTGTGTACCACGTGACATTTTAATTCCTACCTTGAAACCGTTATATTTTGACCACACGGTCATAATACTTGGTCTTTTCTTTCCATAGCCATAATTAATGGGAGCTGCACTGTATATAAATGTAGATTAAAGTCTGATATACGATTAGATCAAAATTCATGTAATATTAAAGTTGACATATCCGTAGACTTGCCACAATAAAAATGATCCCGTTGTAATTAAAGGCAAAAAGCGTTTTCATTTTGGCTTAGAGTCTATACGATCCTTCGTTACAGAAGATCGTTACTGTTAGACCTTATCTTGCATTGTGATTATCTTTGTTAATGATGTTAAGATATTTGTTCTTTACTAGTTATATAAGGCAACTAGCTCATGCGCGAATGCCACTTAGGAAGAAAGAATTTCCATGAATTTATTTTTTCTTCCTTGACTATTGAATAAGAAAAGCAGGATAATTATTGTGTACAGTTTAATACAAATAGAAAACAATGTTTGTGACTAACTTAAATTATTTACATATTAAAATGTAAAAAAAAATAAAATAAAGCCTTATTATTTCTTGAGAGCTCTAAAAAAAATCAAAAGGTTTTATTCAGTTTAAATTTCCCGAATGAAATTTCAGAATTGTCAAAGTCTATGTAGACTTTTGGGGGGCATGGTGGTCGACCGACAGCGCGTTCGGTTGATGTACTGAAATTCCTGGGTTCGAATCTTGGTCGAGGCTAGGATTTGTCCAATTTTATGTTAATTTTGGGGGACACGGTGGTCGAGGCGTGTTTTTTTTCTTCTAATACCGTTAGTACCGCAAGGGAGTGATTAATACTTTCATCAGGTCTTGGAGAGATTCAATGGAATCATCTTCGTCACCCATTCCCCACACGCCTCAGCACCACGGGGCCAGTTCATGCCCACCGGCCCACCAGCGTTGGCCTTTGTGTCTATTGGGGAACACAATAAATCTTCGCCGTGAATCCACAAACATCGGAACGTCCTCAGTTTCGGACAGTCGATCGATACGGAAATTCTCATAAAAGGGGAACAGCGGTATATTTTTTTTTTCGTTTTTCGGTTGTTTGTGTTTCGTGATGGAATTCTATAGAACGACAGGGTTATTGGTCCATTATTCGTTGGAACTTATTATTGCAAATAATTACCCAGTAATGAAAAATATAAATCGAATTTTGCTACATTGCATTTTAAGGAGGTGCACTGACCTATACCTTTGAAGGAGGTGCACTGACCTATACCTTTGAAGGAGGTGCACTGATCGATACCGTTTATGGAAGTGCACTGACCTATACCATTTATGGAGGTGCACTGACCCATACCTTTTATGGTGGTGCACTGACCGTTACCGTTTATAAAAATTGCACTGACCTATACCTTTTATTGAGGTGCACTGACCTATAACTTTTATGGAGGTGCACTGACATATACCTTTTACGGAGGTGCACTGACCTCTACCTTTTTTTCGCAGTACACTGACCTATACCTTTTATTGAGGTGTACTTACCTATAGACACAATGTTGATAGGCTCAAATTCTCCGGGATTTTATTATTTCTCCTGTCTCACCAGCTCTCATGAGGAGCTGTATCAGTTTAGACAGTACCGTTTATAGTGGCCACAATATCCCACTGAATGTCAATGCACCTCACAGTCTTACATATTTTGATTGGACAACGGTGCCTTCAGGTATCCGTAAGGTTCTCACCTTGTTCTTGTTGCCAGCCTAGAGTCTTCTTTAAAAAAAAAAACTTTGATTAATCGCTATAAAAGAATATAACGGTTAAGCACGCTGAATTTTAGAAAATTTGCTGACTGGATCCACAACCTCTGGTGGCACAGACGCAACCCGAGGTGAGGGTTTAGAGTGCACGCAATTTGCCCCCCCCCCCCTTCAAACCATTTCAATACGACCCCTTTTTTTACCCAACTATTTTAGACTTCAGTATTAAAATCAAAGTAGTTTCAAGAGGGGTTTCGACGGAATAATATTTTTAAATACAGCCATATAGTATTTATTGTTTTTATTAATAATTGCTTTTGCGCTCACATTATTAGGTGGAGCTTTATTTCAAAATAGTTTAATATAATGTACCTTTCGGTTATAGATAGTAAGATATAAAACATATTAATTTTGTAATACCTTAGGAAGAAATAGTATACCTGTTTGGAAATTACCTGCTATCGACACCTCGACGCCTTAAATTATTTACACCTGCCTTGCACCCATCGCCCCCCTCTACCTTGCATTCTTTGTCCGTCTACTTCACCTTACCCATATCCCAACGCCCCATTTACCTTGCCACCCATGACGTTGGCCTGGTGACGCGGGTAGGAAGCGAGGACCCTGTCAACAGCTTTCGCTTTTATGATGCTCAAGCTTTGACTGGGGGAGGTGGGGTGGGGCTGAAAGGGAACAGGTTTGCCATAATGTATGTCACGTGGTAATGGAGACCGACTGAATACAAATGAGCGCTCACGAAGGCCTAGGTCAGTGGCCTAAGCCGTATAAAGTATTTCATTAACATAAAATCATCGGCGTGATTCATAGAATTATCATAGTTCAGAATTGCACATTCTATCGTCAAAATGTATTCCAAATAAATAAAAATAATGGCTGACTATACTATAAGCTTACTATAGATTGAGTAGGTTAATGTTATAGACAATAACGTTATCTTTTTATTAACACTAACTTTAACATACAACAACCTATACAATAAAAGTAGCCTATGTCGATTAAAAAAAAACTTTTTTTTTTACATTTACCAGGAAGACAATACTATGTTTTATTGTGCTATAAATAGTTTACACGAATGACGTCATTAATTTAAGTAGAAATAAATCCGAAAGCACTCTTTGTGTAAGAATCAAACGAGGAAACGACACACGTTAAGTCAAAGCTTTTCTTCACGATCGCTTCTCAACACCGGATTTGGTCTTTTGGTCCACAGTATGAAATGTGCTAACTTATGCCTGACAACTAAACATCTATTGGTCTTATATAGATCTATATCTACATTTATCAATTTAAAATGCTTTTTTGACAACTTTAGTTCACGTATCTTGGAGTAATGCTACGTGAATTGTGTACAGTTCAATGTATGTTCATTTACTTATAGACAAGAACTCAAGTCTAAATATTACAGAGCCAACACTTCAATTGATGTCACTTCGAATGCATAAGCGAGGGCCTAGATCTAAATCATTTAACATTAGTACATTATCCCATTACCACAGCCATATAGTGTTAAAGTTTTTTTTTTTAATTGCTCTTGCGGTCACGTAGCATTCTTTGCCTGTGCCCTTCATTTTGTACTATTTGTCCATTTCCCCATACCCCTTTTCCTTGCCATCCTATTATGCCACTGCCCTGGGGATAGGGACGGGGGAGGAAGACCCTGATAAGGGCGGACAACAGCTTTCACTTTTATGATACCATAAAAAGTTTTTGAGCTTTGACTGGGGATGGGGGTGGAAGGGAACATGTTGCCATGATGTATGTCAAGTGGCAACGGAGATTAAATACAAATGAGATTTCACGAAGACCTAGCAGGTCAGTGACTTAAGCATGAAAATAAAAGCATAGGCGTGATTCAAAGAGCTATCATAGTTTTGAAGTCACATTCTAGTTGAAAAATTTCAAACAAACACACACATACAAAAAATGGCTCATAATTTAATATTTAATACAAGTATAATACAAAGACTATAATAAATTAAGCAAAAAACTGTAATCTCTCTCTCTCCTTATATATATATATATATATATATATAGTCTCGAAAGACGATTAGATTTGCGCTCCTGTGATTTGGCCAGCCCTGCAAAATTGACTGTGTCTGTGGAGACCTATCCTTGAGAGACAGGCTCTGTCGCATCTCTGGCACTTGAAAGCTGGACGGTTAGAGATTGTTAGGGGCAGCCTGTGTTCTTTACTTTTCTTCGCTGCTCTTTTAGCCTCCGCCATAAGGCGAAGTTTGCCCTCAGCCGCATTTATACCGGTGTGTAAGGTGCTTCTCCAACTATTTCTGTGCTGAGCAAGGTTCTCCCAGTTTCCGACCTCTACATCTATAGCCTTTAGGTCACGTTTGCAGACGTCCTTGAACCTGAGTTGGGGGCGGCCAGTAGCTCTCTTGCCTTCAGCGAGCTCAGCATATAGCAGGTCTTTTGGGATATATATAGATATAAAGTGTGTGTGTTCAAAAAATCATATTAGTTAATTTAAAGACACGTGACCTTATTGTCTCATATTATACTTGTGCGATTTCCCTACGGACACGTGTCTTTGCTAGCTGAGTGGTTAACGTATCGGACTGCCATGCGGTGACCTGGGTTAGATTCTCCAGTCAGTCTATGCCTTTCTTAGCCTACAATTTTTTTTATTCAATTAGTTAGCTAAAAGTCTTCATTAAAATATATGTTTTTAAATTCTTAGTTTTATAGCATTCTGTTCATTGTAGGTTATACAATTTTTATCTGTTTTTTTTTCAACCGGGCAACGCCGGGCAATGTAGATTGTACTTGATAAAGTTATAGGATACTTTTGTAGCCTAAAAACTTTAAATCAACGCAAACAAGTCATAAAAACTAAAGTATTTCGTATAAATCCATGTTTGCGTTTTTGATTGCATTTTAAAAATTCTTTACAAATTAACTTTGCGAAAATTGTATCTTTCAGGCTAACTGGCGACCGATGGACGCGAACTTTCGAAGGCTAATGCAAACTAAAATACATATAGATCTAGACGTAAAGGATTTATACGACAAACTTTGGTTTTAGAAACTTTTTTTTTAAAGGTTTTCAAATGGCATTATTTTTTAACACGTAAACTTTACAGCTGGAAATAATTAACAAGATGAGTGCTGTTGTTATAAAATAATAACTGTAAAAAAATAACATCTTAGAAATATTTTTTGGGCATTGGGGGCTGGGTGACAGATAAGGTAGAAAATGTAATAGATAGTAGGCTACCTAGTTTTATATCGGTATGCTGACGGGAATTAACTCGCATGGCCTTACGAAGATTTAGACAGTAACGAAAGTGATTTAAAAGATTTTAAGAAAAAAAAAAGCTTTTTATTAGTCTATCTTTATTGATACATCGGACTTAAAAGACTATTGTGTCTAACAAATTTATCTCTAGCCTATGTAAGCCTTTTGTCTTTTATAAAAAAAAATTCAGGTAGGCCTATGCTGAGAATTATTTCAGCTCCATTGATTCACAAAGTAAAAGTATAAAAATAACCAGGTTACGAAAGCAAAACAAAGACGTTAATATCTTTAGAGAATTGTAATTGAAGAATAAAAATGTATCAATATATAAGACGAAAAAGAAAACAATTCCTATTTATGAGTATAAAATAAAAAGTGGGCGAAAATGTCAAACGAAGTAACCCATTTATAGACATCGATCAAGGGAAAGAATCGGGCAGAATCGATGTAAAGTAGAAAATAGGATCAAATGGCTAATAGGGTGAATTTGTGACAGTTTTTATATCTGTATTTCCTTCATTGATTTAGTTGCTTTAAAGCAAATTTCTTTAATACTTTCACACGGTGATCTTTGAAAACAGACAGACGGAGTGTTAAATGGATATATAGATAGACAGGGAGAGAGAAAGAGAGATAAATAAATAGATAAATAAATATATAGATAGGTAGGTAGGTAGGTAGATAGGTAGGTAGATATATAGATAAACAGACGGATAGATAGAATGATAGATAGATCGAATGATAGATAGATAGATAGATAGATAGATAGATAGATAGATAGATAGATGGATTGATAGATAGATAGATAGATAGATAGATAGATAGATAGATAGATAGATAGATAGATAGATAGATAGATAGATAGATAGATAGACAGATAGATAGATAGATAGATAGATAGATAGATAGATAGATAGATAGATAGATAGATAGATAGATAGATAGATAGATAGATAGATAGATAGATAGATAGATAGATAGATAGACAGATAGATAGACAATGTTTGCTTTAATGATTAATTAGTGTTCGGTGATTTATTTATTAAGAGTGCGACAGTAAAGGTAATACTAATATAAAACTAAAAATTAATTTTACTGTACGATTTAATGCTATGTTTGTGCTATATCTATCTTGGTTAAAACGCTTGGGGAAAATTCAGGTTTCAAACTAGAAATTTGAACAGATGATGAAAAAAAAGAACTCACTAATGAGATGTGATAGAAGATTCTAGGAGGATAGTCTAATGGACCGTAGGGACAATGGCTCGCAGTGAAAGGTCGTAATGATTAAGGTCATGGGGTAATTGTTCTCTAGGTTGCTGGTTCAATGCGAACTAATTCATCTCATTGAATAGTTGTTCTATTTATTGGGATGATAAAGAAAAGTGTATCCTGTGTCAGTTATAAGGTCCTTCTATTAGCTATTGCTAAGCTCTCTCTCTCTCTCTCTCTCTCTCTCTCTCTCTCTCTCTCTCTCTTTCTCTCTGTCTCTCTCTGTCTCTTTCTCTTTCTCACTATCTTTGTTTCTATATTATGGCTTTCTAATCTCTATGCCTTCTCGGCCCGTTTTTCACTCATTGCAGTATTTCTTCATTTGTATCTCTCTTCCTTTCTATCTATCAGCTTATCGTTCCTTTTCCTCTCTCTCTTCTATTTCTCTTTTTGTCTCTCTCTTTCTTTCTCTCTCCCTCTCTCTCTCTCGATCTCGTTAGTTCACTTTCTCTCCGTGATGCTACTTGTGTCTATCTCGCTGAATTTCGATTTCTTTTTTAACCATCTTTCTTACTCTTTCACTCATATCCTCTCTTGCTACATTCTCTATTGTCAGTGGTTACATAACATTATATCTCTCTCACTCTTATATCCTATAAAGTCACTCGTAAACACTCTCTCTCTCTCTCTCTCTCTCTCTTTACTTATAAATGTCTTATTTACTCTTATTACAACTTTTATATCTTTTTCTTTATTCCCATGACCAACTCAGACAACCAGACAAAAGCAATTGAATCAATCTTCTGGTTTGCAATTCGTTCTTCAGTTCAATTTATATTTCATAAGAGAAACAATTTTCTCTTTGAGTGAATCAAATGAGCTAAAACAATATCGAACCGTTAAGTAATAGCATTGGATTGAGCGCAAATGTATTGATCGGCTCTATCCTTTTACCCCAATGAACATTATCTAAAGTAATACTTTACATTGATTTTTTTCTACTTTGATTTGATCGAAACCTTGGTAATGAAAAATCTATCGCTTAACTTTATCGATTTCATATTAGCTTTTCAAGTTTTTATTATCTGATGTTTTAAATATCTAACAATTATAAGAAACAAGTTCAACTTTTCGTAAGTATATCCATTACTTTAACTAATCTTTAAGGGAAAATATATTAGATCTAAATGCAAATAATTCAAAAAAATGTGTTGTTTTTAGATACTTTATATTAACTTTATAAAAACTCTCTGGCGGCCCACCGACCCGACTTTTGGAATGCATTGCACCACTTCCATTCATCTTATCGATCTGAAACTTAGCACATTGACGTGAGGCCAGGGCCAGCTCGTCCATGTAGGCAAACTAGGCGCTGGCCTAGGGCGCAAAATTTGGGGGGAGGCGCATAATTGAGGATTTTGGGGGATTTAAAAATATAAACTAAATTAAAGTTTAGTACTTCTGCGTGGTACTAGCATAGGCAGACGAATTACTGGGTAATGAAAAGCGAAGGGTATTTTATTTAAGTTGTCTTAGAAAATAGGAAAGTATGCCCTAACACTTCTCAGTTTCTCCCCTCCGAAGGCACTTAAATGAGTACTGTTACGAGTAGATTTATTTCCATATTATATTGGTTCTGTTATTATTAACTAAAGTTAAAATGAAATAATCTTAAACCCGAAATGTTTCCGTGTTAGGAATAAAACATGCATATGTCTAGACACTACGTCATAGCGATAAAATACGTCATATGCACGAGGGTGGAATACCGTTTAGTTTAGTTCTAGTTTGGGCGCTAATGTGTGAGGACTGTTTTTGACCACTTTCTTAAAGATAGGATTACAGCTTAACTCATTATAGAAGAATCTCAACTGATTAAGTTTCATTATATAATACTGGTACATGTATTCTGTGGTATTGTTATATTTTATCATCTCAACTTGTTGGAATAAAATTGTGTTCAATTTCAAACAGGATTGTGGATTTCCTATATATTAAGGTACAGTTTATCTAAATCACTTTATACACAAAAGATTCATATCGCGACGAGTCAAATAAACATCAAATCTAATTCAATAACATCAATATAAATTCTTATACAACCTTGTGAGATCCAAGATGGATATGAATCAAAATAATATATAATAATACATTACTAAAAATATCATCTAACGTCAGTAGCTGATTTCGCACGTGACAAAAGATTTGGGGGCTCAAGTCCTGGATCTAAAGTTTGTATGTATAAGAAATTAAGAATATACAACTGTTTTAGTGAAAACGATTTACAACAAATATTTATTCAAATTCTGTCTACGTGGGAGGCACTGTCTGTGTTCGGACATACTGTTTTCAGCTTTGTACACAACCATCCTTAAAATTTATCTTCTACAAATTAACAGTGGTGTAAAAATATTTCAAAGGACTTTATAAAAGGTAAAGTTGAAATTTTTTATCTTCTA
Source organism: Anisus vortex (assembly GCA_949126835.1). NCBI lineage: Eukaryota > Metazoa > Mollusca > Gastropoda > Planorbidae > Anisus > Anisus vortex. Next base: position 25,061,975 of record OX421499.1, read on the forward strand.
TTTACGTCATTAATATAAAACATGGCGGAAGCTAATATTACGTTGGAGCAATTGAATATTTTTGCTATCACGTCAGAACAGTTAAATAGCATGTCACTAACCCAGTTAAAAGAGATGGCAAACTCTCTGGGAATAGACATTACTGAAGTTACACCAGTAAGGAGTAAATTGATTCAAGATATTAAGGACTGTTTGAAAAGACATGGTAGAATGCTTGAAGAAAATACTATGAATAATGAAGAATCAGTGGTTCTCAATGTATCAGAAACCCTGAAAACAGACATAAATAACCATGAATTTAAAATGAATGTGAATGAACTAAGTGCGGACATGAAATTCCAGTTAGAAATGAAGAAGTTAGAAGTACAATTACAATTACAATTAGAGGGTAAAAGAATAGAAGTACAATTGAAAGAGAAAGAATTGGAAAAAGAAAGAATCGCTAGTAATGAAAGGATTGAATTGGCAAAGTCTCGTTCGTCAACTCATACGATTCAGGAAACAAATAATGTGGAACTATATAAGTTTAAAAAGCATGTCCCAAGCATGGAGAACATAGAGATTGATGAGTTCTTTATGGTCTTCGAAAGAAACTCGATCGATTATAAATTTCCTGAAGATAAGAAAGCCGTACTTTTACGTTCAGCTCTAACAAAAGGCAAGGCTCTAGATGTTGTATTGAATTTGACTCCAGAGGAATGTAATGATTATGAACTAATAAAGAGCAGAGTACTATTGAGTTATGTTCTAACTCCAGAAAAGTATCGAAAGTTATATCGTGAGTACAAGAAGGAACCAGAAGTTTCACATGTTGATTTCCTGAGATTAGAGAAAAAGTATTTTGATCGATGGTTACGTTCTAAGAATGTGAATAAAGATTATGAGAAACTATATAATCTCATACTGATGGAGGATTTTACTGAGAAGATTCGCACTGATATAAAAGTTCATTTGGCTGATCGTGGTATTGAAATAGCAGAACAAGCAGCAGTTAAAGCCGATGAATATGTCATTATTCACCCGCATAGCCATTATTTTCAAAATGACAGAACAAGTTTGAGGACTCAAAACAGTAATACAGAGAGGAAGTTAAGATCGACAGAGGATAAAAGTAAACAAAAAGCCGATAAACAAGAGAATTCAAGTTTTGTACAAAAGAGAATTACCTGTACATTCTGTAAGAAAGATGGACATATAAAAGAGAATTGTTGGAGTCTACATAAAGAGAAAAGACCCATTAAAAACAAGAACAACGTGGTTTTATCACACATCGCCGTACAAACTGAAACTCACATAAATAAAACTGCCCACAAAAGAATTAAAGCTGATAGAAAGACATCTGATGTTAGTCATGAAGAGATGGCGAAACACGCATGTCCAAGTTGCTCAAAGTCGGAAAAAGTCTTTGAAATGAAGACCGAGGCTATTGAACATTCTAGTTTCAACTCCAAAGGGAGTGTGACAGATGAACAATCAGTAAATAAAACGTTTACTTATGGAGGCAGTAGTGTAGCAAGAAACTCAGTAGGCAGAGAACTACCCGAGTGCATGCTATCGGATGTTAGCGAGGGCTATGTGTCACCTATAGATAATCAAGCTAGAGAACGGAAGATTAAAATTCTACGTGACTCCGGTGCTGATATATCTCTACTGTTGAAGAATACTGTACCAACGTCGAAATTGACTCATACAGGCCAGTATGCCTTGATCAGTACTATGGCTGGAACACTCACGGCACCGTTACATCGTATACAGTTGAAGAGTAATTACTTCACTGGATCTGTTATTGTTGGGATAGTGAAGAAATTTCCCTACAGAGGCATTTCATTACTTTTAGGAAGTGACATTGCCAAGAATCAGGTACATCCTGTACTTAAAGAAACCAAAGACTCTGTTCAGTGTAGGAATACTGAAAATTCAGTATGCGTTATCACCAGAGCTATGGAGAAACAGCAGATGACTAATGAATCGACAAAGAAACCAGAACCAACACCAGAGATTGACTTACAAGCAACCTTCATGGCGGATGTTCTAGGTGGTCACTCAAGTCATACTGATCAAAATAATTTGTCGCCTAGACAACTACTCATTCTTGCTCAAGGCAAAGATCCAGAGATTGGGAAGCTAAAAGAGGAAGCAAAGAATGAAGGAGAATTAGAAACAATGGCCGCAGGTTATTACCTGAGGGACGAGTTGTTGATGAGGAAATGGAGAGGGAAAGAAAACGACGATGAAACATGCAGCGAAGTACATCAAATCGTGGTACCCAATGTTTACCGCAAGGACATACTACATATGGCCCATGATTCACCGTATGCTGGTCACCTAGGGATTCAGAAAACCTTCGATAGGATTCTTCCATATTTCTTCTGGCCTGGCCTACGTCGTGACGTCACATCGTTTTGCAGATCATGTCATATCTGCCAGATGGTCGGCAAGCCGAATCAGACCATTCCGGTAGCTCCTCTACGACCCATACCAGCATTCTCAGAACCCTTCAGTCACATCATTATAGACTGCGTCGGTCCGTTGCCTAAAACTAAGGCTGGCCACCAGTATCTGTTCACTATAATGTGTTCGGCAACGAGATTTCCAGAGGCTATTCCTCTACGTAGCATAAATGCCGACAAAATATCTGATGCACTTATCGGATTCTTCACCCGATATGGTCTTCCGAAAACCGTGCAGTCAGATCAAGGTTCAAATTTCACATCGAAGTTATTTCGCCAAGTCTTAGAACGGCTGGGTATTCGTCATGCAGTATCGAGTGCATATCATCCACAGAGTCAAGGCGCACTGGAACGATACCACCAAACATTGAAGAATATGCTCCGTACTTTCTGTTTCGAGCATAACGACGACTGGGATCGTGGTATTCCCTTCGCACTCTTCGCAACTAGAGAGGCTGTACAAGAATCTCTTGGTTTCAGTCCCTTTGAACTGGTATTCGGACACACAGTTCGTGGACCACTAAAGCTGTTACAAGAGACATGGTTGTCATCCACTGAAGACACTGGTCTACTGACATACGTGGAAAATTTTAAAAATAGACTGTATAATGCATTAAAAGTTGTCAGATCTAATCTTTTGCAGGCACAAGACAAGATGAAGGTCTATTATGACGTCAACGCAAGAACCCGTATCTTCCAACCTGGTGATAAAGTTCTCATGCTGACGCCACTGTCTGGTCAACCCCTGAGTGCCAAGTTTACAGGACCCTACGAGGTTATGGCTAAGCTTAGTGAGGTTAACTATCTTGTAAAGACCCCTGATAGACGGAAATCGCAACGAGTGTGCCATATCAATATGTTGAAACCATACATTACCAGAGAAGAACAAAAAGTTGTTGCCTCGGTAAACACTGTTATTAAAGTCGGGAATAATTCACCCGAAATTGAGCGTGAAGTGGCAGAAAGCAAACTGCAAAATACAAAGGCTCTGAAAAACCTAAATGAAAAATTGGCACATTTACCTGATTGCGAACAATCCGCTATCAAAGGTCTAATTAATGAAAATATCCATTTATTTGGAGATGTACCTAGTAGAACTAGTGTAGTAAAGCATGATGTAATTCTAAATGAAAATACTAAAGCTATTAAACAACATCCATACAGGTCAAATCCTATCCAGTTAGAATGCATCCGTAAAGAGGTTCGCTACATGCTTGACAATGACATTATTACACCTAGTAGTAGTGACTGGTCTTCCCCTTGCGTATTGGTACCTAAAGCCGATGGATCCATGAGGTTTTGTGTGGACTACCGTAAGGTAAACAAAGTGACAAAAACTGATTCCTATCCAATACCAAGAATCGACGATCTAATAGATCAAGTGAGTAATGCTAAGTTTGTGACGAAAATTGACCTATTGACGGCGTATTTTCAGATTCCACTGACGGAGAGGGCTCAGGAGATATCATCGTTTGTAACCCCTGACGGACTGTACAAATTTAAGGTCATGCCCTTTGGTATGGTTAATGCACCCTCTACTTTTCAACGGTTAATAAATACCATTACTCAGGACATTCCTAAATGTCATGCATACCTCGATGATATTGTTGTTTTTAGTGACGATTTTAAATCTCATTTAGATCAACTACATTTGTTATTTACGAAATTGACTCATTCTAATCTCACCATTAACTTGACTAAGAGTCAGTTCTGCCATGCAACCATCGAGTATCTAGGTCACATAGTGGGAAATGGTTTGGTAAAACCATTAAATGCAAAGGTTAAGGCTATTCGTGAGTTCCCTGTTCCTGAAACCTGTAAACAACTCCGTAGTTTTCTCGGGATGGCGGGGTACTACCGTCGGTTCTGTCAAAATTTCTCAACCATTGCATGTCCATTAACAAATCTATTAAAGAAGAATTGCACTTTCAAATGGTCTAATGAATGCCACAAGGCCTTTGATAAATTAAAAGATGTTCTTTCTGAGGCACCTGTATTAGTAACACCCAATTACAGTAAACCCTTTAAAATTACCGTTGACGCGTGTGATACAGGGATGGGAGCGGTCATTTCTCAAAAGGGTGATGATTCATTGGAACACCCGATTAGTTTTTACTCTCAAAAATTTGATAAGCATCAAAGAAACTATAGTGTGATAGAAAAGGAACTTTTGGGATTAATCCTGGCATTGAAACATTTTGATTTTTATATCAATGGTTCTCCATATCCAATTGATATTTTAACTGATCATAACCCTTTAGTTTTCCTTTCCAGGGTTAAACAGAACCAAAGAATTATTCGCTGGAGCTTATTCCTCCAAGCATATAATTTAAATGTGTTATATTTACCAGGTAAACAAAATGTGGTCGCTGAGACGTTGTCGCGCATGTAACTGGTAAACCAGAAGATGAAAGTCAGTTTCTCATTAAATGTTTTCTTTTATGTCATTCATTGTATTGATTAACATTTATATTATTGTAAATATGACAATAAATAAACTATGTTTTGAAATATTGCAATATGAGACATTACAGAACAAAACTTCAAATTCTACTAGAAACAATCATACGTTGTAAGGTAAAAGGTAACTATTGCATACATCAATTGCACACACACCGGTATTTAACTTGAATACATCCACACTTGTGTTTGTTCAATTGATTATTGATGTGTTTTGAAAATTGTTTGTTTCTATGTCGTCATGTTATAATTTGGATGTCTTATTTTATGCTATGTAAAAGCTAAATCAGCTGAGATTATAACATTTTTTTAAAATATTCTTGATGTCATAATTGAGACATCATAATAATCATATAATAACTGAAAATCATTAGTTAATGATACAGTGATCGGTTATAAATAAATTAAATTTTCTAAAGAATTATCTATCAATTATTAATCGGTTCCACTTATTTGGGTAATTCATATCAATCCTGTGGGAATTGGTTATTGGTGGTAATAGTTTTATGGTCAACGTTGTACACACAATAATCATAATTGTAAATATTAATTGATAAATAAATGTTTAATTAATAATCATTGATACGATAATGTGATAAGGGTTTCCATAATAGCGACTTTGTTATTAAGGGGATATGTAATACATGGTTCATTTTAATCTTTAAAAGATTGTCCAATAGTCAATTAAATCTTACGAATAGTTTGGGAATTCGGTTCATTTTATGGGTACTCTACAAAGAATTCCATACTTAACGCTGTCTGTAATTCCTTTGTGTCTTAAGGGGGGGCGAGTGTTACGAGTAGATTTATTTCCATATTATATTGGTTCTGTTATTATTAACTAAAGTTAAAATGAAATAATCTTAAACCCGAAATGTTTCCGTGTTAGGAATAAAACATGCATATGTCTAGACACTACGTCATAGCGATAAAATACGTCATATGCACGAGGGTGGAATACCGTTTAGTTTAGTTCTAGTTTGGGCGCTAATGTGTGAGGACTGTTTTTGACCACTTTCTTAAAGATAGGATTACAGCTTAACTCATTATAGAAGAATCTCAACTGATTAAGTTTCATTATATAATACTGGTACATGTATTCTGTGGTATTGTTATATTTTATCATCTCAACTTGTTGGAATAAAATTGTGTTCAATTTCAAACAGGATTGTGGATTTCCTATATATTAAGGTACAGTTTATCTAAATCACTTTATACACAAAAGATTCATATCGCGACGAGTCAAATAAACATCAAATCTAATTCAATAACATCAATATAAATTCTTATACAACCTTGTGAGATCCAAGATGGATATGAATCAAAATAATATATAATAATACATTACTAAAAATATCATCTAACGTCAGTAGCTGATTTCGCACGTGACAGTACGCAGAATCTATTTTCGCCTATGGCGTCTAAAACCCCAGAGCCGGTCCCGCGTCAGGCCCTTGTTGATCTTTTAGAACCAGGGCCAGATCTAGAATTGATGAGATACTAGGCAACCAGGGCCAGATCTAGAATTGATGAGATACTAGGCAACCAGGGCCAGATCTAGAATTGATGAGATACTAGGCAATGGACGAAAACCGAAACCATCGAAAACTGAGGTCAGCGAAAAAGGAAGTTTGACTCTATTTTCAGATCTATGTTTGCATGAAATAAATTATTTTAAAAATGTTTTGGTGATGGCTCCCGTTACATGCATAAATACAAGCATAAATAATAGATTCCCATAGTCAAACATCTTTATTCAGCGATGTTATATTGTCCATGTGAAGCCACAAGCATTGCTTTTTCCTAGATTTCATTTAAAGATTAAAAGGCCACAAGATATGAATTATTAACTTTTCTTAAAAATTATTTCTGTCCTTACTTTCACGGATCGACCCACATACCGAGTTATAGATAAAGTGCAACTAGACAAACGGAAATGGCTATCATCACGTGCTACTTCAACGGACATGAACCTTTCTGCTCGTTTCTGCAACTAAAGAATTATTTTTTTTATGTTTCTCTTATAAAGCGTTTCGGTTTTCAGAAAGAGAAAGGACGCAATACTTCATTGCTGCGTTTCATTAACAAAATAACAACAACAGCAACAATAATAACAACACATTACCCCCAACAATGTAATGTCCCTTTGTTAACATGAGCTGAAACTAATGACAAATCCTTTCTTTGTTCCTGTTGTTGTATTCTTGCAACAAATTCTATTGACAAAACGGCAGAAGGATTTTTTTTCTTCTGCTTTCCTATTCTCGCCACACGTATGTCACGTTTAGTGGACAAAAGCGCCTCGAAGGTCAGATTTCCACGTCTGTGTGTTTTTGATGGCCACAAGACGGCGTCGTTCAAACGAAATGCTCGATGCCCCGGTGACCGAAGCAAATTTTTTTACGGCGTTTGTGGGGATCGTTAATTATCCTAATTACTTTGTTAAGGAGATACTTTTGCGTATAGTAGAAAAGGAAGGATAATGATGACCTACTGAGCTGGTGTTATTCTACCTGAAAGGCTTGAAGAAGACCTTAGTCATTTCATGATGGATGGATGACCGAGTTTGAATGAACATTATAAGGCTTTCTCTGGGTCATCGATAAATGTATCATTATACCAAGTTATTGTGGGCTTTAAAGAGGATGTGACCGACAAGACCCAGTTTCAGCATGATTTGTTTCCCTGAGCTGTTATAATCAGCAGAGATTAAGTAAAAAAAAAAATAATGACAGAAGTAAATTTTAAAGAAATGATTCAATACGTGGAGGTGTATACACATTTCAATAACATGTGACTCATTTAAAACAAAAGTTATCGATTTATACAGAGAATATTTCTTATTGGCTTTCGTAAGAAAAAGTATTTTACAAGACTATTATAAACTCTTTGGTATTTATTGATAGATACATGGAATCTTCTTGCCTAAAACTGAAGGCGGGCAATCATTGTTGTTGTTGTTTTTTTTTATAGTTAATTAGATTATTTTACCCGAGTCTCTTTCATTATCTTTTTTTCATCTTAAATCTTTGATCATTTTTTAGTCCTTTAACCTTAACGGTAGACGGGGGTAGTTAATGGGCATTGCGTGTCCATTAGTCCTTCCAGTGTGCTTAGTAGACTTGGTGGCGCGCGCATCTCCTCTCCAAGTCGGAGAGGGATTTTTTTTTTAATTTGTGTCTGCACCGTGGGTCGAACCCCTGATGCTGAGCTTGTGAGTCGAGCTCACTGTCGACTTTGCTATCTGGCATGATATTATTGGCCTAATCACCTAATCTGTTCTATTTCATGAGATGGCTTTCACTGTGCCGTAATGATTCCATAAATCAGCCTGCATCCACACCAGTCATTGCGTATGCTACGTTTTATATTCTATATCATAAAGACGTATGGTTGGTCCTAAATATTATACAACTGGAGGTTATTCCCGTCATTTTATCTTTCGGTATTTAGTTTTTGTTCTTTTCTTTTTTATTGAAACATTTCAAAGGGAGATAATTTTGAAATGGCTGTGTTTATGCCCATCAAAATGACGGAGAAACGAATGACTGCTATGTGTTTTGTTTTCAACATAGTAAATGAACGTTTAAAGGGAGATCATTCTAAAATGGCCTTCAGTTTATAACTTTAACATACGGTGAAAATCAATATATATATATATATATATATTAACTACCAATTCATTAACTACCAAATGATTATGTTTAGACAATAATTACCATAGATGTAAATTTTAATAATAGTATATTATAATTTATATAAATGCAAATAAAAATAATGATAATCATAAACACGTTAATTTTGTATTAAATATATTACGCTTTAATGATTTTCTCTATAAATCTCTTTTGCATTTGGCATTGGTCTTGCTACGGATTTAAATTAATTGTCAAAAAAAAAAAAAAAAATTTTAAGTAATAAGAGGTTGACTTTTCGACTGTTGGCATGGGGAATGATTTGGAAATCCTAGTTTGGCACAATGTTCCAAAAGGTTGCCGACCCCTGGTTTAAACATTATCCTTTAATAGTCAACAGTCAAGATGAGGGTCTAACTGCATAGGTTCTCAACCTTTTTCGGCTCACCGCCCCCTTTTACAATTTTTTTCGCTCACCGCCCCCCGCCCCCCCCCCCCAACAACTTTATTTTAGCTCCGACTCCCCCCCCCCCATTCTTCCGCCCATCTGGACTATAGTTTCCGCAGTTTTTTTAGGCGGACTAGACTTTTGTGTGATTAATTATCTTTAAAAAAAATGAAAAGGAAAAATATTGTAAGAATTGATAGATCCAAAAATTACCTTAACAAAAGGTTTCAATAAATCAATATTAATGTTTGCCTGGTGTGTTGTCTATTTTTGTATTTGTCTATTTTAGTTTCAATTTTGGTTGCAAAAGCCTTAGGTCTAATAATCAGTAATATTTGTTATATCACAACAGAACTTGTTCGGCATCACTATTGAATCAAATGTGGAAACATTTTTAGTTAAAGGGAGATAATTAGCCCGTTTTATTTGAGCTGATATTACTTCTTTTTTTTTTTTTTTTTTTCTTTTATAAAAAATAAATGGTTTACAATTTATAACTTTGAAATGATCAAACTGTAAAAAGGTATTTGAAAATTATATAAATATTATGTGACTAAAGAATGTATATGTATATTTTCAAGCATTACAATAACTACCCAGATTGTATGATTACTACTTATCTATACCGCTTAACAAAATTATTGCAACTATAATAACGACTACGGTTTTAAACACATTAGGACATCTCGGTTACACTGAGATCAAAATATCATTAATATTAGCAGATGATAGGGCGACAGTGATCGGTCATCAGGGATGAAAGGACGGTGAACCAATCACAGGACCAGCATGCCGCATACTATATTTGCCAAATACAGACCCCTACTTCATCGAAAAGTCACTGCGATTCCTATTTCTTATTAATATAATAATATGTATGCATACTGTTGGGGGATATCATATATTTAGCACCACTTGCGTTTACATCACGTTTCATCGTCCAAAAACTAATCGATTCAAATAGCTGAGGTGTTAAAATATATCAGATATGTTTGTACCGCCCACTTGCGCTTCACAGCCCCCCAATCGCCCCCGGGAATGTCAGCGCCCCCCTAGGGCTTCTCACCGCCCCCCGGGGGGGCGATGTCGCCCCCGTTGAGAACCTATGGTCTAACACCTGTTAATATTGATAATATTTAACTCATAAGTTTTTTAAATTGTATTTGCTACATAGCTACGTGCGTAACACTATCATTAAACGGAATAGATGAGGATACAAATAGGGTAGTAAATGTAAAGTTTGAAAATATAATTATACATTTTTTTTAGTCTTATAATATTTAAATAATTTTCAAATATTTTTTTACAGTTTGATAAATTTAAATGTTTAAATTGTTAGCCATTTTTTTTTATAAAATAATACAAAATTAAACAAATTAGAAATATATACGCAAATAAAATGTCTTTATTATCTCCCTTTAATTAAGCAAATTTTCCACATTTGATCCAATAGTGGTGCCAAACAAGTTATGTTTTGTTTTGTAGTACAACTAATATTACTGATTCATTTCTTTATATAAATCCAACATGATTGTATTCCTTACAAGATTTAATTATTAGAGGATTAAAATAATTTACGTCAAACAGCATATGGGGCCTAATTTGTCCATTTAAATATTAATAATTACAGAAATTACTAATAAAAAATATCTCATATTATATTTGTTTTAGGTTTACTTATGTTGATATTAAATTAAAGAAGATGAACATAAAACTCTTTTAAATGTAATTAGTCTGTATCAATGAATGAGCTTGAACGCTCTTAGCTAATTGTATAATGTCAGATAAATAAATAGTCACTTCTTAGTGGACAAGTGTACGTGACCGCTTTGTATGCTTAAAACAGGAATTCTTTCATATCCACTATAAACAAATGAACAATTAATTATAGGCTAATGGTTCTGCACCAAATTTTAACACAAATTTTTGGTACGCGGAAGAGGCTTTGAAAATCTATTCAAGTCTCTTTTACAAGCCATTTAGTGCTAAAGCAGGATGACTTTTAGGCTGTTGGCACGCTGAATAAATTAGAAATCCTACTTTGGCACAATATTATCAAAAAGTTGCCGACCCCTGATGTAGAGGGTTCACGCCTATACCTTCCCTTACCTTATCATTACCTCCCCTTGTAAACTGTTGGTCACATTGTTTTTGTGACCGTGCGCGACCCATGTCCGATTGGCCAAGAGGGTCACGGGTGAAAGGACCGAGTGTGCTCTTACCGTGTGGTGTGTTTGTATAGAGTGTAGAGACTGCTACTTCATACTACTTGTTTTCTTAAATCCATTATTTGTACTTGTATTTACCGTCTATGTAGGCCTATGTGTCTTATGGGGCGTTTGCAATCACGTGACAAAAAGCACGTGATTTGTGTTTACTTTCTGTAATGGTGTACAAGTAATAATGGCCGCTGTATTAATAAAGTTTCATATAGGCTCGAGCTTTGTTTAAATGATGTGTTGTGTTTTAAGTCTTATTAAGATTTAAGCTGTATTATGTATATTAAATAAAATAGGCTATTTTATTATTATCATCATAGACATAGATCATAGACGATGTGAGCCTAATAGTGACTTGACTAGATAGCCTATTCACCAACACTATCACTTGACATCGTAGCCTAGCCTACGAAACATTAAAAGTGTAGGCCTATAAAGTGAAATTGAAAGTGTAAATAGGTCTAGCCGGACCTAGCCTAATCACATTAATCAATTAATCTACAGTACTATTATTTACCTCCTTTTTTTTAGTAGGATAGCCAATATTCAGATGTGGATTTTGCATGATAAAGAAGTACTTCACTTTCACCACGTTACATTTGTACCTCAAGTGGGTTCTTATATTTACACAAATACGTCACTAAAATCTAAGCCACGCCCACAGAGAACGCTCTATTGAATTAAAGTTTTAGTAATTGTTCCTGATGTCGTTGTATTTATTGATCGCCGAGTCTATAGTTAGGCGTGTCACTAAAGGAAAATTACAGAATTCAACAAGGGTACAAACAAGTCATCAAAGATAAAAGACCCACCCTAGACAGTGAGACGTAAAAATAGTCAAACCTGACTAGCTTTTTAGCCTTGGGTGAATATTATGTGACTATACCGAGGAACGCGTTTCAAAACCAGGATTTGATCCCCAGTCTGAGTCTGTTTTAGCGTCTACCCTAGCTCCAATTTAGTAAATTAAATAACTGCTTGAAATATGTGGACAATAATAAACTACTTACCAAGCTCAGTGCCACCTGGCCGTCGTATTCACCCAGCGGTAGTTTCGACATGTTGTGGTCATCAGGTCTGTCTGTGTCCACTTGATGTTTATATTAAACCCTGACCACAAGATGCGTCCACACGAAACACACAGAGCACTAAAACAAACTATTTCACTATTTTCAAGCAGGCATCGTCAAACCATTTGCACTTATTTCCATTTAGAAACAAAAATACTTTTTTTTTATATTTAGAATCGATTTCATATTCCCTTCAGAGAATTACCAACCGTAAGATGCCATTGAGCTATACAGGACTTAGTGAATTAGTTAGTCCTCTCGGAGTCTACTGATGGATTCCGAAGTCTTAAAAACACTGGACATTGAGGGGAGACAACGTTTGTTTAAAAAAAAATGAAAATTCAGGGGGGGGGGGGGGGACAATTTTCACACAAGTTCTGCATGTTATTTATACAAACGCGGTAGTCTTTGAGTTCTGAGCGGCCCCGCATATCAAAGAGTTTGCGGTTACCGGATCCAGTCTGAACTTGTCCCTTTTGTATCACACTGTCAATATGTGGGTCACGACCAGTCTGTGGCTGATAAACGAGTGTGTGATATCCGGTGACAAACCGGGGAGAGAGATTTGGGGGAGGGAGGGGTAAAGGGGAGGGGGTGGTGAGCGATAACATCACAGTCTTTCATCGTTGTGTCTCTCACTCGCAAACTCTTTCTTCCTCTACTTTCCTATCTCTCTCTTTCTATCTCTCTCTCTCTATTGCTCTCTTTCTCCCTCTCTTTCTCTATCAAATACACACATGTTGCTTTCTTCTCATATATCATACTCACACTCGCTTGAGCAGACAATTCCTCTATTTCACCTTCTGTCTCTCTCTCTCTCTCTCTCTCTGTCTCCCTCGCTCACCCCTTTCATTCCCAGGGACGTGGAATTATAGTTACGCAGTGCAACGTGGCGTCGAGGCGGGTGGTGGTGGTGGTAGCCCCGGGGATTTAAAACCGCCCCCCTCCCCCCTCAGACAGAGCACGTGTCGTAATGGTGTCACTACGGTTTTGACTTATGATAAAGCTAATCAGAATTATTATTTTTTTAATCACAGAAGTGCATTCTGCAGGTTCAGCCTGACCTGGCAAACTGTTCACGTACCATCAAACGATGGACATCGAATTGGTGTGGTGGGGGGGGGGGGTAGTAGTGGGTGGAGGGAATAGGAAAGTGGGGGGGGCGAGGTTGTGTTCGCTTTTAAGCATTTAACCGTATATTTAACTTTCTTCTTAAAATCGCAAATCCTTGTAAGCGAGTTAAATTAACATCGCCAAACGCCACATTGGATTCGGTCCTGAGAAGTCATCAACTGCCAACCCTCTAATTTAACCAAGTACAGTGGTCTAATCGACAGCGAGCTTGAACTGCCTCTGGGTTAATGAGTATGGGGATGGGCTGTCTCTAAGTCCAGCCAGCTCTGATGGGGGGGGGGGAACAGTGGGTTGGCCACACAATCCCCTTGTATGCCGTAAGCAGAGCAACTGGTGAACGCTGCTTCGCTAGCCCTAGATTTTGTTTTCACTAATTCATGGGGTTGCCATTGTAACTAGCGTTTTCAGGACTTTAGTTTCAAAAGACATGAAATTAAATGAAATTAAATGAAATTAAATACATGACGACATGGATGTAGACAATCAAAAAAAGCAGAAATTCTAGACAAGTCCACACACGGGGGCTGTAGGTTGCGCCACCTGGTGTTACAAAGCCACCAAAAGCGGTGATAAAATAAAAACACACTAGACCAGGGGTCGGCAACCTAAGGCACGCGTGCCAGACTTGACACACAGAGCCATTTTTAATTGCACAAGGAAGAACCACCGAAAAGGCAATATAAGTCTCATCTACAAAGAAAAGAGCAGGAGGACTTTTAGGCTGTTGGCACGTTGAATGAATTAGAAATCCTACTTTGGTACACTATTGTAAGAAAGTTGCCAACTTCTGCATTATCACGATGAAATTTCACCATTGGTTATCTCTACTATATTTTTTTAATCGAAATTATAATAGAATATTTCTAGAGTGGAATACATACAATGTATGTACTTAATAAGTTAATATAATAATAATAATAAGTTAAATAAATAATAAGTTAATAAGTTAAAATATTAATACATTACTTTAACGGGCATATTTATTATTATATTTTTCTACTGGAATTAATGAGCTCGATGAAGAAGATACATTTTCTTTTCATTATATATATTACATTATATTAAAACTTTCTTCATTTATCAAGAAACGTTTACACTGTCTCTTAGCAGCGCAGAAACTTCCATACATAAAACTTTATTTTCTTGCTTCTCTTTCTTTTTTTATCTTTTATACTTTTCTTTCTTTCTTTTCTCTCTCAATTTCTCGATTTTCCATCTTTCTTTTTTAATTTTACCAGAGAGTTAATTTACTCGCCTGTCGCCCTGCTATTGACAAGCTTCACGAGAAAGATGAAAAAGGGGGGAGGGGGGGGAGACAAATTTCAAAGGCTTTTCTGTACAGCAGTTTCCAAAACTTTATTTTGTCCTTGTCCACATTTCTTTCCGTGTACCACTTTTTACATTTGATATCACCTACTAGCATAATTCTACCCGTGTCTTTAAATGAGGGGATATATTTGAATAAGTCCACGATCTAGAATACATCGTTTGAAACTCTAGCTCTTTATAATTAGACGTACATTTAAAACTGTATATGCTATATGAACCTATACATAATAATAATAATTATAAGGCTTGTATAGTGCATATCCGGTTGGGAACAGTTCTATGCGCTGTCAACAGTCACAGACAGAGTACAGACAAGTAAAAGACGATAATGTATACATGAAAAATAATAAACTGCTACTTGAATAGGTGCGACTTCAGCCGGCTCCTGAAGGTTTCGAAGGTAGGGCTCTGTCGAAGCTGTAGTGGGAGGGCATTCCAGGCAGACGGGCCCACGTATGAGAATGCTCGTTCGCCAGTGGACACTAGCTTCACACAAGGAATCTGAAGAGTTGGTGCATCAGAAGCCGAGCGGAGTGGACGGGATTGTGTGTATAGCTCAAGACAGGAGCGGAGGTAGTCCGGGTCAGAGTCATTTAGGCACTTGTAACAGAGAGAAGCCGACTTGTAGGAGATCCGATGGTTAATGGGTAGCCAGTGCAGAGATCGGAGCAGAGGAGTAGTATGAGTCGACTTCTACTTCTTAAAGACCAGTCGGGTAGCACAGTTCTGGACACGTTGGAGGCCTTGAAGGGAGGAGGCCGAGAGGCCAGCCAAGAGCGAATTGCAATAATCCATATATCATTACCCACACACGGACCAACGCTGCCCAGCATCGTCCACATCACTCTCACTATTCCCACACCTCTTCAGAACGACATATTATTATCCCCCCTCCCCCTCCCCTGACCCGGTCTACACAATTTAAATCCTTATGTAAGCTGGGATTTTCAAGCAAAAAGAAATCTACATTTGTAGCACAGAGATGGCTTAGAAAGTTGAACCCCTATTTCAACAAATGATTGGTAAATTCCAACAAAGCATAACAGTAAAAAAATATTTTTTTAAACTAACCCATAAAAACAAAGTTTTTTTTATTATACTCCCTTTCTTTGTAAACTAAGTTTATATTTAATTTATATTTTGATAGATTAAAATAAATATAAGTGATCTTATACCTTATGATGAATTTCCACACTAAAATTTGGCGCATTCTTTTTTTTCCTAGCTTTGGCCCGCAAAAAAACATAAAAAGGTAACTCACTTTGTTTCGGCTACATTGTGTTGTTTTCATTCTATTTATTTCGTAAAAACGAACATATCCAAAAAGTTTATATAATTCCGTCTCTTCCGGTAGAGACAGCCATGTTTTACGTGCAATATTTTCTTCGATTCGCAAATTGGTCGAAGGAATTCGTGACTATTCCAAAGGCTATGACGCTGAAAATTTGATAGAATGTATTTTTAGTCGGGACAAGTCTGCTGCCCAAGTTTCAGCTTGATTGGACGACGGGAAGTGGTCGAAAAATCGATGCAAAGTCTTGCTATCAAGCAAGCAGCCAACCAAACAACCAAGCAGACAGACAGACAATACGAGTTAAAAGAAAGGGGGTACAAATTAACAATACATACTACTAAATTCTATTTCTAGCTTACAAATTGCAAATGTAAAAATTACATATTTATATAGCGCTATTCATAACACAGTCTTTGAAGGCGCTTTACATTTACCAATGTTTTTAAACTAAATCGAAAAAAGTGTGTTTTTACTGTTACAGATTGTAACACCTTTTCTTTCTTTAATGTCTCCCTTTTGTTGGTGCTAAATTGTTAATCCTTATAGAGTAGTCAGTTTTGTTACAATAAATTTGACAAGACCGCAATGCATTCAGTGATAACGAGTCCGTTAAAGCTTTTTTTTTTTCGATTTTCTTTATTATTGTGGGAATGGCTTCATCTCTTGAGATGACTCTCAATGTTGGCTTGTGGATACATAAAACACACATCGATCATGTGTGCCTTGTGATTCCATCTTCTTTCTCTTGTGTTTTTTTTTAAATTATATATTTAAATCACGAACGTGAATGCATTGTCAATGAAGCCGAATTGTATTTAAAGCCGCGGCGGGAAGTGACGAATCAGTTGAGATGGACGGAAAGTAGGTAATTCGTCAAAAAATACAAATGTCTGACGTCAATGAACGACATCTCGAGTGTGTGTGTGTGTGTGTGTGTGTGTTTGTTTGTGTGTGTGTGGGGGGGGAGGGTTAGATTCGAGAGAAGGTGGGGCTTAAAGTCACAAGGGCAAGTTGTCACAAGTGCTCTACAGCCATAATTTGATAAGGAAAGTAAAATGCGAAACTGTGGTTGTGTAGCTTATTGGAAGTAAGAATTATAATGGCGAAGTGAAGTTACTCCGCCTTTTACTTCTGTTGAAAAAGCAAAGCACTTGAATTTCATAATTTCATTGTGGATTTTGATTTTTCTTAAATTTGGTGAGTAAACACATATTTTATTAAATAAATGTTTGCAACTTTATACTAGTGTAATTGTTAATGTATCCTTTACACATCAGGAATACTGGTATTATTTATTGTCAATCCAATAAAAAAATATTATATTAAATTTGCCAGAATTTGATGTGGGGCACGTTGTCACACTGGTTGGGGCAACAAGTCACAGTTGTGACTTTTTGCCCCACTATTATTGAGTTTTTCATTTATGAAAAATTTTAATTATATCTTTTGCAATGCCTTCTGTAAAACGTTTTAAAAGACCATATGGATCATAAAGGTATCTCAGTGTAGAAAAATTATTTTGTTCAAATTATTTTTGGGTCTTCTTAGGCTACTTATACTTAAAGACGTACAGATCTAATAAATAGTAGGCTACACATATTAAAAAATCATTTTTTTTTTGTCATTTCTGGGGACTTAATTTTATATTTTAATCCACAGACAGCCTTCATTTAATTTTAAACATGAGAAATTATATTCGTACCACAACCCGAGAAAATTTCTGTAGAGAATCTATGTCATTAGCTGTCGATGCTGTTATCAACCAAGGTTTGTCACTATGCAAGGCCGCCACTCCCCGCCGAGAACCTACCTTGACGTGGTGACGGGGCACACTGGCAAGTGGGCCAGGCCAACAGGTTCGCAGCCTACATGCATGTTTGTAGGTTTCTGCGTAGGGCTAGCAACCCACCAGTGTAAAAAACTACCTTGCTACAAAATCATCAACAAAATCAATTACATGTCTGCAATTTTCAGAGAAGGGAGGCCCTGTCCAAGGGATTATGAAGCAGGTCAGCCAAACCCGAAAGGGAGCTGATAGGCAGACTACCTCCTTCACTCTGAGGAAAAATACCCAGGTTGGCAACTGGAATGTGAGAACAATGTATGAGATGGGGAAGACCCACCAAGTAGCTTCAGAAATGAAAAAAATACAATATAAGTATACTAGGAGTGAGTGAAGCGAGATGGATACTGTCAGGAAAAACAAAACTATCAACAGGTGAAACCATTCTTTACTTAGGCCACGAGGATGAGAACGCTCAACACACAGAGGGAGTAGCCATAAAACTATCACCACAGGCTAATCAATCACTTATAGAGTGGCAACCGGAAGGGTCTCGGATAATAACAGCATCTTTCAGGACTTTCAAGAAGGGGATCAATCTCAATGTTGTACAGGGCTATGCTCCAACAAATGAACAAGAGGATGAAATAAAGAATAATTTCTATAGTAAACTACAGACAGTTCTAAATAGATTTAAAGATAAAGACTTAACAATAGTGATGGGAGACTTTAATGCAAAAATAGGCTACGATAACCAAGGATATGAGGAGATAATGGGGAGACAGGGCTTAGGAATAAAAAACGAGAACGGAGAGTTGTTTATTAATTTTTGTGCAGATAATTCATTAGTAATAGGAGGCAGCATATTCCAGCACAAAGATATTCACAAAGCCACATGGATGTCACCAGATCATCATACAAACAACCAAATTGACCATATTTGCATCAAAAAGAAATTCAGGCGCTCATTGCAAAACGTAAGAGTTTTCAGAAGTGCTGACGTAGCTTCTGATCATCACTTATTAGTGGGCCAAATTAGGCTACGACTTAAAAGACAAAGAGATTGCCCAAGACACAGAACTCAATACAATGTCACATTTCTAAAGGAAACGAACGTAAACAATGAATTTAGAATTGAACTGAGAAATAGATTTTAGGCCCTAGAAGACCTGGAAGGAAATGACGACATAGGCACACAATGGGATTCAATAAAGGAAGCATGGAACACAACATGCAAGCAAGTGCTAGGGATAAAAACACACCCCAATAAACCATGGCTTTCAAATAACAGTCTAAAAAAAATTAAGCAACGGAAAGAAAAGAAAGTTGTTTTGATGAACAGCCGAACCAGGGCCTTGAAAAAAGATGCTCAAGAGAACTATACAGAAGCCAATAGGGAAGTTAAAAAAAGCATTAAAAAAGATAAAAATGATTACATCAACAACCTGGCAGCAGAGGCAGAAACAGCAGCATCTAAGGGAAACATAAAGGAGTTGTACAGTATAACAAAGAAATTAGCAGGCAAATTCCAGCAACAAAATAAACCCATCAAAGACAAAGAAGGTAATAAGCTAACAAATGCAGAAAAGCAGGAAAAGAGATGGGTAGAATATTTCAAAGAACTCTTAAACAGGCCTGCTCCCCTTAATACCCCAGATATTCAACCAGCTGAGAGAGACCTAGAGATAGACTGCAATAGACCTACTAAAGGAGTAATAAAAAATGCAATAAAAACGCTAAAGAACGGGAAGGCTGCTGGACCTGATGGAATACCAGCAGAAGCAATTAAAGCAGACATTGAGTTATCAACTAACGTACTATACAACATTATTGGAAACATATGGGAAAAAGGAGAACTACCAAAGGACTGGAGAGAGGGATATCTATTAAAGCTTCCAAAGAAAGGGGATCTTACAGAGTGCTCTAACTATAGAGGGATTATGCTGCTATCAGTTCCAGGAAAGGTTTTAAATAGAATAATACTGGAAAGGATAAAGAAAGCAGTTGATGGTCTTCTACGAGACGAGCAAGCAGGCTTTAGACAAAACAAATCATGTCTGGACCAAATAGCTGCTCTTCGTATTATCATTGAACAATGCACAGAATGGAATGCTAGCCTATCTATCAATTTCATAGACTTTGAAAAAGCCTTTGATAGTGTTGACAGAGAAAATCTATGGAAACTGTTGCGCCACTATGGTATTCCTCCAAAGCTAACTGACCTAATTAAAAACACCTATCACAATATGAGATGTCGAATCATTCATGATGGAAAACTAACAGAGGCATTCGAGATAGAGTCAGGAGTTCGACAGGGCTGTCTACTTTCACCATTCCTCTTTTTACTAGTAATAGACTGGGTCATGAAGAATACTACAGAAAACAGAAAAAATGGAATCCATTGGACCCTGTTTAAACAGCTTGAAGACCTAGACTTTGCAGATGACATAGCCCTATTAGCTCAAAGTCATAAGCAAATGCAAGAAAAAACTGCAATACTAGATTCCTGGGCACAACAGCTAGGACTTAAAATAAATGATAGGAAGTCCAAGATAATGAGAATAAACTCCAAAAGTACTGATGCAGTGGAAGTAAGAGGAAGGGTGCTGGAAGAAGTAGACAACTTCACATATCTAGGAAGTATAGTTGACAAGGAAGGGGGATCTGGAACAGATATTAAAGTAAAGATACAAAAAGCAAGAGGAGCCTTTGCTATGCTAAAAAATATCTGGAAAACAAAACAAATTAGAACCAAAACTAAATTAAGAATCTTTAATTCTAACGTAAAATCTGTCTTACTATATGGCTCAGAAAGTTGGAGATTAACAAAGGGGGATTTGAACAAACTACAAACTTTTGTGAATGGCTGCCTACGTAGAATAATGGATATCAAATGGTATGACAAGATTACAAATTCAACTGTATGGGAAAGGACAGCACATATTCCAGTTGAACAAGAAATACAAAAAAGGAGATGGAGATGGATAGGCCACACATTGAGGAAACCAACGACAAACTTGACCAGACAAGCTCTTTCGTGGAATCCCCATGGTGCAAGACGAAGGGGTAGACCAAAGAACACCTGGCGGAGGGAAGTAGAAAAGGATGTGCAGGTGATCGGGAGAACTTGGAAGGAGTTGGAGAAGATAGCCAGAGACAGGAGGTCATGGAAAGAGATTGTTGATGGCCTATGCTCCACTAGGAGATGATAATGGCGAAGAAGAAGGCCGCCACTGAGCACAATATAAATTATAAATTGCTGAGTCGCTACGTGGAGTGCAAGAAGAAAAATGGCACATCCATTCAGATGGCTAGTGGCTCACCTGATGTTGCAGGAGTCGCAGACTAAAATGTGTCTCCCTTCGCCATCAGACCATTTGGAAAGGCAGCACCACGTAAAATACCGAAGAGGAAAACCATGTCTTCAGAAATCTACATATCATCCCCTGTTAAAAACAGAGTGGAATTTGAGCTTTTTACAAAAAAAGGAAAAAAAAGTGTGCAGATGATTCTGATTCAGACACCGAAGCTGAGTTTTCTGTCCATGACGACAGTGATGGCTATGTTGCAGAGTTTGAAAAGGAGGAAACAGTCGGAATTGAGCTCGGGCCAGTTGTCAGCGTCAGTCTCAATGACTTTGTTCTGGTTGCGTTTAATAAAGATATTAAATTAAAATATTTGGTGGGGCAAGTTACTAAAAAATGAGGATGAAGACGGAGACGTTGAGGTTTCTTTCCTCCGACGAAGCACCAAAGTTGAGAGAAAATTTATTTCATCTAATGTGCCTGATATTGAAACAGTTCCAAAAGAATATATTCATACAGTTCTCCCACCCCCAGTGGGCACTGGAACCACCTCCAGAACAAAGTCTGGACTCGTTTTTGATATTGACTTTAGTCATATCAACCTTTGGTAATTTGTGTGACAACTGTGGGGTAACTTGTCACAACTCTAACCCAACCGATTTTTTATTTTATATTTCTGAGAAATAAAAAGATTAAATTTATTTGACTTATTCTACTTGTTGTGTGAATGTATGGGAGGCATCATGTTTAGTTTAGTGATGATTGATTAACTTTGAAGTCAGCTATCCTATAAAATGTACATAATTGTGACTTTAAGCCCCACCTTCCCCTACGTAGTGTGCAAACAGGTTCTAAAAGTGGTCTAAACATATGGATTGGCAGCCTACGGAAAGTGTGCAAGATATGGCAAGAAAGGCGATTTTAAATCAACGCAATACCCAACCGCTTTTACTTTTTTTTTCATAATGTGTGTCGGGTACTTCATCACAGACTCAGAGATCCCCTACAAATCAGAAGAATTATCGAAAGATATCAGGATTTGAGGCCAAGAGATAAAACATGCAAACGTATAGATAGTTGATAGAAAAATCTATGCATAGATGGATAGATAGATAGTTAATAGATTGAGAGTTGATAGATACATGATAGAAAAGATTGAGATTGAAAGGAAGAGTAATTAATTGATTTGTTGATTGATTGATTGACAACGCCCATAGAAAACCATCCCCAATTTTAAAAACAAAAAACACTGTTGAGGAATAAATCCATGTCTAAGAAACATATTTAAAAGTGCATGTGAGAACACGTCCACTATATAAATATACAGAGAACACTATTGCGTGATGAACAAATATACTTAACCCTTCCCGTACCGACCTACTTCAATCTATGCTGCCTTCAGTTCCGCTATATACGCGCCCGGGACTGTAAGGGTTAAGAAAAGCCAACATAAAACAACACAAGAAATAAAGTTATTTCCCTTCTTAAACAAAGAAATAAAGGAAGGGACATGCTAAAGTTGTCTTTCCAATTTTTTACCGCCTGGATCTGGAACTTATGTGAAGGGAGGGGCGAAGGGTGGATGGAAGTCTCGGCGACCCCTAACGCCTTAATGTATAAGTAAAGTCCGAGTTCTTTGAAATTATCTTGTGCCTGTACGGAAGAGAACGACCACTTAGACGGCATTCTTCGGTCTGGGTGCCGAAAGGGGGAAAAAGGGGGGAGGGGAGAGTATGGGGTGGCTTTAGTTTATCCGTCCGGGTAAAGTAGAGACAAATTAAAGGGTGTTTCCTTTTTCTTGTTGTTGTCATCCACTCCCCACCCCTCGCCCCCCAAACTCCACCCACCACCACCCAAACACAGCATACTGGCCTTGTAGTTCAGCTGATTACGTGGTTATTGTTGAATCTATTCCAAGATGTCTGCGTCTTCCCAGAGTCTAGACTGGTTATGTACTTTACCCAGTGAGAGTTCTGGTTGTCACAAGAATACATGGGAAGATAACTTTGTAAACAACATCTCTCTCCTCCCCATTCGCCCTTCACCCCACGCATCTTGATTGCATTTACTCACCCTCACGTGCACACATATATTGTTTATTATAACATGGGAAATATTAGCTCATAATTATTCCATAAAAATTCAATTTAATTGTTTTTTTTCGATGCACCTAAGGAAGATAACGTTGGCATTTGGATTGAATTCGACAACAACATCCAACACACAAACACACACAGACAGCCCTTCCACCTCCCCCAATGCCCTTACCCCTTCCTCTACGACATTAGATTTACATCTTTGTCTCTTGATATTAAACAACACGTCCTCTTTTTATTCTTACATTTTCCTTTATATTACAGTCAGTATCTGTCTCTCACTCTCTCTCTCTCTCTCTCTCTCTCTCTCTCTCTCTCTCTCTCTCTCTCTCTCTCTCTCTCTCTCCCTCTCTCTCTCTCGTTCGCTCATTCGATCAAAGAATGAATGCTTACCTCTTCCTTTATATTACTTTCAGTCTCTTTCTCTCTCTCTCTCTCTCTCTCTCACTCTCTCTCTCTCTCTCTCTCTCTCTCTCTCTGTGTGTGTCTCTCTCCCTCTCTGTGTGTGTCTCTCTCCCTCTCGTTCACTCATTCGATAAATGGAATTAATGCTTTCATAAAAGTGCATACTATACAGCGGCGCAACACATTCATATTTTAGAGGTAGGGCCAAGAATGAAGTACTGAAGCCTGACACTAAATCTTTAAATTTAAATACACTTTTAAAAGAAATAAACTTAGACCCTATTACAATATGACTAATGTAAGTGATAATTTTCCAATCGGGTTCGGAATTGATAAATGTTTCATATCCGGAGAGCACAATCTTCCCCCCGAACTGATTATTCTGACGCCCATGACGTCAGACAATAGAAATTCCCAGAATGTGACAAGCCATTGCAATCCAGATGAAGTCTTTACTTGTTTTAATGTATTTACTTAGGAGTTTGTGTACAAGTGTTGTTGATTTGTACAATTGTATTTTTCACAATAATTAAACTGCGCTGAATTGTTCCATTAAAATTATTAAAATAGACATAGACTTGTAGGGATGCAAGTAGTTGACAGTTCATGTCTAAATGGCAGGAGAAATTTTAATGTCTTGAATTTTTCATTATAGCATGGAATGGGTTTCCTGGACAAACCAGGAAAACCAGTAACTTAACATCATTTAAAACATTAATAAAAATGTAAGACTAGACTCGGACCACGGATGAGCGTAGGACGCAATAAACTTATCTATAGAAGGAGCGTCTGTAATGTATAAGATAAGATTATAGCAATTTCTTATAGGGGCACGGTGACCGAGCGGGCGGGCGTTCGGCCTGTAATTCGAAGATCCTGGGTTCGAATCCTGGTGAAGGCTGGTATGTGTACCTGGGTCTGGAGGGTGTTCCTGAGCCTACCCAGCTCTGATGGGTGCCTGACTTCAGTGGGGCTAAAGTAAAGGCGGCTGTGCATCGTGCCCCAACACAATCTTCTAGCAGGCCGTGGCTACAGAAACTGGTGAATGCAGCTTCACCGGCCGTATACATCAATTTACTTTACTTTTCACTTATAAAATTTCTTGTCAATTAAAATAAACTATATAACTATAGACATAAATTATTGAAAATCTTTATAAACGCATAGTATTCATATAATGCAAGTAATCTTCTGTTTTAATTTCTTTCTTTTTTTTTCACAGCCTGTGTTCTAGTCTTGTGCAGAAGATACTCCAAAAGAAACCGCCCCATTCCCACGAAAGAATTTAAAATGTATACTACAAGGAGAATGAAAGAGAAAAAAGGGCGGGGGGAGTCCTCAAACATTGACTTTGTTATGACTTAATGGCCTCTTACAGTAAGACATGATATTATCAACTAGATAACATCATAATGAAGGTATATTAAATAGGTATATTAAATGGCCATTAAGCCTACTCATTATTTGTACATACCTTCTATAAAATAGAAGTAGAATGTTATAACATAGATCTAAACCATGTTATGCAGCCTTGTTTACATTGTTAAATTTGTAAAAATGATTGTGTTTTACATCCGATTTAAGCTGTAAACTATGTCGATAGTTGCATTTATTTCCCATATTGCCGAAGGACTTTTTCTGACACTGTTGAACTGCATGATTTAGAAATTAGTTTCCGTTGAATTTTTGTCCAGGGTGTATGTTATCCATTTAAATTTCAAAATAACGAAATAATTTAGTTGGAGCTTAGAAAAAAAAGTAAAGTATCCCGTCGGACCAAATTGATCCATAGGGCCGGTTCACCAGTTTCCGTGGCCAAGGCATACTAGGTATTGTGTAGCCAGCACTATGCACAGACGCCCTTAATTTACCCCAACTACGGTCAGGTACCCATCAGAGCTGGGTAGACTCAGGGACACCCTCCAGACCCGGGAAAAAATCCTAGCCTGCATCAGGATTCAAACCCGGGACTTTCGGTACACCCTAACACCTCTCTCTTACACTCAAACACAATCACAATCATTTACATATAAACACAACTTCAAACACACACACACACACACAAATAGACACGCTAAAGCGCACTCATAAATATCCATGAAAAAACACAAACACACACACACAGCAGCCTTGCACAAATAGAAACAGTGGCCTACAAAGTCTGGAATTTTTTTTTTACTAAACCGGGTGTCATGTATATTGTTTTTCCAAGAATTGGAACACGCAATGTTTATTCCTCTCTCTCTCTCTTTTCTTACTACACACCATATTAGGACGTTTAGTAGGAAAATAAAAGGTTCTAGGTAATGTTGGGATTCTGTGTTGATCTCAAATTCTCAGAGTCTGGGAACGACTCATTATTTAATAGGGGAAGTTCCTATCGTTTTTGTTATGAGTTTTGTAATGATACCATGATTTTCACCCCTACTGGTAATGGGTCTATCCCTTGCACCACTCGGATAGTATTTAATGATTTGTTTTGTCTGAAAGACAGAGAGTTTCAAAATATGTTCCTTTGAGAACGTTTGTGTTTGCACTATTTTATTCTAACTGTACATAATAGATATATTGTATATATTGAACATACCACCTGAAATAAACTATCAACAACAGTTACACTGAAGCTTCCTTGTCAAATTACTATCCTATTGTGTTGAATACATTACTATAAGATTTATCTACTACCAGAATATACAAGAAAGGAAATGTTGGAATACAAATACTGAATTTGTGCCCAGGACTATAAGAAGAGTTCGTGTAATACTGAAACATAAATACTAATAATTAAAGTCCCCCCTAGGACTAACGAGAATTATCAGCAAGATCTACACAGCTCTGGCCACAAGGGGATTGTGGACGTAACACGGGGTATATTTAAACATTTTTTCTTTGTTTTGTCATTAGCTTTTGTTTTGTTAAAAGCTTTTATAAAAGGGGAAGAAATCCCGGCGTTACACGACTACCTCCCATTAATTCACATTTAGCAGCATTCTATAGGGGCTATAATGTAGCAATTGTTTCCTGTCCCTGGGTTGTCAACCTTTTCTTTTTAAACTTTAGACTGTAAGTCTAGGTTTTCAATCACAATTTAAGTGACCATGTTTGTGTTCGCACGCGCAAGTGTGTCTGTGTGTGTGGCCCGCTCCGTGTTATTAAATTGAACGAAACGAAAAATTTCACCGGATTCTGTGTAGCTGTAAAGTTGGCACTGGGAGGGCGTCACCGGAAATAGGCTTTTAAATTGAAAGAAATTGATTGAACTATACCCTACCACGGAACTCTGGGGGCGTGTCAGGAGACCTATAATTAGAATACAGAAGTGGAGAATATTTTCTAAATTAAGTGAGTAAGTATGGAGGGCCCTGGGGACTGGGGTACCAAGTGTATGTCTGTAAGTTAGCTTATACCAACAAGTATCATGCCAAACTAAAAACGGTCACATAACTTATAAATGACATGTAGGAAATATGTGTTCTAAAAACTCTAAAATAACAGAAATATTATATTGAACAAAAAAATAAATAATAAATCATCAACATATATAATTGCCGTGAGTTTGTTTGTTTGTTTATATATATATATATATATATATATATGTTTGTTCGCTATATGCACCTAAGCCGTTTGACTAATCGGAACAAAAATTAATTGTATAAATCGGAAACGTACTCCAAAAGATAATTTTATTTTATGACTTATAATCATGAATGTGTTAATTTAAAACATTCAAAATGTTAGATCCAGCCATGCAAATTAAATATAACCGTACATATCAAATGGCCATTTCCGTTCATTACTATGTTGAACGCGATATTTTGTATGTTGAACGCGAGGGTCTTTTCGGGTTTCCCCAATTCTGCTGTTGTTTTTTTAATGTGGCGAGACCTTTTTTATAAGTTACGCACCGCAATTTGGCTTGGAGAGTTTCAATTGTTTACTTTAAAAAATACTAGCGTATGACGTAATGTCTATCAAATTTTTTATTTTTTTCATTATTGATGTTTGCATTATCTTTTAAGTAAAAAGTAACCAAATGTTTTAATTATTTAATGGATTTACGTCACTATTGAGAATATCCTTTAATAGGCGACTGTATACACTCTATAAATTAAATTATACGAATGATAAAAAAACAAGTTAGGCCTATAAATGATTACTTTCTAATACCGGGTACCATTAGCTTGACAGCAACAATATACAATAAAAACTAAATGCCGAAAGAAACATTCTCAGTACTGTTTTATTGATACAATAAGCAAGAACAAAAATTAAATACAGAAAAAAATCTTTCTCAATTTAGTTTTTATTGCCTTGAAATATTATTATCTAATGTTGTTTAAATTATTTACCTTTTTTATTGTTTTGTATTTATATTTTTTTTCTTTTAGATAGTATACGAGCATGCTAATTTTATAGCATGGATAGAAGCGCTATAGAAATGCCCATTCTTCTTCTTCTTATTCTTATATTATTGTTAATTTAATATTATTAATTACAAGGCAAGTCAACACAACTGTTCGCTACATTTTAATATCGAATTTAAAAGTCTCTTAAGTCTCTTTCGGCTCTTGTGTCCAGGGCGTAACGCTTAGGATTGAGCAATCTCTGTCCAGGCTCCAGCCACCCCAACGACACGCCGAAGGCGTAGCGTACCGTGTAACGGGGAAGGTTTCCACAGTCCAGCGATCGTTCACTGCGGTTCTCCAAAGGATCATTATCGAGGTGGCTCGCCAGTATAGCTGCACTGTCACCCGGTAGCATAAATCCTAAAGGCCTACTATAGGTATATGCATCCAGGCACCGGGTGGTTCTTGAGACGGGATTGCAGCGTCCATTGCTTCCTCCCCATCGAGACCAGTGGCCTCTCAGCAGTGTAATGGACCTCGGACCCGCTGCGGGGGCTGTGCCCCGTGCGTTCGCCCGCCAGTGTATTCTTAATGGGAATGTATCGGCGGTTTACACACTACGCCAGTCCTTGAGGCCACAATTATTATGCATATGCCAGGGTCAGGTCGACCAGAAACAATTACAAATAACAAAAACTAAATACCGAAAGAAACATTTTCAACACTGTTTTATTAATACAATAATCAAGAACAAAAATTAAATACCGAAAAAAATCGTTCTCACTTTAGTTTTTATGGTATTGAAATATTATTTTCTAAGCTTTTTTTTATTATTTACCTTTTTATTGTTTGGTATTGTGTTTTTTTTTCTTTTAGATAGTATAGGGGCCAAATAGCTGACCGGGTAGAAAGATACAGAGGGCAGGTCTGAAGGACATGTGTTGCTTTAGCCTGTTGTGGCCAGTCCTTAGTCTGAAGATGATGTGTTGAAATTGGCGGGAGAGTTTGTAGTAAGCATCAGTCTTTGGGTTGTTTTGTTGCAGCTCAGACCATTTCGGATTCATTCCTTTTGAATATTATTGTTTAATTGATAAATAGGACTATTGAGGAAAAATATGCGCGTATAGAAAAGATTATTGATAAAAAAAAAACATGTGCTTTAAAAAAGGATTATATATTGATACATGAGCCTGTCAAATTAGTATCAATTGGTAAATCTCAAATTTGTTTCTTATAATAAATATAATACATAATTATAATTGGCCAATGTCTCCATTTCCTTATATGCTGTTTTTTTTTATATTATAGAAAACATAAGCTTGACGTTTTGTAATAACAAAATCTTGTCTAACCAAACTTCGTTTATATCAAATTAGGCCCTATGGCAACGAAAAAAAAAAAAAAAAAAAAAAAGAAAACAATATTGTATTTCAAGAAATTAAAAACCATAATAATAAATTCTGAATTTACAAAGATACGAAATTATTTTATTTCCAAATAAAGCGGGTGGGCAAAAACACTGAATAGGCTTAGGACAGTGCATTTTTTTTCTTTTTCAATGATATATTCAGTGCCGTTTGTTAGAATTATAAACGATTGAGGTCTAAACTCAAGTACCAAACACAAAGAACATACACCTATTGTTATAAGCTTCACGTCAAAGTTTCCCATGCGCCGTGTCGCGACCCGGTACCGGGCTGAGAGTGGCGAAATTCCAAGTCACAAAAAAATTGCAAAATATTAGAAATATCGGTCACGTTCTCACGACGCACTGGCGTTAGACATGTAGTGGGCTTCCAACCGTTACATTTCAGACATGTTGTCATGTTTCATCTACAGGCCTTACTTTATATTATAGACGTCAATAGTTTAGAACAATTGTGCACTGATTAAATCTGTTGTATATAGTGCTTCAGTGCTAATCTAGTATAGGGATTGGAAAACATACGGCACGCAGGGCGATTTTCAATAGCACATGGAAGATTCCTCAAAAAGCGAAATTTAAGTCTACTCTATAAAAAATGGAATGCTAGAGTATGGTGACTTTTAAGCTTTTGGCACACTAAATGAATTTCAAAGAAATACTACTGTCCATGTAACTTTTGAGTATAAAAAACATTTTTTTAATCAACGTATTGCTAAGGTGCTCTGTTTAAAAAAAAAACAGTGAATATTTTAAGTTTGCCAAAATAACCATTGCCAAATTACCGTTTTGATTGTTGCCGAATTTATCTTTGCCGAATTAACCTTTGCGAAAATTCCTTGCCGAAAATACCGTTGCCGAATTTACCCTGGCCAAGTTTGCAGTGATTTGTTGCTTAGTTTGTCTGTTCCTGTGTAGATCAAATTGGTGTCAGAGCCCGCGAAGTAAAAAAAAAAAGAAAATGGTATAAATGGATTCCATACAAAAAATAGGGTGTTTAGGGGTAAGGGGTGGTGAGGTTACTGTTAAATGAATTTTTGTGAAACCTCAGGATGATGCAACACTCGACTCTGTAGACAGAAACGGATGTGACGATGGTAGGCTTCCTAGTTCAATATGACAGCAAGCAATGACGTATGCTGGTAAATTTTGAGGCAGACAGAACTGTGTCACCGGGTGCAGACATTTGTATTGAAGTGTTTGTCAGACAGTCCACAATGTATGTAAGACAATAAACAGTGGTTGGACATTGGGTGTATTGAAGTGTTTGTCAGACAGTCCACAATGTGTGTAAGACAGTAAACAGTTGTTGGACATTGGGTGTATTGAAGTGTATGTAAGACAGAGGACATTGGGTGTATTGAAGTGTTTGTCAGACAGCCCACAATGTATGTAAGACAGTAAACAGTGGTTGGACATTTTGGGTGTATTGAAGTGTGTGTAAGACAGTGGACATTGGGTGTATTGAAGTGTATGTAAGACAGTGGACATTGGGTGTATTGAAGTTTACGTAAGACAGTGGACATTGGGTGTATTGAAGTTTACGTAAGACAGTGGACATTGGGTTATTGAAGTGTATGTAAGACAGTGGAAATTGGGTGTATTGAAGTGTATGTAAGACAGTGGACATTGGGTGTATTGAAGTGTATGTAAGACAGTGGACATTGGGTGTATTGAAGTGTATGTAAGACAGTGGACACTGGGTGTATTGAAGTGTATGTAAGACAGTGGACACTGGGTGTATTGAAGTGTATGTAAGACATTGGACAGTGGGTATTTTGAAGACAGACTGTATAAAATAGTATATATGTACTAGAATATGCCTGTTCTGACTGTTCAAGTAACAGTTGAACATAAAAATAAAAACATTTATCAAGATGCAAGATTAGACTTAACCACGGATAGTTAAAAGCTAAAAATAATTTTACAATATTCTTTAAACAGCTTATCAGAAAATACTTTCCAGACATAAATCTTTATTAAATTGATTTTATTATTGGATAAAGACATCTCTCCGGGTTTTCCCGAAGAGGAGATTAGGAAATTCTAAACAAACTATACATTCTTAGAACAAAGAAAAGATGATAGTGTTCTTCATTGAGTTTACTATAGACATATTTATGTCAACAAATTTAATATGTTTTTACACTGAATTATAAAAGAATGGATGAGGCATTGTGATGGAAGTTGATTGGGTGACCAGTAGGGTGCACAAGTCGCTGCGCGTCCACTCAGAGCGCGAGTACACCGGGGGTGTGGCACTCTCCATATGGGCACTCTAGGCCCGCCAAACACTGGCTTGTTTATCTATGAAATATGACGGCCCTTTTCAAGCTTGGTGCACGATATTTGTATTTGTGGATGCAGTTAGGATGCACAAACACAGGACAATGACTCACAGGGATGTACTATTCATATAATTATATGATTTTATTATTGGTACAAACACGTTTCTTCTAATGATACGGCTGAGCCCAGATCACTCAAAGTTTTGATTCTTTCTACTCATAGAGGTACAACTCTAAACTCTAAACTGATCATGGCCTCACGACAATTAGGATTCACGGCTAAACACAAAACTCCGTCCGATGATAGCGGGAAATCTTTAAATGTAACAT